>CM024699.1:6710922-7310922 GCA_014182845.1 Corymbia calophylla | reverse complement strand
TAACCATTTCCAGGACCTTAGCATATCACGCCTCCCAGCGAGGTTCGGTGTCCCGATGGACATGGACACCGAGGTTACGTCGCGTTTTGCTCCCGGTCAGCCTTTTATTTATGAGCTCCATGTCACCACTATCTGGGTGGACGAGGGCTTGATTAGGTGGACTACACACATTTTCAAGGCCTGGTACATGCGACAAGACGATGAGCTCTTTGGTCCCATTAGGGGATTTGATGGGCCCCCTTCTGATGGTCCCACCCATGAGGTCTGGGACCCCATGGCCATCGACATCCCTAACGGTGCTGTAAAAGACCCGCCCATCTAGGAGGAGGACCCAGGGGAGGATCCGGAGGAAGACCCAGATTAGTTTTTCGTGTAGGTGTCTGAAGCCTACTTTTTGAACTAACCCTTGTAGATAGCGGTAGAAGTAAGTTACCCAGCCTAGTCCCTTTTTGTGTAGGCCTGCAGGAAAGAGAGCCCAAGGTAGGGCGTGTACATATTGCTTTCCCTAGGGTAACTTCAGTAAATAAATAAAAGTAGCGTTTGTTTCTCATGTGTCTTTCTGCTATCCTTGCTGTTGTTGTTGATTGGGTGGAGTACGAATCGTTTCCGCATGCGCATAATTCGAAAGTTAAAAATGAACGATTGACGACGAATCCTGGGTAGTTGTAAATCAATTGACCGCAAGTGAGATAGGGGTTGTTGCAGACTCGAGGGTTGGGTCGTGACACCTCAGGTCTAAGGATTATTTATACAAGACCAAAGCATGAACAATTAGACATTGACCACGCTAAAAGCTTCCATGTTGCTAATCGTTCTATATGCGTCACGTTCAGTGAATTTGTCTAATACAAACACCGGTGTTCTAACTCAGGCATCACAAGACCCAATGACTTGCGACTCATTATTCCTTTAAGTATCCAATACTTAATGGTGAAGTTAAGAACACACTGGTCTCAACAGGATTATAAATATCCACTCCATAATCCATTGACCAGGAACGGTTTAAAGATTCAGTCTAACTATGAACCCGTCACATATATGCTTGACATCTCAAGAATAGGTCTAGTTGCAACTGATCTTATGGAATCATTCATAAACATAAAATAATTGGACAAATGAATGAATACGTCATTGCCATTAATTAAATAATAATGATGATAGTACAACTGAAATCCCTAATATGCCTTTCAAAAGAAGACTGGTACCTCAAACCCATTTTGTCAATATGCCTTTCAAAAGAAGACTGAGGTAAGGCCTTAGTGAAGGGATCTGCCACGTTTTCTGCTGAGGCAATTTTCTGCAAGGCAATATCACCTCTCCCAACAATTTCTCTGATGAGATGGAAGCGTCTCTCAATGTGCTTGGACTTCTGGTGAGACCTTGGTTCCTTAGCTTGAGCTATCGCCCCATTGTTGTCACAAAACAATGTAATCGGCTACTCAATTGAAAGAACGACTCCAAGTTCAGAAATAAACTTCTTCATCCAAGCGGCTTTCTTTGCTGCTTTAAAAGTTGCTACATACTCTGCTTTAGTAGTGGAATCGGCAATTATGCTTTGTTTGGAACTTTTCCAACTAACTGCGCCACCATTGAATGTAAAGACAAACCCAAACGTAGACTTATAATCATTAGGATTTGATTGAAAATCGGAATCTGTATAAGCTATAACTTTTAATTCTCCTTCTCCAAATATCAAGAATAAATCCTTAGTTCTTCGTAAGTACTTAAGAATATTCTTGACTGCTATCCAGTGCTCTTGTCCTGGATCAGACTGATATCTGCTAGTAATACTTATAGCATGCGCAATATCAAGTCTAGTACATAGCATAGCATACATTATGCTTCCAATAGCGGATGCATATGGTATCTTCGCCATCCGCTCTCTTTCTTCATAAGTGTTGGGACACATCTCCTTAGAAAAACGGATCATTTGCCTAAAAGGCAATAATCCTCTTTTGGAACATTGCATGTTAAAACGTGTTAACACCTTGTCTATGTACGTAGACCATGAGAGGCCAATCAATCGTCTCGATCTATCTCTATAGATCTTGATACCTAAAATGTAGGTTGCCTCTCCTAAGTCTTTCATGGAGAATTTCTGTGACAAGAATAGTTTTATCAATGATATCATCGGTACATCATTCCTAATCAAAAGTATATCATCGACATACAAAACTAGAAACGCAATTGCACTCCCATTGATCTTCTTGTATACACGAGATTCATCCGGATTTTTTATGAAGCCAAACAATTTGACTACCTCATCAAAGCGGACGTTCCAACTTCTAGAGGCTTGTTTGAGTCCATAAATGGATCTCTTAAGCCTACACACCTTCTGATTTTCACCATTGGATTCAAAACCCCGTGGCTATTCCATATAGATGTCCTCCTCGAGAAAACCATTTAGAAAAGCCGTTTTAACATCCATTTGGAATATGTCATAATCAAGGTGTGCAGCTATAGCCAACATAATCCAAATGGATTTTAGCATGGCCACAGGTGAGAAAGTTTCGTCATAATCGATTTCTTCTTTCTGACGATATCCTTTCGCCACCAACCGTGCTTTGTAAGTTCCAATTTGACATTCAGCATTCATCTTCCTCTTAAAGATCCATTAACAGCCAATCGGTACAATACTATCAGGCAGGTCAACTAAGGTCTAAACATCATTGGAATATATTGAATCCATTTCAGATTTCATGGCTTCTAGCCATTTACCATAATCGATGTCCGACATCGCCTCCTCATAGGTTTTAGGATCACCAGGTTGATCATTATCATTCACAATGAATAATGATTCAATAAGATCAACCGAGAGTCTATAACGAGCAGGTGGGCGAGACGTTCTCGCACTTCTCCTAAGAGGTTGTGTATCAGAAGCTCCCACTGAATCAGAGATTGGTATCTGAACTTGGTTGCTTGGTACTTCATTATTTTCTTCTTGTAAGACTATTTTCCACCCAGCACCACCTTCTTGGACAAACTGGTTCTCCAGAAAAGAAGCGTGCCTGCTCACCAAAATTCTTTGGTCTGAATGAAAATAGAAATAATATCCAAGAGTTTCCTTTGGATATCTAATGAAGCGACCTTGTTCAGATCTTGCCTCCAATTTGTCCATTTTTAGCTTTTTAACGAAAGTTGGACAACCCCAAATCTTAATATGATTAAGACTTGGTTTCCTACTATGCCATATCTCATAGGGCATAGTTGGAACAGATTTGGACAGTACTCTGTTCAGTATATATGCAGCTGTCTCAAGGGCATATCCCCAAAGGGATATAGGTAAATCGATGTAATTCAACATAGATCAAACCATATCTAATAAAGTACGATTTCTTCGTTCAGATACACCATTATGTTCTGGAGTTCCAGGAGGTGTCCATTGTGATAAAATGTCATTCTCTTTTAGATAGTCCAAAAATTCAGTACTAAGGTATTCACCTCCTTGATCTGATCGAAGAGCCTTAATACATTTTCCTATTTGTTTCTCAACTTCAGCCTTGAATTCCTTGAACTTTTCAAAGGATTCAGATTTATATTTCATTAGGTATAAATAACCATACTGTGACTGATCATCGGTGAAGGTAATGAAGTAAGAATAACCACCTCTAGCAATTTCATTAATTGGTCCACATACATCTGTATGTATTAATCCCAATATGTCAGCAGCTCGTACGCACTATCTGCCATAAAGGGCACTTTAGTCATTTTTCCTAGAAGACATGCCTCACAAGTCGAGTATGACTCAAACATTGATGGATCAATGTACCCATCATTACTCAACTTATTAATTCTATCTTCTCCAATATGACCTAATCGGAGATGCCAAACATACTTTTTATTTGGACTGTCTCTAGGGCGTTTATTAGTTATGGCATTTATATCAATTCTATTTTGCTTATTGACATTGGTAATTGTATTACCGGACATTGTAATGGTATAAAGATTATTGGTTAATAAGCCAGAACCAACACGTCTTCTATTATGATAAATAGAACATACATCATCAGTATAAGAAAATTCATAATTCTCTTTACTTAAATGAGGTATAGAGATGATGTTCCTAACAGCATTCTTATAATGCGAACAGTTCTTTAAAAACAATACATCTCCAGAAGGCAAACATAAACGAAAAGTCCTTATAGCTAACGCAGCAACTCTTGCTTCATTGGCAAATGTCAGGACAATCTCATTTCGCCATGGCATCCTGTTTGTTTCCAAATTCTGCAAAGACATACAAATATGTGAAGTTGCAGCAGAATCTAGAACCCATGAGCTGGATTCAGCACTAATCATAAGATTAGTTTCAATAAGCATAGACACCATACCTTCACAAGGTTGGTCCTTGGGCTTGACCTTCAAGCTCGCGAGATACTTCTTACAGTTCCTCCTCCAGTGTCCTTTGACACCACAGTAATGACATTTCCCTTTTTCAATCTTAGGCTTTGGTTGCACAACAGGTTTGATAGGCCTCTTCCAGTTCTTTTTCTTCAAAACAGTCTTACTTCTTGAAGAAGAAGCCTTAGCCATAGCCATTACATTTGGCCTCGTGTTATGCATTTCCTTCTCATAAACTACCAGCATGCTATGCAACTCAGCAAAAGTTTTCTCCATCTTATGCATATGAAAGTTTTGGACAAAACCAGAGAAAGAATCGGGCAAAGATTAGAGGATCAAATCCACAACTAACTCGTTATCCATAATGAGATTCAGCCTAGCCAATTCTTCAATGTGCCAAATCATTTTCAAAGCATGATCATTAATTGATGATCCTTTAACCATCCTCATACGGTATAATGCCTTAGATATCTCATATCTAGAGGTTCGACCATTCTCATCAAAGTATTCCTTTAGGTGCAAAATGATCGAACAAGCATCTTCCATAGATTCATACTTCTTCTGTAATTCATTATCCATCGAAGCAAGCATATATGACCTAACTTTTAAGTCATCGTCACGCCACTTATCATAAGTGACACGTTCCTCTTGGGTCCCACCCTTAGGAAAGGAGTTTGGCATCTTTTCATCAAGCACATACCCAATTTTTTATGAATTGAGAACAATTCTCAAATTCCTCACCCAGTCAGTGAAATTGGGTCCAATCAAACAATTCTTGTCAAGTATAGAAGTGAGTGGGTTTGTAGTCACCATTTTCAGAGTAATAATATATCTGTTGCAGAAAATAAATTGTTAGCCGTTGTATCTTTCAAAATAACTATTTCATTTTGGCCTTTAAATGAAATAGATCATCCCACTAAATTTATATTCGAATCCCATATTCCTTAATACGGGAAGCGGTAATCTTTTTTGGGTAAAGATTACTAGTGGGGATTGGAGTCCCACAAGCCCAAAGCCCACCTCACCTAACAGTTATTGGTGTCCTATGAACTTAGTGAGTGAACCAACTTGTTCAACGCATCATATGCGAGTCCTAATCATAACTTTGGCTTCTAGAACATGAAAGCCTCACCTAATAGTTATTGGCATCATGATTATAGTTAAGTCTAACCCATCGTCTCATGCAAATATTGGAAAAACACAAACGATTTCCTCACCTGACAATTATTAGAAATCATTTGGCTCCAACCTTACAGCATCACATGCATAATGGAGTGGTCCAATATTATGAATGGTAATTAACCCCTATGTATCCATAGCCGATCAATTAACCATCATAATATTGGATCAAACCACGACGATGGAAGGCCACGAGTCCGAAACCCGTTTCGACTTAATATAATTAATAAGGAGATTTGGGTCGTTATTAATGGTCTCACTTTGCACATTAACCGGTTTAACATGCACGATAACATAAACACAAAAATAAATAGATATCATATAAAACATCTATCCTACGTGGTGATCATGGAATTATGGTTCAATGGGTCTCGAGCCAATGAGACCCATTTAGATATTTTAATGTTTTAACAACAAGGACCTGCTCTTCGCTTCTTCTTCAATCTTTGAACTCTTCAAAGACCGAGCCCATAGAGCTCTCCGGCTTAATAGCTCCTCTAATGGCTCATCTCGAACTTGTAGCATTTACATCAACAATTGATATAATAAACTATGCTAAAATTACATTTCATAAAAAAAAATTAAAATAAAATAAAAGGAAGGACGCGGCCTTCATTTAATAATTACAACCCAAAAATGAATATCTGTAATCATCATACATTCATCCATACAACCATCATAATGATTAGGGATTTTTCCATGATCACCACCCTTCCTTGCGAGCCATAAATTCAAAATTTAAAGCTCCAAAAGGCATAAATAAAATTCTGCATTTAATCAAATTTAAAGCTAAACAGCGCAAATTACGTCAAGAAATCAAATCGATGAAACAAAGTTCACAAGTGCGATTCCAAACGGGAGTTGCATTGTCATCTTTAAATTCACAATTGCGAATCATATGCAGAATATAAAGGCAAAGTATAACAAGTTACGGATTTTTGATTCAAAATTGATTTAGTTCCAATTTTGCATAGTTGATTAAATTTATCACATAAATTAATCAACGTCTACGCAAAAATCTATGAACTATAAATCAATTAAATGCACGAAAAACGCCTAAGGTTGACTCTGATACCACTGTTGGGGTTTCATGAATCATGTATAGGCAAATTAATATAAACACAGCGGAAACAATGATGAAATATTTCTATACATGTATCTCCAAAGGCGTTATTCGTGCGTTTTAATCAAAAATCTGAATATAAAAGGGAGTTAAACGAATTACCTCTCGAAGCGCGCTTTAAACGAATTTGTTCAAATGTTCTTCAGTTCGAGCCCCACAAATGTCGGACCTCTAGTTCAGACACACCACCAATGAACGCCGAACGAAGAGATGACTTGCGGATAATCACCACTACGATTGTGCTAGCAACTTCGTGGAGATAATGCTTCATATCCTTGATATTTTTAGCCACAGCCCAAAATGAGAGAGAATCCCTTTTCAATTTTTTCGCTTGTGTACGTACGTGCACAAAAACGCACACTCACGTTTTTTTATATAAGAATCGCTCTACAAGTGGGTAACCACCCACGATCCCACGACTAGCAACCGTTGCTGGTCATGGGTTCATGCATGATCCCACGACCAGCAACTGTCGCTGGCCGTGGGTTCATGCAATCATGCCACAATTTTTTTTTATAGAATAAAAACATGCACATGAGTGCGTTGCACGCGGTCAGCAATTGTTGTTGACCATGTGCATAATTTAATTAATTAATCAATTCCTAAAAATAAATAAAAAGATATAATCTTTGTGTGCGCATTTAAGGTACATTAACATGTATCCACTTTGGGCATGCGTGTGCATCATATGCACGTAGGCTCATGACTATAATACACATTTAATTTAATTTCATGTCAACTCAATGCGATTGTAGTAATTGCAAACACGTTTGCAAAATTATTTCTCTCTTGTTCCACATTATCCTAATTGGTTATGGTGTGTGACGTCCCTAGGTTCATCACTAAACTGGTAGTAAGACTTATACTAACACATTAGTACTCCCAAAAGAATTAATTGTCCCGATTAATCTTTGGGTCCTACAAGCCATGATTGACATCTAGTAATATGTCATGGCTACTCAAATAGTGTGAATGCTTTAAGAACATAATGAACCTGTCAGTTTTGGCTGCAGTGTAACTTAATCCCTCTATCTTACTATGTCCCGATCAAACAAAGACCATGGAATATTTGTCAAGTCACCAATTCGATCATATGCACAAATCTAATTGACATGTATTTTATTCGAGACATAAACAATTTATTCTCGGTTACAACCCCGGCCGAGGATTTCAATACATTGTCATAATCAGATTGCATAGGACATCAGTATAATACCTTGCATGTAACAATGAGACAGATTCCATATTGTGTACACTTGCAACTTCGTTTTTGAACAAACTATGACCATCCGGTATAAAAACGGATCAACGACCCGGCATTATGTGCACCCGTGAATCATAGTTATTCGATACACAAGTTAACATTGTGCCTCAGGTCTAAGGATTACTTACACAAGACCAAAGCATGAACAATTAGACATTAACCATGCTAAAAGCTTCCATGTTGCTAATCGTTCTATATGCGTCACGTTCAGTGAATTTGTCTAATACAAATACATGTGTTCTAACTCAGGCATCACAATACCCAATGACTTGCGACTCATCATTCCCTTAAGTATCCAATACTTAATGGTGAAGTTAAGAACATACTGGTCTCAACAGGATTATAAATATCCACTCAATAATCCATTGACCAAGAACGGTTTAAAGATTCAGTCTAACTATAAACCCGTCACATATATTCTTGACGTCTCAAGAATAGGTCTAGTTGCAACTGATCTTATGGAATCATTCATAAATATAAAATAATTGGACAAATGAATGAATACGTCATTGCCATTAATTAAATAATAATGATGATAGTACAACTGAAATCCCTAAAATGTAACTATTACATAGTAGCTTTAGGGCATACATCCAACATTTGCATACCTCTTAATGTCGTGATGGTTTAAATAATAGTTTCTGCAGGTCGCATGTGCCAAGGCCAGGTAGGGTCGCTTGTGAGTGCATCTGTTTATTAAATTGTTTTCTGCTTTCGTTTCTCTGAAATGTGGTGATTGATGGTTGATGGATTAGGTTGTATGTTAGATTCCCGATGCGAGCAAAGTTCCTAACCGAGGCTTAGGACTTTAACTTGCTAAATTTATCTCAACCCGTCGTGGTTAACTTTTCATGCCTTCGATGACGCAGTACCCGGTATGTTTCGGCGTCCCAGTGGGCATGAGCACCATCATCACCACGCGGCTTGCCCCGAGCCGAAATTTTGTGTACGAGCACCACGTGACGACTATGTGGGTGGATGAGGGGTCAAGGGACCATCGCGCACCTCACGTCTTCAAGGCACGGTTCCTCAAGATATGAGGTGTTTTGTACGATCCCCCTCGCAGTTTTGATGGACCGGTCCCTCCTGTAGGGCCGACCGAGGAGGTCTAGGATCCCATGGACTTGGATCCCCCTAATGGCGAGATCTCCGACCCGAGGATCTAAGAGAGTGACCCCTCTGAGGAGAGCGATCCCTCTAAGGCCAGTGAGTAGGCAACTGTGGCCTATTCCCCTTTTGGCGAGCCCCTCCCCCACTTGTACAATGTTAGGTTAGCCAGGCCAGTCCCTTTTTGAGTAGGCCGCCTCGCTTTTTTGCCCGAGGGCTTTTTTATATGTCTTTGTAGTTTGGGCTAATCTTGCGGATATATAAAAATGGTATTTTGTCTTTCCTCTGTGTTTTTACTACTATTCATGTTGTTTTAATTGTTGGTTGGGAGTTCTGTTTGCTTCCGCATGTGCATAATTACAAGATAAAATGAATTGGTCGACGACAGTACCTGAGACGTCGTACAACTAGACCTCAAGTGAAATGGGGTTGCCGTGAGCTCGAGAGTCGGGGCATGACACTCATTTTATTCATGCCGCAACCTCTACCTAAATGTGCACACGATCCAACAAATAAAATTGGCAAAACAAGCCAAACATATCAAGCAACTACAATTGTAGACATGAAACTAAGTTTATTCATGCAATTATTTGATCAAACGAGGTCCAATTGACATGATTTATACCTTTTTAGAAGGTAATGTGATGTACTATGACTTTCATGAAGACATTGAGGCCAACAAATGACAACTGCACAAATAATTTCATACAAATGGCAATTTAGATTACAATAGAGTAGACAAGACCCATAGTAAATTAACAAGGGTTTTACTTATCTAATGAACTCCAAAAAAATTTGAAAAAAATTATATAATGTAGTGAAGACACATATGAGTATTTTTCATGGGAGATCCAAGTCTAGATCCTCATAGAAAAATCAGCAAAAATTCAAAAACATTACAGGTTAGACAAAAAAAATGTAGAGGTCAAATTACATTAGTTTGCGACACTTAAACATGCTCTAAAAATTCCAAAAATATATATATTGCAGACATGTTTCAAAACATTTCTTATAAGGAGGTTGACTTCCAGATCTAAACACATCAATTGAAAAAAAAATTATCAAACATATTCAGAGTAACAATGCAACAAACAATTTCAGATTTAAGGTCAATTTAAAAAAAAAAAAAAACATATTGATCCGCGTTTCTGAAAAGAATCCAAAAAAAAAAAAAGATATGTTGTAGTTTAGACTGTATTGAGCAACTTTATTGAAGCACTCAACCCCAAAATCCTGACAGAAAACTCTGTAAAAAATAGACAAATTTACTAACATTTGGTAAAACATGCAAAAATTGATTTCCTGCAATTTCTAAAACTTAAATCCGAACTTTAGAATAGATTTTCAAATAGCAAACGAAGTTGAATCGAGCATTGTAAAATATCAAATAGAAGCTCTCAGAGCGAATTTCAAAAGTCTGGAAGACATCGAAGTTAGAAAACGAAGTTTAACGGCTCAAATCAGCCCTAGTAGAAAGTTGCATATAAAGATCTGAATTTGCAAATCATCTTCAACCTCAAGAACATCATCACCAAGCAATCAAGCATATTCATGGCAGCTATATATCATCAATACAAAGTCCATAGAAGATCCTAGGGTGAATCTTGGCCCCCTCTACCTATCATAGCCTCACTTCATTGGATTCAAGCTTGAAATTGTTACTTGTTGCATGACTCCGATTGATAGACAATCAAACTCTAAGGAACTTCGATCAAAAAGCTTCAAACCAACTCAATAACTTGAAAGAGGGGAACTGAACACCTAAGGATGCTGGAAAGGATCGCCGGGGCGTCGAATCGTCGTCGGTGAGTTAGGGCTTGGACATGATTCAAATCCAAACCGCATCTGTTCAGTTTCAAGCATGAAGGAGGATCGGCTGAAGACGGGCCAATCGGGGCTTCATCGGAGAGAATGTCGGCCAAGGAGAGAGAGACAACGAAGGGATGAGTAGTGACGACGATGTCGCAGGAGGTGAGCCAACGAACAGCGGTTGGCCAACAATTAGGGAGAAGAGAGAGAGAGTGAGAAAGAGAGGGAGAGAGAGGGATTTTGATCTGGATTTTTGCTATATAATCTAAAAATGAACTCCTCTCCAAATTTTGGAGGGAAATTTGGTATATATACCACCCTCCAAAGATCAAATCCTAGCCGTCGGTTCAATTTGACAGCTAAGGATTGATCTAATGGGCTAACTAAATTGCTTAACCATTAAGCAATATTAGCATATGAACATGTGCTAATTTGAACGGTCATGATGCGTCTAAATTGACAGTTTGGATCAATTTTGCGATTTAAGCCTATATAAGGACATTTTTGTAATTTCATGAAACCTTGCAAAATCTAAAAAATTGAAAAGCATGAGGGGATAGGTCATAGGACAAGCCACCGTGTAACTGTCACCACCGAAGAACTAACCGGAGGAGGGCCGAGTTGGCCCCCCTCCGCTAGTGACTGGTCGAACCAATTCACACTAGTTTGACCAATTCGGGTTCTCATGGGGCGATTTGGTCTAAATTAGCCACTAAAGTTTGCAATTTAGTCCTCGAGGGACTAAATCATAAACGAATTGTGCTAATCTTAAGGGAAAACGGTCAAATTACAAGAGAAATAGTCTAATTTTGATCTAATTAGGCCAATTAAACCATGAAAATTCAATCCAATGATTTTTTTTATTGGCCTTATTATCTAAAAATATTGAACACATGCCATGGGTGCAGCTAGTCTAACTTTCTATGAGCAATTTCATCCAATTGTTTGCCAAAGATTGCAAATTAATTGAAATTAAATCCAATTAAAATTGCAAGATACCTATTGGCCTAATTGCCCATGCCTAGGTGAACCTATTGCATTCAAATTGACCTTGAATGGATGACATGACTTTTATGTCAAAATTAAATTGGAGGCCAATATCAAAATTGAACCTCAATTCATCAAATTAAACCTCAATCAATAATAGGTCAACTTGAATTTCATGCATTGAAGTTTAACAACCCTATTTTTCTAAAGCCAAATGAGCTAAATTCCCCAAATTGAGAGGCTCACAAATGAATTTCCTAAAATTGACCACAAATTTGAAGTTAACTCACAAAATTGAGTAGAATGGAAGTGTTTGCTCACAAATCATATTGAACCAATCTAGAGGAGCAAAAATGTCAATTCACATTCCGGCTTACCCGATCTTGAAATTGAACGAGTGAATGGTTAATTATTTCTAGATCAAATGTTGCAAAAGGACTTAAGTCTAATTATGACTAAAATGTTTTTGGTCGATTTCGAACCTAAAACCAAAAAATTCAAAATATAAGGTTCTTAATCGATTTTTGTAAAAATTTTTATGCCAAAATCAAATTAAAGCTGAAATGAAGTGATTTCGATTTTTTTTGGTAAAAGGTTTGATAAAAAATTAAACCCTAGTTGGCTTTTCATTAGGAGTTTGATTTTATGGTCAAATCTTCGAATTTTTCTAAAATTTTCACTTCCAAAGTGAAATTAAACTCGAAATGAATCTTTTTGTGCAAAAAACTATAATTTGACTTGGGTTGACTCTTGGTCAAAGGGTTAACCAAAAAGTCAACTCGAAAATCAACCATTTGATTTTTCGAATTTTTATGTGAAATGAATAGGATATTACTTTCTAAAGCTAAGTCAACAAACAAAATTAAAAACTGACACTTTTTATTCAAAAAACAGGTTTCATTGCGATCAGAAATCCTAATTTTTTATTTTTTTATATTTATCAACACATTAACTGAAAATCAGGTGTCAGTAGGGAAGATGCTTCCCCCTTAAGCTTGCTTGAAAAAGAGAGAGCCAATAATTCACAAGCACTTGAGTGCCCTAGCCTAGTTTATGATTGCAAGATCTCATCCTTTTCAAGTCTTCCTTTAGCTTCAACATCACATACAATTAGGCACATGTACTTGATTGGAATCCAACCAAGGGAAGTAACTAGATGGTTCCTCCCTTTCCTTCTCCAAAGTGGTGCCCCCTTTTCCTTCTTGCAAGACCAATTAACGAGGCAAATCTTGATGAACAAGCCTCACCTTAGGCCATAGGAGCTTAGAATACTATTTGAGCACATGGCATTAATGTGCTAGCTTCTAAATGCCATTAATGGATTTGAATTGGGCAAGATAATTTGTTCATGGGCTTTGTCCCTCTCTTGGGCGTGTAGCTTCTTTTGGGCCTCCAATAATTTACTCAGTTCCACTTGTTCAAATATTAGGGGACTAACGATAATTAAGGAGATAATTAAATGTCGTCAAAAAGGACTATTCCTTAATTATTTGAAAATCGATACCCGAAACCGGATCGAGATTCGTGCCTAAAATCGATTGGAAGCGGCTCTAACAAGGTCTACACGAAAGGGCAGCTTTAAGGGTTTTACATGCATGACCTATAGTTGACTCAAAGTCAGTCCATTTTTAAGCCTATTTAATTCATGGATGACCCTCAGTTGTCATCCGTTTGATCTATAACATTTTACTAATTGACTCATGATGGCGTAAGATCATCCACATTGATCATTAAGGTCAAGCTATCTTTCCATGGTCGAATTCTTTGGTCGAGTGTATCCGATCCTTAATCACCTTTCCCAATTGGATAGTTAACTCTTGAACGATCCTTTAATCGATTCATGACCTATTTCCACTATCAGCATATCGATACTTTAGACCATTCTTCTATCTGAGATAGGGGCCCGAATTGAACATGTCACAACCAATAAGTTCTCGACGCTCATGTTGCTCTCTGAAGCCTTCGATTTGTCAAAATAATTTTGAGTGTCCATGCTACCTGAAGTGAGTTCTAGGTATCCCTTTGAAAATCCATGGTGAATTCCGCAAATTTCAAAACTTTTTCAACTCCTGAGGTGAGTTCAATGTATTCTTTCAAGCTACCTGAGGTGACTTCCAAGTATTCCTCAGAAAATCCAAAGTGAGTTCTAGATATTTTTAAAAAAATTCGACTATTTGAGGTGAGTTGTAAATGCCTATCCATACCACTTGAGGTAAGCCCCAAGTATTCCTTTGAAAATTTGAGGTGAATTTTGAATATTTCGAAACTTTTTTGACTATCGGAGGTGACTTCGAGATGACTATCCATGCTACCTAAGATGAGTTCTGTCACGCCCCGAACCCCGAGTGCGCAACAACTCCTTCCCTTGGCCAATAGAATGCAACGTCCCAGGATGCGTCGCCGACCATTCATTTTATTCTTTCATTATATGCAAGCGGAAGAAAAACCATCTCCCAGTCAATTAGACAATCAAACAGGCATAGAGAAATGAACAGCAGAATAATAGCAACTACTCATTTATACATTTTTACAGGATTAACCAATGGAGGATCGTTTCCGATAGACAAGCCCATCAAATGGTCAGATCCATCCTCTAAGCTAGACCAAAAAGAAACAACGCTAGGTTAATCCATCTATACAAAAAGAACCCTCGGGTTCAGCACCACTATCACTCAAACCTATCGGACTCAAGCTCTATCGGGTCGTAGTTGGAGGCGTTCGGGTCGATCACCGGTGGAGCGGGGGCAGGATTCTCCACTGCGCTATCGGGAGGGTCCAGCTCCATGGGGTCCCTGTCAGCGTTTTCAGGGCCCCTACTGGGCGGCCCGTCAAAACCATGCAAAGGACTAATCAGAAGATCGTCCTCCCAGATGTACCATGCCAAGAACCGATGGGAGATCCATTGCCCCAGTCTCTCGTCCATCCAGAAGGTGGAGAGATACTTCTCGTATAGGTGCACTCTACCCGGGAAGCGGTAGTGCGTCACGACGGTCTCCTAGTTCTTTGGGATCCCGAATCGCACCAGCGGATGAGCCATTCGGGGCCCCTACCGGACGGCCCGTCAAAACCACGCAGAGGACCGATCAAAAGATCGTCTTCCCAGATGTACCATGCCAAAAACCAATGGGGGATCCATTGCCCCGGTCTCTCGTCCACCCAGATGGTAGAGAGATACTTCTCGTATAGGTGCACCCTACCTGGGAAGCGGTGGTGCGTCCGACGGTCTCCCAGTCTTTTGAGATCCCTAATCGCACCGGCGGGTATGCCATTCTAAGGGCCTGAAAATGGTTATACAATAACCAGTGACATAAAATCTCAGCGAGTCTTCATCCTAAGCCCCGGTTAGTACACCAACTCAATTCGAGGTATCTCTCCAAAACCACCTCTCAAGCAAACTAACAACAAGCAACCATACAACAGCCAAGGTCAACCAACAATCAAATCTCAGTTCGCATACAATCTTACCCGGTATGACATACCCTGTACGTTAAACTCCAACACAATACAAGTAATGCACATGGCCGTTAGGTAATGCAATTCAGCAATCACATACGAGTTGCATCACATGCGATCTCATATGGCCATTGCCACACCTTACACGTTATCAATTCACGCGTGCCATAAACAATGTGATTAGCTCATGCATAATCGGAACTAATGATGCCATGTTTCTCATGTGTTATTGCATCCACACATGTTCCGATTATTATTGCCCCTTAGGGCCATAACCGAACCCCCGCTAGTGTCTACTGGCATAACCAGGCATCGCCCTCTCCCATGAGGCGTAGCGACGTCGAGGGTTCTCTCCTAAGACAACATTCCTGAAGGAGCATAGGCCCAGCCTTTACCGCAACTCCACATCCAAAACCCCGCCGGGTTTCCGACGAATCGGACTATCACCCCCCGAACTTCGACCGAGGCGACGGGTTCAACTTAGTGATCACGCAAGCATACCACCACAATCCATTTTTATTTTGAACATTAGCTAATGCACACATACTTGCATATACAATCTCAAATCCCTTCTCATAAAAGCGGTCCATTTCAATGTCCCTCGGACAAATCATTTTCCCCCTTTTTGTGAAAACCATACAATTTATGCGGATGTCCATGCAATTACACATCCAATTCACATCATGGGATCAAAGCACATGAAAGAAGGCAATTTTTCACTTCCAGATGAATAGTGCGCGTGAACAGTGCACATGAATAGTAAATTATGAATAGTGCTACATGAACAGTAAAATTCAGAATTTAATAATTAATAAATTAAATTCAAAAATCAATCAAAACATTAATTAAAACAAACAATCAATTAATTAAAGCTAAATAAGCTTAATTACTCATAAACCACAATTAACAAGCACTAATCAAGATTAAGCTAAACTAATCCTAACCATCTATCTAACCACCTATCTTAGGGCTAATACAACTTAATTAAACCCCCTAAACTAGCATTAACCCTAACTAAACCAACCCTAAGCAAGTTTAGGCACTAAATAAGGGATTAGGGCCAAACTTACCCGTTAAGCGGGTCGAGACACGAGCGTGATGGCGACGGAGGCTACACTCGGGAACTTCGACCACGGCAATCCAATACCGTCCCAAGGCTGAAATACCGGCAAACAACTTCGGTCTTCACAGAACTCCAGGAAACCGAACTGCACAGGCCGAGGAGAGGCTGGCCGGGCTGACCAGTGCTCCGGCGAGTGGCTGGCCGGTGACCAACTGTCACAAGAGGTCAAGGGGGACTAGCCGGTGGCTGGTCTGGGCGGCGGTTGGGTCGGAATAGAGGTGAAACAGCTGATCTGGGCGGTACAGGGTTAGGAGAGGTGGACTGGCTAGCGGTGACTTTTGGCTGGCCGGCGGCTCTGTCCAAGGAATGGAAGTAGTGGGGGACACGGATGAAGTCTCCTGGTCACGGCGGTGGGTGGTGCGAGCGGTGATCAGCTCAGGATAGCAATGAACAACTTAGTTTTGGGAGGAAGGTTTGAAGAAGAGGAAAAAGTGAAGGAGAGGAATCAAGGGGAGAGAGGGGGCAGCTAAGTAGGGCTGAAAGGGGAAGGGAGAGAGAGAGATAGGAGGGCTGGTTGTCACACCTCATTAAGGCCTTTCAATACTTGCTCCGTCCCCATGCACATGACATCATCTTCTCTCTCTTCTTTTGTTTTTTCCTCAATAATATCTAGAGGGGCAAAATGGTCATTTCCACCTTTGCACAATTCCCAAACTGTCCTTGGGCTAAGATGATGGGTGGGCCTAAGAAACGGGCTAGGAAATGAATAGGAATGGGCTCGGGAATCGGTTGGGCTCGAATTGGCTCAAGGCTAGGCAATGGGTTTGGAAGGGTTAAATGGTTAGTTGGGTCCAAAGGGGTCACTTGCTTGCCTCAGGCCCACCATGGTGGCCATCCCACCTTGGGTATGAGGCCCACGTTGGCCTTGCCCGGTCCACATCCTTGTAGGCTCGTTTCCTCGGTCCGTTAACCCCTTTTCCAATTATTCGGTTTCACCGGCAATGTTGACTATCGAAGAAGCATTGTCCAAAGGTTCGTCCCGGATGTTCCCGAAAATTCGTAGTCCAATATTGAATTCTCATGCCTTGTCAATTTCGCCCGAATGCCATTTTGGTACGTCTCGGACTAACAGGCGGCTTCGAGGATTCCTGTGTAACCGACTCGTGCTAAACCACATTCAAGACATCTCAACATATGAACGTTCTTGACTACATGAAATTGCGGATGATAGATTCTTATTTCAAAGTACATGATTACCGAGAATCGGCATAGGGTCATTCGCAGGCTCGATAATAGTAAACGGAATCACCCATCGTCCTATTATGCTCTGTCCGCAAATTGACTTCTAGTCGTCCTTGAAATCAGCCTACATATCCACGGGATCGTCCTTACGCAAGTCTCACGGTCGAGTCATTTTCCCAGGTCAAGTTCTTTAGTCGCACAAGTTCTGTCCTCATTAGCCTTTCCCCTCAAGGTTAGTATCTTGAGAGTGATCAATTCCGATTGAGATTAACCAACAATGCATTGACGAAATTCACGTTCATACATCCCTTAAAGGGCTCGAATTTCAGGACGTCACAAGTTCCCAGTATCCCTTTGAAAATATGATGTAAATTCCAGATATTTCAAAAAAAAAAGGATCTCGAAGGTGAATTTCATATGTCTATCCATGCCACCCGAGGTGAGTTATGGGTATACCTTTAAAAAACCGAGGTTCATTCCGGATATTTCAAAACTATTTTGGCGAGTCATAAGTATCCCTCTGAAAATCAGAGGTGAATTTCGGATATTTCAAAACTCTTTTGACAATTAGAAGTGTGTTCTATGCGTCTATCCATGCTGCCAAGGTAAATTTCAGGCATCTTTTCGATTACTTGAGAAGAAATCCAAGTATTTCATGAAAATATTTTTTTTTTGAATACTTGAGGAGAAATCTGGGTATTTCGTCAAAAAAAAAATTGAATATTGAGAAGAAATCCAAGTATTTCGTGAAAACACTTTAGGAATATTTGAGGAGAAATCCATGTATTTCGTGAAGACTCCTTCAAATATCTAAGTTGAATTTCAAGTGCCCAAAAAATATCTAGTGGGAGTTCCAGATACTTGTTAGGTTTTCATAATTGTACTGTATCCGAAATTTATTTTTCAGAATCCTTAGGTAAGTAACTGCGGGTACATATTTTGGTTTTGCACAAGCATCTACTTCATATTTCATGACATTGCATTTGAAAAATGGGTGAGGACTCGCTAAGACCCACATTCCCAACAAAGATTTATTTTTATCATTGCATAGCATAGTCAAAATATAGGTATCATTTTATTTTTTAATGGAAACTTAGCAAGTTTTCTTTCAAAAAGAGACAACTGTTGATACTTAATTTTTGATAATCTATTTAGGCATTCATTGATTAAAAATTCAAATTTAAGGATCGATCATGACATCTAAACAAAAATATTAGTCAAATTGCATTAGATATTATAAGTTTTTTTTATTTATAGTGATAGTTTCATATAATTGCATTAGAGTTGACAGACTGGGGGAGGGAGGAAGGGTTTTGAGCTTTAACTCAAATAATTGGACAGTCCTTGGAGCAAACATTTAAAAACTCCATCTTGGAAATCAATTTCGGCCTTCACTTATCAAGGAAATGGATTCCTCCAGCCAACTTGGAGAATCCAGTAAACAAAGCAATGATCTTCGGCCGGGATGAAGAAGGAAATACAAAAAAGATTTCAGCCTTTTTGAATAAAGGCTTGACGATAAAACAACCGGTCATAAAACACGCTGGAAGGGACAAAAGAGAGACGGTTTTTATTGAAAATAATGGGTATATATTACATGGGGAGAAGTGCACTATCAGTATATTAATTTGTGTGCGGCACTCACTTTAATGCCACAACTTTTCGCTGGCGCACTTAAGTGCCAAAATCGAAGAAAAATGATCACTTAAGTGCCTCCGGCGAGATATTTCAGCCAAAATTAACACGTGATTTTTTTAATTAAATTTTTTAGTTGACGTGACGTTTAACATGATTTAACCAACTTTTCGCAGATTGTTTAAGTGCCGAAAAATTCGTTTTTCAAAAAATTTTCACTAAAAAATTTGGCACATAAGCAATATGTTAAAAGTCGGTCAAATCACGTCGTTCAGTAACCATTTGTTCCAGCAAGATACGTCAGCTAAAAACATTAATAAAAAAAAGTCATGTAGGATTTTCGACCAACAGATCAGCGATGGCACTTAAGTAATTATTTTTCTCTGATTTTGACACTTCAATAAGTCGTCGAAAAGTTACGATACTAAATTGAGTATCGTACATAAATTAAGGTATTGATAGTATATTTCTCTTTTACTTTTACGGAAAGGAAAAGAAAGGGATAAGAAAGCGGGGGTAAAAGCGAGTAGCATGGGCAGCGCATTTTAAGAGTAGACAGAAAGAAAGGCACGCAACACAAAGGAAGGAAGAGACACGGGCAGAGAAAGGGCACGCTTATTCGAGGGGTCCCACCTGCGGGTAGAATTTCTTATGTACACTATTTTTCACGTCTATACTCCTAGATTACTAAAAAAAGTGCTTACTTTAGGAGAATGATAGATTTACGTGATAATTACTTTATATGCACTTATTCCTCATTAACTAGGTAGTTACTATGCAAAACGTCCTCAAAAAATGTATTACAAAGAAAGTGCCTCTCATGACTTTAATTAGTCATAACATTTTTTTTGTTAAAAAATAGTGACGACCTTTTCAAATAGTCATAATAAATATACAGATTTAGGAGTAATTTGACATTCTAATTTAACAATTATGGTTGTATAAAAAATGAAACACTCCAATTTTTCCTAATGAGCAAAGGTTTTTCTTTTCACTTAAAGGGATGATTTGGGAGGCTTTTCATAACTGTCAAAATTTGAAAGATATTAAAAGTCTGAGTCTTATTTTCACCTAATGGTCAATATCAATGAAATTTGAGGGAAGTTAGCCCATGTCTAATATGTTAATAAGTAGAACAATACATATAAATCAAGAACGTGGCCAGCGAATGGACGTTGGTCCATTAGTAGTGGAGGAAAGAATGGAAACATAATGTTTGATCGTTATAGGAGGTGGAGAGGATGGAGACTTGGAGATGGGTGATGGTGACGAGTCAATAAATTATCATTTATGGATCATCCATTCTATTACTCGATCATTTACAAGTCCACCGTTGTGACCGACGGCTGTTTTTATATTTATTTTTGGCCAGTTATGACTTGGAGCCGTCTGTTATTAAGGTTTCAGCTTCCCAAGAACTTGACCGGTGTTTAGTTGAGGCCTTAACTAAGATTAAGTTGCAAACTTGAACCGAACATGCACTTTACTGTTATTTAAATTTGCATACAGTGGTATCCATATTTTAACCCCCCAATCAAAGACTTGATAAAGCTGAAAATAAATAAAATTCGACATAGAATAAACCCTCATGTTGTTAAACATGCCACCAGAAGGCGTCTGAATTAGCGCAGAAACGCAATGAGATATAATCATGGAACCATTCTAAAGCATGAGAAGACAAGGGAACCCTATTGCTTGCTGCATCAATAATTTTGTCCTTGTCTGCTTTTACTTTTCCCCGACCTATAACCAATGAAGCGAGTAATCAAATATCCGCTTAACTATATATCACTAGATTATACCCTGTGTGTGTCCGCACACCTTTATCATTAAAGATATAGCAAGTATGTGATTGGCTCCATTTAAGAATATTGCAATGGGGTTCCCATCCATGTCAATAATATGCAAATCAATCACCAAAAGAAGCAAAACCATAGCATTTAACTAGACACTATCATTTCTCAAGAAATCGTGCAGAATGCAAAATATACTTATTTTTTACAATAATAATTATACTTACTTAAAATCTCTATCTTGCAATTACTTAGTATCAATAAAAATATTAATTTATGTTAACATAGTCATTTTTCTTTAAATGAATGATAAAGGATACAAACTTATTCTTTACAATAAAAAATGGTGCTTACTTGATCCTAGGATTAATACAGTTAATTAAGCCATCGGGGGATTTCTAACTTAGAAATTAGAGGTTGTCTGTTCGATTCCCACAAATTGTATGCAAATTGCTAGAGATTAGAGCAAACTATATCGATCTAAGGCTTGTGCTTAACTAGTTCATGGGGTTTGCAAAATATTTTAGGTAGATGGGTCTCCATGTTTGTGCGATTGGATTTGCGTGATAATTTTTTTTTCACATGCACTTACTCCTCATAAACTAGATAATTATTATACAAAAGGTCCTTACAAACTTAATTGTAAAGAGAACATCCCTCCTGACTTTTAATAGTCATAATATTTTTTTTGTGAGAGATTAGTCATAACCTTTTCAAATAGTCATAATAAATATGTGAATATAGGAGTAATTTGACATTCTAATTTAACAATTATGGTGGGAAAAAGATTAAAAAAAAACTTCAAATTTTGCTTATGAACTGTCTTTTTTTTTTCACCTAAATGGATAATTTGATAGACATTTTATCAACATATCAGTGAAATTTTGAAAGATATTACGTGAAAAGTGAATACTTGTTTTTAACTAATGGTCATTATTTATTAGATGTAAGGGTCTCACTTAGCTCAAGCATAATGTGTCAATAAATAGAACATCATAAAATATTGATTTAATATATAAATCAATAACACGTCATTTTACGTTTTAGAGCTATTTCGATTTGTATAACATTTCATTAATTTTCAATTTGCTTCTTGTTCGGTTAACGTACTTATAATATTGCTCCTATATTTAAGTTTTGATTCTTTCTATGTAATTATTATGGTTTTGTTGACCCGCACAAGAGAGCAAGGGAGGATACCTAATCAACGGATGCCTAACCAGTGATTGTCCATTAGCTGTGGAGGAAAAGGACGAAAGAATGGATACCTAATCAACATTTGTCCAATAGCGGGGGAGGCGAGGATGGAGACTTGGACATTTGTGATGGTGACCGGTCAAGTAAAGGGACAAATAAAAAGTAGAGAATCATCGATTAGATATATACATGCATATATTTTAATGGGCCATCCATTGCAATTACTCAATTATTTATGAGTCCACATTCAAGTCTTGATTGAGGTGACTGGTCTTTTTCTGTGTTTGTTTGGCCAGGGACCACTTGGAGCGGTCTGCCAGATTGCTACCGAGTTTTAAGCTTGCCAAGGAACTGACTGGTGTTTAGTCAATTAAGGCCTCAACTAAGTTAGCTTACCGAGCTTTATAGTCTATACCCATTTCCTCCTTTTTCCTTATGGTTGGATCTTTTTTTAGGTTCTAAATCGTTGAATCTCTAGTCTAAATCTCAGTTTCCAGCAAAAAGTTGCTATGTTTGTATCACCAAAATCTGATGATTATCGAACATGTCATGAACCTAAATCTTTTGACCAAAAAAAAAAAAAGGAAAGAGAACCAAAATCTGACTTATGGAAAAAGAAAAAGTAATTCTCTGGTATAAAACTCATCAAATATTTCTATCACCCTTGATTAAAAATAACAACATCATTGTAGCCCCTTCGTTCAAATAAATCAGGAGCTAGGCCCCTCGGTAAAAGGCTTGGCGTTCAGAATAAATTATCGCACCATTAATATCAACGGCAGAGGAAGAGTTTGAAAAGGACTTTAAGTCACTGCTAATACAACTGGCATCTGACGCCACGGGCCAAGTGCCAAGTGATGCGACGTTTCTGAGTTGTCCGTCTCCACTTTCCATTGCCAAACTTTCGACTCTGAAAAAATAAGCGCGAAGAAAAGCAGCATTCCCTCGTATATTGAAAGGAACAGAGACAGAGAGACAAAGCTGTCAATTAAAAATGAAGTCAGCTTTTTCTTCGCAAAAGGGGCAGCTGTGAAAAGAAAACACTGCACGCAAATTTCGAAAAAGAGACGTCGCGTACACTGTACAAGAATATATATATATATATATATATATATAAAAGTTGTGTAAAGCTTGTAAGAGCAAGTAGATATTGCTAATTTAAACCATCGTATGTAATACAGACAAATCTTCGGACATGTGGGCTATAACATAAAGTCAGATTTCTGACATTAAAGGCATAATTATTGTACTTGCCCCAGCTGGCACACACTTTCAAATTTAAATTACCGAGAATTGGAATGTAAGCACTAGCTACCTTCAATGGTTTGACCATTAAAACTGCCCCAAGATTTGTTTTTATTTCAAATTAATATAATTTATTTGTCTTGTTTTTGCCTTTTCTTTTGATTAACCATTGTTCAGCTATTGATTTTTGTTGACATTACAGCGATGAAGAGGAATTTGACCAAAATAACATGTTTGTGCCATTAATGAATGTTTTTACAGCATATGAAGTATTACCATATATGAGAGCCATTTTCTCTATAATAAATATATTTACCAAATACAAGTAGCATGGTAATGTGCAATCTTGCCAATAAGTCAAAAAGGTGAGCAGCATGGATTGCTTATAATATTTTTCTGCTATAAAAGATCAAACATGTTAGATCGCTTGACGATAAAAAGCTCATCTTGAATTATATAATAGATTTTTGAGGATATACCGATTAATTATAACGTGTCTTGCTTTTTTAGGATACCATGAGAAAAATTAAATTTTATACTGTGATGATTGTTCAAAATTTGCCCCAATGTAATATTTCCTTAAGAAATCAAATAGGATAAAGTGCTAAACTACCCATTCTCTTATAGTTATCTACCGGCGATTACGTTTATTTCATATCATTTATCTTTCCACTTTCACCTGTACGTGGAAATGGCTCTAAATTTCCTTATGCTTATCACTAGGTTTGTTGAGTGTAACTTTCTTTTTGAGAAATTATATCTTTTTATACAAATGATATACTAACTTCACGCACAAAATCAATGTAAGAACCTATCTATGTAAAAATTGTACGATAACAGTCTCTTTCTTAAGGAATGGCTTTAAGGTTGACATGTAGTACTCTAGATATCTAGAGAGGACTTCTCCTTATTCCAAGAATTAGAGTTGGTACGTGCTTTATAAAAAAATTGGTCTCTATCTAAGCTGATAGTATATACTGCTAAATAGATAGTTATTGAGATAATCGTCAAATTAGTCTTAATCTATTGTAAGAAAATTAATATAGTTTTAAATATTTTGATTAAACCAATCTAATCTCAAGTCTCGAGTAAAAATACAATCAAGTCCCCTTGCCCAAGTCTAATTGAATTTATCTAATGTGCAAAATAAAGCGATATATACATTAACAACACACTCTTAAAAATTAGGAATTTTTTAAAGTGATGATCAAAATCAAATTGTTGGGTAAAGCTACGCATGAGCGAACACGTGACTCCATGTCATGAGAATTTTTACCAGATAAAATTTATTTATCTAAATGACTCAATTTGTTTACCATTTAAAGATCATGAGAATGCTTAATAGCAAATAATTCTTAGTTTATTGGGAGCAATCTCCAATTTCAAACATTGTGGGTCTCCCTAGAAGTTGAAATAATCAAATAGTAAGATCCAAGCGAGAACTTGGCTTGAAAAGGATCTTTTCATATTTTAGAAAAGACATATTTTTTTTCAGGTAGAGAATAATACGTCATTTTGTTACTTTAAACGGCTGGTAATCATCTGTGTTAAGATTTTGATGTCACTTGATGCGGATGCAATTTTTGAATTTTGAAATGCAAAGAAATAAAGAGAATATATACCACAATTGTCTGTATGTCCACTATCATTGTCTCGATTGAGGCGATTGTCGTCTTTTAACTCTTTTCCATTTTGGCCAGCGACGACGGCGACAACTTGTACAATTTGCTGCCATCTTTTCAGCTTCCCAAGGAATTGACTGGTGCTTAGTTAAGACCTCAACTATGGTTAGATGACCGAGCTTCGTATTCCACACCCACTCCTCGTTTCTTTCTTCTGGTTTTGGTCTTTATTAAGGTTCTATATTGTGTGATCGCTAGTTCTAAATCTCGGCCATTGATGATCAAATATTCCAGGAAAATCTTGTCTCGTCTCTTCCTCCATTGATTGCTCCTCTACGCTCGCCTTCCTTCATCCTATTTTGCACTCAAATCTCTTCGCCTTCTTCGTTTCTCATCGTTGTTGCTCCGTTTCTCGCTTTCTTCTCCTCAGCACAACCATTCTTCCTCCTCCTCCTCCTCTTCTTCAGCATCTGCTGCTCTTTTCCATCACTCTCTCTCTCCATCTCTCTGTTTTTTTCTTTTGTGTTCTCTCTCTCTCTCTCTCTCTCTCTCACAAAAATCAAAGAAAAATGTCGATCGATTCAGCCGTTGCTATTGCATGGGCTGTCTTGAAGTGCGGAGTTGATCCGATCAAGTCTCAATTCCGATACGTGATGTCCTCCAAGAGCTATGCCCTGGGTCTTCAGAAGGAAGTCGGAAATCTGGCATACGAGGCTGAGAGGGTCCACAATGCAGTGGAAGTGGCCAGATACAACGGTCGGAATGTCTACAGTCGAGTCACGGAGTGGCAGGCAAGTGCTGAGAAGGCCTTGAAGGAAGCACGAGACCTGTTGGACTTCTTCGAAAAGGCGACCAAGACTTGCTGTTACGGGTCTCTTCCCGACCCCAAATGTCGCTATCAGTTCAGTAGGAAGGCCAATGACAAGATCAAGAGCATTCAGAGAATCACTCAAGAATGCAGAAAATTCAAGGACATCTCCTTCGCCAATCCTGTTCCAGGGATTGTCGCTGCTTCGACTTCAGCCAGGAGAGAGGGCAAAGATGTTGTCCAGTCGACCACCGCGAGGGCCTTAGCTTCTTCTGCTTCGACGTCGATTAAGCTTAAGGACGATGGCATCATCAATTCCAGAGAATTGGTCATGCTGGAGATCATAGCCGCTCTTGCCGATAACAAAAATAGCGTGGTCGGGATTTATGGGATGGGCGGGGTTGGCAAGTCCACGCTATTGGCGGACGTCGAAAGAAGAATAAGGAAAGAGAAGTCGTTTGATTGGGTCGCTAAGGCCAACGTGTGGGAAGATCCAGACATCAAGACGATTCAAGAAGAGATTGCGCATGTATTAGACCTAGACTTAAAGGATGTGGAGCATGTCAATTCGCGAGCGGAGCGTCTGCGCACGAGGTTGGAAAATGAGGGGAGGGCGAAAAAGAAGGTCCTCATAATATTGGACAACCTGTGGAAGAGGCTTGACTTGAAATCAGTGGGTATTCCTTGCGGACATGACAACAAAGTCATGGGATGTAAGTTGTTGTTGACGTCGAGATTTCAAGATGTTTTGCGAAGGGAAATGGGCTGTGACAGGGACTTCCTTCTTGATGCACTGGAGGAAGAAGAGGCAAAAAGATTGTTTGAAAGGATGGTGGGATACAAAGTTCATGATGATCCCTTCAAATCTTTGGTGGATGAAGCACTCCACAAATGTGCAGGTTTGCCTTTCCTAATTATTGCAATGGCAAATATTTTTAAAGATGCTGATTTTTATGAATGGGGAGATGTTTTGAGACAAATCGAGATGTCTACAAACAAAGGAATTAGTGAGAGGATAAATACGATGTTGCAGTTGAGTTATGATCGTTTCAAAGGGGAGGATGGCGAGGAGGTGAAGTCATTATTACGACTTTGTGTTATTTATGGTGTCTCTAAGCCCTCTCTTGAAAACTTGGTGAGGTATGGCGTGGGTATGAGGTTATTTCGAGAAGATAGTAGCATGGAAGAATTTCGAAATAGGTTGCGCTCACGAATCCAATACCTGAAAGCCTCCTCTCTTTTGTTAGTAGACGATGAAGATGTTGATGGTTTCAAGATTCATAACTTGGTTCGTGGATTTGTTGCCTCAGTCGCTTCAAGAGATGACCCTCTTCTTGTGTTGAAAGATAATGATAAGCCAGTGATAGAGTTGCCGAAGGACAAGCTCAAAAGTTGTACAGCAATGTGCTTTCCCTATGTTGACATGACGGAGCTTCCTGAAGAGTTAGATTGCCCCGAAATGCGGATCTTTTTATTGTTCACAAACAATGAATCTCTTAAGATACCAGATTCATATTTCAACTCTATGAGAAAACTCATGGTCTTACATCTTTCTCAGGTATGTCTCACTCATTCACCTTCGCCGTTTCAGTTCTTGGATAACTTACACACTCTATGTCTTGATGGTTGTTCGTTAGAGGATGTAGCCATGATTGGCGAGCTAAAAGGGCTACATATTCTTAGCTTTGTGAACTCCAAAATTCAACGATTGCCAAAAGAAATTGGGCAATTGATAGAGTTGAGGTTGTTAGACTTGAACGATTGCTCACGACTTGAGATAATTGAACCGGGTGTGCTTGGAAGCTTGATGAAATTGGAGGAGTTGTATATGGAGAATAGCTTTAATCGATGGAATTATGTGGAGCAAACTCCACCAACTAATGCCGGGCTTATTGAGTTGAATAACATGGAGAATCTCTGCACTTTGCATGTGTCCATTCATGATTCGAGTGTGTTACCAGAGGATCTAAACATCGAGAAATTAACCAAGTACAAAATCCAGATAGGTGATGTGTGGCGCTGGCCAAGTAACAAAGGATCGAGCACATTGCAGCTTAAGTTGGATCAAATCAGCGATATTCTTCGGAAAGGATGCATACAAACTTTCTTAGGCAAAACTAGCGACCTATTTTTAGACGGATTAAATGGACTTGAGCAAAGTATTTGCATGTTATCCCATGAAGGCTTTCCAAAATTAAAGAATCTGTGCGTCGAGAATAGCCCCTCCGTCCATTATGTCCTCCGGTCGCCATCCCATACAGATTTTAAGACGTTGGAGTCATTACTTCTCAAGAATCTCATCAACTTGGAGAAGATATGCAACAACCATCTCCCCTCCAAGTCTTTTAGTGCATTAAAAGTAGTACGAGTCGAAAGATGCAACAAGATGGAAGTTTTGTTTCCTCTTTCGTTACTGAGAGAACTTCCACAGCTTGAAGAGATCCGAGCTGTCAAGTGCAACTTAATGCGGGAGATTATGGAAGTTGATGATTGTGGCAAATTTGAGTTGCGTAATTTGCATGTATTGGAATTGCGTGACTTGCCGGATATCAAGAACTTTTTCACAGGAGGGATGGCTACTTCGGGGAGCACATTAGACGGCAAAGTAGGCACTGAAGTTGCTTTCTTTAATGGGCAACAGGTAATTCTGTAGTAGAATATGATATAAATAAATCTTCCCTTCCTTTGCCATTTAGATGTAATTCTTCCTAATTACTTTATCCGTTCATGCCTTCTCTGTGATTAAATTAAAACAATCTTCCCTTTCTCTTCATTGCGTTTAATCCAACTAATTGCACAAAATTCCCCATGGAAGTTTTAGGGCGGCACCCATTTACTCCAAAAATTTAAATCTTTACTCTAAACACGTTGAACATCGACTCTTCTTCCATTTTTCCATTTGCAAGTGCCCAACATGTGATTTTTAAAAGGAAAAATTGTAATTCTACTCTATTTTGATTCAAATTACCTTTTTCCCTTAAATGCATTAAAAAAAAATGTAAAAACTGCTAATTGAATATGATAAATTAAGTAAAGTTGTTATGATTAACATTATTTTTTATTATTATTAGTGGGATTTTGGTTATAACCTAATATAGAAATTTACTGTTTACAATGTGTTGATTGTCTTTCTGTTATGCACAATCTACACCTTGAAAGTTAAATTATTTAAAATATAGTATAATTGACTAGTGCCTTCGTGGCACTAGTTAGGAAAACCCTTATTATTATCGTCATCATAATCATACTCATCATGATTGCCATCGTTATTTTCATTATTATATCATTGCTAATTCTTCTCTTTATGTTGTTTTTTAGATCAGTACATCCTTTCAATTTAGGAAAAGCATAATACAATGACAACATAGAGCAATGAAAAGATGATGACCGCGAGAGCGATGATAATGATAAGAAAATGCTCCACTGTCCCTCAGTGTTGCTTTATCCATGCCATGTGGATTATTTTCTGCAAAATTGACTGATGGCTCAATTTGATTTTGTGTGATTGCCCTTTTTTCTAGTTACTTAAGAATTTATTCAATTATCTAGTTTTTCGTTACTCTTATTAATTTTCTGTTTTGTTTAGATAGATTGTGGTGTTTTGTGTTGAAAGTTTCGATGGAGCCTAGTTATGCGGTGTTGTCATCCATGATCCTTTTGAGTAGCTTGTAAATGAATTACAATGTTTGGACATTGCTATGATAGTTTTACATGCTTGGGATCGAAAGCCTACTAAAAATTTAGCTCTTCATGAAGTCAACCAGTGTTATTAATTATTGTCTTAATCTTTCTTATAAGATAATCGCATTTTGCCCTCATTTTTCTGTATTCATTTTGGAAATTTTGATTTATTTTAGAGCATTTGGAGGCTTAAGGATGATTTGACTAAAATAAATACAAAAGAATTGCAACTTTAATTTAAAAAAAAATCACATGTAAAGCACATGCAAATGGTGCACGAATGTCGCAATAAAATCATAATTTGAAGGAATTGAGTGCAAACTTAATTTTCATAATTTACTTAAAAATAACTCACAAATGCTATCTTTGTTTTTGGTCGGAACACAAATTCTGTGTTACATGGTGAATAAGCATTATCATTTTCTCGAAATGTTCACATAACATTTGGGTTCAATGTTATTAATTGATTCTCAGAATCAAGTTTTTCGTTCTTTCTTAAAGGACTTAATGTGCTTTGATCCTTTAGCGTGGGTAAAATCATGCTTTTGATTTGGTGGAAGAATAAAATGAAATGATTTTCAAGTGAAGGCTTGGAGCCCATAGCAAAATATCAAGCGTATGAAATGACAATTGAGATATAATAGACCGTAACATTCATAATATAAACAATTAATGATTTTGAAAAAACCGTTTATCACCTAGACATCTGATTTAGAGAACTGTCTCGGGCTTATGTAATTGAAAACTTTGGAATATGAAGTTGATAATGAAGATGTAGCAACAACAAGAACGACAATTACTTGAAATTAAGGGTGATTATCTTTAGAAGATTAAACTACTGGACTAAAAGTAGTTAGCTTTACTGATAACATACTATCTATAGTAGATTAAACTTTTGGTACACCCAAGTGTAAACAATCGGAAGATTACAAGTCATGCAAGTGCAAAATGAGGGAAACAATTAGAGGTGAAAAGGCCGTTTTTTGTTTTTATCATAGAAAATGATGTACTTGCCGCCGCAAACAAAATTTATGGTCCCATCTGCACTTTTACGGGACTAGTCCCCTATCTAACATTAGCCGTTGGATTTAAAGCAATGATTTTCCCGAGTACTAATTTTACAGAGTTTAGTCGTTTACCCGTTAATTTGACTGATGATAGTAATTTACTAACATTGAAGAGATGTTAGTAAACTAGGGATAAACAATTGTTCAGTTAAGAAAGCACCCAACTCTATCCAGCAAAAATTGCTGCAATTAGAGCCTTTTAGTTGACTAGAAAAGATTGCCCTTTTGTAATTGGACGGTTAGCTTTGAAATTGATGTGGGCCCCAAGACTCATTCCTTATGTCAGGTTTCCCCTCATTGAAGGGTCCTGGAAAATTAAGTTGTGGGTCCCACAAGGTCGCATGTCTTAATGTCTTCTTTCAACCTCGAGTTACGGTAATTGAACTTTTGTGATAGAAATAGTAAATTACTCGTTGGAATTGCTAAATTTCCTTAGGTAGGTGGTACATTAAGGGCCTGTTTGGTAATCAGTCAAATAGTGAAAATTTCTATTCTTTTTTTTTTCGGGAGTAGATTTGGAACAGAAATCCGTTTATTAAATTTTTTGTTTCCGGGAACAAATTTGTTTCTGAGAATAGATTTGGAACGGAATTAAGAATAAAAAAAAATTTGCTTCTTGTTTTCGGGAACAAATTTAAAAATCAGTTTTTTTTCCCTTTCTTTTTTTTCTCCTCCCTCTTTCCTTTTCTTCTTCCTCCCTCAGCCCTATTGCCGCCCCATCGTTGCCCACCGGCCACCGTCATCGACAGTGGCCGGCGAGTGGCTGGGCGAGGTCCGGCGAGCTCGACCTCGCAGATCTGGGCGAGGCCAAGCCTCGTCGGTGGCCAGGCGAGCCTTGCCTAGCCCGGTGAGGCTTAGCCTCTCCCGATCTGCGAGGCCGAGCTCGCCGGACCTCGCCCGCCGGCCGCCAACCACCGGTGGCGGCGGCGTGGGGCTGGTCACAATGGGGGAAGGGAAAAAGAAAAAGAACAAGAACAAAAAACAAAAGAAAAATGTATTTAAATCATTAAAAAATTAAAAGAAAATATTTTGGACTAGAAATTCTAAGATTTTATCGAACGTATTTCTATTCCTAATAAAAATTTTGGACGCTTATTAAATGCTTTCAAATCTTTCGTAAATTGTTCCTCGAACAGAATAAAAAAGTATAATTTCTGAGCAGAAATTGTTAAAAACGAAGCGTTACTATGCCCACGCTAAATATCCTTTCATAATTAAGGTCTTATATTAAAGTAATTTACTTCTCATGATTCCATGTCACCTAGTTCAGATGGTCAATCACTTCTTGCAATGAGTAATTTTCTTTTTGGTGGTAAATTGGCCATGTCTTTCTTAATCACGGTCATTCTATATTTCCTTTATTCTTTTAATGGTGGTAATCCTCTTGGGCGAGCAAATTACTTTCTATCAATCATCCTATAAAATGAGTAATGTATCTTCAAAGGACTTATATTGCGTAAGAGGGACTACTGTACCTAAAACGAAGTTATTTACCTTGAAAGTTCTTTTTGCTTTATAGGTCACTAAGTAAACTGAATAAGTGCTAATTCTCGATGACTGTAACTTCCCTTATTGTTAGTGAATTGCACACAAAATCTAATTGTAGCAATATCCTTTATATTGTGATAACTAAAATGTAAAGTTCATCAGTTGTCTTTTAGGGTCGTAAAGTACCTTTTGGATTGTAAATAAGCTTTTGTTTATCATATATTTAATGCAAAAACTATCTAAAAGATAGTAAATTATCTTGTTTATAATTTTCCTTTACCAACCGTTTATATTAAATCTGCAATAGCATGCAAATTTCTTGCCTGTCCTTTGTAATTGTAAATGCCATTGTTGATGGATCTTTCCTTAGGTTTCAATCCCATCCTTGGAGTCCTTGACAATGGCTGGACTTCCCAATTTGAAAGATATATGGAGCGATGAATCTCCATTGAGGTTTAGCAATCTTCGATCTCTCGAGGTAGCGGGGTGTGAGCCTCTCTCAAAGGTTATCAACACTGGGTCACTTGTAAATCTGCACAAGTTACGCACTTTAACTGTAGCCCATTGCATCTCGACGCATGTAATTTTTTACCTTGATGAACCAAGGTCCAGTGGAGATATTGAGGCTCTCTCTGAGCTCACCACATTATGTTTAGTGGAATTGCCGAGCTTGAGGTCTATATGGAGCAAGAATCCTTGTGGAATAGAGGGATTCCATAATTTAAAGCAGCTAAAGGTGTTTGGCTGTAACAACCTCGAGTTTATGTTTTTCCCATCTATGGTCAAATCTCTTGTGCAACTGAGAGAACTAATGGTTCAAGATTGCAAGAAGATGGAGACGATCATTACGGAGGAAGAAGAGTCGGGAATGGAAACATCAGAAATTCTAGCATTCCCGATGTTAAATTGTTTACACTTTGAACGTTTGGAGAGTTTGATGTGCTTTTCTCGCCAAAAGTGTAAGATTGATTTTTTGTTTTTCATCATTGAAGATCTTGTAGATAGATTCATCCATGGAATACCAATGTTGACATTAGTTTCATCCAATGACAAAACGATGGCAGGTTCACAAGAAGCTTGGAGTCAGGATTGTGTTCGATCACACTCCACTGCCCTCTTCAATGGAGAGGTACGTGATTAACGTTCCATCAAAATATTAAGTATAGCTAAAATGTATTAGAGTAAAATACTTAGAATTAATTTTATGTATTATAGTATTTTGGAAATTTCCATGCTGTGCGTTTCAACTTGTCACACGGCACCTCAAGCAATTACCAAGTTTCATTTCTTATCAATCCCAAGAAAGCAAGAGTTGGATCAATCACATAAGTTGTTATTATTATTATTATTATTATTATTATAAAAGATATAAGCGTATTAATAATTATTATGCCTACCTAACTAAATAATTGAAATGAGCAAATGATAATTATACTAAATTACTTATAAAGCCTACCTTGGTTAAATTTGATTATATCCCACGGAATCTTTGCACCATAAAATCTTGATAAGTCAAAAGTAAAGTTACGATTCACATTGTGATTTCAAATTGAATGAAAATTTAAAGTAGAGTCGATACAGATACAAAAGTTAGATACTTATTCTTCAATTTGTTAATTCTCATATAACGGTTTAAAATTCAATCCAAAATTTTCTGGTGAACTATCGATTTTGGCAAACACGTGGCTAGTTTCTGGACGTGCCACGATTGCTGCGTGGTCACCAAATAAGCATTTCACTGCAGAATCTACAAAAATATATAAATGCATTGTATTCCTTATTAATAGACTAATGAGTGTCACTTAGACTTCTAATTTGCAAGATATTGATCATCCTCCTTGCAAGGGGAACTTCTCGCACTCTCCAATTGTCTTGCTTATGAGGATTCCTCCCACTCCCATGTACTTGCATTGTTCGATGCCATTGGTCTAGGAGTTTTTGCATTGCAAATTTGCACGGAAATTCTTCCTATTATATATTTCCCTTGATAAACCTTATTATTTTCTCTCTATTTTACAATTATTTGGCTGATTTCATGTAAACTTTCCCTATGTGATATGAGAACGACAAATCGTAATTTTTTACTGTTATCAAATTCCTATGTTTTACATAATAGTTTAAAACTTTGCCTTATTTCTTTACGAGGGAGATTCGTATGACATGGGATAAATTTACAAGTTATTTATATTAAAAGTACCTACTCTGATTTTATGCAAATGGAAAAATTCACATCCATGGACTGCAATGGAATGCTGCTACTTACCTAGTAATTAAATAAAGAGGAATCATGCAAATGTCTGGCGGTGAATAGGATTACTCAAATTTCGTCTCCTCTTTTACGGTTACTCAATCTAGATGTTACTTCTGACCAAAAAACAAAAAAAAATTTCTAGATATTACCAAATATGTACTTTCTACCAAAAAAATTGACTAGCAAGCAATTTGTCTTCACCTGTCTTAATTGGGTTTTGTAATTGTGTCAAAACACTATTTTTGTTAATTATGCTGTAAAACTTATATACTAAGTTCGTGCCAATTTGTGTCACTTTCGCATTTGCTATTATTGTGTATGAACGTGTTAATTCATGTTAGTAATTTTTGTCTATAAAATTCTAGTAGTCCTCATGCGCGCGCACCATTGCTTTGAGATACTCACTTAACTTCATTTGCACTTCCTAGATCTAATATGTTTTTCCTTTGATTGAAGGAAGCTCTTGCTATCGGATTAATCATATTCTCTCTTAATAGCACCAGTAATTGATCGTATTCAATATGCCAAAATTAGGGCCAACCAAAATTAATATTGCATTTTTAACCGTACTTCATGAAGCCTAAACAAAGAAAATATCATGCATTAACTTTGAGAAAAAGAAACAAGACCAAAAAATATACGGAGACTAATATATGTCAAAACATAAACAAAATTAAGAAACTGAGGACCACTGCTTCTTCCATGTGTTTTTTTTATGTCTCATTGTCTTATCGTGAGGATCACTGCTTCTTCTATGTGTTTGCTTGTATCTAGTATTTTCCATAATTTGATTTCATGGTTGGTGCGAGCAGCTACTACTATACTGCACCTTTTGATGGATGATTAGTTGCCTTTCCAATCTCAGCTGCATATTGATTGTGGCTCAATGTCTCTACAACTTTTCTTTTGCTAGGTTGTTCCGCTGACTTCTAACGCTGATTGCTCTTTAGAATCTAGGCGGAAAACATGTTTGTGATTTAAAGTTAGAACTCATGAGAGACTAATGTGATTATATGACTGTTATATGAGGGTTTCCAAATTACCATTTTGCCTATTGTAAAAAAAAAGTATGGTTACTTTTAGTTAAAGCTCCTCTCACTAAGCCATTTCCAACCTCAATATTTCTACCAATCACAATTTTTAAAGGTCAATTCTTCTGATGTAAGAAAACTTAGTAATAAAATTAAGCTCTACCATGCAAGTTATCTCCGAAGGAAAGACTGGAGATTTTCGTACTCCTTTCGATTTTATTCTTTTTTAGTATTTTGTACTATCACAAATGCAATTTCTTCGTTGATTACCTTCCTCGCCCAGAGTAAGCGAATGGCTTTATCGTATACTTCCTCTTCCCCCCTTCCCTTGGCACCCTTCTATAACTACATCTTGGAAGTTCTTCAATTTGTAATTTAACAGAATCACCAATTCCGGGAGCGAATACTGCAGGTTACATTTTATAGGTTGGAGACATTAAATATCGCTGGCATTAATAACATCGAGCAGATATGGAGTAATCAAGTTGCTGTGGATTCTTTCCCGAATCTAAAATCGGTTTGTGTGGAGGCATGTAATAAGCTAGTGAACATTGTTCCTTCTTGCCTTCTAGGATGGCTCTGGAGCCTAGAAAGTTTGGAGGTATTATTTTGTTGTTCACTTGAAGTTGTTTTCAAACTTCACCCACTGAATCCTCTGGATGGACATACCATTGCTCGTTTGCCGTTGAAAAAGCTGGAGTTAAATGGATTACCAGAGCTAAAGTGTGTATTGGATAAGGAACTCCACAGTCAAGTCAAATTCCAGTGTCTCCGTTCTATTACTGTTTCCAGATGCAAGAGCCTCACCTCTTTATTTCCAGCCTCAGTAGCAATACATCTAACCCAACTCGAGGAGTTGAAGATCTATGAATGTGGCATTGTGGAACTCATCGACAAGGAAGAACTAGTGCCCTGGGATGTGTTCCCAAGGTTAATCTCCCTTAAGCTTGATGGATTGACAAGGTTGAGATGTTTCAGCTCAATTAATTACGCTTTGAAGTTCCCTCTCTTGGAAAATGTCATTGTGAGTAGATGTCCCCGCATGAAGTTTTTCTCTGGGGGTCAAATAGAGGCACCGAAGCTGAAGAGAGTACAAGTATCAACAAAAGCTTGGTTTTGGAAGGGAAACCTTAACAGCACTATCCAAATTATGTTTGATGAAATGGTATGCATCGATTACCAAATTTTGTGCAATTGGATGGTCTTCATCACCAATATAGTAATTTTTGTTTGCTAACTAGAAGTTTACATTCAATGATGCTTTTTCTAACAGGCTACGGTTGCTGGAGTAAAGTTTATACAGCTGTCTGAGTTCCCGGAGCTAATTGGAAAATGGCACAGCGAACTTAATCCCATCAAGTTATCTTGGCAATTAGAATCATTGATGGTGGATAAATGTCCTTCATTTATTAATGCTATTCCATCCAAATTAATGTTTGTTTTAGACAATGTGAGAAGATTGCAAGTGTGCGATTGTGAGTCACTAGAAGAAATATTCGATCTTGAAGGGCTGGAGGGTGGGGGAAGCACTCAGGCGCTGCCTTCCTTCAGGACTTTGGACTTGTTCAATTTACCAAAGTTGAGGAGACTATGGAACAAAGATCTTCAAGGATCGCTGGCCTACAATTTTATATATTATATAACCCTTTATAATTGCAGCAACTTGAGACATGCTTTCGCTCCATCAATGACTCGGTGCCTTGCCAATCTCAGAAGGATGGAAATAAAGGAGTGTCGTCAGATGGAAGGAGTGATCACAGAGGAAGAAGGGCAAGGAAGCGCAGTGGATAAGATTACGTTGCCAAATCTTTATTTGGTGGAGCTGGAAGGTTTGCCCAATTTGACCAATTTCCTCTTGGGGAAGAATTATATGCTGGATTGTCCCGAAATGAAATATTTGACCATTGCCCACTGCCCCAAGATGAGAAGTTTGACTTGGCAATCTTTGACGAAGATTGATCACTCCACTGCTTCACTTTTCACTCCACAGGTTAGTCTTCTTTTTCTTAATCCAATGCTTTTGATTTTTTGATTAATCATCTTGTCAAATGCAAGTACCAATTTGGAAGTAGAATAGTGCTTTGCATGAAACAATTTCAGCTCCGGTGCAATTCATCCTCTGCTTTTTTTCTTTCATTTGTTTTTGCCTCCGAAATCCTCAACACACGTTATCAATCAATGATAAGAAATCGATTACCTATTACAGGCTATATAATAAATTGTAGTCAGGTGTCAACACCAACTAAAACTTCAGAATTGTAAATCCGTTCACAAATTGGTTACACTGAAATCTTCCCAATCACTGAAATCACAAATCAAGAATTATTTTTCTCAAAGAAGGTCAATTGAAAACCAACTGCATCTTCAGCTTGAAGCAAATAAATCAAAGAATTGTCACCTTATAAACCAATTGCAAGCAACTTTTTGTTTTTTAATATTCAAATTGAGGGAACTTTCTAAGAAGTCATCATGACAACTTCCCAAAAATTAGAGGGAGAAGGCGTTACCAGTATTAAATGTTAGATAAGCCAATTAATAGTCAATGTTCACTGTACTATTGATTATAAATTGAATTTAGTAGAGTTTGTCATTGGAGGAGAATAATAAGGAAATACATGTACGCGCCACCATCTAATTTTTTTAATAGTAAAAGTCAATTTTCAAATTTATTTTCGTTTAATTCAGTGAACACAGGCTAATATCTTTGCCAATTTTTTTATAATTCTGTCATTTCTAAAAAAGGCAATAAACACATACCAACTATTCAGGTGAGTCTTTTTTTTCCGTCACTCCTTTTTTGTTACAGACTTTTTACAGGTTTTAGCCATTGCTTTCTTTTCTGATGAAGAAATGCTTGAGTCTTTTTCTTATTCTAATGGTTCCCCCCCTCATCGTAACTGCCATCCACACTTTTGTTTACTCTTTAACGATAAGAGTTACTATTAGTTGCACATCTACTTCTAATGCCATTAATATATCGTATATGAGTTGTCATATAATGATTGATATCAACCACACTGTTAAAATACTTCCAAAGGCCATCTTAATTCTCATTCTAGAATACTAATAGATAGAGAAGTATGAAACTAGTCACCTAATTTTTTGGTAGTGACAAGTGGCAATAATGTTATTTTGTTTATTTGTCAAATCTAAGGTATCACCCACATTTTTTAAATAACTCAAAAACTCATCATAATCCTCAGTTTAGAATATTAATAAATTTAGGAAAGTATGGAAATAGTCATTCTGTTTTTGGGTAGCGATAAGTCATACTTGTGTTAATTTAATTGAAAACAAATAAAAAATTGTCAATACCCGCTTCTTAGTGGACAAGTTAAAAGATCTCATAACATCGTTGATTTTTAGTAAACAAACATAATGTGCTCATAAGGATCATTTGACTAAGGAGAATATCCTAGTGGACCATTTGATACTTGTATGTCAAACTTGTCTTTTTCCGTGGCCCGTGGACTTAGGGAATTGCGCAAATATGCATTTAGTAATTGAGATTGTAGCATGTCATAATTTACTTAATTTATCAGAATGAAATGAAAATTCCATACTGGCTATTAAATGAACAATCGATAGCAGCTCATACAGTGGTTTCATTTTCTTGTATCACAGTCTAGTTTGGCATAACATGTTTCATTTGTTCATGAAGACTGATTGCATTTGCCTAGGAATCCTTGTTTGTGGAGGAAACTTGCCTTAAAATTTCCTGTCACGTGAAATTTTTAGGAAATTGCAAAAGTATTTATGTGGTATTTGAGGTCGTTATTGCGTTCTTTTGGTCGTAGCCCAATGAAAAATGTTTTCCTGTCTTTTTTATGCATGACTATTAACAGGTGGTACGGACGGTAAGGTAATTTATTCTTTTGCACCTTGTTTCATGCTTGTTCCGACACAATATACTTGGCCTTAGTCATCAGTCAGTTAAAATGAAAGCATCAAGCAACCCCTCCTTGATTGGGTCACTAACAAGTTCTAGAATATTATGATTTTGAGAGGAAGTTTGGAAATTCCTTCTTTGAGGTCATCACTCAGTGTAATCAAATTTATTGTGTCATTTTTTCAATATGGCAGGGACAATTTCCTCAGCTTGAGTCGATGGTTCTCTCCCACATGGACAATTTAAGCAAAATATGGACCGACAGTCCTCAAGATACTCTCACTTTTGAACATTTGTGGAAGGTGAAGGTTGAGAATTGTAACAGCCTTGAAAATATGTTTCCGCATTGGGTGGCTACAAGTCTAACCCAACTTAAGGAACTTCAAGTGGAGTCATGTGGGCTCGAGGAAATAGTTGCTAGTGGATATGACACTTCACACTCTACTACTGTTCAATTTCTTTTCCCAAAACTGACTTCTTTGGTGTTCTGTGATATGCCACTACTTAAGAGCTTCTGTCCTAACTTGCTCCCTTTGAACTGGCCATTCTTGGAGGAATTGCAAGTAACCCATTGTGACAAACTGAACATGTTGCCCTTTGTGGCAGACATGAACAAGTGGGCTCAAAGAGACGATCAACATGACCTTTCAGACCATAAAGCACACTTCGCGTTTAAGAGGGTATGATTGCAACTGCTCTTCCTCTCTTTCTTCTTCATTCTTTTATTCACCCAATATATCTTATGTGCACAGCATAGTCATGTCACATTATGATAATATAGTAAACATGAACCCCTTACCCATCAGTTCGTTAACAGCATATGATATTTCTTATGTCTTTAAGCAGGCTTTTTATCTGTGGACACCCAAAATGTTTTTAGTTACACTATGAGCACATCTTGTCACTTGAAATTTCAAGGAACTACATATTTTTGTGGACAGAATAAGGTATTCCTAGCAGAAGATGAATTTGGTCAGGGTGATTACTGTACCGACCTCTACTTGAAAATTCTCTTAAAATTTTTTGATGCGAATCTAAAAAGTGAATTTCCTGTGGACTAAATTGAGAGTCAGGCATTGATATTTAACAATTTCTTTTCAAACAGCAGCGGGATGACCCTCTTTCTTTTGATGTTTTACGGGTAAAATGAATTTTCATTCGTTTGATCATTCCCATGCCAATGCAGTTCTTTCCCTTTCTATATAATCATTATAATATGGGCGCACAACCTGCCTTGGTTGGCGGATGGCCATAGTGGAGCATTTGTTTACGGTTTGCATTTTGTAGCTTGACTTTCGAAGCTTGAGAATCGTATGTAGGACTCTAGAAATTAATGAAATGTAAGAACTGGGCCCCGTTCCATGGGAGTCAACCAACTTAAGTTTACTTTTAAGAGCGCATGATTTATTGTCAAACATTGTTGAATTTATCTCTCATTATATTGGCAATTTTGTAGGGCATTCCCACTTTAGAGAGACTTTTATTAGTCGACAAGGATATTCAGATCATACAGAACAGAAAATTTTCTGATGACTTCTTTGGCAAGCCAAAAGCACTAACGTTGGCATGCTTTCATGATAAAAATGCCGTCTTTCCTCCCATATTCCTCCTACAAAGATTTCAGAACCTACAAAACCTTGAGGTCTTTTGTAGCTCTTTCGAAAATATATTCCCTGATGAAGGGCTTGTTGACGATGGGAAACATCCAGTGCTTGAAAATTTGAAAGAACTTAAGTTAAGAAAGCTGCACAACCTAAAGTGTGTCTGGAGAGAAGGCTATTTAGTGGCGAGAATTCTTCACAGTATTGGCAAATTTGAGGTTTGGGATTGTCCTAGTTTGACAACAATATTTCCAGTCGCAACATCCTTTCGGAATTTGACAGAGTTAGTGGTGAAGAATTCCTCTGGATTGATACATGTAGCGACAGTTTCAGCAATCATAAATTTGGTGCATCTCACTAACATGACTATAATTGGATGTGAAAGAATGAAAGAAGTAGTGGCAAATGATGGAAACGGAGAAAGAAAAGTGATTTCTCTTGGGAAGCTAGAAAGTTTGACACTCCAAAATCTATCAAGCCTAGAGTGTTTCTCCTCCGCCACAAGTTGCATCTTGAGGTTCCCAACCTTGGAAGATATTGAGGTGGAACAGTGCCCTAAAATGAAGATATTTTCTAAGGGTACTCTAAGCACACCAAAACTAGAATATGTGAGATTGTTTAGATACAAGTGGGATGGGCACTGGGAGGGTGATCTCAATACAGCCATACAAAAGTTATCAACATAAAGAAATGCACATAGAATTGGTAAGATCCAGTTAAGGTTATTCTCATCCATGGTTTTTTTTCGCTTGCTTCTGCTTCTTAAATTGTCCGATAGCTAAAGCATCGGAGGTTCTAAACTTTTCATCTTTGTATCTTGTCTAATCACTGATAAAGGAAGGGCAGATGCTGCAAGTGGTACGGAGATTTGGAAGTTACTGAGACAATCAAATGTTGAGATGAAGAAAATTTATATTAAGGTCGTGATTCTATATCCAATTTCTCTCTTTCTCCCTAATAAAATCACTGTTTTGCAAAGGAAGGGGAGAGCTGCTGGTGATGGATAAATAGGTAATGACATGATTTTCTCACCATTGGCCACCTTAGCACGACTGCCTGTTATCACACCATCCTCATTTTTCATAACTTAATGAACCATCCCATTTCCTTTCGTTTTCCTTCAACTCGCTTCTCATTCAAATGAATGAACATGTTGATCCGTTGTTGTTGTTGTTTTTTTTTTTTTTTTCTGGGAACTTGCTTGAAAAGTTTGTAAAACTTGGAGGTGCACGGTTGTAACAAAGTGGAGATATTTGCTTCGCAACCAGAGAATGCGATACCACTTCAAAAACATCCTCTGTTTTTGATAGAAAAGGGACAACCCGAGATTATTTGTTTTGCTTCGATGGTGAATATTGGAAGTGATGATTAAGGTCACAACCAAGCATCAAATACAAGTAGCTATGCATTTGAAGATGTAAACTGTACGACTCTTCTTAAATCCATAGAACTATTACAGCATGGAAACATCGTATGTTCTTCAAATATTGAATGAACATTCTTGTCAATGTCGGTGTAATGCATAGCTGTCGATTTTTAAAAAGGTTTAGGCTAAGTCTGATGGTTTGGCTCTCCCTTAAGTACCATGAAGATTTAAAGTACGTGCCATATGGTGTGATCTTGTATTATGATGTTATGCTAAAAAGGGAAACGTGGGACATTTTCCTTGACATTTCTCTGCAATTGTGATTATGATTGAAGAGGAGTCATTTTCACGAGGGATCTATCTCATGAAATGTGAATATAAGGAGTTACTTTAGTTCACGCATGAATATAAGTCATATGTAAAAATCAATGATAATGTTTATGTAACGAGTGCCCAACTCCTTCCTTTGAATCACACGGGACTCAACATCTTAAAATGCAATGCGTGACATGCAAGGCTTAAACCGCAATACGAAAAATCTCTTTTTACTTAGCTGGATTTTGATTTGGCTATTTTCTCAGGGTGCATTCCCAAATCTGGAAGATCTAAACTTGGATTTATCCAAATGGATGGAGATATGGCATGGGAATTTTCATAATGAAGAATTCTTCTACGTGCTTAGAGTTCTAGAGCTTTGTCATGTCTCGAAGGAATCTGCAATGTCCGCATGTCATTTTATTGAGAGTTTAATTGGAAGAGCTAGTTGTATGCCAATCTTATCTAGAAGAGGCAAGCAGCAATGTCAAAGCCATGGAAGGCCCTAGTCATGGGCAAAAAGTAATACTACCCTTCAATATCTGAAAACTCTAGATGTGTTGCATTGTGATGGGTTATCAAATATGTTCCCACCGACAATAGCTGGAAATTTGGTGGCACTCACAAATTTGAGGGTAAGTAATTGTAGAATGTTGACAGAAGTCATTAATGATGAGGGAGGTATGGAGTGGTGTGTAGTGGCTTTCAATCCATTGAAGTATGTGGAGCTGGACGGGTTGATAGGGTTGAGATGTTTTAGCTTGGTGGACACACTTTGATGTTCCCTCTCTTGGAAGATATCATTGTGACTGGATTTTCCAACATGAAGTAGTTCTCTCAGGGTCTAATAGAGGTGCCAAAACTGGGGAGAGTACTTGTATCAAGAAAAGAGTGCTTTTGGAAGGAAAACCTCAACACCACCATCCAAAATATGTTTGATTTAGAGGTATGCATCAATGTCCAAATTTTGTGCATTTTCTAACAGGATAATTGCTTTTTGCTGGCTTGAAGTTCGCATTTAATGATGCATTTTCTGACACAGCGATTGTAAGGGATGGAGGGTGCTTCACTATGAGAAATAAAGCTTGGGGTCTGAGACTGCGGTGACAAATGGGAAGGATCTACAAATAAGACTTCTCACCAGCATTTCATTGCAAACTGTACAAGGACTGGAGATTGTGGAAAGGAATTTGGGTGCTGCCTCGACTATGGCGTCAGAACTTGGTTAATCTAACGAAGTGGAGGCAACTGTGGAATAAATATTTTTTAAGCAACGTTGCGGTTCAATTTTCTAAATCATCCGACCCTTTATAATTGCAACAACTTAAGGTGTGCTTTTGCTCCATCGATGGCTCGGTGTCTTGCGAGTCTTGAAATAATGGAAATAAAGCAGTGTGGTTAGATGGAAGGAGTGATCGCGGAGGATGAAAGGGAGGGAAGTGCAGTGGATGGCAAAGTTTTCTATCTGGGAAGGATCATACGCTCGACTGCCCCACATGAAAACAACTGACCGTTGCTTACTGCCCAATATGACAAGTTTGACTTGGCAATATTTGTTGGAGAATGACCATGGCACCTCTTAACTTTTCACAAACCCCCGGGCCCCTGGCCTCCGCGCGCTCTGGAAGGGGGAGGGGGGTGGTGTTCCAGTTGTGATGATTGCCCAATGCTTGTGTTTTCTATTTTTATTCCAATGCTTTTGTTTGTTGATCTGCAATTACACTCCAAAATGTCTTTTTCTAGGCTACAAGGCATTGCAGTTCAGTGTCTACAACAACTTTTTGCAAAAAATATAAAAGAAAGCGGAAAAAAATGTCAACACAATTGTACCATAATCATCTTCCCAATCTATGAAATCACAAATCAAGAATTAGTTTTCTCCAAGAAACTAAATTGAAAACAAATGGCAAGTGCAACTTGAAGCAAATGAATCTGAGAATTCTTACCTTGTGTAATGTTGCATTATCAAGAAAGATAAACAATTGGAGAGAGATTTATAGGGGAGATATTGTTGGGATTAGAGTGATTGGTATTTTTGAGTTTATTTTTGTCAAAAAGAAATTTCTATTTATTGCAAAAATGATACAGAAAATGATCAATAGGAAATCTTACAAATCACTATAACAAAGTAAGCCCATAGAGTTACAAAACAATTCAAAATCTAAAAATCAAAATATATCATTAACGCTCTAAACTTTGATAATGGCGCAAGCAACTTCTTTATTTCTTAATGTTTACCAATGCCGTCAAGTAAAATGGCCCATTTATTTGTGATCGACAAACATGATTAAAATGACCAATGTTAAACGTCAATTAAGCCAATCAAAAACCAGTGTCCATTGTACTATTGGTTAAAAATTAGACAGAATATTTTAAAATTCAATAGATATTTTGTTCATTCAACAAAGTTTAGGAGAGTTTGTCGTGTGGCGACCTTTCTAGAAGTGAACCGTTGAAGGAAAGCTTATAGATTACTAAGTTCAAAGACTTAATGTGGACTCTCTTAAGTTCATATCAATCGCAACTCTTGGGTTTTAATTTAATTAAATAAATCTAACTTGCAAATCAATTCAATCAAGTGGCCACTAATTTATTACAGATTAATTAGAAACCCAAGTAATGTGCAAGAGAATCCTTTAGAGATATCATGGATATGAGACTTTTTTGTTGTTGTCATTTTCACCTTTTATTTATTTATTTTATTTTTGCAAAAAGGATGGATGCTTGAATGGTCAACAAAAATTCAAGTGTCAACAACAATGCATGTCCATTCTCATTTCTAGATGAATGTTTCAAAAATGGCACCTCATTCCAAATGAATAGGATCTTTCTAATAGCCTTCTTTAAGTTTGTAGTTTTCCCTCACTTCAAGAATGCTATTAATCCTTTGATTGCTGAATTAGTCAGACAAGTGTGTGCGGGAATGAATTTCGTTAATGTTGTCTTGGCTGAAACTTTTCTTACCTCACCTCATTTAAAAGAAATGGTGATAAAATTTTCCATGCTTCTCCCGAGCTTTTGCAAATGTAGTTCATATCTTTGTTGACACTAAAATTTTGATGACCTATTTACTTGTTTATGACACAGAAAATGAGGATGGACCTTGGTCTCTATACAAAAATTAAGATTGCATATACATTTTTAGGAGTATTGAGACGACCGTGACGCTGCTTGCTTCGTCCTAGCCCTACCTACCTGCGCCAATGGCCAGCATATTCGAAGCATCTTCTTGCTACACCAATGTTGAGCCGTGAGCTTTTCCTGAGAGTCCTTGTTACGAGCCTTCAATGCCAACTGTCCTACTAACTGTTGTCGCTTCTCGCTCGACAATGGTGCCGCCTTCCAGTTCACCGTCCATCGTCGCCACATTCTCTTGGCCTATTGCTTTTTGTTCCGCGAGTCCAGTTGCGTCTGCCCACTGCTCGAGAAGTGCTGCTATGTTCAGCCCATCACGATGTAGGCCCCTGCTCGTGAGTCCCTTGCCGCTGGTCTCATTTTGGAAGCGAATCATCCGAGCTAGGTAATTTTCTTGAACCAAACTTGGCCTCAATATTTTATTACCTAAATTGGATCACTTGATGCCAATATTGATTTCATTGAGATTTTAGGCATTATTCGATAGGATTTTATTACCAAAAATCGTTATAATTACTAATTTGGATCAATTTTTTTTAATTATTTTGATTTTTTCTGCATTTGTTTAGGATTAGAATAATTGTTAATTTAATCCGTGAGATAATGGATTTTTTTTCCAATTATCTTAACCCCTTATTTGAAACTCGATAAATATCTTGAGTGGGTTGGATATAATGCTTATCTTTGATTTGGATAACTACCATATTTTGAAAGCACCGAAAAGACCGAATTACAAGTTTCCTAATTAGATTAAGATTTTATGTTTAGAATTTATCTAGTTAGATTCATCTTCTAGATTAGACTACATGTTAGGGTAAAATATATTTAATTAAGATAAATTTCTAAATTAAGATAGGACTCAATCTAAATTATTTCCTGGTTTAAATAAGATAACTTTTCAAGTTTGGTAGTTAATTTTCATTAATCATTGATTTTAAATTTTAATATAAAAATACCAAAATATCATATGCATGTCATGTAGTTTAGGTCATGTTATATGCGTCACATATGTTAGGTTCCTTTAATTAGAAATTGCATGTCTTTAGCACTAGACCATAAAGTTAAATGAAATTCCTTGACATATAGGCTAGTTTTAATGTCTTAATAAAAAGAAAATCCAAAGATAATTGCTTGTTATGGTGTTTAACTTCTTGTAATATATTTATTTATTGAGTATTATCTTTACTGTTTGCGTACCCGTATGATCACATTGCTTGTTAGAGAAAGGTTAAAATCAATCCAAGTTGCCTTTCAAAATATTTTTTCAAAATAAAAGAGAAAATGTATCGAAAGGGCTTTAGGTAATCTAACGTGATCAAGTCCCTAAACTCATTTAATCTCTGGTTCAAAGAAGTAAATCAATTCTCCCACGCTTTACTTGTGTATCTAGTCGGCCTACCGAAAAATTGATTAGTGACGACTCCTAACCAAAAATCATTTGTATGTTAAACAATTTGAACCTAAGTTCATGAATTGGTATGGGCTTGGGAGAGATTGAGCTAAGTCTAGGTTTGACAATTCATTAGCCAAACCATAGAGGGTTCACCCGAGGTAAGGTTGCGACACCTTGACGACTCCACTAAGGACTTGAGTTAAAACTCTAAGTGGACTTAGGCCAAATTTTCTCTTGTTCAAAAATATTTTTGTTTGGCAACAAGAATATCGGGTATGCTCCTAACATCACGTGTTAAATGTTCTTGCAGATGAGAGGTATAAGGGCAGTAGTCTTTGCTAACCTTTATCTTGTAGAGAGGTGTTAGAATGAATGATTTATATTCCCTATTTAATAGTGTTGTTTGCATTTAAACTGTTGTGTGTGCCTTATTGCTTTAGCACTACATTGTTGCACAAACAACTATGTTGTCTAACTTAGGCCATGACAGGATATTTTAGGATGGTGTAGAGAACGACACTTCCTCAAAAGCGAGACGGCTATGTACGGGTTGACCTTCTCTTCCTTGAAAGTTCTTCACGATGTTGTCTTTGTTTGTCCTTGTCCATGAAACTGCGTGACTATAGGACATTTCTTTCGACTAAGCTGAAATTAAGAGGACCTGACACTTTGAACGCAAAACTACAATGGTTTGATCATTCTCTTAACTCCACTACGTTAAGCCATCTAGATAGAAATCGAGCTACATATTCTATGCACATGTCTACGTGATTGTAATTTTTTTTTGGGTAAAAGTAGGTTTTTTCAACTCTGACTATGCAATTTACTTACTTTATTGCATTTTTGTTGGTCCATGACAATAGGTTTCATCATTAATTTGCGATGGGGAGAATTGACATACGGTTTATTTCCACTCCTAAGAAAAAGTTCATGATGTGTTTGGACCAGTTAGATCAAGAGGGCCAGAGATATGTGAAGGCCAGGATCGTATGACTTCTCCCATTGCTAAAGATCAACATTCACTCCAGTGTTATGCAGGCAACACCGCACTTTTGGTGTCCACAACGTTCTACCTTTATATATGGTGAGTACGAATTAACTCCAACATTGGAGGAATACAATGTTATCATCGGAATGCCTCTTAAGACTTAGCTTTGTTAGGCGGCCTATTGGTATGGATTCCATTTTTAAGTTGTCACAATTTTTAAAAATTGAAGCCGGAACGGTAAGAAGGGTTGTCAAGGCTAACTATCACGGATGCCCATTTTCATTTCTGGCAGAATGTTATGCAAATCAACGAATGATTCAAAATGGTATGATTTTCCTTCTATTGTTTTTCGGACTGATTGTTTTCCCTCATAAAAAAAATCTATAAATCCTTCAATTTCATGTATGATTAGCCGAGTTTGTGATGGATTAAACTATGTGCCACGACCTGGCCTCGGTGCCCAAAATGGTGATCCACGAGGGGGTGGGGCCAAGGTCGGGTTTAGAGGTATATGATCGTGCGGTTGCCCTTGTTGTGACCCGCCCTCGGGGGATGATCATTCGTTGGGAGGGATGGTGTTTAGGGGTATTTGCTTGTGAGCTTGTACTCAAGGCATGTTGATCGAAGGCATCATCACTTCGCTTTTCGATCTCGACCCATTGAGTTTGAGGTCTACACGAATGTGGGTTCTCCCAAACTCATACCTCACGCAATAGTGGGAAGGTGTCATGACTCGTTCCCACACACGCGGCACATCTCACGAAGAGGAAACCGGACATGAGAGACGGGTTTAGGGGGATTTTTAACCACGGTAACCCTCTCGAGGTTGTATCCACCAAAAGATGGTATCACTTCGTTATTTTAGCTTAATCCCATCAAGTATGCTAAACCGAGGTGAATACTTAATGAGACCCATACCCCGTACAATGGGTTCGTTTTTGTTATCTAAGTTGATTAAACAACCTAAGATAAAGTGTTTGGGAGTCACCACTAGCCTCAATTTTGGGGGCCAACTAGAAAGCCTAATAGAGGGTCGGGAGTATTCCCTTGATTTCTACGTAACTATCTAGGGTTCGGGGACTTGGGTTATGTTAATATTTCTATCAATACCCTTTTAGTACCTAGCAATCATTGTGTTTACCTAAGGTGATCATGCATGTCTTTTTACTTTTTAATGCCATTAAAAATGAAAAGGTTATTATGCGTGGATGTTGGTTTCATGCTATTCTAATTTTACAAAAGATAAATGAGAAGGGCAAACAATTTAAATTGAAATTACAGGGTGGTAATTAAACACCCAATGGAAAATGGTAAATCTAAACATGCAATTCTAATAAGGACAAGTAAAAGAGAGGAAAGAAAAGAAAGAAAGGAAACCTATACCTCGTCGGGTTTTTATACAACATGAGAGAAAACCTAAGACATATGTCGGGTATTAAATGAATGATACAAGACAAGGTCGGAATGGACATTGACAACCATCTTCCGGACCGCCTATTGGTATCCATCCTAATTCTTGCTTAATGCTAAATGAACTGATTACAATAGAAACAAACACCAAACCAAGTAAAGGACAAGCAAAACAAGTCAATGAGGCAAATAAGCAACGATCAATTCGATTCAAGTTGGCCTTGGGGTCTGCCTTTGAGATTACATGCATAACGTGCCACCATATGTTACCCCATTCATTATTAGATACGGCTTATGGTCATTAGTCATCACAAGTATTCACTCACGGTGACTAGCGCCTTAAGCCCCTAAATTGGGTTCTAATATGTAACCCTAAGTTAGACCCATGAACATGCATTGGGTTTGCGCAACTGTTTAACAATTACATGCATATAACTTGAAAATAAGCATACAAGCAAGTCTGAAGACTTTGGTTCTCAATCCATCAAACAATTAATGAGCTAGCACTGGGTCATTTCACACATTCAACATGCGCCAAGCACAATCATATGCATTAAACGATTATCAGAAGATCTTTTTATTTTTTTGAAAATTTTTATGGACAGTGTTCATGATATGAGGATTAAAAGTCATGATGATCTTGAAATTCGGTTTTGCATGCATTATTTTCTAAAAATCTTAGAACATGAACACATCACGAAGAGCAAAACAGGGGAATCCACAACACATTATCAAAAGTCAAGCAATTGAAGATGATCTATGAATCAATTGACTACACGAAAATTATGACACATCAAGCACACTATATAGAACAACTTTCATGGAGAAATTTTTCTTAGAAGAGTAACACATGATTTTATAAAAATCAGAGAACATGGCATAATGTATTAGAGCAGAACACAGCAATAGAATTCTAATGCAAATTCACGGCGATTTGATCATGTTAAAAATGTCTAAAAAATCCTCAAATTTTGCCATATGATAGTCCTAATAATGAAAATCAACATTCTGAAGAGTCCGACCTCAAAATATTTACAGAAAAATTCATACAAAAATGACAAAATGCAGACATGAAAATGGTCCAATATTCAATCCGAACTTGCAATTTTTCAAATTTCAGGGAAACTTTGTTAAAAATGGAAAGTGGTCCAATAACATGAAAATGGTCCAATAACATGAAAATGGTCCAAATTTAGCATCACTAGAAAGCTTGATTATTTCCTTAAAACTTCCTAAGAGGTGTCAAGTTCGATTAAAGTCAATTTCTTGATCATCTTGTAATGTTTGCACGAACATGCAATATGGCAACGTATAAGGCAACAATATTAACGTAAAATGCATGCCTTAAAGGTAATTACATGACATGGCAAGAGTTGGATAAAAATCATGTAGATTGCCTAGATAACCATGAGCATTTTCATTAAGAGACATATGCCTAATTGAGCCCACAAAGCATACTACAAAATTATCAAGACAAACTTCACGCAATGGACCAAATTCGTGATTACGACCTTGAAATCAATTTTGTTCATGTGATTGATTGATCCCCATAAAATCCGATTAGCATGATTCTTACCTTATCGGAAAGATAATGTGATATATTATGATCCTTATGAAGACATCTAAGTAAAAAAATGTTGATTTCACATCTAATTTGATGCAAATGCAATTTAGACTAAAAAAAAGGCAGACATGACCCAAGTTCAGATTGCAAGGGTTTTTACCTATCGTATGAACTCAAAAAAATCTGACAAAATTATATGACACAGGCAAGACTCATATGAACATCTTTCATGAAGGAACCTAAATCTAGATTGTTCCGACCCGCCCTCAGCGATGGTCAGTGTCGAGAGGGATGGCGTTAAATAAACACTCAAGTGAAAGCGATAAACCTAAACATGCAATTCTAGAAAAGACAAGTAGAGAAAAGAACTAAGGGAAACCTGCATGTCATCGGGCTTTTATACAACACAAAAGGAAACCTGAGACATTTATCGGGTATTGAATAAATGATACAAGACAAGGTCGGAATGGATATCGACCATTATCGTCTTCGAGACAGCCTCCTTGTATCTACTCTAATTCTTGCCTAATGCCTAATGAACGTATTACAATTTGAAACAAATACCGAATCAAGCAAAAGACAAACAAAATAAGTCAATAAAACAATCAAACAACAATCAATTCGAGTTGGCCTCGGGGTTGGCCTTTGAAAATTGCCTGCATAACGTGCCACAAAATGTTCCTCCGTTCATTGTTGGACTTGGTTTATGGTTTGTTAGCCATCATGAGTATTCGCCCATGGTGATTAAAACCACAAACCCTAAATCAAGTTCTAATATGTGATCCCAAGTCTAACCCACAAATATACATCGGGCTTGCGAGATTTCCTAACAATCACCAGCAATGAACTTGAAAACAAGTACACAAGCAAGTCCGGAGACCTTATTTCCCATTCAATCAAATAATTAATGTGCCGACATCGGTTCACTTCATCTTTTTCACATGCGTCAAGCGATTGCCAAATGGTCTTTTTATTTTCCAAAATTTGCAGATGAAGTTCGTCAAATGGCAATTAGAAATCATGAAGGCTCAAAAGTCGGTTTTGCATGCATCAATTTCTAAAAATTGTAACATCCCGAATTTTGGTAAGCCCGGGAAGTATCGGGAAAAGGATTCAACGGGCCGAAAAATTGGAACCAAGAGGAATTGGACCGATTGGAGGCCCAATGGGCCTTGCGCCCATGAGGAGTCGGCCATGTGGGCCCAAGCTAACCAAGTGGGTCCAAGGAAGCCCAACTTCAAGCCTTTGAGCCCGTTAGCTTTTTCTAGCCCGTTTCCCTTCAATTTGAGCCGAACCGATTTTCTTCTAGCCCGTATGGATTCTTGGCCCGTATATGCATATAGTAAGGTATACTATACTTTAAGAAATTACCAAATTGCCCTTTCTAGAAGTGGCATTTATGTTGGAGGACAAAGGGAAGAAAAGTCAAGGAATGAGATATTTTGGGGCAAGTTGATGAAGGGAAGTTAGACTTGGCTTCTTGCTTGGCTTCTTGCTCTCTCTCTCTCTCTCTCTCTCCTCAAGTTTCAGCAGCCCCTTCCCCACGTTGCTTTCTCTTCCTCCCCACTCTCCCATGTTTCCTTCTTTCTCTCTTTCTCTTTTGTTCTTTTCTGGTTTTCCTCCAAAAACAGCAGCTGTGCCGCTGTGTTTCCCCCGAACCAGCCACCATTAGCTGCCGTCCTTGCTGCCTTGCCGTCGTCGAGGAGCCGCCCAACCATTACCGGACTGCCACCCCCTTTCCTCTCTCTTTTCTCTTCCTTTCTCTTCCTTTTCTTGCTGTGTTTTCTGTTTTTCCGCCGGAATCCAGCCTTGCTGGCGTTACCGGAGCCACCACCACCGCCCAAAGTGTAGCCACAGAAGTCAGGGAGCCAGCCACACATCGTCGACCACCCCTGGTCGCCATTAGCCGCTCGTTTCAGCCGTTTCCACCCAATAGCTCTCTTCCGCGTGAATAGTAATCCGGGGGCTGTTTTGGCCCGTTTCGGCCACCGTTTGTCGTCCGTTGTTGTCCTCGAGCTTACCCCTCGTAGCCCTCATCCCCCTCTATGCGCCGGTGTCACCGGATTTCCGACCCAAGTAAGTTAATTTCTTAATCCTTGTTTAGGGGTTAATCTTGCTTAGGGGTTAATTAGTGTATTTGTATGTTTGTGATTAATTAAAGTTGATTGGTTGATTATGTTGGTTAATTAAGATTGATGAGGATTAGTTAATTGACCATGGTTAGTGTTAAAGTAACCTAGGTTACTTAATTAAAGTAACTAATGTTAGTTTCTAAGGTAACTATGGTTAATTATTAATCATGGTTGAGTTAATTAACCCTAGTTAGGTTAAATTTAGTAACCATGGTTAATTTTAATATTATTTTATTAATTTCGGATTAGTTACTGTTCATAGTTAATGTTCATGATTACTGTTCACGATTACTGTTCACGGCACTGTTCATACAGAAACAAATTTTGGTTTCAAATTGATGTGTTCTTGGTTGTTATGCTTTCTTAAAGTGCTGATTGTTAATTATATGCGTGAATAATGATGAAACGCATGATCGAAGACCGAGTGGAAGTGAAAGTGTTTGACTTATTGAGTTATTCCCGAGAATTAGGGAATGTATGTGATTGTTGATTGGTTGAATTTGGAATTTTGGAATTGTCGAGTGATATCGCATGACATATTGCGTGGGTTATCTGAAATGGCATGTCGCATGAGCATGAGCGATATTGCATTCACGACAGAGCAAAGATATAAATGGGTTGCTTGATGATGTGTTGCATGATCACATTAAGAGAGGGACCCCAGCGTTGTCGGAAGACTGCCAATCCTTATGGGGTTGTGTCGTGGCCAGTGGGTCGCCTGACTTCGGTCGGATGCCTGACAGGGAGGGGTTAACTTTGTGGGACTGTGGTAGTGGGCGGGTCCCGGGCCTCTGTCAGTTGCGGGGCTGCGGTAGTGGGCGGGTCCTATGCTTCTTCGGGAATGCCGTCTTGGGAGTGAGCTCTTGACGTCGCTGTGCCTCGAGGTAAAGAGGACGAAATTGGTTTAGCCAGGAACCGCCAACCATAAGGTTGTGCCGTGGTCCAAGAGGGGGCGTAATAATCGGAGCATGTGTGAGTGTGAGACATGAGAAAGTTGTGTGAGATGCTCTGATTATCCGCATGCTCTTAATGTCGTAATGATTTAAATGACAGTTCTGCAGGTTGCGTGTGCCAAGGCCAGGTAGGGTCGCCTGTGATTGCACCTATTTATTAAACTGTCTTCTGCTGTCATTTTCTCTGAAGTGGTGTTGCTTGATTTGATGGATTAGGTTGTATGTTAAACTCCCGAGGCGAGTGAAGTTCCTAACCGGGGCTTAGGACTTTAACTTGCTGAGTTTATCTCAACCCGTCGTGGTTAACTATTTTCAAGTCCGTAGGATGGAGGATCGACGCATGTTTCGGTTCGTGGCTGTTTTTGAAGGGAGTAGATTAATTCTGGCTTGTCGGTTTCATTGGCTCGTTAGGAAAATGCCCGCGGTAAGGGCTTGTACTTGTAAACTTCATAGGGTTAATCAGTAGATGAATAAAATAGTACTTTTGAATGTGTTCTTGTTGGGTTTTCCTGCTATCCTTGCTTTTGCAATTGACTGGGGGTTTGTGATTCGCTTCCGCATGTGCATAATTACAAGATAAAAATAATGGTCAGTGACGCGTCCTGGGACGTCGCATCTAAATGACCGCGAGAGAACATGGGTTGTCGCGTGCTCGAGGGTCGGGGCGTGACAAAAATCCTAGAACATAAACACATCATAAAGATCAAAATAGAGGAATCCATAATACCTCATCAAAGAGCAAGCAACAGAACATGACCCATGAATCAATTGACTCCACGAAAATTAGGGCACATCAAGCACACCATATAGAACAACTTTCATGAAGAAAGTTTTCTCAGAGAAGCAACACATGAATTTTTTTTTAAAATCAAAGAACATGACATAATGCATTAGAACGAAACAAGGTGGCAAAATTCTAATGCAAACTTATGGAGATTAAACCATGCCATGATGTCTAAAAATTATCAAATTTTAACATGAGATGGCCCTAAGAATGCCAATCGATGTTTGTGAAGGACCTGACCTTTGAATTTTAACAAAAAATTCAAACAAAAATGGCTAAATGCAAACACTAATTAGATCCAATATGTGATCCGAATTTACAAAATTTGCACATTTCCGGAAAACTTTGTAAAAATGAAAAAGTGGACTATTGACATGCAAATCGGACAAACTTAGCATCATTAGAAAGCTTGAGGAATGCTTTAAAACTTTCTAAGAGGTGTCAAGTTCAATTAAGATCAATTTCATGTTTGTTTTGTGATGTTTGTATGGACATGTGTTGACGCCTGATTTATAGTCGATGTGTTGATAAAGGTAGAAAAATTGAAGTAGGGGTTTCCAATCGCAATGGAATTCGTCTTTTGAACAACAAAATGTCATTTTTTTTAATTCTGTTTGTTAGCTGAGCTTTAAAAGATAATTTCCTACTCATTTCATGTGAAAATCCGAATGTCAAATGGTTGACTTTTGAGTTTATTTTTGGTCAATCCTTTGACCAAAAGTCAATTCCGAGTCAAATTTTGGTTTTTTGTACAAAAAGATTCCTTTCAAGCTTAATTTCACTTTATAAGTGAAAATTTTAGAAAAATCCAAAGATTTGACCATAAAATCGAACTCCTAGTGAAAAGTTAACTAAGGTTTGACTTTTGATCAAACCATTAATCGAAAAATTAAACAATACAAAAATCATAAAAATCACTTCATTTTAGCTTCAATTTGACTTTAGCATCAAGAATTTTGCGAAAATCGATTAAGAACCTCAATTTTTGAATTTTTCGATTTTAGGTTCAAAATTGACCAAAATTAAAATTACTTTTGTTCTAGTTATAATTAGTCTTAATTCTTTTTACAATATTTGATTTAGAGATAATTACCCCATTCATTCATTCAATCAATTTCAAGATCGAGCAAGGTGAATGCAAATTGACATTTTCAACCCTAATTAGAAGTCTAGATCTATTCTACATGATTTGCGAATGGGTACTTCCATTCTACTCAATTTTGTGAGTTGAATCCAAATTTGGAGTTAATTATAGGAAAGTCACTTGCCAATTCATCAATTTGAGAGATTTAGCTTACTTGCCCTTAAGGAAATAGGGTTATTGAGCTTCGATTTAAGAAACTTGAGTTGACCCATTCACGACTAAGGTTTAATTTGATAAAATGAGATTTGAATTCAACGTTGGCCCTCAATTTAATTCTGGCGAAAGTGTCATACCATCAATTAAAGGTCAATTTGAATGCAATAGGTTCCCTAGGCACGGGCAATTAGACTAATAGATACCTTGCAATTTTAATTGAGTTCAATTTCAATTAATTTGCAAATTACGATCAACAATTAAGTAAAATTGCCCAATTTAAAGCCTATGAACTCCAATTAAGTGCACCCATAGCATCGGTCCGTTATTTTTCATGTTACTTAGGCAATTAAATCAACATAAATTGTTGAAATGCATTTACATGATTTAATTAGCCTAATTTGGACCAAAATTGGACTGTTTCTCTTCAAAATTGGATAATTTCATTTCCAATTAGGTAAAAGTTTCTTTCAATTTCGTCCTCAAGGGACCAAATTGCATAAATCAAGAAGTGATTGGATTGAACCAACCCAAGAGGGTCCAAACAGGTCGAATTGGTGTGAATCGGTCCGATAGGCCATTTGTGGAGGAGGCCGGTTTGGCCCTCCTCTGGCCGGTTCTTGGCCGACGACCACCATGGGCAATCCTCCCATGCCCTCATATTTTTTAGATTTTGCAAAAATGCCCCAAATTTTCGTGAAATTACAAAATCACCCCTAATTAGGTCTTTAATTGCAAAAATGACTTGGACCATTGATCTTGTGAAATCTTAGCCATTAAAATAAGCACATGCTTAATTCTAAACTTGCTTAGAGGCTAAGGAAGTTTGTTAGATTTATAGGATTAATCCTTAGCCATCGGATCAAATCGACGGCTAGGATTTGAGATCAAATGGGAGTATAAAAGGATTTTCCCTCCAAAAATTTCAGGAGGGGAGCTATTTTTGTAGAAAACTCTCTCTAAACCTCATTCTCTCTCTTCTCTCTCCATTTTTTCCCTCCATTTTCTCTCTATCCCAACCGCCTAAACCACCACCGTTTTGTTGTTGTTAATTGGTCTCACGTTGGCATTGCCGCCCCTCTAGTCACTTCCCACGACGTCCGTCGCCTCCTCCTCGACGCCTTGCTGGTTGGAGCATCGCCAAAGCTGCCTTTAGTCCTCCTGTCTAGGCCAATCTCTCCATCGGCTTCAAGACGAGTGGTTGAATCAGTCCTTTGTTCGGCATCTTCGCTGGCCAGTTCGGGCAGTCTGACGGCTTGATCAGTGGTTCGATCATTGCTAATCGTCTTCCTATGGATCCTCGACCCTCTGGTGGTTAGGGTTTGACCAAAGAGCCACTGGAGAAGCTCCGGTGGCCTTGTTCTTCCTTGGCGCCATAAACCAATCCAAATCGGATGGGTTTCGTGGAGATCGGTGAACCGGCGACCATCTGACGCTGATCCGACCTTGTCCGGTGATGAAAATCCCCTCTGGAATTCCTCTGATGTCCCTAGATTGTTGCTGGTCTTGGTTTTGGAAGTTTCAAGCTCAATTTATCATAAAACATTAACAAGGTAGGTTTTGTGAACTCAAGCTCAATGAAGCGAGACTGCACTAGACAATTGAGGCTAGAGCTCAAACTTAGTGATTGATTCAATGGATTCCATGGCTACCGTGATGGTTTATGATGATTAGGAATGGATTTAGTTGGATGAATATGGCTTAATTTGGCTTGATTGTTGTTTGGACTTAATCTGCAATTTTTGGATGACAGAATGACTGATCTGAAAAGTATCTTCATTTGAGCTTGAAAACTTACTCAATTATGTTTGGTGTCTTCATGAATTTCGAAGTCGACTCGATGATCATTCTGATGAGCTATAAAACGTCCCGAGTGGACTCTGATTTATACCTGAAAACCTCTATCAAATTTGCTATTACGTTTTGCAATTTTCCTTTGATTTCATATGTTCTATGTAATTTCGACCTTTACGGATTCATAATTTTTTACTGATTTATGTGATCTGATTTGTGACTCGGTTTCTTCATGAGAACTGTTCATGACATATTCATATTGAAAATATATTTTTTCCATAATTTTCTGAGGTCAAGGATTAAGTGGATCACATCTTAAATCACTGTGCTTATTTCTAGAATCAGCATGTCCTAAATGCCTATTTTGATTTTTCGAATTTTTGCTAAATTTTGAGCTCGGAATCTGGCTTTGAGTTCTCATAAAAGTTATATGTATGGATGGTGATAATGACATACTTTTTTCTCAAAATTTTTCAATGAGTATATCTGGGCCAAATCCACCAAAAATCGTCCTTTTGTCACTCTGGTCAATGTGTTCTTGGGTCAAGATCTTAATTTTGATGATTTTATTGTGATTTTTTGAGAGTTCTTTTCAAAATGATTCCTTCTAGACTTTGTTCATATGGATGTTGGTCATGACATATGTTTTTTCCAAAGTTTTTAAACAAAATTCATTAGTTGAAATTCTCCAAAAATCATCCATAGGTTGCCTTTGTCCTGTATCAACTTGAATTTGCATTCATGTGCAATTAAGCATGCAATTGTAATTATTTGACCGTAGAGTCTTCATGAGCATCATTCCATGCCTTACTGTCATTCTAAGGACACTTAAGTCATTCCAAATGAATGCCATTAGATCATGTAATTACATGCATTAGTGAAATGTCGTATTATCATTATGCATATGGCTCATGTTTGTTTTGTTTTTTGTCATTTTCATAACATGTATGATGATTGCATTCGGGTTTAGGTCCCTTAATGAAAGATGTTCACAGTTTTATGTGCAATCTATATGATTTCTATCACATTTTTGTCATGTTATATAGGAGCAATAAACCTTGCATCTTCTTGATATGATTGCTGTCCTGAGTATGGTCATTTAGCACGTTCATGTAGAAGCTCTAAATTGGACATGTAATCAATTTTAATTGAACATGTGGCCTCTTAGAAAGTCTTAGAAAATTCATCAAACTTTCTAATGATGCTAAAATTGGACCATTTGCATGTCAGTAGACCTCTTTTATATTTTTAAATCTAGAAAATTTTAAATTCGGATGGCATGTAAGGCTATTTTCATGTCTGCACTTTGTCATTTTTTTATGAATTCTTTTAATAAGATTTTGAAGTCGGACTCTTCACGAACATTGATTTTGAAATTTTCAGAATTTAATAACTTGATTATATTACCATGAAATTGCCTCAAATTGCTACTGCCCTATTTTGTCTTGGTGCAATTTGCCACGTTCTCTGATTTTTATAAATTCATGCATAGCTTCTAACCTTCCTTCATGAAAAAAGTTAGACGTAGAGTGCTTGACATGCTGTAATTTTCGTGAAGTCGATTACTTCATAGGTCATGTTTTAATCGCTTGCTTTTTGATGAAGTATTATGGACTCCATTGTTTTGCTTTTTATGATGTGCTCATCTTCTAGTATTTTTAGAAAATGATGCATGCAAAACGGACTTTCGATGTCTTGACTTTTAATCCTAATTGTATGAACTTTATCCATGAAAATTTTCTGGAAAATAAAAAGATCATTTAGCATCGTTTGATGCATCTGATTGTGTTTGGTGCATGCGAAATGGATGAAGTGAATTGGTGTCGGTACACTAATTGTTTGATTGAATGAGAAATAAGGTCTTCGGATTTGCTCGTGTGTTTATTTTCATGCTCAATACATGTGATTGATAGATAATCACGCAAGCCCGATGCATGTACTCGTGGGACTCTATTGGGACACACATAGAACTTGACTTAGGGACTTGAGGGGTTAATCACCGTGAGTGAATACAAATGGTAATTGTTGTGACCTCACCCTCAAAAGCGGGTTGGATCACCTATGGTTTGGCTAATGGATTACTAAGCCTAAACTTAGCTTGAGCTTTCCCAAGCCTATGCCAATTCACGACTTAGGTTTAATTATTTAACGTGCAAATGATTTTTCAATAAGGAGTTGCTACTAATATATTTTTTGGTGGGTTGATTAAAAACCCAAGTAAAGTAATGGAAGAATTACTTTACTCTTATGAACCAAAGACTATGGGATTGGAGACTCGATTACGTTAGATTTCCCTAATGCCTTTTCGGTCCATTTTCTCTTTTATTTAAAAAAAATGATTTGCAGGCAATTTAGATTGATTTTAACCTACTCCCTAACATGTAAGGTGATCAAGCACATGCGCAACCATTATTTAATACTCAATGATCAAAGCATTAAATAAATTGCGAGGAAATGGAGGAAATTTCTTACCTTGAAGTTACGAAAGCATATTTAATATTAGTTAGAAAATCACATCAACTTAAGGCTCCGTCAATGGAGGAAATTTCTTACCTTGAAGCTACAAAAGCATATTTAATATTAGTTAGAAAATCACATCAAACTAAGGCTCCGTTCGTTTCGCGGAAAATGTTGCTTTTCTAGAAAATATTTTCCAAGAAGCTATTTTCCAGGAAAACATAATTATTTTCCGGTGTTCAAATGAAACTTGATTTTGAAATGGAAAATATTTTCTGTTGTTCGCTTAGGAAAATATTTTTCTTTATAAATTATTTTTCAATAATTTTATTCATATTTTATTTTTTAAAATCGTTATTTATTATTTTTTTAAAATTGATTATTAAATTTTTTTTTTTTTTTCTGTGTTCTCTGGCCATGCCTCGAGCTCGCCTCGCCAAATTGGCGACGCCCGAGCCTCGGCGTAGTCTGGCCACGCTTGGGTGTTGCCGATCTGCGAGGCCGAAGCCTCGCCGTTGTCTGGCAACGTGAGCGTCGTCGATCTAGTGAGGCCCGAGCCTCACTGTCGTCTGGCGAGTGTAACATCTTGAAATTCGAGCCCTTTTGAGGAAGGAATGAACGTGAATTTCGTCGATGCATTGTTGGTTGATCTCACTCGGAACTGATCACTCCTGAGATACTGACCTTGAGGGGAAAGGCTAATGAGGATAGAACTCGTGCGACTAAAGAACTTGACCTGGGAAAACGACTCGACCGTGAGACTTGCATAAGGACGATCCTGTAGTCATGCAGGCCGATTTCAGGGACGAATAGAAGTCGATTCGCGGACAGAGTATAATGGGACGACGGGTGATTACATTTCTTGTTATCGAGCCCGCGAACGACCCTATGTCGATCCTTGGTAATCGTGTACTTTGAAATAAGAATCTATCCTTCGCAATTTCATGTAGTCAAGGACGTCCATGTGTCGAGAAGTCTTGAACGTGAATTGGCACGAGTCGATTACGCGTGAATCCTCAAAGCCGCCTGTCAGTCTGAGTAGTACCAAAATGGCATTCGGGCGAAATTGACAAGGAATGAGAATCCAGTATTGGACTTTGAATTTTCGGGAACGTTCGAGAAGGACTTTTGGACGATGCTTCTTAGACAGTCGACAGTGCCGGTTGAGCCGAGTTTTTGAAAAAAGGGATTTTCGGACCGAGGAAACGAGCCTACGAGGACGTGGGCCGGGCAAGAACAGTGTGGGCCTCACACCCAAGGTGGGACAGCCGCCATGGAAGGCCCGAGGCAAGCAAGTGAGCCCGTTGGGCAAACCGACAATTTACCCTCCCGAGCCCGTTGTCTAATCTTGAGCCGTTTCGAGCCCCACAAATTCCCGAGCCCGTTCCTATTAATTTTCTGGCCTTTTTCCTAGGCCCGCCCTTCATTTCCAGCCTAAGGGCACATTGGGAAATGTGCAAGGTGGAAATGACCAAAATGCCCTTGGATATTTTGAAGAAAAGTCAAAAAGAAGAGAGAGAAGATGAGGTCAATTGTTTGGCAAGTTGGGGCAAGCATTTATGGCCTTGATAAGGCTTATCCTTCAGCCTTCACTTCACTCTCTCTCTCATCTTCATCTTCTCCAAAAACCGCACCACTTCTCTCCCTAGTTTTCCTTCCTTCCTTCAGTTTTTCAGTTCTGACCTTTCACCGAAAATCGAGTTGTTCATTGCCTTCCCGTTGGAATCTCGGCCCGTGCCACCCACCGTTACGTTCAGAAGACGAAAACCGTTCAGATGGCATCGGCCGTTCGCCAAACGGAGTCGTCGCTAGTCCTGTACGGCCGCCGGAAGTTACTACTCGCCGGACCGTCACTATTCCGCCTGCAGCAGCTTTGTTCCGCCTTTTCCCCTGTTTTTCTCCCATTCCAGCCAAACCACCGCTCATACCAGTCACAAGTGGTTCCCCCTCGACCCCCAGGTGCTGCCGATTGCTGGCCCACCGCTCGCCGGAGCTCCGGGTAGCCCGTTCAACTCCGATCAGCTTCTTTCCTCCCGTGCAGTCAGTTTTCAGAGTTGCGAGAGGATTCCGAGTTTGTTACTGCTGTTTTGAGCCCGGGACCGCCTTGGATCGTCGTGGTGGAGGTCCCCGGGTGTCGGGTTCATCGCCGCTGCCGCGTCCGTGTCGCCGGCCCGCTTAACGGGTGAGTTTAGCCCCTAATCCCTATTTAGTGCCTAAACTTGCTTAGGGTTGGTTAGTTAGTGTTAATTTTGGTTTAAGGGGTTTAATTAAGTTGTATTAGCCCTAAGATAGGTGGTTAGATAGTTGGTTAAGATTAGATTAGCTTAATTTTGCTTATTAAGCTTAATTGTGCTTATTTTGGGATTAATTGTGCTTATGTGTTTAATTAAGCATGATTTACTTAAATTGATTGATTAATTATTTTAATTAATATTTTGTTTAATTTCTGGATTAAATGTTTTAATTAATTAAATTTCGGAAAAATCACTGTTCATAATTACTGTTCACGAGCACATTCACGATTCGTTCACGACACGCATTCACTAACTGTTCATCCAGAAGCTAAATTTTGTCTGAATTTGATGTGCTATTGATTGTTGTGATTAATTGGAGTGCTGATTGTTAATTATGCTCGTGAATATTGATGGAATGCGTGATCGAGTGTTAGTTGGAATTTGGATTTTTGGAATTGTCGAGTGAGATCGCATGACATATTGCGCGGGTTATCTGAAATAGCATGTCGCATGAGCATGAGCGCATGAGCGATGTTGCATTCACGACCAAGCAAAAGCAAAGACAAGAATGAGCTGTTTGCTGATGTGTTGCATGGTCAGATTAAAGTTGATAGCCCGGTTGAGCCGGATGACCGCCAATCCCCATTGGGGTTGTGCCGTGACCATTAGGTCGCCTGACAGTGGTCAAATGCGGGGCTGCTGCAGTGAGCGGGCCCCATGCTCCATAGGGAATGCCGTCGATGGGAGAGAACCCGTGACGTCGCCGTACCTCATGGGGGAGGACGATGCATGGTCTTCGACCGGTAGACCGCCAACCATAAGGTTGTGCCGTGGCCCTAGTGGTCGTAATAATTGGAGCATGTGTGAGTGTGAGACATGAGAAAGTTGTGTGAGATGCTCTGATTATTCGCATGCTCTTAATGTCGTGATGATTTGTGGTACGCACGCATGAGTTGACATCGTGCGGGGGTGTGGCAATGGCCGGTGAGATCGCTTGTGACGCGATTCGCATGTGATTGATGAACTGTATCATCTGACGGCCATGTGCCTTGCTTGCATTGTATGAAATTTGACGTGCAGGGTGTGGCATACCGGGTAAGGTTGCATGCGAACTGACTGTATGATTGTTGGTTGCCCTATCTATTGTTTGGTTTTGGCTGTCTGTTGTGGGGTTGACTGAGGGGTGGTTCTGGAGAGATACCCCGGGTTGAGTTGGCGTACTAACCGGGGCTTAGGGGAAGAACTCGCTGAGATTTTATCTCAACCCGTCGTGGTTAACCATTTTCGAGCCCCTAGAATGGCGTACCCGCGGTGGAGGATCCCCGCCCCCACTCCTCCAGTGATCGACCTGACGGAGCCTGAGTCCGATGGGTCCGAGTGACCGTGGTGTTGAACCCGAGGGTTCTTTGTGCACTGTTGGATTAGCCTAGTTCTTTTTGGTTTGGCTTAGAGGATGGATCGGCCCTTTTTGTCGGGCTTGTAATTTGGAAAACGATCCTCCGTTGGTTAATCCATTAAAGATGTATAAATGAGTAGTTGATGTTGCTCTTGCTATTCATCCCTCTATCCCTGTTTGATTGTATGTTTGTCTGGGGATGGTTCGTCTTCCGCTTGCGCTTAACGAAAGATAAAATGAATGGTCGTCGACGGGTCCTGGGACGTCGCTTTCAATTGACCAAGGTAATGGGGTTGCCGCGAGCTCGAGTGTCGGGGCGTGACAGCGAGGCTCAGGTGTCCCGATTTGGCGAGGCCTGAGCCTCGTAGCCTCTGGCGACTCCTGAGCCTGGCCATCGTTTGGCGAGGCTAGATCGGCGAGCTCGGCTCGCCGTGTCACCGATCGCCGGCCGTTGCTGCGCGGCGAGCGGCCGGCCAAAAAAAAAAAAACAGGAAAAAAGAAAGAAAGAAAAAAAGAAAAAGAAAAAGTAATAAAAAATCGATTTTATTAAAAAATAACAAAAAAAAAAAAAATCGAATTTATGAAAAAAATAAAAAATAAAAAAAATAGAAAGAAAGAAGTGAGGACTAATAGGGGTTTGAGATAGGAAAGGGTGAACGTGGAAAATGTTTTCCCCAACTTGAAAAGTGGAAAACATTTTCCCCCACTTTAGAAGACTTTTTTTCCTTCATGGAAAATGTTTTCCCCAATGAATTTATTATCCGTGAAACGAATGTCGGAAAATCTGGAAAACGTTTTCTTGGAAGTTATTTTCCGTGAAACGAACGGAGCCTAAAAGTAATTTCTAATTAACACGTGATCACTCAAATTTTTGGATTTTCTCTTATTTAATAAAGCCTAAAATGTCTAAAATGACATGCGACATGCAAATTATATGTAACGGACATTAACTATATTGACCTAATGAGATGACGAGAACAATGTTAGATGCAACTATCCTAATGTGGCACACATATAAATGATTCTAAATGTGCATTGACTAGATGACATGCAAATGATGATCTAATTCTACGTGACACAAGCATTATTTTTTTATATATTTTTTTCTTCTATTTTAATTAAAATTCGAAATTAAAAATAACGTATATTTAAACATGCAATTTTAATTAAGGAAATGGAATTAAATTTAATCTAGAGTAATATTTTTGGATTTTTATTTTGAAAAAATTCGGAATAAGAAATTACCCAAATATTCAATATTATCTAAAAAGAATCTACTCTAATTAATCGTCTAATCTTTTTGGATTTTTTTTTAGAAAGAAGAAAGAAAGAAAAAATTCAAATCAAGCAAAAGTGGAAAGAAATCACATCCATATTGAGCACGGCACCAAATCACACAAAATATTATTCATATCCACTTGATTTTTGGAAATAAACTGACAAATCGTATCTTGGGCGTGAGATCGGATTGGCCAATTTTTATAAAATTGTAAATCATATATCGGGCATGAGATCGGATTGACGATTTTCCGTGCAATCACGAATCGTATCTTGGGCATGAGATCGAATTGGTAATTATGGCACGTTAAAAAATTAGGAAAATTTCCTAATTTAAAAGGCTACTCGGGAAACATTAAATAAGGTAACATTATCCAGGAATCCAATCAAGAATGCAATACTTCAAATGAGGAAACAAAATATTCAAGAATTAATTTAGATAAGAACTTTACCTACCTTATTTATTGTTTCCAAGTTCGGACGGTAACGGATCGAGGGAATTGTGATCAACTATGCTTCACAACAGCTAGCTTACGAACGACAATTCATAGTGGCGCGGCTTGTGGCACTTGATGATGGAGGGGGTTACTCCGTATGGCTATCTCGGTATCACAACTCCACGGGTTGGTGTGGTTTTGTTTGAAGGACACCTAATATAACAGAACAATGACAGTGGAGTTGACAAGTGGCTGCTTTGACCGGGCTAGGACTTCCTTGTTGTTGGGCTGTCGTTCGCTAGTCCTGCAAGAGTAAATTCACACGCGAAGAACTTATGAAGTGGTTGTGACGATGGGGCGTGCAGTAGGGGCAGCCGTCGTGGTGGGGAAGATCAGGACAGCAGGGCTTGTGGCTGGGGGTGCTCAGCACGGCGCCATGGATGGCCTCGGAAAGCAACGGGCGATAGTAGCTTGGACTCGGATCAGCTGCTGTAGGCCATCACGGGTGACTCGGTCGTTGCAGCAGCAACGAGTGGTGCGGCGAAAGGGGTGTTTCGACCAAGCCTTGGCTGAGGAGACTCCCTCTCTTCTCACGTATCTCTCTTTCTCTTGAGTGCCCGTTTTCCTTCTCTCTCTGTGTGTATGCTATCATCTGTTCCCCAATTGTAGCCCTTTTTTATAGGTGAGAGGATTATGTTATTCAAGGAAAGAGGATGAATCTACATGTTGCCTATCTAGCACTTACCCAAAGAATACGTATCCCATGTGCAATATTTTTCATTTGAAATCTTCCCTTCTATCAAGATATATATCCCACGGTGTACATATTGCATGAATATGTGAAAGATTTATTGAATATTGGAAGAATAATATGAATTTTCTCTAGAATATTCTCATCTTCCAACTTGTCACTCCTTAATGGGCTTAGCCAAATCCTCTCTCACTGTAAGCTTAGTCCAACTCATTAAATTAAAGTTCAGAACCATCAATAGGAGCCCATCCACCACCGATCCATTACAAATGCAATAATAATAAATGCTCATAAAAGTATATGCTATGCAATTTAATTCTAATATTTTTGTTTAGGGGTTAAAATTAATTCCTAAATTTTTGTGTATTAAATTACTAATGATCAATCAAAATTTAAATGTCAATAATAATTAACTATGATGAGTCATGTTTAATAATATATAGGATTAACACTTTTTGTGGCACGTTATGCCTGCAATTTCCAAAAGCCGATCGTGAGGCTCATTTAAAATGATTGATTGCTGATTGGATTCATTGACATGCTTGATTGTCTTTTGCTTGATTCAATGTTTGTTTTAAGTGTAATATGCTTACATGATTTAAGTTTAGAATTAGAATAAGTCCATTGAAGGTAATAATCCCAAACATTGTGATGGTTGATGTCCATTCTGACCTTCTTGGCTGTATAATTCCTTCAATACCTGACATATGTCTCGGGTTTTCCTTTTTGTTGTATAAAAACCCAACGAGTTGTGGGTTTTCTCTTCCTTTCCTTTCTTTTACTTGCATATTTAGGATTGCATGTTAGATTTACCATTTTCTTTGAATGTTTACTTTTGGTGCTGCAATTTCAGTTCAAATTGTTTGCCTTTCTTTTTCATTTTTATAGAATTAGAATGGCATGAATCCGATATCCACGCAAGATCACCTTTTTATTTTAAATTGAAAGAAAAAGTAAAAACATGCATGATCATTTTAGGTAAATATGGTGACTGTTAATACTGAAAGGGGGCTAATGGAAACATTAGCGTAACTCAATTCCTTGAACCCTAGATCTCTAGTTACATGGAAATTGAGGAAACTCTCCCAACCCTCGATTGGGCTTTCTAGCTGGCCCTAAATTGAGGCTAGTGGTGACTCCTAATACATTATCTTAGGTTGCTTTAATCAACTTAGATAATAAAATAAACCCGTCGTGCAGGGTATGAATTCTCAATCGTGATCCACCATGGTTTAGCATACTCATGTGAGGTGATGATGTCTGTCTATGGAAGTACTTTCGTAAGAGCAATCATGGAGCATAGATTTTGTTTGGAGTTCAGCTTGGTTTAGCATACTCATTGCTATGACCTTAGATGGGACGAAGTGATAACATCCATCTATGAAAGTACCTTTGTAAGAGCGACCGAGGTAAAGATAGCCCTAAACTCACCTTCACTCTCGCTCGCAATTTGAAGGTTCGGCCATGACACCTTCCTGTCATGTGGGGTATGGGTCTCGTGGAGCATTCGCCTTGGTTTAGCATACTCAAGCGGATTTAGCCAAGATGACGAAGTAATGCCATTTTTTGGTGGGTATTCCCTCAAGCTACCGTGGTTAAAAATACCCCTAACCTTATATTTCACATCTGGTCTCCTATTCTAAAGGTGAGCCATTTTTGTGGGAATGAGTCACAACACCCTCTCACTGTTGCACGAGGCATGATCTTGGGAGAGCTCACAATCATGATCAAACAAATTCATGTGGTGTCTTTGATGTACTGTAAGGGAGATCTCATGGTCAAGTGTCTCTAAACTCCGTCCCTCCCGACACCGACTGTCGCCGAGGGCAGATCGTGACAAGCTTGGTGACTCCACTGGGAACCTAGTTAGGTTAAGTGGACTTGAAGTCCTCTAAAATGGTTGTCGAGCTTTACTAACGAGTCTTATGTAGGGTCGTCTACATGTCAAAGTTGTGTGGAAAATGAGGTAAGTTGCTAACCTCATGTTAAATAGTTTTGTAGGTGGGAGTTATGAGGGGTAGCGTGATTGTAAACCTCTTGTTTTGTAGGTGGTGTTTGGATATATGAATGTATGTGAGATTATATTGAAGTGCTGATTGTTTAAGCTTTAAATGCATGTTTACAAGCTTTAGCACAACATCGCTTGCACGACCGTGGTCTAAAACCCCAATTGCCCCTAATAGAACTTTTAGGAGGGTTAATGGGTAGAACCTGCGAGTGAACACTTGTGGTAATCCTTTTTCCAATAAACCCACTCATCTCCTCAATACAAGTTGCACTAGTTGATGATAGTAATAGTTAGTAAACTGCTTTCATTAATTGAGATGGGGACTTTAAGCCTTTAGCACCCTACCTTTAGGTGTCGAAACCTCACTATCCTCATGCAATGGGTGGTTTCTGCTTGCCATGGTTTGGTTGGTAAGAATCGTTCCTTTTTTTTTATCGATGTTGTGCTTTTTAACTTTTGAATTTACATTGCGTGCTTTATTTTTGGGAGAGCCTTAGCTCAGAAGATCAAGATTATGTCACGGGACAGATTAATTACCTTTCGACACTATTGATGGTCAAGTCTCGAATCGCCATGGTTAAAGCGATGGTTCACTTTTGGAACCCTTCGATCTCCACCTTTGTATTTAATCGGAATGAGTTGACCCTACGATCGAGGAATTCGAAGCAGCCATTGGGTTGACTCCCACTTTCTTTGGCTTTGCAATGCCCCCCATCAATCAAAGTCCAATCTCTACATGAGTCAATTTTTGAATATTCCTTCTGATCAAATTAAGGTTCGTCTTAAGGGAAATTGCAACTTCGTGCCATGCACTTTTCTCGAGAAATACCTTTCCAACCTTAAGATCAAATCTCGGAATCAAATTCTTTGCACTTTCCTTTTCATGATTTTTGGTTTTGTCATCTTCCCACATACTCGAAAAACGATGGACTCTTTAGTCAATTATATCATCACTCGTGTCTGTGTTCAAACGCTTCACACACCTCATCCTTGCTGAGACTTTCATATCTCTCACTCGATTCAAAGAAAATAGACGTGGAACTCTTATAGCCCCATCAGATCTTCTTCAAGTTTGGTTTATTTATCATATCAAGCAATTCACTCCTCATATGAGAATTGTTAACATTTCGAAATACTATCATTCCATTCTTATGTTCCATGATCAAATTGATTTCTTTCCTTCGTGGTCCTTTTCCATTTGGTTCCACTATCTCAAAAGACTCACCTTGGGTCAAATCCAATGGCATCTCGATGGTTGAGGATCACCGAGGTGTGCCCTATTGGCGGAGTTGACGAATTGCTCCCTGTTGTAAGATTGACGGGTTTAGTGTCATATTACCTTCGAGGGGTGCTCCGTCAATATTGTGCGTTTCAAACAATCCCACCAATCCTCAGGTTGGGGTCGTACCGTCTCAATTACCGCAACGAGGTCATTGTGGAAAACCAAATCAACCATATCATGAATGTGATTCGAAACACTATTGGAGTTTGGTATAAACCTCCGCCATTACGCATCATCATTGCCAATGAGTCCGAATTGGAAGGAGAAATAAAGATCTACCTTGCAACTACCAACTACGTCCATCGTCAAGTGGAACCTGAGCTTGACATTGAGCTCCCGAATATTCCCGAACCTCAGCAACTTTAACTGGTCCAACATGTCGAGGAATATCAAATTTTAGTCAATGAGGAACGTTTGGCCCATGATAACAAACGTCCCTCGATGGCTCCGTCTAGTTCTTAAGACCTTTACTTAAGATTTTCCATATAATTTTTCCTTCCACATCATGTAAAATGGAATTTCTTTGTATTTTCAAATTTCCTTGTAATCGGGATTTTCTTATATTCTCTTTTACATGTAATCAAGAGCTTACATTCCATGTAATTTTTCAATACAATCAATGAAAATTCGTGGTATTACTCATTTGGATGTAGTCTTTCTAGAAAGGGGAATTTGAATTAAATGTTCATTGCCATCCTTTTCAATTGTATAATTTCTTTTGAAGAAATTTTGATAAGAGGATGTTATATAATACTGGGGTCATATACACTTTTTATCACTATTTCGTCTCAAGAAAATATAGAATTGATAAGGTCAGTATTTTCTGTATTCATTACTCACATGCCGATTCGAGTTCCTTTTCCTTTTGAGAAAGGTACTAACTCACGGCTAAGACGTGTTCTATTATTCGTACTCAACGTCAAGTGAGGATCAAGAACGAAGACACTTGTGCTCGGATCACCACCATTGAGAACCAAATGGTGCAAATGATGGCTATGTTGGCCAACCTCTTTAATCAAATGAAGAATTTCATTTCCGTCACTACTGCTAATGCGACAAACATTCTCGCCACTCCTACTGATACACCTATGGAGGATTCAATCGAGAAAGGACCTACTGAAGATGTGACGTCCTAAAATTTGAGCCCTTTGAGGGAGGAATGAACGTTAATTTCGTCAATGCATTGTTGGTTGATCTCACTCGGAACTGATCACTGTTGAGATACTGACCTTGAGCGGAAAGGCTAATGAGGACAGAATTCGTGCGACTAAAGAACTTGACTTGGGAAAACGACTTGACTGTGAGACTTGTGTAAGGACAATCCTGTAGATATGCAGGCCGATTTCAGGGACGACTAGAAGTCGATTCACGAACAGAAATAATGGGACGGCGTGTGATTCCGTCTACTATTATCGAACCCGCAAATGGCCCTATGTCAATCCTTGATAATTGTGTACTTTGAAATAAGAATCTATCCTTCGCAATTTCACGTAGTCAAGGACGTCCATGTGTCGAGAAGTTTTGAACGTGATTTGGCACGAGTCGGTTACGCGTGATTCCTCAAAGCCGCCTGTCAATCTAAGTTGTACTAAAATGGCACTCGGGCGAAATTGACAAGGCATGAGAATCCAATATTGGACTTCGAATTTTCGGGAACGTTTGGGACGGACTTTTGGATGATGCTTCTTCGACAGTGTTTGTTAAGCCGAGTTTTTGGAAGAGAGATTTACGGACCAAGGAAACGAGCCTACAAGGATGTGGGCCGGGCAAGATCAATGTGGGCCTCACGCCCAAGGTGGGACACCCATTGTGGTAGATGCGAGACAAGCAAGTAAGCCTGTTGGACCAAACTGACCATTTACCCTTCCGAGCCCGTTGTCTAACCTTGAGCCGTTTCGAGCCCAACCAATTCCCGACCCATTTCTATTCATTTTCTAGCCCGTTTCTTAGGCTCGCCCTTCATTTTCAGCCCAAGAGCAGTTTGGGAAATGTGCAAGGTGGAAATGACCATTTTGCCCTTGGATATTTTGAAGAAAAGACAAAAGAAGAGAGAAAAGATGATGTCATCTTTATTGGGAGTTGGGGAAGGCATTAAATGGTCTTAATGAGTAGTGCATTCAGCTCTCATTTCACTCTCTCTCTCCCCTTCATCCTCTCAAAACCGCACACCCTCTCTTTCCTTTGTTTTCCTTTCTTCCTTCTGTTTTTCCTTCTGACCTTCCTCCGAAAAATCGAGTTGTTCATGCCCTTCCCGTGCGAATCATGGCCCGTGCCACCCACCATTGTGTTTAGGACAGAAATTCCCTACGGTCCATGTCCACTGTTCGCCGATCGGAGCCGCCGGCCGAAAGCCGTTGCTTGTTGACCGCCTATTGTAGCGGCAGTTCTGTCCAATTTCTCATTTTTAGCCATTTTCCTTCCTTTCTGACTCCATCTCTGCCCATACCAGCCACCAATAGTTCCCCCTTGACCCCCAGGTGCCGCTGGTCGCCAGCCACCCGCTCGCCGGAGCTCCGGCCAGCCCGTTTAACTCCGGTTAGCTCCTTTCCTCCTGTGCAGTCAGTTTTTCCAGCTTGCAGTGGGGAATCCGAGTTTGTTGCGTCTGTTTTGAGCCCGGGACTGCCTTGGATCGCTGTGGTAGAGGTCCCCAGGTGTCTCCTTCGTTGCCGCCACCGCGTTCATGTCGCCGGCCCGCTTGACGGGTGAGTTTAGCCCTTAATTCCTTATTAGTGCGTAAACTTGCTTAGGGTTGGGTTAGTTAGTATTAATGTTGGTTTAAGAAGTTTAATTAAGTTGTATTAGCCCTAAGATATGTGGTTAGATAGATGGTTAAGATTAATTGATTGATTAATTGTTTAATTGTTGCTTATTATGCTTAATTGTGCTTATTTGTGATTTATGTAATTAATTAAGCATGTTTAGCTTAAATTGATTGATTAATTGTTTTAATTAATGATTTGTTTAATTTTTGAATTTAATGTTTTAATTAATTGAATTCTGAAAATTACCATTCACAAACACTATTTACAATTACTGTTGGCACTGTTCATGCGAAAGCTAATTTTTGTCTTAATTTGATGTGTTCTTGGTTGTTATGCTTTATTGAAGCGCCGATTGTTAATTTTACTCGTGAATAATGATGAAATGCGTGATCGAAAGCCGGTTGAATTGAATTTTGGAATTGTTGAATGATACCGCATGACATATTGCGTGGGTTATCTGCAATGGCATGTCGCATGAGCATGAGCGATGTTGCATTCACGACAGAGTAAAGATATAAATGGATTGCTTGATGATGTATTGCATGATCACATTAAGAGAGGGAACCTAACGTTGCCGGAAGACCGCCAATCCTTGTGGGGTTGTGTCGTGGCCGTTTGGTCATCTTGACTTTGGTCGGTTGCCTGACATGGACGGGTCAGTTCTGGGATCCTATCAGTTACGAGTTGCGGTAGTGGGCGGGTCCTATGCTCCTTCAGGATTGCCGTCTTGGGAGTGAGCCCTTGATGTTGCCGTGCCTCGAGGTAAAGAGGACGAAGCTGGTTTGGCCAGGAACCGCCAACCATAAGGTTGTGCTGTGGCCCAAGAGGAGGGGTCGTAATAATCAGAGTATATGTGAATGCGAGACATGAGAAAACTGTGTGCAATGCTCTGATTATTCGCATGCTCTTAATGTCGTGATGATCGCATTATTTATGGCATGCACGCATGAGTTGACAATCGTGCAGGTTGTGGCAATGGTTAGGTGAGATCGCTTGTGACGCGACTCACATGTGATTGATGAACTGTATCATCTGATGGCCATATGCCTTGCTTGCATTGCATGAGATTTGACGTGTAGGGTATGGCATACCGGGTAAGGTTGCATGCGAACTGATTATATGATTGTGGGTTGCCCTGTCTGTTGTTCGACTTTATGTTTGCTGGTTGTTTGTTGTTGGGTTGAGTGAGGGGTGGTTCTGGAGAGATACCCCGGGTTGAGTTGGCGTACTAACCAGGGCTTAGGGGGAGAACTCGCTAAGATTTTATCTCACTGGTTATTGTATAACCACTTTCAGGCCCCTAGAATGGCGCATCCGTAGTGGAGAATCTTGCCCCTGCTTCTCTAGTGATCGACCTGACGGAGCTTGAGTCCGATGGGTCCGAGTGACCGTGGTGCTGAACTTGAGGGTTCATTTTTATAGCTGGATTAGCTTAGTTTCTTTTTGGCTTGGCTTAGAGGATGGATCAGTCCCTCTGATGGACTTGTAAATCAGAAAATGATCATCCGTTGGTTAATCCAATGAAGAATATATAAATAAGTAGTTACTGTTGTTCTTGCTATTCTTCCCTCTATCCCTGATTGATTGCTTGATTGTTTGTTGGACTGGGGATGGTTCGTCTTCCGCTTGCGTATAACGAAAGATAAAATGAATGGTCGTCGACGAGTCCTAGGACGTCGCTTTCAATTGACCATGGTAAGGGGTTGTTGCGAGCTCGAGAGTCGAGGTGTGACAGAAGAGGTCCCGACTACTACATCCACTGTCATAGACTTGGAGGCACCATCTAAAGAAGCCTCCATCATCCATCTAGATGAAGATAGCGCGAGACGCCTCACGAAGATGGAAGAGCACTTTTGCATGCTGTAAGGTTACCAACTTCAAGGGCTTGACAAGCTGTCGCCCTTCACCAAGGTGAAAGTATCAAATTTCTACAAAGAACCGGAGTTCTCAAGGAAGTACGATGGAATTGGGTACCCAAAGACCTGTCTCAAGTATTACTTGGGCAAGATGGCCTGATACTGTGACAACACTCCATTGTTGATCAACACATTTCAAGATAGCTAGATTGACACCGCTTTGATGTGGTTCATTGATCTTGACCTTGAGAAGATCCATAATTGGGAGGATCTTGCTAACGAATTCCTCCAACAATACAAGTTTAATTCGGAGATTGCCCGGCTCGTGAAGAGCTAGTCCAAGTTGATAAGAAAAGGAAAGAATCTTTTAGAGCTTACACCTAAAGATGGAAAGCCATGGCTTCTTAAGTTAAGCCTCCGCTAACTGAGAAGGAGGTTATATAACTATTTTTGCGAGCTTTACCCAAGGAATTCTTTAATAAGATGTTCAGCAATCCTTGTCTCAACTTCCCCGCCATAGTTGAGTTGGGGAACACATTGAAGGGATCATGCGAGATGATAGGCTTACTGATACTTCAACTCGCAAGTTTGTTCCAAAGAAAGACAAGGAGTTGGTGGTGGAAGTGTCGTGCATGCAAAATGTCGCTGCTCAAAAGCCTTATACCCCTCTTGCTTAAAAGTCCACAACAGAGGTTGGGAGTTCTTCTCGAAACTTTGACCGCAAAGGAAAGGCACCACAAAGACAATTCACTCCTCTTCCAAGACCTTTGTCTCAATTGCTTCCTATGCTAATCGAGCAAATGCTCGTTGCCAAGGAGATTCCGAGATACAATCCTCCTAAGTTTGTCGGGTTTGATCTTGCTAAGACATGTGAATACAACATGGGTGAGAAAGGTTACAATGTGGACAATTGTTACGTCCTCAAGACAAAAGTCCAAAACCTCTTGGACAAGGGAATCCTCTGGATGCTGTCCCAAATGTCCAACAAAACCCCTTTCTAAATCACATCGATATTGTCTATGTGATATTTGGAGATGAGAATGAGAAGCCTTTTATGGTTGATGTACTTAAGTTGAATGAGTTGCTAGCCTTGGATAAATGCTAAGCAAAGGGAGGTGACATCCCCCATGAAGAGAAAATCCATCACCTTGCCAAGTTGGCTGACTTGGGAATTATTCAAATGATTGGAGAAGATACATCTAATGAGTCGCTGGTTGCTGCTTGGATCGACTTGTCTTCCTAAGATTTTTCTTGTAAGCTCGAGCAAGAAGATGTAAGCTCAACCCAAGAGTCAAAAGCAGATGGGTATGAGTCCGACTCAAATGAGTCCTTGCCAAGCTTACCCGAAGATCCTTATTTCGATGAAGATTCGGAAACATCACGCAAGGTTTCTCGTTGTGACCATAAATTTGTCAACAAGGCCCGCAAAAGAAGTCATTGATACCTTGTGTCAACCAAGTGGGAAGTATGACTTCATGGTGAGATATAATTCCACTGTTAAAGAGTTTATCGATCTGTCAACCATTGTTCCCGATAGATGGAGAAGTGAGTTTGAAGATGAAGACTTGGTAACTCTTCCTAATCCAATTCTTAAGGAGGAGCCTTTCGACTCTGATTCTGAAGTTGAACACAAGATTTCGCGTCATGACCATGAATTTATAAGGAAGGCCCATGAGAAGGGTGAAATTGTTGATACCCTCGACCAACCGAGTGGACAATATGACTACATGGTGAAGTATACACTCCCACTAAGTTCTTCGTTGATCCCAAGACCATCGTCCCAAGTGGATGGGGCAATAAATTTAAAGGCGATAATATGGTTGCTATGATCTCTATTATCATGATTGACTTATCCCTCAAGGATAGTGCTTATGGCACACAAATGAGCGGAATTGAACTTCTTGTTATCGACTTACTTGTCGATAGTCTCAAATCTCTTGACCTTTCGAGCCTTGAGCCCGTGGTGATAGAGTTGCCACTGAAGGATGAAGCTGTTGAGACGAAGGTAGGGACAAACCCTAATGTTGACGACAAAGCTATCCCATGGAATTATGGGACTAATGAAATTGATGCCGTTACATGTTCGGGTTGATACTATCAGCCTCAAGAAGGTGTCGAGAAGAAATATTTGACCAATGAAGAAGCAAGACAATTCCTTGAAGCTATCAAGTCGAGTGAGTTCGACATCGTTGACCAATTGAGAAAATTACCGGTTCAAATCTCTTTGTTAGAACATTTCAAGTCTTCCGAGAAGTACAAGAATGCACTCCTTAAGGTGCTCAATGAGGTCCATGTGCCTGAGACAACTGGAGAGGTACAATTGAAAGAATTTGTTGGAGCCATACTTTTGAGAGATCAAGTATCCTTTTCCGAAAAGGACCTCCCACCTGAAGGATATGCACACTCTAAGGCTCTTTACATATCTGCCCTCCCTTTCAACACAAGAATTTTGAGGTTTCTCATTGATAATGGCTCTACCTTGAACATTTGTCCATTATATACTCTTCACCAATTAGGTGTTAAAATGGATTGCGTTCGCACTGTCAATACCCCCACTCAAGCCTCTGATGGCATGCAGAGAGAATCATTAGGGGAAGTCGACTTAGAGTTGATAATTGGGCCTGTCAAGTTCACACAAACTTTTCAAGTGATGGATTTCCCAAGCAACTTTAGTCTATTATTGGGATGCCTATGGATCCATGTTGCACATGCATTACCCTCGAGTCTACATCAAATGGTTCAATTTGTTTTTTTTTTTGGTAAGGTAAGTATTATAGACTTTCAACCAGAATAATAGTACAACAAGGGTGAAACACGGCACCAACCCGCACTCAACTGGACAACATGTCATTGGAGTGGAAGGGTACCTTGTTCACACACTGAAACAAATAGACAAGTTTAACGAGCGAAGGAACGGACTCATACAGTCCTAAGCTAGGCCATATACGGCTCCACAACAAAAATGCAGGGGTCAATCCCCCAGCTACGCTGTATCCTCCTGTTCATGGAGTCGTCTTCAACATATTTGAAGGCAAAGGCTTTGTCTTTCACCGCCTTAGAAAGGTGCTGCTTCATGGCATGTATATAGAGATTGCAACCCCTAAAGATGATATCATTTCTAGTTTTCCAAATAATATAGCATAGAGCACTAAAGGAAAATCTAGCTATTTCCCGGTAGAACCCCTTGCCAGACAGAGAGGTAATAGCCCAACGAAGATTGTCCAAACATGAGGAATTAAACCATGGTTCGATTTGTTGTGGCTGGTAAAGTGGTGATCATCTATACCGAGAAAAAGTCGAACATGCCACATGATAGAGATCCTTATATGGAGCTCAAGGTGAAAGATGAATTGAGCGTCCACTCTTTTGAGCTTGTCTCTATTTCTCATGTCCTTGCTGGGACGATCATATGTGAGCCTGAATTTTCCAAGTTTGCTATTATGTCTGGCAAAGTTTTGTTGCAAAGTGGGTTCGTTTATGGACAAGGCCTTGGGAAGATGGCTCAAGGCATTCGTACTCTTGTAGTGACTCAACCCTTAAAGAAGCGAGAAGGGTTAGGTTACCAAGAAGGCTAAAAGGGTCAAGATGACTGTAAGAAGCCCGCTATGAAAAAGAAGGCACATGAATGTCTGTTGCATCCTCCTTTGAAGGATTTCTTTTGTGGCTCGCCTAAGCTACTTCAAGAAGAAGAAGAAGTCGATATTGGAGATATTGCCAATCTGTTTGAAGACTATTTTGTTGGCGCCATCTCTGACGACCTTGATTCTCAACATGAAGCACTTGCTGATCCCACTATGTAAGGGATGGTCCTATGTTTTACCTCCATTGTATTCCATTTGACTCTCCCCGTGAGGGAATTCCATTTGTCTATTCCGTTTGTTCTTTCAAACATTGTAATAGTTTGGATCATAAACTTTAGATCTAAGACATTGTACGTTGCTTGCATTTTAATAAAAGCATTCACATGTTTTGTTCATAGACGTGTTGAGGTACACCAAACTAGTCCTATGATGATGTAACATCCTGAAATTCGAGCTCTTTGAGGGAGAAATGAACGTTAATTTCGTCAATGCATTGTTGGTTGATCTCACTCGGAACTGATCACTCCTGAGATACTGACCTTGAGGGGAAAAGCTAATGAGGATAGAACTCGTGCGACTAAAGAACTTGACCTAGGAAAACGACTCAACCGTGAGACTTGCGTAAGGACGATCCTGTAGTCATGCAGGCCGATTTCAGGGACGACTATAAGTCGATTCGCGGACAGAAATAATGGGCCGACGGGTGATTTCGTCTACTGTTATCGAACCCGCGAACGGCCCTACGTCGATCCTTGATAATCGTGTACTTTGAAATAAGAATCGATCCTTCGCAATTTCATGTAGTCAAGGACGTCCATGTGTCGAGAAGTCTTGAACGTGAATTGGCACGAGTCAGTACGCGTGAATCCTCAAAGCTGCCTGTTAGTCTGAGTAGTACCAAAATGGTATTCAGGCGAAATTGACAAGGCATGTGAATCCAGTATTGGACTTCGAATTTTCGGGAACGTCCAAGACGGACTTTTGGACGATGCTTCTTAGACAGTCGATAGTGCCAGTTGAGCCGAGTATTTGGAAAAGGGATTTTCGGACCGAGGAAACTAGCCTACGAGGACATGGGCTGGGCAAGATCAGTGTGGGCCTCACGCCCAAGGTGGGACAGCCGCCATGGAAGGCCCGAGGCAGGCAAGTGAGCTCGTTGGGCCAAACCGACTATTTACCCTCCCGAGCCCATTCCTATTCATTTTCAAGCCCGTTTCCTAGGCCCGCCCTTCATTTTCAGCCCAAGGGCACATTGGGAAATGTGCAAGGTGGAAATGACCAAAATGCCCTTGGATATTTTGAAGAAAAGTCAAAAAGGAAGAGAGAGAAGATGATGTCATGTTTTTGGGGACTTAGCCATTAATGGCCTTAATGAGGCCTATCTCCAGCCCTCACTTCACTCTCTCTCTCCTCTTCATCTTCTCCAAAAATCGCACACCCTTCTCTCCCTAGTTTCCCTTCCTTCCTTTAGTTTTTCAGTTATGACCTTTCACCGAAAATTGAGTTGTTCATGCCCTTTCCGTTTGAATCACAGCCCGTGCCACCCGCCATTGTGTTCAGAAGACGAAAAAAGTTCAGATGGCGTTGGCCGTTCGCCGAACGGAGTCTCCGACCGTCCCGTACGGCGGCCGGAAGTCACTGGTCGCCGGACCATCACTGTTCCGCCTGCAGCAGCTTTGTTCCGCCTTTTCCCCTGTTTTTCTCCCATTCCAGCCAAACCACCGCCCATACCAGCCACAAGTGGTTCCCCCTTGACCCCTAGGTGCCGCCGGTTGCTGGCCCGCTACTCGCCGGAGCTCTGGGCAGCCCGTTTTCCTCCGGTCAGCTTCTTCCTCCTCCAGCAGTGCAGTTTTTGAGTGTTGTAGTGGGAAACAGAGGCTGTTGCTGCTGTGTTGAGCCCAGGACCGCCTTGGATCGTCGTGGTAGAGGTCCCCGGGTGTCGGGTTCGTCGCCACCGCCGCGTCCATGTCGCCGCCGCTTAATCTTGGTGAGTTTAGCCCCTAATCCCTATTTAGTGCCTAAACTTGCTTAGGGTTGGTTAGTTAGTGTTAATTTTGGTTTAAGGGGTTTAATTAAGTTGTAGTAGTCCTAAGATAGGTGGTTAGATAGATGATTAAGATTAGATTAGCTTAATTTTGCTTATTAAGCTTAATTGTGCTTAATTTGGGATTAATTGTGCTTATGTGTTTAATTAAGCATGATTTGCTTAAATTGGTTGATTAATTGTTTTAATTAATGTTTTGTTTAATTTCTGGATTAAATGTTTTAATTAATTGAATTTCGGAAAATCACTATTCATAATTATCGTTCACGACATTCTCACTTGACTCTTCATGCGAAGCTAAATTTTGGCTTATTTTGATGTGTTCTTGATTGTTTTGATTTATTGAGGTGCTGGTTGTTAATTATACTCGTGAATATTGATGAAATGCGTGATTGAGTGTTGGTTGGATTTTGGATTTTGGAATTGTCGAGTGAGATCGCATGACATATTGTGTGGGTTATCTCGAAATGGCATGTCGCATGAGCATGAGTGATGTTGCATTCACGACGAGCAAAGATATAAATGGATTGCTTGATGATGTGTTGCATGATCACATTAAATGAGAGAACCCGGCGTTGCCAAAAGACCGCCAATCCTTATGGGGTTGTGCCGTGGCGGTGGTCGCCCGACTTCGGTCGGATGCCTGACAGGGAGGGGTTCTATGTGGGACTGCGGTATGGGAGCGGGTCCCGGGCCTCTGTCAGTTGCGGGGCTGCGGTAGTGGGCGGGTCTTATGCTCCTTCGGGAATGCCGTCTTGGGAGTGAGCCCTTGACGTCGCCGTGCCTCGAGGTAAAGAGGACGAAGTTGGTTTAGCCAGGAACTGCCAACCATAAGGTTGTGCCGTGGCCCAGGAGGGGGCGTAATAATCGGAGCATGTGTGAGTGTGAGGCATGAGAAAGTTGTGTGAGATGCTTTGATTATTTGCATGCTCTTAATGTCGTGATGATTTGTGGTATGCACGCATGAGTTGACAGTCGCGCAGGGTGTGGCAATGGCCAGGTGAGATCGCTTGTGACGCGATTCGCATGTGATTGATGAACTGTGTCATCTGACGGCCATGTGCCTTGCTTGCATTGTATGAGATTTGACGTGCAGGGTATGGCATACCGGGTAAGGTTGCATTCAAACCGACCGTATGATTGTTGGTTGCCCATGCATTGTTAGGTTGTTTGGTTTTGGCTATCTCGTTGTGGGGTTGAGTGAGGGTGGTTACGGAGAGATACCCCGGGTTGAGTTGGCGTACTAACCGGGCTTAGGGGAGAACTCGCTGAGATTTTATTTCAACCCGTCGTGGTTAACCATTTTCAGGCCCTTAGAATGGCGTAGCCGCAGTGGAGAATCCTGCCCCCGCTTCTCCAGTGATCGACCCGACGGAGCCTAAGTCCGATGGATCCGAGTGACCGCGGTGTTGAACCCGAGGGTTCTTTGTGTACTGTTGGATTAGCCTAGTTTCTTTTTGGTTTGGCTTAGAGGATGGATCGACCCTTTTTGTTGGGCTTGTAATTCGAAAAACAATCCTCCGTTGGTTAATCCAATGAAGATGTATAAATGAGTAGTTGCTGTTGTTCTTGCTGTTCATCCCTCTATCCCTGTATTGATTGTTTGTTTGTCTGGGGATGGTTTGTCTTCCGCTTGCGCTTAACGAAAGATAAAATGAATGGTCATCGATGGGTCCTGGGAAGTCCCTTTCAATCGACCAAGAGAAAGGGTTGACGTGAGCTCGAGAGTCAGGGCGTGACAACCTTGTCGGTTTTGGTATCAGAGCAAGGTTGAGACTTGGAGTGATAAGGTGTGTGGGATTTTTGGGATAGTGAGATAGGGATGGCTTTTATATTACGTGCCTGTGATTGCTTTTGTGGTTTTGTGTGGTGGCGGGTTGCTCATAGTTTAGAGTGATGAGCAATCCTGAGCAGAGAGAGGTAGCGCGCAGGCGGATCCTAGGTTAGACGGGATCCTGCTGGCGCTAGAAACCTTGTTAAGACAGCAAGCTGTGTGCTTTTGCTGTGGTCCTTGTGGTTCCCCTAGTGAGAGGAGAGGCCCGAGAGAGACCGATGCCTAGGCTGGTAGAGTAGTTCCTGAGATTGAAGCCACCGAGGTTTAGTGGCGTGGGTGACCCTGAAGCTGCGACCCTTTGGATAAGGGATAGTGAGAGGACTGTTTCAGTGCTGGGGTGTTCTGAGTCAGACAGAGTGCTTTTGGCGGCTTATCAGCTTCAAGGTAATGCCAGTACTTGGTGGAAAGCCACTCAAGGAAGAGTGTTCCCTGAAGGCACGGTTCAGACATGGGGTGCCTTTCGTGAAGCGTTTAATGGGAAGTATTTTTCGGACAGTGCGAGACAGTCAAAGATGGCAAAGTTTCAACAGTTTCGTCAGAATCAGATTCGGTGGATCAGTATAAGGCGAAGTTCACTGAGTTGGCCTAGTATATGCTGAGATTAGTGGAGGACCCTTGGAAAGGGCGAGTCGGTTCAGAGATGGCTTGAAGCCGGAATTGAAAGTCAGCTGGTGCCCTTGAGTTTAAAGAGTTTTGATGAGATGTACGAGAGGGCCCAGATAATCGAAAAGGATATGATCGAGAGGGTGACCGCATTTGGCTTGCTGTTCATGCCTAATAGAGACAATTGTCGATTTGGAAAAGGACCGATGATGGGGAGAAGGAATCCCATCCCACCCAACAGAAGGTGGATTGTCATGGAAAGATAATTCAGTTTAACCCAGTAGTGGGTGACAGTTTTGAGTTTGTGAGAAATCGAGGAGGACTCTCGATCCCTTTGAAATTCATCGTTGGAAGTAACTCGTTTATTGGACGAAGGTTGCCAAGGTTATTGGACAACTGAGGTTAATTGGTTAGTTGAAGAATCAAGGATGGATCGTTGCACTTATGCATCGCTTATCAGTAGCTCAACCAAGGGACGGTCATGAGCAAGGTTCCATTGCCAAGGATGGATGACTTGTTTGACCCATTTCAAGGAGTTTCGATATGTTCCAAGATAGACCCAAGGACGGGCTATCAGTAGTTGAAGATTAAAAAGGAGGATAAACTAAAGACGACATATCGGGTGTGATTTGGTCACTACGAGATTACCGAACCGCCGTTTGGATTAACTAATGTGCCAGTTGCTTTTATGGATTCGATGGATTGAGTGATTAAGGCGTATTTGGAGCAAATTGTAATTGTGTTAGTGAGCGATATATTGGAATATTCGAGGAATTTAGATGAACACGGATAGCACTTGAGGGTGGTGCTATAGACCATTCGAGAGCATAAACAGTATGCCAAGTTTAGTACGTGCGAGTTTGGGTTTACTCGCGTTGCTTTTGTTATCGTGTGATTTTGGACGTAGGAATTTCTATGGATTCGCTAAAGTCAAGGCAGTCATGAATATGTTAGGACTTATGACAGTGACAGAGGTTCGAAATTTTCTAAGTCGAACAGGTTAATACAGACGATTCGTAGAAAGGTTCTCTACGATAGCTACGCTTCTAATACGAAGGTTAATGAAGGACGTAAGAATTTGAATGGACGAATAAGTGAAATTTTTAAGAGCTTAAGTATAAGCTAATTACCGCACCAGTTTTGAGGATTTAGTCTAGTATTGGAGAATACGAGATTTGCAGTGAGGCGTCGTATAAGGGATTTGACTACGTGGTAAGGCAACAAGGAAGATTGGTTGCTTACGCGTCACGGGAATTGAGGTCATTGGATTTAATGGAAGTTAGATAAGTTTTATCTTGATGATTTGAGGAGTTGTAGGTATGGGATCATAAGAGATGATCTATTAAATGGTGATAATCTTGGGTAAGAATTACAGTTGATGATTTATTGCTCGGAAGTCTTAGATTCGATTAAGATATGAATTTACCAAGGTGGATTATTTCAGGAGATAATTAAGATAGGGATTTGAGGAATGGATTTTTGTCTTCGGTGGATTAAGAATTAATTATTCCTTGATGCTAGATGGATGAGTGAGGAAATGGCATTGTCGATGATTTCTTCTTGAGGTATTAGGAAGGATTTGAAGAGGTATTCGAAAGCTTTTGGTTCAATAAATGACATTTGGTTTGCACTAATTTTCAAGTGGTTGAGGCGAATTCTTGGTTTGGTTATTAAATGGATGTGAAAGGAATGTTGAAAGAAAAATCGATAGTCTGTGGAATTCGGACAACGATTCAATGGAAGTTCAATAAATTAGATTTCAAGTGTCGATAAGTGACCTCGTGGAAACGAGCTCATGGGTTGACGAGCTGGAGAAAGTTTTGCACTTTGAGGTACTCAGACGAGGTTAAAACCGTGAGACTTGGTATGGGACAGGTCAAAGTGGATAATACCACTATGAGATGGTGCATGTCTAAAAGGGACTTTTGCTAGTAGTGGTACAGTTTGAAGATGCCTGTAACGACTGATTTGACGAGGGCGGGGAGTGGTCGCCGGGGCCAGAGTGCCTGAGCAAGGAGCGACTCCTAGCAGGCTTCTAGGATGTCGAAAGGGGCAGAAATGAACTGAACTACGCACTGTGCAAAAAGAGAGTGCTTGTGGGATAAGATTTTATCGAAGTGATATAGTCAGAAATACGAGGTCAGAGAACTGGAAATTGCTGGTTCAAAATTGGTTTAGCAGTTATTGAATGCAGTTCAGATTATCAGAGACAGACTAAAGACCGCTCAGAGTCATCAGAAGAGTTATGTAGATAAGCGTTGTAGACCGTTGGAGTTTCAGGTAGGCGATCATGTATTTCTTGAATGTATCGCCGATGAGGGATACTTCTAGATTTGGCAAGAAAGGAAAGTTAAGTCCGAGGTACGTTGGACCCTTTGAAATTTTGGAAAGGACCGGGGTTTTAGCGTATCGTCTTGCATTGCCACCGAAGCTTGCTTAAGTACATGATGTTTTCCACGTGTCCATGTTGAGAAAATATGAATTGGACCCGACTCATGTGTTAAATTTTGAGAAACTGGACGTAGACGACATGATGTCGTACGTGGAAAGGCCAATAGGATAGAGGATCGTAAAGAGCAAGTACTTCGAAACAAGACTATCGCCTTAGTTAAGGTGATCAGGCAGCATAGCGAAACATAGGGAGCTACTGGGAAAGTGAAGAAGTAATGAAGCATCATCACCCCCATCTTTTTAAGGATTTGACAGTAGTTGCAAATTTCGAGGACAAAATTTTTATAAGAGGGGAAGAGTTGTAACATCCCGAAATTTGAGCCCTTTGAGGGAGAAATGAACATTAATTTCGTTAATGCATTGTTGGTTGATCTCACTCAGAACTGATCACTCCTGAGATACTGACCTTAGGGGAAAGGCTAATGAGGACGAACTCGTGCGACTAAAGAACTTGACCGGGAAAACGACTTGACCGTGAGACTTGCGTAAGGGCGATCCTCGTAGTCATGCGGGCCGATTTCGGGGGACGACTATAAGTCGATTCGCGAACAGAAATAATGGGACGACGGGTGATTCCGTCTACTGTTATCGAACTTACGAATGGCCCTACGTCGATCCTTGATAATCGTGTACTTTGAAATAAGAATCGATCCTTCGCAATTTCATGTAGTCAAGGACGTCCATGTGTCGAGAAGTCTTGAACATGAATTGGCACGAGTTGGTACGCGTGAATCCTCAAAGCCGCCTGTCAGTCTGAGTAGTACCAAAATGGTATTCGGGCGAAATTGACAAGGCATGTAAATCCAGTATTGGACTTCGAATTTTCGGGAACGTCCGAGACAGACTTTTGGACGATGCTTCTTAGACAGTCGATAGTGCCAGTTGAGCCGAGTATTTGGAAAAGAGATTTTCGGACCGAGGAAACGAGCCTACGAGGACGTGGGCTGGGCAAGATCAGTGTGGGCCTCACGCCCAAGGTGGGACAGCCGCCATGGAAGGCCCGAGGCAGGCAAGTGAGCTCGTTGGGCCAAACCGACCATTTACCCTCCCGAGCCCGTTGTCTAACCTTGAGCCAATTCGAGCCCAACAAATTCCCGAGCCCGTTCCTATTCATTTTCAAGCCCGTTTCTTAGGCCTGCCCTTCATTTTCAGCCCAAGGGCACATTGGGAAATGTGCAAGGTGGAAATGACCAAAATGCCCTTGGATATTTTGAAGAAAAGTCAAAAAGGAAGAGAGAGAAGATGATGTCATGTTTTTGGGGACTTGAGTCAAGCCATTAATGGCCTTAATGAGGCCTATCTCCAGCCCTCACTTCACTCTCTCTCTCCTCTTCATTTTCTCCAAAAATCGCACACCCTTCTCTCCCTAGTTTCCCTTCCTTTCTTCAGTTTTTCAGTTCTGACCTTTCACCAAAAATTGAGTTGTTCATGCCCTTTCCGTTTGAATCACAGCCCGTGCCACCTGACGTTGTGTTCAGAAGATGAAAACCGTTCAGATGGCATCGGCCGTTCGCCGAACGGAGTCTCCAACCGTCCCGTACGGCGGCCGGAAGTCGCTGGTCGTCGGACCATCACTGTTCCGCCTGCAGTAGCTTTGTTCCGCCTTTTCCCCTGTTTTTCTCCCATTCTAGCCAAACCACTGCCCATACCAGCCACAAGTGGTTCCCCCTTGACCCCCAGGTGCCGCCGGTTGCTGGCCCGCTGCTCGCCAGAGCTTCGGGCAGCCCGTTTTCCTCCGGTCAGCTTCTTCCTCCTCCAGCAGTGCAGTTTTTGAGTGTTGCAGTGGGAAGCAGAGGCTGTTGCTGCTGTTTTGAGCCCGGGACCGCCTTGGATCATCGTGGTAGAGGTCCCCGGGTGTCGGGTTCGTTGCCGCCGCCGCGTCCGTGTCGCCGGCCTGCTTAACGGGTGAGTTTAGCCCCTAATCCCTATTTAGTGCCTAAACTTGCTTAGGGTTGGTTAGTTAGTGTTAATTTTGGTTTAAGGGGTTTAATTAAGTTGTATTAGTCCTAAGATAGGTGGTTAGATAGATGATTAAGATTATATTAGCTTAATTTTGCTTATTAAGCTTAATTGTGCTTAATTTGGGATTAATTGTGCTTATGTGTTTAATTAAGCATCATCTGAAAGGACCCTTTGGAAAAGGAACTCGTCTTCATATCATTGGACATCCTCAATAGGTTACAAGTTTATGGCAATTCTACACTTATCATTCTTCAAATGGAAAGTGAATGGCAAATGCGTGACTCAAAATTAATTCTTTACCATGGTATCTCGAAGACTTGGTAAAGGAATTTGAAGAAATCTCTTTTGAGTTTCTGCAGAGATCTCTAAACCAATTTACTGACACATTGGCAACTCTGTCATCAATGCTCAAACTATCTTATGGGTTAGCCATTGACCTTTTGAAGATCGACATCTTAGAGAGGCCTGCTTATTGCATGCTTGTGGAAGATAAGCCTGATGGAAACTTGTGGTATTATGATATCATGAATTATCTCTGAGAAAGCAAATTTCCCGAAGGAAAGTAAAGCTGTGGATAGAAAGTATCTAACTAAGCTAGCTTCTTAATTCTTCCTCAATGAATACGCCATGTATAAGAGATCCTCCGATTCAGTCTTGTTGAAGTGCATAGACGCTAAAGAAGCCAATCAACTGATAAAAGAGATACATAAAGGAGAATGTGGTCCTCACATTAATGGATATCTTCTCGCAAGGAAAATCATGAGGCTAGGTTATTTCTAGTTAACCATGGAAGCTGATTGTGTCCAACGTGTGCATTGTTGTCATCAATGTCAAGTTTACGGAGACAAGATTAGTGCTCCTCCCAATGAGTTACATCAAATGACCGACGCATGGCCTTTTTCAATGTGAGGCATCGATATCATTTGACCGATTAAGCCCAAGACATCCAATGGGCATTGTTTCATATTGGTAGCCATTGATTACTTCACCAAATGGATTGAAGCTAATTCCTATGCTCATGTCACTGCTAAGAATGTGGCAAGATTTATTCGACGTGATATTATCGCTCGCTATGGAGTTCCTAATGCTATAGTCACTAACAATATATCCAATTTGAATAACAAGATAGTGGACGAATTATTTGATGAGTTTCACATTCGCTATTTGAACTCTTCTCCTTACCACCAACAAATGAATGGAGTTGTGGAAGTGGCCAACAAGAATATCAAGAAGTTTCTGTCCAAGACTGTGGAGAATTATCGTGATTAGCACGAATGGTTGCCATATGCATTGATGGCCTATTGAACTTCTACTCACACTTGGACTAGGGCAACATCATTCTCATTGGTGTATGGCACGGAAGCTATTCTACTTGTGGAAGTGGAAATCCCTTCATTAAGGATATTTTTTAAAGCAAAACTCATCAAAGCTACATGGGTTTAACAAAGGTTTGAATAGTTGAACATGATCGATGAAAAGAAGCTAAAGGGCATATGTCATGGATAAAGCTACCAAAAGCGCGTAGCTAAGTCATTCGACCGTAAGGTCCGACCAAGACATTTCGAAGTTGAAGACCTTGTTCTTCGGAAAGTTCTACCAATTATTCCTGATCCTAATGGAAAGTTCACCCCAAATTATGAAGGACTATCTATTGTCAAGAAAGTGTTGCCTTACGGAACACTAGTTCCTGTAGAAATGGATGGCTATGACTTGCTAAAACCTGTAAATGCTGATATTGTCAAGAAATGTTTCCCTTGAAATAATGTGAAAGGCCTTTGAGCCACTTTTGGATTGAATCCGAACCACTTTAGGGTATTTGCATTACGCATTTTATGCATCTTATGCATCTTATGCATACATGATGTATTTGCATGTTTGTTCATCTTGTAGACATTTGACGGTAACAAAGGAGCTCGACTTCAACCTACAAAGAATCAACTTCCAGAGAATAGTCACTCAAGATTAATCACCTTTCCTAGAGTTTAGGTATCTAGGTGTGATCTTGTCGAGAGAGTTCTTTCACAAAAAGTTAATCTTTGTCCAAAGGATTTCTTAAATTGAAAATTCTATTTTCAAGAACTTTTTCCTCAAGGGAATCCATGAAAATTTTCTCAAATCTCAAATCTCCATGAATTGGAGTTTTAACTAAATGATCTTTGAAAAAACCAAGAAGGGTTTTCAAAAGAGCCAATTGGTAGTGCCTAGGATGATGAAAGGCAAACCTTTGACCTAACACGTCTTTGTACACTTTTTAAGAGAACTGAGCGAAAGAATTATGCTTAGGACATGTGATTCATTCACATTGAATATATGGATTGAAATAATAGAAGACATTTCTTTCTCAATCCTAAATATTGATTTTACCCCTTGCTAGCCACTTTGAGCCTAATAGGAAGATTTTTCACAAAACATCCCTGTCAAGACAACCTCACAATGAGGAATCATTGGAGGTTGTGGTTGAAAATTGGAGTAAAAGATCAAAATAATTTCATTGCTTTCACTTGCATTAATTTTCTTGTAATAATTCCAAGTGGATACTAGTGAAAGCTTGAGATATCTCGAAGTGAGAAAGAGCATTCATTTCGCTACCCCAAATACAATTATCCTTTGCTTAGCCAATTTGAGCCTAATGCAAATTCTTTTCGAAATATGAGTGGTGATTATCTCCCCACGATGGGGAAAATGCATGTGATTTACCAATCAAACAAGAGTATCGGCAAAAATTCACAAGTCATCTTGATAATTTTAGATACTTAAAAGAGAATGAAAATCAAAAGGGATTACAAAAACAGTGTGCCTGATAAAAGTAAGGTCAAATCCCATCAAAAACAAGAAAAAACATGTTCTATAAAAATATCCATTGCAAGTACAATTCATTTGAAAAGAGAGCAAAGCTCTCATGACAAAAGCATTTAGCAAAAGACCCTCAAGATAAGTTGAATTTCAAGAGTCAAGTCATTGAAAAGTCGCGTGATGGTAATAATGCCAAGATAATCACCAACTCTTTAAACCTTTTTGTTTGAAATATTTCAAGCCTTTTGAGGCTCACCTGAACCGACATTACAACTCAAGTCCAAAACCTTTTCCGATTAGGATGGTTCGAGTCGAAGTTAGAATTTCACCGAGGAGCTACTGCTAGAAGGAGTGTAAGCAATCCTATCTTGTCTTATATATAAGGTTCTTGACTTATAAACCCGATGAAGGTATAGATTAAATATTCTTTTCTTAGCCTAAAAGCGAATACCTTTCATGTAAGCCCATGACCAAGCCAACATTACGGTCCTTTCAAAAGACCTTTTTGATCAATCAATTTGTATTCACTATGAACGTTTCTGAAAACCTCTGACATGGGTTATATGAGATTTCAAGAGTGAAAATAAGCATATTTCCCACACCAATGGATGGGAACAAAAACCTTTTGTGAGAATCTGTGAGAAAGACCTTTTTGATTAGGTTATCTCCAATTTGGCCTATTTGACTTAACTCTTAGATGGTTAATTAAAATCATTTTGTTAAAATATCATCTTAAGGAAATTGATGATTGTTGTCAAGCAATCCCGATCCCTTTTTGAAAATTACATCTCCCCAAGTGAGTTGGTTCCTGGTCCACCTTAAACCTTGTCTTTGCTTCTTGGTTCACCTTAAACCTCATCTTCGATTCCTGGTCAACCAAAACCTCATTTTCGATTCTTGATCAGTCTAAACCTCATCTTCAGTTGCACGTTAACAAAAATCATATCTTTAGGTTCTAGGTCATCCTTAAACTTTATCTTTAGGTTAGCGGTGACCCTTGAACTATGTCCTTGGGTTACTGGTCATCCTTGAACCATGTCCTTAGGTTCTAGGTTATCATTAAACCTTATCTTTAGGTCAGTTATCTTTAAACCATACTCTATTTAAAACTTCTTTCCTTTGTTCCTTCACTCCATTCCATTTCATTTCTTCTCTCCTTCACCCCATGGCATGAGAGAAACCCTCATGAATGAACCAAACTTTTCTAACGAACGACGGTAAGTATTCTGGTATGTCTCTGATCAAATGTCATTTCCTTCATTTGTTCTTTATTTTCCAAATGGAGTCGACTAAAAATTGCAGATATCAATTTATCTTTAAGTGGAACCTCTCCGAACTCCCACTCAAAGAGGGTTAGTTGTTGACACGTGATTTTTAGTCAACGCGTCAATAAAGGTAAAAAAATTGAATTAGGGATTTCTAATTGTGACGGAATCCATTTTTCAAACAAAAAAATTCAATTTTTTAATTCCGTTTGTTAGCGTAGCTTTGGAAGGAAATTTCCTACTCATTTCATATAAAAACTCAAAAAGTCAAACTGTTGACTTTTATGTTGACTTTTTGGTCAACTCTTTGACCAAAAGTTAACCCTGTGTCAAATTTTGGCTTTTTGTACAAAAGATTTCTTTCAAACTTAATTTCACTTTAGAAGTGAAAATTTTAGAAAAATCTAAAGATTTGATCATAAAATCGAATTCGTAGTGAAAAGTCAATAGGGTTTGATTTTTGCCCAAACCTTTGACCAAAAATTGGAAAGTACAAAAATCACAAAAATGACTTCATTTTAGTTTCAATTTGACTTTAGCATAAATAATTTTGCAAAAATCAATGACGATCCTCTTTTTCCGAACTTTTCATTTTTGGTTTAAAATCAACCAAAATTAAAAATTACTTTTGTTCTAGTCATAATTAGTCTTAATTCCTTTTATGATATTTGATCTAGAGACAATTATCCATTCATTCGTTCAATCAATTCCAAGATTGGGCAAGGTGAAATGCGAATGGACATTTTTGCCCCTAATTAGGGGTCCGGATCCATTCTACATATATGCGAAAGAGTACTTCCATTCTACTCAATTTTATGAGTTAAATCCAAATTTGGAGTTAATTTTAGAAATTCACTTGCCAATTCATCAATTTGGGAGATTTAGTTTATTTAGCATTAAGGAAATAGGGTTATTAAGCTTCGATTAAAAAAATTCGAGTTCACCCATTCACGATTAAGGTTTTATTTGATAAATTGAGGTTCAATTTCGACATTGGGCCTCAATTTAATTTTGGCAAAAGTGTCGTACCATAAATTAAAGGTCAATTTGAATGTGATAGGTCCCCTTAGGCATGGGTAGTTATATTAATAGGTGTCTCGTAATTTTAGTTGAGTTCAATTTCAATTAATTTGCGAATTACGATAAACAATTCAATAAAATTGCTCAATTTAAAGCCTAGGAACTCCAATTAAGTATACCCATGGCATTGGTCCATTGTTTTCCATATTACTTAGGCAATTAAATCAATATAAATTATCGAAATGCATTTATATGGTTTAATTAGCCTAATTTGGACAAAATTGGACTGTTTCTCTTTAAAATTGGATCATTTCCTTTTCAATTAGATTTCTTTCAATTTAGTCTTCAAGGGACCATATTGCATAAAATCAAGAAGTAATTAGAGCGAACCAACTCAAGAGGGTCCGAACCAGTCGAACTGGTGTGAATCGGTGCACTAAGCAAACCAGCCAATAGCGGAGGAGGTCGGTTCGGCACTCCTCTAGCCTATTCTTGGCCAACAACCACCACCATAGGGTGGCTCATCCCATGGGCAATCCTCCCATACCCTCATATTTTTCAAATTTTGCAAAAATGCCTCAGGTTTTCGAGAAATTACAAAATCGCACCTAATTAGGTCTTTAATTGAAAAAATGATTTGGACCGTTGATCTTGTGAAATCTCAGCCATTAAGATAAGCACATGCTTAATTCTACGTTTGCTTAGAGGCTAAGGAATTTTATTAAATCTATATGATTAATCCTTAGCTATCTAATCAAACCGACGGTTAGGATTTGAGATTAAATGGGAGTACAAAAGGATTTTCCCTCCAAAAATTTCAAGAGGGGGGCTATTTTGTGCAGAAAACTCTCTCTAAACCGCATTTTCTCTCCTCTCTCTCCATTTTCTTTCTCTCCTAACCGTCTAAACCACCGCCATATTGTTGTCACTGACTAGCCTCACATCGGTGTCACCGCCCCTCGGGTCACCTTCCACGATGTCCACTGCCTCTTCCTTGATGCCTTGCTGGTCGGAGAATTGCTAGAGCTGCCCTCAGTTGTCCTATCTAGGCCAATCTCAAGACCAGTGGTTGAATTGATCTTTCGTTTGGCATCTTCGCTGGCCAATTTGGGTGGTTAGGTGGCTTGATTGGTGGTCCGATCATCGCCAATCATCTTGCCAATGTATCCCCGACCCTCTGGTGGTCGGGGTTTGATTGAAGAGCCATTGGAGAAGCTTTGATAGCCTTGCTTTTCCTCGGCGCCCCAAATCGATCCAGATTTGGGGCGCCAAGGAAAGATGATTTTCGGCGCCCCAAAGCTTTGAATCAATTTTTTTGAGACCAGTGAATTGGTGACCATCTAATTCGACCCTAGCTAGAGATGAAAATCCCCTCCGGCATTCCTCCGACATCCCTAGCGGCTACTAGTGTGATGTCCTGAATTTTGACCCATTTCGAGACATATGAAATTGTTGTTTTACTAATGTACTGTTAGTTACATTTACTTTGAGCTGGCCCCTCATGAGTTAACTAACTACTCAGAAAGGCAATTAAAGATCGATATGCGTACGACTAGTGAATTCAATCAGGGGTAGGCCGCTCAACCATAAGGATCAAAGAGGGATAATACCACACTATTGCAGACTAATTAATGAATGGAAATAAACCGATTTGGTAGAAATATGAGGTTGGATTGTGGGTGATTCTACACAAATTTGATATTAATTGTGAATGACGTTAAACCGATTTCCTTTTGGCTTTGTACTAAGGGTCAAATGCTTGGAAACCCCTAAAGGCCACCCAATAGTTAAGTCGTACTAAAGTCGCGATTGATCGATTTTAACCATGAATTTCAATCCGATTTTGAGTATCGAACTTGCAAGAACGTCAAGACTAAAATATTGGACGTTGTCTCATTGATTCTCAAATTTATCGGATAGCCCGAAAATTATCGGAAAATGATTCAACGGACTGAAAAATTGGAACCAAGAGGAGATGAACCGACCTAAGGCCCAATGGGCCTTGCGCCTATTAGAGGTCAGTCATGTGGGCCCCAAGCTAGCCCAAGTGGACCTAATTAGGCCCACCAAGCCCAACTTCAAGCCTTTGAGCCCATTAGCATTTTCTAGCCCATTTCTTCACAATTTGAGCCTAAACCAATTTTATTCAAACCCGTATAAAATTCTGGCCTGTATACATGTATAGTATAGTATACTATACTTTGTGAAATTATCAAATTGCCCTTTCTAGAAGCTTGTCATAAATGGGAGAGGACAAAAGGCAAGAAAGTCAAGGGAATTTATGGAAATTTTTGGGAAATTGATGAAGCCTCTTGGAGAAGCCTTGAAAGGGGGATGTCTTCATCTTTTCTCTCTCTTTTCTCTCTCTCCTCCCTCTCATTCCCCCTTGGGTGTTCAGCCCCTCCCCCTCCAAGTTTTTCCCTCATTTTTCTCTCTTTTCCTCTCCTTTTCTTCTTGTTTCTTCCCCTTGGGTGCCCCTTTACCATCTAGACCACCACCACCCGCCATCCTTGCTACCTTACAGCCGCTTTGGAGCCATCTAAGCTGCTGTGCAAGCCCACCATTCGCCCACCCGTGCCATTTGCTCGTCTCCCTCTCTCTCTCGGTCTCACCGAATTAGAACCTCATCCACCGAGGCCCATTTTGCCAGCGTCACTTCTTGACGTGCCGGAGGTAGCCATGCATTCTCCTCACTACCGCTGTCGCGGCCGTGTCGTTGGAATCGTTGCCGGGTGAGTTTAAGTTCTAATCCCTTGATTGGTCCGTTAAACTTGCTTATGATTAGTTTAGATTATTAGTAATCTTGATTAGAAGGTTGGTTAGGTTAGTTAACCTTAGTTGGATAAAGTAACCATGGTTGGGTAAAGTAACCATGGTTGATTGGTGGCTAGGTTAATTAAGTACTAATAGTTGATTAACCATAGTTGTTGTGTGGTTAAGTTTAGTTAACCATGGTTAGGGTTAATTAATTTAATTAACCTTGATTATTTACAATTAATTATGTTTAGGTTAATTAATTATAATTAAAATGATAAGTTATTGCGATAAGCTATGGGAAGAGGTGAGAAGCTATTGTGATAAGTAATCGAAAAATGTGATAAACTATCGTCAAAAAGACGATAAGCTATCGAGGGGTTAAGTGATAAGCTATCACCAAAGGGGTGATAAGCTATCGAGTATTAGAGGATAAGTTATTGCCAGGTAGGTGATAAGTTATCGGGAAATAATTGATAGGCTATCGCCATGGATATGGTAGTGAAGGAGCACGTCATTGGAGGGTAGCAGAATTGTGTGCCTGGTGGTTGAAAGAAGTAGATTAACCTACCTAGTACCATTGGGTAACTATAGAGGAAGACGCACGACTGAGGGGCTTGTGTATAAACTTCCTAGGGTTAATCAGCATAAAAATAAAAATGACGTTGCTATTGTTATTGGTCTTTCTTCTATCCTAGCTGTTTGATTGACTGGGTGTTATTGAGTTGCTTCCACATGCGTTTAATCGCAAGATAAAAAGAATGGTCAGCGACACATCCTGGGATGTTGCATTCATTTGACCAAAGTGAAGGGATTGGTGCGTGCTTGGGGTTTGGGGTATGACATCCTTGTCGGTTTTGGTATCAGAGCCTGGTCAATACTTGAAGTGATAAGGTGCGATGGGTTATGGGATAGTAAGATAGAAAAGACATTTATTTCATATGCCCGTGGTTGCTTATAGGAACTTTTGCTGTAAGCGGGTTGTTCATGGTTCCTAATTTCTTAAGGGAGATGGAAAGCAGGTTCTATGAGAATCCTGCGAGATGAACAGTCCTAATCCGATAGCCCTAGAGGAAGGGCAGTTTTAGGTTAGGTAGGTGCTAGAGGTAAAACACTAGGGGATCCTAGACTAGATAGGGTCCTGTAGGCATTGTAAACCTTGAGATTTGATAGGGTGCGGCAAATTTAGTGTTAAGTTGTTGCCGTTACAACTGCTGTTATCGCTATTGTTGCTCCTGTCTTGCCTAGTAATGTTCCATTGGTTGGAAATGAGAATGGCGAATGATCATTATTTAAGTTAGTTGAACAGTTCGTAAAGCTGGAACCGTCTAAGTTCGTTGGGACGGGTGATCTTGAGACAACAACTCTCTGGATCAAGGAACTGGAGGAAGTCTTCGCACTGCTGGAGTGCGTGGAGGAAGAAAAGATAATCCTGGCTAAATACCAATAGCAAGAAATGCCAGTGATTGGTGGGAAGTAACTCGAGTAAGAGCTTTTTCCCAAGGGCACGACACGAGAATAGGATGCCTTGGTTAAAATGTTTAACGGAAAATACTTTTTCGAGTGCGGATGAGAGCAAAGAGGGTTGAATTCCTGCAACTTTGTCAAGATCATTTGTTAGCTAAGTAATACGAAGCTAAGTTTGCAGAGCTCTCGAAGTATGCGCCGAGAATGATTGAAAATCTTGTAGATCGAGTCAAGAGGTTTAAGTATGGCCTGAGACTAGAAAGTGAAGGTCAATTGGTGCCCCTAAACTTGAATGATTTTGATGAATGGCACAAACGGGCCCAGCTAGTTGAAGAAAACATGATAAAATGAGCAGTCGTATCTGGATTGTAGTTTGCATCTCATAGGGATAATCATTGGCTTAGGAAGAGGCTGATAACAAGAGGAAAATATCCCATTCCACCCAATAGGAAGAATAGCATTGGGAAAGCGTCATACAATTCAAATGACAGGTGTCAATTCTGTGGATGACGACACGAGACAATTATATGTCCTGTTAAGCTTGGAACGTGTTGGAAATGCGGCTAATAGGGCCATGTCACGAGGAAGTGTTCTCATTGATTGTTGAGGAAGTAACCTCGATAGCCGCAACTAGGATAATTAGCTGGAAATGCCTCGTGTCCTCCTAAGTTGGGAACTGGCTATGAATGTGACAATATGGCCACTATGTGAAGAATTGCTCGCACAGACCTATGGGGAGTGCAAGTGTCATGCTCGCAAGGAGGGTAACCTATAGGAAACACTCCGCAAAATAACCTCAATCGCTCGTTGGTGAAAGGATAAGTGCATGTGGCACAAGACAGGAAGCGAAAGACTCACATGCCATAATATTGGTACGATCTCCTTATGCGATCATGTTGCTTATGTGTTAGTTGATTCGGGAACTACGCATTTGTTTATAGCTGAGTTGCTTGCAATTCAGTGGGGTTAAGACCGAAACCGTTGGAAGCAGTTATTAGTATTTCTACCTCGAATACAAATGGGGTGTTGCCAGTGGTAAGATGTTCAGGTTGTAAGATAGTCATTACTGCTTAAGAGTAATTGATGGATTTGACTATTTGAGCGATGTATGACTTGATGTCATTGTCGGGAAGGAATGGCTCACCAAGTAATGAGTTGCGATGGATTGCTATCGGAAAGTAATCCAGTTTAACCCGTTAGGAAGGGTTAGTTATGAGTTCGTTGGAAATCGAGGAGGACTCTCGATTCATTTGATTTCATTACCTCAAGTGACTAGGTTACTGGGTGAGGGTTGCCAAAGTCAATAAGTGACCGTAGTTAATACATCGGTTTGGGAACAAAGTATGGAAAAACATTGCTGTGATATGGGATTATTCTGATGTTTTTCTAGAGGAATCACTTGGATTACCCCGAAGCAGGAAATGGAAATTGTTTTTGAACTAGCCCCTAGAATAGAGCAGAATTTCAAGGTGTCTCATCGAATGACATTGTTGGAAGCAAAAGAATTAAAGGCGTAAATGCAAGGTCTAATGGATAGAGGATTTAATTGTCCTAGTGCATCTTTGTGGGGAGCGCCACTTTTGTTTGTAAGGAAAAGGGCTATATCGTTGTACCTTTGCATCGAGTGTTTGCAGTTTAGCCAAGGCATGATCATGAACAAGTATCCCTTGTTGATGATAGACGATTTGTTTGACCAATTTCAAGTGCTTCGATATTCTCTAAGATAGGCCTGAGGACGGACTATCCTTGGCTGATGATTAAAAGAAGAATACACCGAAGATGTCATTTCATATGTGATATGGTCGCTACGAAGTTTACTGCAATATTGTTTGGATTAAGTAATGCACCAGCAATTTTATGGATTGGATGAATTGAGTGTCTAAGGCGTACTTGGATTAGTTTGCAATCGCGTTCATAGATGATATATTGATATATTGGAGAAATTCGGAGGAACACGAATAGCACTTGAGGATGGTGCTGCAAACCCTTTGAGATTACGTGATGTGCGTTACTTTTAGTAAGTGCGAGTTTGGCTTACTCGCATAGCTTTTCTTGGTCATGTAATTCTTAGAGAAGGAATATCCATAGACCCGACCAAGATAGAGGCAGCTAAGAATTGACCAAGGCCTATGATAGTGACAATGTTTGGAGTTTTCTAGGCTTGGCAAACTAATTATAGTCGATTCGTAGAAAGGTTTTCTACGATAGCTATGTCTCTGAGGTAACTGCTAAAAAAGGACGTAAAGGTGAATGGATGGATAAGTGTGAACATAGTTTTCAAGAGCTTAAGTATAAGCTAACTACTGTACTTGTTTTGACAATACCGTTTAGTCCTAGACGATATGAAAATTATAGCAATGCATTGTACAAAGGAATTGGACTGCATTGTAAGGTAACAAGGAAGAGTGGTTGCATACGCGTCTCGACTGTTCAGACCTCATGAGTTGAATTATTTGACGAATGATTTGAAATTAGCGGCAGTCATTTTTGTGCTAAAAATTTGGAGGCACTACTTGTTCAAAGGAAAGTTCCAGATTTTTATGGATCATCAAAGTTCTCTCATAAGGGATTGAACATGAGACAGTGTCATTGGATGCAAATTCTCATTGATTATGAGTACGAGATTTTATACCATCATGGAAAAGCTAACAAGGTAGCAGACGCACTTAGTCGAAAGTGGTCGATTGCACAAATGATGGTACAAGAATGGATCTTGCTCGAAGGAATTCGAGATTCGGATTTCAAGTTTGAGGTAGGCCACTTTTCAAGTCTTAAGGCTACTCTCAAAATAGGACCCGAAATGCAAACAGGATTAAGGCAGTGCAGTCTATGAACTCTGTAATCCAAAGGATCTTGCAGTTAGATGCAACTAAGAGGAAACTTGACTTTCAAGTATCTGAGGACAGGATCTTGAAGTTTTGTGGATGATTGTGTGTGCCCAACGATGCTCAGCTTATGGAGGAAATATTTTCGAAAGCTCATCGTCGTAATTTAATATCCCGGGCAACACAAAAAGGTACTAGTATTTGCGGTAGTACTAATAGTGGAATGGCATGCAATTGGATATTGTCAAGCACATAGCATTTAACGTGCTAGTAAGTGAAAGCCCAACATTATAAGCATGGTGAATTGTTTTAGGAGACAATTAAGATTGGGATTTAAGAAAATGAATAATTGTCCTTGTTGGATTAAGAATCAATGATCCCATGATGCTAGATGGATTAGTGGTGAAATAGCATTATCGATGACTTCTTCTCAAGACATTATTAAAAACTTGAAGAAGTACCAGAAAGCTCTTGGTGCAATAAATGAGAATTGATTTGCACTAGTCTTCAAGTAGTTGAAGCAATTAGAGAGCTTGAAAATCAGATGGTGATCTGATGGGAAATTCGTTGCAACAAATTCCAAGTATTGATGAGTGATCCCATAGAAATGACCTCCTGAATTGACAACCTGGAGGAAACTTTTGCAGTTTGAGGTGTTCAATCGAGGTTAAGACCTTGAGGCTCAATATGGGATGGGCTAGGACGGATATACCTCTTTGAGTTAATGCTTGTCCAAAATGGACTTTGGCTAGTAGAAGTATAGTTCTGGGATGCCTGTAATGACTGATTTGACAAGGGTGGGGAGAGGCTGTTGGGGCCAGAGGGCCTGAGTAAGGAGTGACTTTTGACAGGTTTCTAAGATGTCAAGAGAGGTAGGAATAAACTAATCTACACACTTTATAAGAAGAGAGTGCTTTTGGGATGAAATTTTTATTTGAGTGGTATAGCAAAAATATGGTCAAGCTTGTGGAACTCCAGTTTAATGGAGCGAGGTCAGGGAAATGGGGATCACTGGTTTAGAGATGGTCTGGCAGTTAGTGGATGTGATTAAGACTATCTGGGATAAACTAAGGATAGGGAAAAGCCGCTAAAAATGTGGTGCGCATAAAGGACTAAGGCCTTTTAAATTTCAAGTAAGAAACCATGTTTTTCCTTAGGTGTCGCCTATGATAGGGACATCCCGATATGATGAGAAAGGAAGGCTGAACACTAAATATATTGGATCTTTCAAGGTTGGGATTAGATAAGGATTTTGGTTTTGAATGAATAAGAAATGCATTTTTAGACATCATCGGCACCTTTAGCCAAGTGGTACTCGAGGGTTGGAGCACCATGGTCCGATTCGGAGATCGAAACCCGAAAGCGGCAATTTGCCGCGTAGTTGTAAAAAAAAAAAACAAAATTTTTGCAACTTTTATTTTTGCAAATATGGACAAGTGCTTAGCCCTTTGGAACCAAAAAAGGTTTGGGTAAGATTGGAAGTGATTTGGTGGCATTGAAAGGATGGATAGCATTATGTTGTAGAAGGAATGATTTGGGAAAGTGAGGATGTAATGAGGCGACAATACCCTCGTCAATTTAAGGATGCAGAAAATTCAGCAAATTTCGAGGATGAAATTTCTTTAAGGAGGGAAGAATTGGGACGTCCTGAATTTCGACCAATTTCAGGATATATGAAATGGTTGTTTTATCAATGCGCTATTAGTTACGTTTACTCTGAGTTGGCTCCTGATGAGTTAACTAACTACTCGGAAAGACAATTAAGGATTGATACGCATATGACTAGTGAATTCGATTAGGGATAGGCCGCTTGACCATAGAAATCAAAGAGGGACGATACCACACTGTTGCAGGCCAAATAATGAAAGGAAATAAATCAATTTAGCAAAAGTACAAGGTTAGATTGTGGGTGATTCTGTACGACTTCGATATTAACTGCGAATGACGTTAAACCAATTTCCTTTTGACTCTGTACTCAGGGTGAGCAATCAACCCCTCATGATTACATGACAATTGAGGATTGCCTTGATTTGAATAAGCACGATTGTGGATTGAAAAGCTAACAACCATGGGTAAAATGTACGAAAACCCCTAAACGCCGCTTGATAGTTAGGTCGTACTAAAGTCACGATTGATCGATTTTAACCATAAATTTTAATCTTGTTACGCTCCGAATCCCAAGCACGCGACAACCCTTTCACTTTGGTCAAACAAATGCGACATCCCAGGATGTGTCGCCGACCATTCTTTTCATCTTGCGATTAAATGCATACGGAAGTAAATCAATAACACCCAGTCAATCAAAACAGGGATAGTAGAAAGACTAATGCAACAGCAGCAACGTTGTTTTTATTCTTGTACTAATTAACCCTAGGAAGTTCATACACAATTCCCTCAATCGGGCGACTTCCTCTATAGTCATCAAAATACTAAACAGGGTTAATCTACTTCCTTCAACCATTGGGCACACCAACCTGTTGCCCTCCACGATGTGCTCCAGCACTGTCCAATCCATGGCAATAAAGGTGCCACAACTATGGACCTGAAAATATTTAACAACGATGAGTGAGATATTATCTCAGTGAGTTATTGCCCTAAGCCTTGGTTAGGATGCTAACTCGCATTGGGGTTCCTAATAGGCACAATCCTCATCATTACGGCAGATCAATTGCAAAGCGATCCTCGCTTGCCTTAATTATAAATGTGATCTACCCAGTGAACCCCATAAGAAATAATCAGCAATTAATCGACTCGCAAGCATCCTTACTCGGTCATGCCATACCCTGCACGGTATAAATTCTCATGCGTGCCATAAACAATGCAACCAGCATTTTAATCACCACAGTAATCAATCATAGGTGAGTCGATTCGTAGGCAATCTTACCTTGCCATTGCCATACCCTGCACGGTATAATCTCACGCATGCCATGGTCAGTGCAAACAACACAAGCATAATCAAAACACGTCACAATATGTTTCACATGCACCTTTGCATTCACTTGTGTTCTGATTATTAACGCCCTTCAAGGCCACAACCGAACTCCTGCCGATGTCTACTGGCATAGCCAAGCATCACCCTCCCTTATGAGGCGCGGCTATGTCAAGGGTTCTCTCCCAAGACGGCATTCCCGAAGGAGCATGGGCTCGGCCTCTACCGCAACTTCACATCCGGACTCCCGTCGGGATTTCCGAAAAATCGGACTTCGTCCCTCGATCTCCTGCTGGGGTGACGGGTTCATTTATGTGACCACACGAGCATACCACAACGATCCATTTTAATCTTGCATATTAGCCGTTGCAAACGTAGTACATGCTCAACATAATAAATCACTGCACATTTTTCATGTAAAAATTGCAAGAAAATAATCACACGTTGTCACATAATTATTGAAAACCCATCAAACTTTGCATGCCTTACTTTTTAAACATACTGGCCTCATTTAAAATATAAAACTCGACATTTACACCCGACACCTCGGGGTTTCCCTTTTATATGTCCATAAAAACCCTTGTAAAAATTACTACTTTGGGTTTCGCATGAGGCAGACATTTTTCAAGGCAATGCAAGCATCAAATAGCATGGCACGTGTAGAAAAACATCATAAGATTTAGGCAAAATGTACACAAACGTCAAGGCATAATTATCAAAGCAATTAAACACTTGATAATTTCAATCATACGATTAATACCCTATTGATCCAAGTAGCAATTCAACTGTCTTAACAATCATGAACGCATCGAATTAAGACTATAATTTGATTCTGCATGAATAGTACTACATGAACAGTACGCATGAACAGTACTATTCATAATTTAATAAATAATAATATAAATTATGAATTTCATAAATCAATAAATTATTAAAAAGAAAATAATTCTTTTTAATAAAATAAAGCTAATCAGATTAACCCCTAATCATTGATTAGTCTAATTATTCTCAATTAATAAGAACAAAGCGAGATTAATAATTTAATCCAAACTAACCATGATTAACTAACCTAACCATGCTTCAACCATGGTTAATTAACCCGACCTTGGTTAATTAACCCAACCATAATCCAACTCTAGTTAATTAACTTAACCATAATCCAACCTTGGTTAATTAACCTAACCTTGGTCATCTTCCTAACCACCTATCTTAACCCTAGTTAATCTTAATAAAGCCCCTAATTAGGATTTGTCGTGACCTCACCTCGGGTGCACCACCTAGGGTTTGGCTAATGGATTACTAAGCCTAAACTTAGCTCAGGCTCTCCTAAGCCCATATCAATTCGTGACTTAGGGTTTAAGTTTTTAGTATGCAAATGATTTTTACTTGGAGTCGTCACTAATCTATTTTTTGGTAGGTCAATTAGAAACCCAAGTAAAGTAACGGGAAAATTACTTTACTCCTACGAACCAAAAACTATGGGATCGGGGACTTGATTATGTTAGATTTCTCTAACTTCCTTTCGGTACCTTTTCTCTTTTATTTTAAAAAAAAATTATTTGCAAGCAATTTGTATTGATTTTAATTTACCCCCTAACATGCAATGTGATCATGCGAGTGCGCAACCATTATCTAACACTCAGTGAAGTAATAAATAAATTGCAAGCACAAGGAAGAGAAACTTACCTCAAAGTGACGAAAGCATCTGCAATGTTAGCTTAAAAAAAATCACATCACTAATCCTAGATATGATTTCTAATTAACATGCAATCAGTCAACTATTTTTTACGGTTTTAAATTATTTAATGAGGCCTAAAGAAAACTAAGTGCAATGCATGCGATGACGTGCAAAAGTGTCTAACTATAATAACATGCAACGTGCAACCTAATATGCAAATTATACGTCACGCGACATTATTTAACTTAATCTAATGCTAGAAAATATTTAATGCAACTATCCTAGTATGTCACACATTCAAATGACCCTAAACATGCAATGACTAGATGACACACGGAAGATGACCTAATTCTACATTACATGAGCATGGCAATTTTTATGATTTCTTTTTTTAGAATTTAAACATGTAAACTATCCTAAAAGAAAATATTCTAACAAGAATCACATCCAACTCAACTATATTTTTTTGGGTTTTCTTTTATAAGCAAAATTAATTTGAGCAAAGGCATCAAGAACAGCACGGCAACAAATCAGGCAAGATATTATCCATGTCCGTCTAATTTTGGAAATAAATTGACGAATCATATCTCAGACATGAGATTGTATTGGTCAATTTTTTACGAAATCGCAAATCATATCTCGGGCATGAGATTGGATTGACGATTTTTCTGTGCAATCGCAATCGCATCTCGGGCGTGAGATTGGATTGACGATTTTTCTGTGCAATCGCAATCGCATCTCGGGCGTGAGATCGGATCGACGATTATAGCACGTTAAGAAATTAGGAAATAATTCCCAATTTAAAAGGCTACTCGAGAAACATTGGATAAGCTTACCTTAATCGGGAATTCAATCAAGCATGCAATACTTCAAACGAGGAAACAAAATATTCAAGAATTAATTTAGATAGGAACTTTACCTACCTTGTCTATTCTTTCCAAGTTCGGATGGTAACGGATTGAGGGAATTGCGATCAACTATGCTTCACAACAGCTAGCTTACGATCGGCGATTCACAGTGGCGTGGCTTGTTGCACTCGATGATGGAGGGGCTCAGTCGACGGCAATAGTGCTCGTTGCAGCAGTGGGGCAAAACCTCATTGCGGGTGGCTGCAAAGTTGACTTTTGTGAAGTTGAGCAACGCCAAAAAAAACCTGCAAAAACGTAGGAACAAAGACGGTGGCAAGGAGAGCCGATCATCAAAGGAATTTGTTATAGCGTCGGCGTAGGACACGGGGACAGCAGATCCACGGTGATGAGCAGCAGTGTCTTCAGGAGGAGCAAACGCGGCGTAGACGGGCTGAGGCGCACAACGGTGGGAATTGCAGCGTCGTCGGACGGCTCACGGGGTCGGCCTGGGTTCCAACCAATGGTGGCGGCAATGATGTAGTCGCCGGCTTGGACGAGCGGTGGCAGCGGTCCACGGAGGAAAGGCAGCAGGAGCAACAGGTGCCGACGTAAGCTTGGTCGGCGTTCGAAGTTGCAGGCGTTGGAGGACAGTCGGGCGGAAAGCCGAAGAAGACCACCCGTCTTGTTTTTTTTTATATATAATCGTTCCTCCCTCTCTGTGCGTCAGGCAAAGAAACCAAAAGAGGAGTGGGGCCTCTCCTCTTTAGCGTGTGTCAGAGAAGAGGGAGGACCACCTTTCTCTCTCCCGCACTATCGTTTCCCCCTTTTTCTTTGACTGAATGCCCACCCTCGTCACTTTTCAAAGGACGAGCTCCTCCTTTTCTCTCTGAACAGCCTTCCTTGCCCTCTTCTCTCCCTTGTACTGTGTTTGTTTTTTTTTGCGTGACCATCCCCCTTTTATAGGCACGACAACACGGTGCCCTAAAAAAAAAAAAGACGATAAGGACACGATGATATGCTTTCTTATTGTGGATGCACTGAAATATATCTTTTTTTCTCTTTTCCTATCTTTGACCATGCAGATATATTTTACTTTTTGAACCAGCCACATCCCTTCCTTTTCTTGACTATGCTGATATATTTTACTTTTTGAACTAGCCACATCTCTTCCTTTTCTTGACTTGACCATGTAGATATATTTTACTTTTTGAACCAGCCACATCCCTTCCTTTTCTTGACCATGCAAAATCGGCCGCCGCAAATACTTGAAAGATTATGCTCCTAAAACTATATGCTATGCAATTTAATTCTAATATTTTTTGTTTAGGGGTTAAAATTAATTCCTAAAGTTTTGTGCATTAAATTACCAATGATCAATTAAAATTTTAGGTGTCAACAGGATTAACCATAAATTAATCTACCCTAAGCAAGTTTAACGGACTAATCGAGAGATTAGAACGTAAACTCACCCGGCAACGATTCCGACGACACGGGCGTGACAGTGATGGCGAGGGTTACGCACGGCTACGTCCAAAACATCATGGAGGCGCTTCGTAAAAATGGGTCTTGGCAAAGGCGGTTTCCGGCGGAGGTGAGAACCGCGAGGGAGAGAGAGGTGCGGCTTAGGCGGCCTCGGATGGGCGGCACCACAGCGGCATGGTGGCTCCAAAACAGCAGCAAGGTGGCGAGGATGGGGGGTGATGGTGGTCCGGATGGTTAAGGGGCATCCAAGGGGAAGAAACAAGAAGAAAACAAGAGGAAAAGAGAGAAAAATGAGAGAGAAATGGGAGAAAGGAGGGGCTGGACGCCCAAGGGAAAGAGAGAGGGACGAGAGAGAGAGGAAAGAGAGAGAAAAGATGAAGACATCCCTCTTTAAGTCTTCTCCAAAAGGCTTCATCCATTTCCCCAAAAATTTCCATCATTTCCTTGACTTTTCTTCCCTTTTGTCCTTTCCCATTTAATGCAAGTTCTAGAAGGGGCAATTTGGTAAATTTAAAAAGTATAGTATACCTTACTATACGCATATACTGGCCGAAATTTTATACGGGCTTGAATAAAATTGGTTTGGGCTCAAATTGTGGAGAAACGAGCTAGAAAATGCAATTGGGCTCAAAGGCTTGAAGTTGGGCTCATGGTGTCACGCCCCGAACCCCAAGCATGCGACAACCCCCTTCTCTTAGTCAATAGAAAGCAACGTCCCAGGACCCGTCGACGACCATTCATTTTATCTTTCGTTAAGCGCAAGCGGAAGACGAACCATCCCCAGACAACAAACAATCAAACGGGGATAGAGGGATGAACAACAACTACTCATTTATACATCTTCATTGGATTAACCAACGGAGGATCGTTTTCCGAATTACAAGTCTGACAAAAAGGGTCGATCCATCCTCTAAGCCAAATCAAATAGAAACTAGGCTAATCCAATTAAACAAGAAGAACCCTAAGGTTCAGCACCATCATCATTCGGACCCATCGGACTCAATCTCCGTCGGGTCGATCACTGGAGGAGCGAGGCAGGATCCTCCATTGGGGTACGCCATTCTAGGGGCCTGAAAATGGTTAACCACGACGGGTTGAGATAAAATCTTAGCGAGTTCTTCCCCTAAGCCCCGGTTAGTACACCAACTCAACCTGGGGTATCTCTCCAGAACCACCCCTCACTCAACCTAACAACAAACAACCAGCAACCCGCAACCCGCAAGCAAACAACAGACAGGGGCAACCAACAAACAATTAGTTGGTTCGCATGCAACCTTACCTGGTATGCCATATCCTGCACGTAAAATCTCATACAATACAAGCAATGCAACCAACAATCATATAGTCGGTTCGCATGCAACCTTACCTGATATGCCATACCTTGTACGTTAAGTCTCAGCACAATACACGTAATGCACATGGCCGTTAGATGATGCAGTTCATCAATCACATGCGGGTCGCGTCACAAGCGATCTCACTGCCCATTGCCACACCCCGCACGTTATCAATTCATGCGTGCGTGCCATAAATGATGTGATCATCTCATGCATAACCAGAACCAATGATGCCATGTTTTCTCATGCACTCTTGCATCCACACGTGTTCCGATTATTACTGCCCCATAGGGCTACAACCGAGGCGCGACGGCGCTACGGCACCCTTCCTCCGCAGAGGCGCAACCGTGCCATTCCGTGCCCAAAAGATGTCAAGGGATACTCTCTCGAGACCGCATGCCCAATGAACGTCAAGGGATACTCTCCCGAGACCGCATGCCCAACAAATGTTAAGGGATACTCTCCCGAGACGGCATGCCCACAAAACGTCAAGGGATACTCTCCCGAGATCGCATGCTCATAGAACGTCAAGGGATACTCTCCCAAGATGGCATGCTCATAAAACGTCAAAGGATACTCTCCCGAGACAGCAGGTTCAACTTAGTGATCACACAGGCATACCATCACAACCCACTTATTATCTTTGAGCATTAGCCAATGCACACATGCTTGCTATAAACCCCAAATCATTTCTCACAAAAGCGGTCCATTTCCGGTGTCCCTCGGACAAACCATTTTTCCCACCTTTCTCATAAAAGCGGTCCATTTCCGGTGTCCCTCGGACAAACCATTTTCTTTCTTTTGTGAAAATTACACAATTCAAGCGGATGTTTATGCAATGCCACATCCAATTCACTTCATATGATCAAGGCACATGAAATTATGCACAATTTCACTTCTGGATGAATAGTGCCGTGAATGCATTTCGTGAACAAAGCATATGAACAAGAAATTCCGAATTTAAATAATTAAATCATTTAATTCATAAATCACATAATTTAATCAATAAATGCAGAAATTAAATAAATCAATTAATTAAAATAATTAATCAATTTAATCAAGCAAAAGCATGCTTAATTAGCACATAACACACAATTAAGCATAATTAAACAAGATTAAGCTAATATAATATTAACCCTTAATCTAACCACCTATCTTAGGGCTAATGCACTTAATTAAACATCCTAAACATCCATTAACACTAATTAACCCAACCCTAAGCAAGTTTAGGGACTAACTAAGGGACTAGGGGCTAAACTCACCTTAAGCGGGGCCGGAGACGCGGACGCGGCGGCGGCGACGAACCCGACACCCGGACACCTCTCCCACGACGATCCAAGGTGGTCCCGAGCTCAACACAAGTAGCAACAACTTCGGATGCCCCACCGAACTTCACAAAACATCACTGCAGGAGGAGGAGGTTGCTGGTCGGAGCAAAAACAAGCTGGCCGGAGCTCCGGCGAGCTGGTGGCCGGTGACCGGAGGCTCTAGGGGGTCGAGGGGGAGTTGTGGGTTGTCACGCCCCGACTCTCGAGCTCGCGGCAACCCCTTCTCTTGGTCGATTGAAAGCGACGTCCCAGGACCCATCCATGACCATTCATTTTATCTTTGATTATGCGCAAATGAAGACGAACCATCCCTGACAAACATACAATCAAACAGGGATAGAGGGATGAATAGCAAGAACAACAACAACTACTCAATTATTCAATTTATTGGATTAACCAATGGAGGATCGTTTTCCAAATTACAAGCCCGACAAAAGGGCCGATCCATCCTCTAAGCCAAACCAAAAAGACTAGGCTAATCCAACAAGTACACAAAGAACCCTCGGGTTCAACACCACGGTCACTCGGACCCATCGGACTCGCCTCCGTCGAGTCGATCACTGGAGGAGCGGGGCAGGATCCTCCATTGCGGGTACGCCATTCTAGGGGCCTGAAAATGGTTAACCACGACGGGTTGAGATAAAATCTCAGCGAGTTCTCCCCCTAAGCCCCGGTTAGTACGTCAACTCAACCCGGGGTATCTCTCCAGAACCACCCCTCACTCAACCCACAACAGACAACAGACAACCCGCAATCAAACAACCACCAGGGTCAATCAATAAACACCATTCGGTTCGCATGCAACCTTACCCGGTATGCCATACCCTGCACGTCAAATCTCATACAATGCAAGCAAGGCACATGGCCGTCAGATGATACAGTTCATCAATCACATGCGAATCGCGTCACAAGCGATCTCACCTCGGCCATTGCCACACCCCGCACGATCAAACTCATGCGTGCGTACCACAAATCATCACGACATCAAGAGCATGCGAATAATCGAGCATCTCACACAACTTTCTCATGTCTCACATCCACACATATGCTCCGATTATTACGACCCTCTAGGCCACGGCACAACCTTATGGTTGGCGGTCAACCGGTTGTAAACCGCATCGTCCTCCCCGTGAGGCACGGCGACGTCATGGGCTCTCCCCACCGACGGCATTCCATAAGGAGCATGGGCCCGGCCTCAACCGCGACTCCGCATCGACCACCGTCGGGCGACCCAATGGTCACGGCACAACCCCAATGGGATTGGCGGTCATCCGGCTCAACCGGCTATCAACTTTAATCGACCATGCAACACATCGCAAACAAGTTCATTCTTGTCTTTGCTTTTGCTTGGTCGTGAATGCAACATCGCTCATGCGTTCATGCTCATGCGACATGCCATTTCGTATAACCCGCGCAATATGTCATGCGATCTCACTCGACAATTCCAAAATCCAAATTTCAACCAACACTCGATCACGCATTTCATCAATATTCACGAGCATAATTAACAATCGGCACTCCAATTAATCACAACAATCAATAGCACATCAAATTCAAACAAAATTTAGCTTCGGATGAACAAAGTGCCGTGAACGATGTCATCCGTGAACAAAGTGATTAGTGAACAATGAATCCGTGAAATGTAATTCGTGAATGATTTTTCCGAAATTCAATTAATTAAAACATTTAATCCAGAAATTAAACAAAACATTAATTAAAACAATTAATCAATCAATTAAAGCAAATCATGCTTAATTAATCACAAAACACAATTAATACCAAATTAAGCACAATTAAGCTTAATAAGCAAAATTAAGCTAATATAATCTTAATCATCTATCTAACCACCTGTCTTAGAGCTAATACAACTTAATTAAACATCCTAATCCAACCTTACCACTAATTAACCCAGCCCTAAGCAAGTTTAGGCACTAAATAGGGATTAGGAGCTAAACTCACCCGTTAAGCGGGCCGGCGACACGAATGCGGCGGCGGCGACGAACCCGACACCTGGGGACCTCCACCACGACGATCCAAGGCGGTCCCGGGCTGAACACAGCAGCTACAAACTCGGAATCCCCACTGCAACTCTGAGAAACTGCACTGCTGGAGGAGGAAGAAGCTGATCGGAGTTGAACGGGCTGCCCGGAGCTCCGGCGAGCGGCGAGCCAGCGACCAGCGGCACCTGGGGTCGAGGGGGAACCACTTGTGGCTGGTATGGGCGGTGATTGGGTCGGAAAGGGAGGAAAATGGCCGAAACAGCAAAACAGAACAGCAGCAGGCGGTCAGAAAACGGTCCGGCGACAGCCGGCTTTCGGCCGGAATACGGGATGATCGGAAGCTCTTTCCGGCGATCGGACGACGCTATTTGAACGGAAATTCTCTTCTGAACACAACGGCGGGTGGCACGAGACGAGATTCCAACGGGAAGGTAATGAACAACTCAGATTTCGGTGAAAGGTCAAACTGAAAAACAGAAGGAAGGAAGGAAAACCATGGGAGAGAGGTGCTGCGATTTTTGGAGAAGATGAAGAGGAGAGAGAGAGTGAAGTGAAGGCTGAAGGATAAGCCTTATCCAAGCCATCAAGGCTTGCCCCACTTGCCAAACAATGACCTCATCTTATCTCTCTTCCTTTTTGACTTTTCTTCAAAATATCCAAGGGTATTTTGGTCATTTCCACCTTGCACATTTCCCAATCTGTCCTTGGGCTGAAAATGGAGGACGGGCCTAGGAAATGGGCTTGAAAATGAATAGGAACGGGCTCGGGAATTTGTTGGGCTCGAATTGGCTCAAGGTTAGACAATAGGATCGGAAGGGTAAAGGGTCGGTTTGGCCCAACGGGCTCACTTGCTTGCCTCGGGCCTTCCATGGCGGCTGTCCCACCTTGGGCGTGAGGCCCACACCGATCTTGCCCGGCCCATGTCCTCGTAGGCTCGTGTTCTCGGTCCGAAAATCCCTTTTCAATTACTCGCTTAATCGACACCGTCGACTGACTAAGAAGCATCGTCCAAAAGTCCTTCTCGAACGTTCCCGAAAATTCAAAGTCCAATGCTGGATTCTCATGCCATGTCAATTTCGCCCGAATGCCATTTTGGTACTACTCAGACTGACAGGCGGCTTTGAGGATTCACGCGTAACCGACTCGTGCTAATTCACGTTCAAGACTTCTCGACACATGGACATCCTTGACTACGTGAAATTGCGAAGGATAGATCCTTATTTCAAAGTACACGATTATCAAGGATCGACATAGGGCCATTCGCGGGTTCGATAACAATAGACGGAATCACCCGTCGTCCCATTATTTCTGTCCGCGAATTGACTTCTAGTCGTCCCTGAAATCAGCCTGCATAACTACAGGATCGTCCTTACGCAAGTCTCACGGTCGAGTCGTTTTCCCAGGTCAAGTTCTTTAGTCGCACGAGTTCTGTTCTCATTAGCCTTTGCCCTCAAGGTCAGTATCTCAGGAGTGATCAGTTCCGAGAGAGATCAACCAACAATGCATCGACGAAATTCACGTTCATTCCTTCCTCAAAAGGGCTCGAATTTCAGGATGTTACAACTCTTCCCCTCTTATAAAAATTTCGTCCTCGAAATTTGCTGCTACTAACAAGTCCTCAAAAGATGGGGGTGCTGATGCTTCATTACTTCCTCACTTTCCCATGTAACTCCCTCTATTCGTATCAGCCTTTCCACGTACGACACCCTGTCGTCTATGTCCAGTTCCTCAAAATTCAACACATGAGTCGGGTCCAATTCATACTTTCTTAACATAGACACGTGGAAAACGTCATGTACTTGAGCAAGTTTCGGTGGCAACGCAAGATGATACGCTAAAACCCTGATCCTTTCCAAAATTTCAAAGGGTCCAACGTACCTCGGACTTAACTTTCCTTTCTTGCCAAATCTAGAAGTACCCCTCATCGGCGATACTTTCGAAAATACATGATCACCCATCTTAAACTCCAACGGTCTACGATGCTTATCTGCATAACTCTTCTGACGACTCTGAGCGGTCTTTAGTCTGTCTCTGATAATCTGAACTGCATTCAATAACTGCTAAACCAATTTTGAACCAGCGATTCCCAGTTCTTTGACCTCGTTCCATAGACTGGAGTTCCACAAACTTGACCAAATTTCGGCTATGCCACTCCGATAAAATCTTATCCCACAAGCACTCTCTTTTTGCATAGTGCGTAATTCAGTTCATTTCTGCCCCTTTCGACATCCTAGAAGCCTGCCAGGAGTCGCTCCTTGCTCAGGCACTCTGGCCCCGGCGTCCACTCCCCGCCCTCGTCGGATCAGTCGTTACGAGCATCTTCGAACTGCACCACTACTAGCAAAAGTCCATTTTTTTTTTTATATGCACCATCTCATAGAGGTATTATCCGCTTTGGCCTGTCCCATACCAAGCCTCACGGTTTTAACCTCGTCTGAGCACCTCAAAGTACAAAACTTTCTCCAACTCGTCAACCCATTAGCTCGTTTCCACGGGGTCACTTATCAACACTTGAAATCTTATTCACTGAATTTCCATCAAATCGCTATCCGAATTCCACAAACCACTGATTTTTCTTTCAACATTCCTTTCATGTCCATTTAATAACCAAATCAAGAACTCACCTCAACCACTTGAAAATTAGTGCAAACCAAATGTCATTTATTGCACCAAAAGCTTTCGGATACCTCTTCAAATCCTTTCTAATACCTCGAGTAGAAATCATCGATAATGTTATTTCCTCACTCATCCATCTAGCATCAAGGGAGAATTAATTCTTAATCCACCGAAAACAAAATCCATTCCTCAAATCCCTATCTTATATATCTCTTGAAATAATCCACCTCGGTAAATTCATATCTTAATCGAATCTAAGACTCCCGAGCAATAAATCATCCACCGTAATTCTTATCAAAGATTATCGCCATTTAATAGATCATCTCTTATGATCCCATACCTACAACTCCTCAAATCATTAAGATAAAACTTATCCGATTTCCATTAAATCCAATGACCTCAATTGTCGTGACGCGTAAGCAACCAATCTTCCTTGTTGCCTTACCACGTAGTCAAATCCCTTATACGACACCTCACTGTAAATATCGTATTCTCCAATAGTAGACTAAATCCTCAAAATCGGTGCGGTAATCAGCTTATACTTAAGCTCTTAAAAATTTCACTTACTCGTCCATTCAAATTCTTACGTCCTTCATTAACCTTCGTATCAGAGGCGTAACTATCGTAGAGAACCTTTCTACGAATCATCTGTACTAATCTGTCTGACTTAGAAAACTTCGAACCTCTGTCACTGTCATAAGTCCCGACATATTCATGACTGCCCTGATCTTAGTGGATCCATAGAAATTCCTTTGTCCAAAATCATATGACCAACAAAACAACGCGAGTGAACCCAAACTCGCACGCATTAAACTTGGCATACTGTTTATGCTCTCGAATGGTCTATAACACCACCCTCAAGTGCTATTCGCGTTCCTCTAATTTTCTTGAATATTCCAATATATCGCTCATGAACACAATTACAATTTGCTCCAAATACGCCTTAATCACTCAATCCATCGAATCCATAAAAGTAACTGGCCGATTAGTTAATCCAAACGGCGGTACGGTAATCTCGTAGTGACCAAATCACACACGATATGTCGTCTTTAGTTTATCCTCCTTTTTAATCCTCAACTACTGATAGCCCGTCCTTAGGTCTATCTTGGGACATATCGAAGCTCCTTGAAATGGGTCAAACAAGTCATCCATCCTTGGTAATGGATACTTGCTCATGACCGTCCCTTGGTTGAGCTACTGATAAGCGATGCATAAGTGCAACGATCCATCCTTGATTCTCCAACTAACCAATTAACTTCAGTTGTCCAATAACCTTAGTAACCTTCGTCCAATAAATAAGTTACTTCCAACGACGAATTTCAAAGGGGTCGAGGGTCCTCCTCGATTTCCCACAACTCAAAACTATCATCCACTACTAGGTTAAACTGAATTGTCTTTCCATGACAATCCACTTTCTGTTGGGTGAGATGGGATTCCTTTTCCCCATCATCGGTCCTTTTCCAAATTGACGATTGTCTCTATTAGGCACGAACCGCGAGCCAAATGCGATCGCCCTCTCGATCATGTTCTTCTTGATTATCTGGGCCCTCTCGTACATCTCATCAAAACTCTTTAAACTCAAGGGCACTAGCTGGCTTTCACCCGGCTTCAAGCCATCTCTCGAACCGACTCGCCCTATCCAAGGGTCCTCCACTAATCTCAGCATATACTAGGCCAACTCAGCAAACTTCGCCTTATACTGATCCACTGACATCTGATTCTGACGAAACTGTTGGAACTCTGCCATCTTTGACTCCCTCGCACTGTCTAATAAATACTTCCCCTTAAAGACTTTGCGAAAGGCACCCCATGTCTGAACCGTGCCTTCAGGGAACACTCTTCCTTGAGTGGCTTCCCACCAAATACTGACATTACCTTGAATATGATAAACTGCCAAAAGCACTCTGTCTTACTCTGAACACCTCAACACTGGAAGTCCTCTCGAAATCCCTTATCCAAAGGGTCGCAGCTTCAGGGTCGCCCACGCTACTGAACCTCGGAGGCTTCAGTCTCAGGAACTGCTCTACCAGCCTAGGCATCGGTCTCTCACAAGCCTCTCCTCTCACTAGGGGAACCACAAGAACCACAGCAAAAGCACACAGCTTGCTGTCCTAACAAGGTCTCTAGCGCCAGCAGGATCCCGTCTAACCTAGGATCTGCCTGCGCGCTACCTCTAGCACTGGTCTGACCAAACACTGCCCTACGCCTAGGGGCTGACTGCTCAGGATTGCTCATCACTCTAGACTATGAGCAACCCACCACCACACAAAACCACAAAAGCAATCACAGGCACGTAAAGTAAAAGCCATCCCTATCTCACTATCCCAAAAATCCCACGCACCTTATCACTCCAAGTCTCGACCTCGCTCGATACCAAAACCGACGGGGTTGTCACGCCCGACTCTCGAGCTCGCGGCAACCCCTTCTCTTGGTCGATTGAAAGCGACGTCCCAGACCCATCCATGACCATTCATTTTATCTTTGATTATGCGCAAGCGAAGAAGACGAACCATCCCTGACAAACATACAATCAAACAGGGGATAGAGGGATGAATAGCAAGAACAACAACAACTACTCAATTATTCAATTTATTGGATTAACCAATGGATGATCGTTTTCCAAATTACAAGCCCGACAAAAAGGGCCGATCCATCCTCTAAGCCAAACCAAAAAGACTAGGCTAATCCAACAGTACACAAAGAACCCTCGGGTTCAACACCACGGTCACTCGGACCCATCGGACTCGCCTCCGTCGAGTCGATCACCGGAGGAGCGGGGCGGATCCTCCATTGCGGGTACGCCATTCTAGGGGCCTGAAAATGGTTAACCACGACGGGTTGAGATAAAATCTCAGCGAGTTCTCCCCTAAGCCCCTGGTTAGTACGTCAACTCAACCCGGGTATCTCTCCCGTAACCACCCCTCACTCAACCCACAATGCATAACCAAAACACAACCCGCAATCAAACAACCACCGGGGTCAATCAATAAACACCATTCGGTTCGCATGCAACCTTACCCGGTATGCCATACCCCGCACGTCAAATCTCATACAATGCAAGCAAGGCACATGGCCGTCGATGATACAAGATTCATCAATCACATGCGAATCGCGTCACAAGCGATCTCACCTGGCCATTGCCACACCCTGCACGACTATCAACTCATGCGTGCGTACCACAAATCATCACGACATCAAGAGCATGCGAATAATCAGAGCATCTCACACAACTTTCTCATGTCTCACATCCACACATATGCTCCGATTATTACGACCCTCTAGGCCACGGCACAACCTTATGGTTGGCGGTCAACGGTCGTAAACTGGCATCGTCCTCCCCGTGAGGCACGGCGACGTCATGGGCTCTCCCCACCGACGGCATTCCATAAGGAGCATGGGCCCGGCCTCAACCGCGACTCCGCATCGACCACCGTCGGGCGACCCAATGGTCACGGCACAACCCCAATGGGGATTGGCGGTCATCCGGCTCAACCGGGCTATCAACTTTAATCGACCATGCAACATATCGCAAACAAGTTCATTCTTGTCTTTGCTTTTGCTTGGTCGTGAATGCAACATCGCTCATGCGTTCATGCTCATGCGACATGCCATTTCGTATAACCCGCGCAATATGTCATGCGATCTCACTCGACAATTCCAAAAATCCAAATTTCAACCAACACTCGATCACGCATTTCATCAATATTCACGAGCATAATTAACAATCGGCACTCCAATTAATCACAACAATCAATAGCACATCAAATTCAAACAAAATTTAGCTTCGGATGAACAGTCCGTGAATGATGTAATCCGTGAACAAAGTGATTAGTGAACAAAGAATCCGTGAACAAATAATTCGTGAATGCAGATTTTTCCGAAATTCAATTAATTAAAACATTTAATCCAGAAATTAAACAAAACATTAATTAAAACAATTAATCAATCAATTAAAGCAAATCATGCTTAATTAATCACAAAACACAATTAATACCAAATTAAGCACAATTAAGCTTAATAAGCAAAATTAAGCTAATATAATCTTAATCATCTATCTAACCACCTGTCTTAGAGCTAATACAACTTAATTAAACATCCTAATCCAACCTTACCACTAATTAACCCAACCCTAAGCAAGTTTAGGCACTAAATAGGGATTAGGAGCTAAACTCACCCGTTAAGCGGGCCGGCGACACGAATGCGGCGGCGGCGGCGACGAACCCGACACCTGGGGACCTCCACCACGACGATCCAAGGCGGTCCCGGGCTGAACACAGCAGCTACAAACTCGGAATCCCCACTGCAACTCGAGAAACTGCACTGCTGGAGGAGGAAGAAGCTGATCGGAGTTGAACGGGCTGCCCGGAGCTCCGGCGAGCGGCGAGCCAGCGACCAGCGGCACTGGGGTCGAGGGGGAACCACTTGTGGCTGGTATGGGCGGTGATTGGGTCGGAAAGGGAGGAAAATGGCCGAAACAGCAAAACAGAACAGCAGCAGGCGGTCAGAAAACGGTCCGGCGACAGCCGGCTTTCGGCCGGAATACGGGATGATCGGAAGCTCTTTCCGGCGATCGGACGACGCTATTTGAACGGAAATTCTCTTCTGAACACAACGGCGGGTGGCACGAGACGAGATTCCAACGGGAAGGTAATGAACAACTCAGATTTCGGTGAAAGGTCAAACTGAAAAACAGAAGGAAGGAAGGAAAACCATGGGAGAGAGGTGCTGCGATTTTTGGAGAAGATGAAGAGGAGAGAGAGAGTGAAGTGAAGGCTGAAGGATAAGCCTTATCCAAGCCATCAAGGCTTGCCCCACTTGCCAAACAATGACCTCATCTTATCTCTCTTCCTTTTTGACTTTTCTTCAAAATATCCAAGGGTATTTTGGTCATTTCCACCTTGCACATTTCCCAATCTGTCCTTGGGCTGAAAATGGAGGACGGGCCTAGGAAATGGGCTTGAAAATGAATAGGAACGGGCTCGGGAATTTGTTGGGCTCGAATTGGCTCAAGGTTAGACAATAGGATCGGAAGGGTAAAGGGTCGGTTTGGCCCAACGGGCTCACTTGCTTGCCTCGGGCCTTCCATGGCGGCTGTCCCACCTTGGGCGTGAGGCCCACACTGATCTTGCCCGGCCCATGTCCTCGTAGGCTCGTGTTCTCGGTCCGAAAATCCCTTTTTCAATTACTCGGCTTAACTGACACCGTCGACTGACTAAGAAGCATCGTCCAAAAGTCCTTCTCGAACGTTCCCGAAAATTCAAAGTCCAATGCTGGATTCTCATGCCATGTCAATTTCGCCCGAATGCCATTTTGGTACTACTCGGGCCGACGGGCGGCTTTGAGGATTCACGCGTAACCGACTCGTGCTAATTCACGTTCAAGACTTCTCGACACATGGACGTCCTGACTACGTGAAATTGCGAAGGATAGATCCTTATTTCAAAGTACACGATTATCAAGGATCGACATAGGGCCATTCGCGGGTTCGATAACAATAGACGGAATCACCCGTCGTCCCATTATTTCTGTCCGCGAATTGACTTCTAGTCGTCCCTGAAATCAGCCTGCATAACTACAGGATCGTCCTTACGCAAGTCTCACGGTCGAGTCGTTTTCCCAGGTCAAGTTCTTTAGTCGCACGAGTTCTGTTCTCATTAGCCTTTGCCCTCAAGGTCAGCATCTCAGGAGTGATCAGTTCCGAGAGAGATCAACCAACAATGCATCGACGAAATTCACGTTCATTCCTTCCTCAAAAGGGCTCGAATTTCAGGATGTTACATGGGTGGCTGGTGTGGGCAGTGGTTAGGTCGAAAATGGAGCAAAACAGGTCAAAAGACGGAACACGGCGGGCTGGTCGCTACGGTGACGATCCGGCAAGCAGCCGGCTTCCGGCCGCCGTACGGATCAGATGGCGGCTCTGTTCGACGAACGGTCGACGCCATCCATACGGATTCTCTCCCTGAGCGCAATGGTGGGTGGCACGGCCCAAGATTTCACCGGGAAGGCAATGAACAACTCAAAATTCGGTGAGAGGTCGAAGCTGAAATTTGCGGGAAGAAGGGAAACAAGGGGAGAGAGGGGCTGCGATTTTTGGAGAAGATGAAGGGGAGAGAGAGAGAGATGAGAGCTGGTCTTCAAGCCTCATTAATGCCATTAAATGGCTTGCTTCAACCCCCAACCAAATGACATCATCTTCTCTCTCTTCCTTTTGACTTTTCTTCAAAATATCCAAGGGCATTTTAGTCATTTCCACCTTGCACATTTCCCAATCTGCCCTTGGGCTGAAAATGAAAGGAGGGCCTAGGAAACGGGCCGTAAAATGAATAGGAATGGGCTCGGGAATTTGTTGGGCTCGAATTGGTTCACGTTTAGACAACGGGCTCAGGAGGGTTAATGATCGGTTTGGCCCAACGGGCTCACTTGCTTGTCTCGGTCTTCCACGATGGCTGTCCCACCTTGGGCGTGAGGCCGACACTGATTTTCCCGGCCCATGTCCTTGTAGGCTCGATTCCTCGGTTCGTAAACCCCTTTCCCAAAACTCGGCTTAACTAACACCTGCGACTATCGAGGAAGCATCATCCAAAAGTCCGTCGCGGACGTTCCCGAAGATTCGAAGTCCAATCTTGGATTCTCATGCCATGTTAATTTCGCCCGAATGCCATTTTGGTACTACTCAAACCGACGAGGCGGCTTCGAGGATTCACGCGTAACCGACTCGTGCCAATTCACGTTCAAGACTTCTTGACACATGGACGTCCTGACTACATGAAATTGCGAAGGATCGATTCTTATTTCAAAGTACACGATTATCAAGGATCGACATAGGGCCGTTCGCGGGTTCGATAACAGTAGACGGAATCACCCGTCGTCCCATTATTTCTATTCGCGAATCGACCTCTATTCATCCCTGAAATCGGCCTGCATGACTATAGGATCGTCCTTACGCAAGTCTCACGGTCAAGTCGTTTTCCCAAGTCAAGTTCTTTAGTCGCATGAGTTCTGTCCTCATTAGCCTTTCCCCTCAAGGTCAGTATCTCAGGAGTGATCAGTTCCGAGTGAGATCAACCAACAATGTATTGGCGAAATTAACATTCATTTCTCCCTCAAAGGGCTCGAATTTCAGGACGTCACAATTCTTCCCCCCTTACAAAAATTTCGTCCTCGAAATTTGCAACCACTGACAAATCCTCAAAAGATGGGGGTGCTGATGCTTCATCACTTTCTCACTTTCCCCATGCAGCTCTCTCTGTTCCGTGATGTTGCCAGATCACCTTAACCAAGGCGATAGTCTTGTTTCGAAACACTTGCTCTTTACAATCCTCTATCCGTACCGGCCTCTCCACGTACGACACCCTGTCGTCTACGTCTAGTTCTTTAAAGTTCAAAACATGAGTCGGGTCCGGTTCATACTTTCTCAACATGGACACGTGGAAAACATCATGTACTTGAGCAAGTTTCGGTGGCAACGCAAGACGTACGCTAAAACATGTACCTCGTACTTAACTTTCCTTTCTTGCCAAATCTGGAAGTACCCCTCATCGGCGATACTTTCAGAAACACATGATCGCCCACCTTAATCTCCAACGGTCTACGACGCTTATCTGCACAACTCTTCTGACGACTCTGAGCGGTCTTTAGTCTGACTCAGATAATTTGAACTGCATTCAATAACTGCGAAACCGAATTTTGAACCAGTGATTCCCAGTTCTCTAACCTCGTTCTATAAACTGGAGTTCCACAAACTTGATCACATTGCGACTATACCATTTCGATAAAATCTTATCCCACAAGCACTCTCTTTTTGCACAGTGCGTAGTTCAATTCATTTCTGCCCCTTTCGACATCCTAGAAGCCTGCCGGGAGTCGCTCCTTGCTCAGGCACTCTGGCCCCAGCGACTATTCCCCGCCCTCGTCGGATTAGTTGTTATGGGCATCTTCGAACTACACCACTACTAGTCCCTTTTTGATATGCACCATCTCATAGAGGTATTATCCGCTTTGGCCTGTCCCATACCAAGCCTCACGGTTTTAACCTCGTCTGAGCACCTCAAAGTGCAAAACTTTCTCTAGCTCGTCAACCCATGAGTTTGTTTCCACGGGGTCACTTATCGACACTTGAAATCTGATTCACTGAATTTCCATCGAACCACTATCCGAATTCCACAAACCATCGATTTTTCTTTCAATATTCCTTTCACGTCCATTTAATAAGCAAATCAAGAATTCGCTTCAACCACATGAAAATTAGTGCAAACCAAATGTCATTTATCGCACTAAAGGCTTTCGAGTACTTCTTCAAATCCTTTCTGATTAATCATCCGTCTGCGGATGGTACGCCGTACTATATTGCAGTTTTGTTCCCAAGGCTGATTGCAAACTTTTCCAGAAAGTTGCCACAAACTTAGGATCACGGTCAGATGTGATCGTCATTGAAACTCCATGTATGCGCACAATTTGATGTACATACAACTCTGCATACCTATCCAATGTGAAACCTTTTAGTATCGCAATGAAGTGAGCTGACTTCGTTAACCTGCCAACCACTACCCAAATCGAGTCATTGTCTCGCCGACTCCTCGGCAGTCCCATCACAAAATCCATCGTAATGTGTTCCCACTTCCACTCGAGAATCTCAGGAGGTTGCAGCAGTCCACTAGGCTTACAATGTTGAGCCTTTACTTGCTGGCATGTCAAACACTTATCCACGTGCTTTGCAATGTCCAACTTCATACCGTACCACTCCTTAAGTTCTGCATCTTTCGGAACGCACAATCGCCCTCGAAACCTCAATGTCCCATTCTTGGACATTTGAAAGTCTGTTTTCCTCTTTGCCTGATCCATCTGCAGGATCTTAAGAATTTCAGGATCTGTTGCTTGGCACTCTTAATCCTTCTTTGCATCTTGGGTTCCACCCTGAGAGTGGCCATTAGACTAGCAAGATGGCCAACCTCAATTTTAAAATCTGAGTCCCTGACTCCTTCCAAGAGTATCCATTCTCGTACTCTCATCTGTTCAATTGTCGACTTTCGACTGAGCGCATCTGCCACTTTATTCGCTTTCCCAGGATGATATAAAATCTCGCAATCACAATCCTTAAGAAGTTCCATCCATCATCATTGAACATGAGGCAAAGATGATCACCGCTAATTCCAAATCATGCGTCGGATAGTTAAGCTTGTGAAGCCTTAACTGTCGGGATACGTATGCAACCACCTTGCCATGTTGCATTAACACGCAGCCTAGTCCTTTATACGACACATCACTGTAGATCTCGTACCCACTAAGACCAAACGGTATTGTTAGAACAGGTGCGGTAGTCAATTTACTCTTTAGCTCTTGGAAACTATGCTCGCATTTGTCCGTCCAATCAAACCTCTCCTCTTTCTTTAACAACCTCGTCAATGGCATGGCTATCGCAAAGAAACTTCTCCATGAAACATCTGTAATATCCCGCCAATGCCAAGAAACTTCGAATCTCGGTTACCGTCATAGGTCTCGGCCAATTCATGACCCCTTCAATCTTAGTCGGGTCAACGACGATCCCTTCACTTGAAATTACATGCCCTAAAAATGCCACGCGAGATAGCCAAAACTCGCACTTGCTAACTTAGCATAAAGTTCATGCTTCCTCAAGGTCTCAGCAAGTACTAATCTCGGGTGTCTCTCATGATCCTCTGGACTCCTCGAGTATACCAGGATATCGTAAATGAACACAATCATCAATCCTTGGCAACGGATACTTGTTCTTAATCGTCACTTGATTAAGCTGTCGGTAATTAATGCACAATCTCAACAAACCGTCCTTTTTCCTTACAAATAGTACCGACACTCCCCAAGGAGACGCTCGTCCCAGTGCGTCTGAACCTTCAATTCTTTCAATTCTGACAAGGCCATCCTATAAGGTGCCTTGGAAATCAATTCAGTCCCAGGGGCCAACTCAATCACAAACTCAATTTCCTCTTCTAGGGCAATCCCGGCAATTCCTCGAGAAACATATCCATGTACTCTTGTACCACAGTAATGTCCTCTACCTTTGATCCTTTCACCATCGTGTCTGCCACCAATGCCAAATACCCTTGGCATCCATACACCAACAACCGAGTCACCTCAAGTGATGAAATCAGAGGAACGGAGGGTTCTCCTCAATTTCCCACAAACTCAAAACGACTATCCATTACTGGGTTAAACTGAATTGTCTTTCCATGACAATCCACCGTATGCAATGGCTTCCTCACAACCTAGTTTCGGGCGGTCGGCTTTCCCACGTAATTCTTTCTGTTGGGTGGAATGGGATTCCTTCGCCCCATCATCGGTCCCTTCCCGAACCGACGATTGTCTCTATTAGGCACGAACCGCGAGCCAGATGTGGTCGCCCTCTCGATCATATTCTTCTCTATCATCTAGGCCATTTCGTACATCTCATCAAAGCTCTTTAAGTTCAAGGGCACCAGCTGGGCTTTCAATTATGGCTTCAAGCCATCTCTAAAACGTCTCGCCCTATCCACAGGGTTCTCTACCAACCTCGGCTATTACTTGGCCAACTCAGCGAACTTTGCCTCATACTGATCAACTGACATCTGATTCTGACGAAAATGTAGGAACTCTGCCATCTTTGACTCTCTCGCACTGTCTAAGAAGGACTTCCCATTGAAAGCTTCATGGAAGACATCTCAAGCTTGAGCCGTGCCTTCGGGGAACACTCTTTCTTAAGTGACTTCCCACCAATTAATGACATTACCTTGAAGCTGATAAACTGCCAGAAGCACTCTGTCTTCTCTGAACACCTCAGCACTATAACAGTCCTCTCGCTATCCCTTATCCAAAGGGTCGCAGCTTCGGGGTCGCCCACGCCACTGAACCTCGGTGGCTTCTGTCTCAGGAACTTCTCTACCAGCCTAGGCATCGGTCTCTCACAGACCTCTCCTCTCACTAGGGGAACCACAAGGACTACAGCAGGAGCACACAGCTTGCTATCCTATCAAGGTCTCTAGCGCCAGCAGGATCCCGCCTAACCTAGGATCTGCCTGCGCGCTACCTCTAGAACTAGTATGACCAGACACTGCCCTACGCCTAAGGGCTCTCTCTGCTCAGGATTGCTCATCACTCTGGACTATGAGCAACCCGCCACCACACAAAACCACAAAACCAATCACAGGCACGTAATCTAAAAGCCATCCCTATCTCACTATCCCAAAAAATCCCACACACCTTATCACTCCAAATCTCGACCTTGCTCTGATACCAAAACCGACGGGGATGTCACGCCCCGAACCCCGAGCACATGACAACCCCCTTCTCTTGGTCGATAGAAAGCAACGTCCCAGAACCCGTCGACGACCATTCATTTTATCTTTCGTTAAGCGCAAGCGGAAGACGAACCATCCCCAAACAAACAAACAATCAAACGGGGATAGAGGGATGAACAGCAACTACTCATTTATACATCTTCATTGGATTAACCAACGGAGGATCATTTTCCGAATTACAAGCCCGACAAAAAAGGCCGATCCATCCTCTAAGCCAAATCAAATAGAAACTAGGCTAATCCAATTAAACAAGAAGAACCCTCAGGTTCAGCACCATCATCATTCGGACCCATCGGACTCAATCTCCGTCGGGTCAATCACTGGAGGAGCGAGGTAGGATCCTCCATTGAGGGTACGCCATTCTAGGGGCCTGAAAATGGTTAACCACGACGGGTTGAGATAAAATCTCAGCGAGTTCTTCCCCTAAGCCCCAGTTAGTACACCAACTCAACCTAGGGTATCTCTCCAGAACCACCCCTCACTCAACCCAACAACAAACAACCAGCAACCCGCAACCCGCAAGCAAACAACAGACAGGGGCAACCAACAAACAATTAGTTGGTTTGCATGTAACCTTACCCGGTATGCCATACCCTGCACGTAAAATCTCATACAATACAAGCAATGCAACCAACAATCATATAGTTGGTTCGCATGCAACCTTACCCGGTATGCCATACCCTGCACGTTATAAGTCAGCACAATACACGCAATGAACATGGCCGTTAGATGATGCAGTTCATCAATCACATGCGAGTCGCGTCACAAGCGATCTCACCTGGCCATTGCCACACCCTGCACGTTATCAATTCATGCGTGCGTGTCATAAATGATGTGATCATCTCATGCATAACCAGAACCAATGATGCCATGTTTTCTCATGCACTCTTGCATCCACACGTGTTCCGATTATTACTGCCCCACAGGGCTACAATCGAGGCGCAATGGCGCTACGGCACCCTTCCTCCGCAGAGGCGCAACCGTGCCATTCCGTGTCCAAAAGACGTCAAGGGATACTCTCCCGAGACCGCATGCCCAATGAACGTCAAGAGATACTCTCCCGAGACCGCATGCCCAACAAATGTCAAGGGATACTCTCCCGAGACGGCATGCCCACAAAACGTCAAAGGATACTCTCCCGAGATCGCATGCTCATAGAACGTCAAGGGATACTCTCCCAAGACGGCATGCTCATAAAACGTCAAAGGATACTCTCCCGAGACAGCGGGTTCAACTTAGTGATCACGCAAGCATACCATCACAACCCACTTATTATCTTTGAGCATTAGCCAATGCACACATGCTTGCATATAAACCTCAAATCATTTCTCACAAAAGCGGTCCATTTCCGGTGTCCCTCGGACAAACCATTTTTCCCACCTTTCTCATAAAAGCAGTCCATTTCCGGTGTCCCTCGGACAAAGCATTTTCTTTCTTTTGTGAAAATCACACAATTCAAGCGGATGTTTATGCAATGCCACATCCAATTCACTTCATATGATCAAGGCACAGAAATTATGCACAATTTCACTTCCGGATGAATAAAGTGCCGTGAACGTGTCGTGAACGATGTGCGTGAACAGTGCACGTGAACAGTAAATTCCGAATTTAAATAATTAAATCATTTAATTAAGAAATCACATAATTTAATCAATAAATGCAGAAATTAAATAAATCAATTAATTAAAATAATTAATCAATTTAATCAAGCAAAGGCATGCTTAATTAGCACATAACACACAATTACGCATAATTAAACAAGATTAAGCTAATCTAATATTAACCCTTAATCTAACCACCTATCTTAGGGCTAATGCACTTAATTAAACATCCTAAACATCCATTAACACTAATTAACCCAACCCTAAGCAAGTTTAGGGACTAACTAAGGGACTAGGGGCTAAACTCACCCGTTAAGCGGGCCGGAGACGCGGACGCGGCGGCGGCGGCGAACCCGACACCCGGACACCTCTCCCACGACGATCCAAGGTGGTCCCGAGCTCAACACAGTAGCAACAACTTCGGATGCCCCACTGAACTTCACAAAACAGCACTGCAGGAGGAGGAGGTTGCTGGTCGGAGCAAAAACAAGCTGGCCGGAGCTCCGGCGAGCTGGTGGCCGGTGACCGGAGGCTCTAGGGGGTCGAGGGGGAGTTGTGGGTGGCTGGTGTGGGCAGTGGTTAGGTCGAAAATGGAGCAAAACAGGTCAAAAGACGGAACACAGCAGAACTGGTCGCTACAGTGACGATCCGGCAAGCAGCCGGCTTCCGGCCGCCGTACGGATCAGATGGCGGCTCTGTTCGACGAACGGTCGACGCCATCCATACGGATTCTCTCTCCTGAGCGCAATGGTGGGTGGCACGGCCCAAGATTTCACCGGGAAGGCAATGAACAACTCAAAATTCGGTGAGAGGTCAGAAGCTGAAATTTGCAGGAAGAAGGGAAACAAGGGGAGAGAGGGGCTGCGATTTTTGGAGAAGATGAAGGGGAGAGAGAGAGAGATGAGAGCTGGTCTTCAAGCCTCATTAATGCCATTAAATGGCTTGCTTCAACCCCCAACCAAATGACATCATCTTCTCTCTCTTCCTTTTGACTTTTCTTCAAAATATCCAAGGGCATTTTAGTCATTTCCACCTTGCACATTTCCCAATCTTCCCTTGGGCTGAAAATGAAAGGCAGGCCTAGGAAATGGGCCGGAAAATGAATAGGAATGGGCTCGGGAATTTGTTGGGCTCGAATTGGTTCACGTTTAGACAACGGGTTCGGGAGGGTTAATGATCGGTTTGGCCCAACGGGCTCACTTGCTTGTCTCGGTCTTCCACGATGGCTGTCCCACCTTGGGCGTGAGGCCGACACTGATTTTTCCCGGCCCATGTCCTTGTAGGCTCGATTCCTCGGTTCGTAAACCCCTTTCCCAAAAACTCGGCTTAACTAACACTGTCGACTATCGAGGAAGCATCATCCAAAAGTCCGTCGCGGACGTTCCCGAAGATTCGAAGTCCAATCTTGGATTCTCATGCCATGTTAATTTCGCCCGAATGCCATTTTGGTACTACTCAAACTGACAGGCGGCTTCGAGGATTCACGCGTAACCGACTCGTGCCAATTCACGTTCAAGACTTCTTGACACATGGACGTCCTTGACTACATGAAATTGCGAAGGATCGATTCTTATTTCAAAGTACACAATTATCAAGGATCGACATAGGGCCGTTCGCGGGTTCGATAACAGTAGACGGAATCACCCGTCGTCCCATTATTTCTATTCGCGAATCGACCTCTAGTCGTCCCTGAAATCGGCCTGCATGACTGCAGGATCGTCCTTACGCAAGTCTCACGGTCAAGTCATTTTCCCAAGTCAAGTTCTTTAGTCGCACGAGTTCTGTCCTCTTTAGCCTTTCCCCTCAAGGTCAGTATCTCAGGAGTGATCAGTTCCGAGTGAGATCAACCAACAATGCATTGGCGAAATTAACGTTCATTTCTCCCTCAAAGGGCTTGAATTTCAGGACGTCACACATGGGCTTGCTTGGGCCCACTTGGGCTTGGTGGGCTTGGCTTGGGGCCCACTTAGCTGAACCTTAATGGGTGCAAGGCCCATTGGGCCTTCGGTTGGCCCATCTTCTCTTAGTTCCACTTTTTCGGCCCATTAAATCCTTTTTCGATAATTTCTAGGCTTATCGATAAATTCGAGAATCAATGAGGCAATGTCTAATATTTTAGTCCCGACATCCTTGAAAATTCGATACCCAAAATCGGATTGAAATCTGTGGTTAAAATCGATCAATTGTGATTTTAGTACGACCTAACTATCGAGCGGCGTTTAGGGTTTTCGCACGTTTGACTCGTGGTTGATAGCTTTTCAATCCACGATCATGCCTATTCAAATCAGGGCGATCCTCGATTGTCATGTAGTCATGAGAGGTTAATTTCCCACGCTAAGTACAGAGCCAAAAGGAAATTGGTTTAACGTCGTTCGTAGTCAATATCGAAGTCGTGCGGAATCACCCACAATCCGACCTCGTACTTCTGTCGTATTGATTTATTTCTATTTGCTAATTGGCCTGCAATAGTGTGGTATTATCCCTCTTTGATCCTTATGATTGAGCGGCCTATCCCTGATTGAATTCACTGGTCGTACGTGTATCGATCCTTAATTGCCTTTCCGACTAGTCAGTTAACTCATGAGGGGTTAGCTCAGAGTAAACGTAACTAACATCGCATTGATAAAATAACCATTTCACAAATCCTGAGATGGGTTGAAATTCAGGATGTCATAAATCCGATTTCAGGTATCGAACTTGCAAGGACGTCGAGACTAAAATATTGGACGTTGTCTCATTGATTCTCAAAGATAAGCTTGAAAATTATCGGAAAAGGATTCAACGGGCCGAAAAATTGTAACCAAGAGGAGATGGACTGACCTAAGACCCAATGGGCCTTGCGCCAATTAGGGATCGGCCATATGGGCCCCAAGCTAGCTCAAGTGGGCCCAATTAGGCCCACCAAGCCTAACTTCAAGCCTTTGAGCCCATTAGCATTTTTTAGCCCATTTCTTCACAATTTGAGCCCAAACCAATTTTATTCAAGCCCATATAAAATTCTGGCCCATATACACGTATAGTACGGTATACTATACTTTGTGAAATTACCAAATTGCCCTTTCAGAAGCTTGTCATAAATGGGAGAGGACAAAAGGCAATAAAGTCAAGGGAATTAATGGAAGTTTTTGGGAAATTGATGAAGCCTCTTGGAGAAGCCTTGAAGCGGGGATATCTTCATATTTTCTCTCTCTTTCCTCTCTCTGTCCTCCCTCTCTTTCCCCCTTGGGCACGTCAACCATGAAAGGTTTCTCATTCTCATCTCCGATTATCATGTTGACAGTTTTGGTGTTATTTGGAAGAGAGTTTTGTTGGATATTTGGGACATCATCCTTGAAGGAAAGAATCCCTTTATCTAATAGATTTTGAACTTTCTTCTTGAGGATATAGCAGTTGTCTTCATTATGACCCTTTTCACCCATGTGGTAGTCACATGTCTTCGTGATATCAAAAATGGCGAACTCGAGAGGATTATCTCTAGGGATTTCCTTGGTAACAAAACTCCGTTCGATTAGCAAGCAGTTGAAATAGAGGTCCTGGAAGAGGCGTGAATTGTCTTTGTAGTGCCTTTCCTTTGCAGTCAAAACTTCGGGAAGAACTCCCCACTTCCGTTGTGGACTTTTCAGTAGGAGGAGTATAAGACTTTTGGGCGGTAACATTTTGCACGTACGACACCTCCACTACTGATTCCTTGTCCTTGTTTGGAATGAATTTACGAGTTGAGGTATCGGTAAGTATACCATCTCGCATGATCCCTTCGATGTGTTCCCCTATTTCAACCATAGCGGGGAAATTAAGACAAGTGTTATTGAACATCTTGTCGAATTATTTCTTGGGAAAAATTCGTAGAAATGGCTGCATAACCTCCTTCTCAGTCAGGGGAGGTTTAACTTGAGAGGTCATAGCCCTCCATCTTTGGGCGTAAGCTCTAAAAGTTTCATTCCTTCTCTTATAAACCCGAACCAGTTCTTCACAAGTCGGCGCAATCTTTGAATTAAACTTATACTGTTAAAGGAATTCGTTAGCAAGATAATACCAAGTATGGATCTTCTCAAGATGGTGGTCAATGAACCAAGTTAGAACGGTATGGGTACTATCTTGAAAGGTGTTGATCAACAAAGGAGTGCTTTTGGAATATCAGGCCATCTTGCCCAAGTAGTATTTGAGATGGATCTTTGGGCACTCGGTTCCATCATACTTCCTTAAGAATTCCAGTTCTTTCTAAAAATCCGGGACTTGCACCTTGATGAAGGGCGACAGTTTGTTGAGCCCTTGGAGTTGGTAGCCTTGTAGCATGCAGGAGTGTTCCTCCATTTTTACGAGGCATCTCACATTCTCTTCGTCTAGACGAACTATAGGGACCTCTTTGGAAGGAGCCTCTAGATCAGTGACAGTAGGAATTCTAATGGGGACCCCTTCAGCAGGTCCTTTCTCGGTAGAATTTGCCACCGGCATATCAGTAGAAGCGGTGGGGTATTTGTTGTAGTAGCAGGAGCAACAAGAGTAAAGTTCTTCATTTGATTGGAAAGATCAGTTAACATCGCCGTCATTTGCGGCATTTTGTTCTCAATAATGGCGATACGAGTACGAGTGTCTTTGTTCTCCATTCTTGCTTGATGATGAGTACAAATAATAGAGCACGTATCAACCGTGATTTAGTACTTTTGCAAAAGAAAAGGATCTCAAGTTAGAATGTGATCAAAGAGTCAAGAAAATACAAGCCTTGTCAATTCTATATTTTCTTTAGATGAAATAATGATAAGAAGTGTATATGACCCCAGTATCATATAACATCTTCTTATCAAAATTTCTTCAAAAGAAATTATACAATTAACAATAACAACAATGAACGTTTAATCTGAATGCCCTTTTCTAAAATTACATCAAAATATGCAATGAAATTTTATTGATTGAATGAAATGATTACATGGAAAGAAAACTTTTGATTATATGAAATGATGCGAATTACATGTAATATGAAAAGGGAATACAGGGAAACCTTGGTTACAAGCAAATATGAAAAGTACACGAAAATTTCCTTTTTACATAATGTGAAAGGAAAATACACAAAAAATCCTAGATAAAACTCTAAGAACTAGAAGGAATCACACAAGGATGTTTATTATCATGGGTCAAACGCTCTACATTGGCTAAAATTTGATCCTCCTCAACATGTTGCATTGGTTGGAGTTGTTGAGGGTTGGGAATATTTGGGAACTCGACCTCGAGTTTGGGCTCAATTTGACGATGTAAATATTCGGTCGTTGCATGGTAGACCTTTATCTCCCCATCTAACTCGGACTCGTCGACAATAGCGATGTGTAATGTGGGAGGTTTATACCAAACTCCGATGGCATCGAGAAGCGCACTCATGACATAGTCACTTTGGTTATTCACTACAACTTTTTTACGATAATCGAGATGGTATGACCCCAGTTTGAGGATTGGTGGGATCGTTTGAAGTGCGCAATAATGACAAAGCACCCTTGAAGGGCAATATGACATTAAACCCATCAATCCTACAAGAGGGAGCGGCTCGTCAACCCCACTAATAGGGTGCACCTCAGTGATTTTTAACCATTAAGCATGCCATTGGATTTGACTCAAGGTAAGTCTTTTGAGGTAGTGGAATCAAGTAGAGAAAGTCCAAGGAGGAAAATAATCAATTTCATTATGAAACATGAGGATAGGGTGATGGTACTTTGAAATGTTGACAATTTTCATATGAGGGGTGAATTCCTTGATATGAGAAACAAGCCAAATTTGGAGAAGACCTAACAGGACTTTAAGGATTCCACGTCGGTTTTCTTTGAATCGGGTAAGAGACACAAAGGTTTTAGCGAGGATCATGTGAATGAAACGTTTGACAACGCAAACTTGGTTAATGACATATGTGACTAAATGATCCATTGTTTTCTGGGTATGGGGGAATCTAACGAAACCGAAAAATATGAGAATGAACGTGTGGGGAATTTGATTCCTGGAGTTGATGTTAAGGCTAGAGAGATATTTTTTGAGAAAAATTGTGTGACATAGAATTGCAATTTTCATTAAGGACGGCTTTAACTTGATCGGAAGGAATATGCAAAAATTTGCTCATAATGGAAATTGGATTTTGATTGATTGATTGGTGGCATGACAAAACCAAGAAAGGCGGGAGTTAACCCAATGGCAGTTTCGAACTCCTCAATTGTAGGGGTCAACTCATTCCCACTAAATACAAAGGTTGAGGTCGAAGGGTTCCAAAAGTAGACTATTGCCTTAATCATGGTGATTTGAGTTTCGACCTCAAATAGTGTCGGAAGATGACCAATCTGTTTTGTCATATAGTCTTGGTGCTTCAAGCTAAGACCCTCCTAAGTGCCCTCGAGCCCTCTCGAAATAGGAATAATGTTGATCTCGGGCTTATCCATCTAGATCCTAATCTAGTGGGGCATTTGAGATTAAAAATCCATTGTCGTTTGTGAAAGGAAAGTATGGAATGGAAAATCAAACATAAGGAAGTATAGCATCCAACAAAAGAGGAATGATTCTTACCAACCAAACCATGGCAAACACAAATCACACATCGCATGAAGACAGTGAGGTTTCAACACCTAAAGATAAGGTGCTAAAGGCTTAAGGTCCCTAACTCGATCAATGGAAGCAGTTTACTAATTGCTATTACTGTCAGTTAGTGCAACTTTCGTAAAGGAGGTGAATGGGTTTAATGGAAAGAGGATTACCATAGGTCTTACCATAGGTCTTACCATAGGTCTTCACTCGCGGATTCCACCTATTAACCCTCACAATGGCTTTATTTGGGCGATCGGGGTTTTAGACCGTGGCTGTACGTGTGGTGTCATGCTAAAGCTTTTAAACATGTGTTTAAAACTTTAAACAATCAACACTTTAATATTGTAACATCCTGAAAATAGACCCCATTATGGGATTTTCTAAAATGGCGATGTTGGTTGAATGTCTGGTCAGTACAAATATTCCGAACTAATTGTTTGAGGAATAACGGATATAGAGAGGCGCCAATAGGAAATGATACACGTACGACTCACAATTTCAATCATGAACGAACCATTCGACCATGAGAACCTAGGCGGGAACGATATCCTCTAGTACTAGTGTGACGTCCTGGAATTCGACCCACTTCGGCACGTGTGAAATGATTATTTCATCAATGCGCTGTTGGTTACATTTACTCGGAGTTGGCCCCTCACGAGTTAACTGACTGTTTGGAAAGGCGATTAAGGACGGATGTGCGTACGACTAGTGAATTCAATCAGGGACTGGCCACTCGGCCATAAGGATCAAGTAGGGATGATACCACGTTGTTGCGTCAGTCAATTAGCGAACGGAAATATCGATTCGGCGGAGTATGCTAATCGCGGGTGATTCCGCACGACTATATTAACCGATGTTAAATTCCTATTGACCCCGCATTCAGGGTGAGCAATCGATCCCTCACGATTATATGACAACCGAGGATCGTCCTGATTTGAATATACACGATCGTGATTGAAAAGCTATCAACCACGGGTCAAATGCATGGAACCCCCTAAATGCTACCCGAAAGTTAGGTTGTGCCAAAGTCGCGACTAGTTGAAATTAATCACAAAATTCAGTATGATTTCGGGTACCGAACTTTTAAGGACGTCAGGACAAAAATATTGGACAACGCCTCATTAATTCCCAAATTTTTCGGTAAGCCCGGAAATTGCCCGAATTGGATTAACTAGCCGAAATTAGGACCGGATTTTGGGAACCGCGCTTCAGGGGTAAAAAGGACCAAGTACCCCCTTCTAGAAGCCTTTTCAATTTTCAATTTTGGGTTTTTTCCCCCTTTTTCTCTCTCTCCCGCTCTCTCCTCTCTCTCTCTCCTCCTGCCCCCCACGCGCTCCCTCTCTCTCTCCTCCTTTTCTCTCTCTTCCCCCGTTTTCCCACCCCCTTGGTCGCACCCCCTCCCCCATCTTATCTTATCTTTTTCTTTTTTCCCCATGCCCCCCTTTGACCCCGCCGACTCTCTCTCTCTCTCTCTCTCTCTCTCCTCCCTCATTTTCCCCCTCATGCACGTCGATGCCCCATCTCTCCCCCTCGCACTTCTTCTTCTTCTTCTTCTTCTTCTTCTTCTTCTCCTCCTTCTCCCTCGGAGCCGCTGCGCCTTGCTTCCCCCCCGGCGAGACCAGCGACCACCACCCATCACCGCCACACCGCAAAGATCCCGCCGGCTCCCCCCCGTCCGTTAGCCGGCCTTGTACCTAATCGCCGGCCTCGCGAGCACACCCCTTCCTCCGCTCTCCTCCTCTCCTCCTCCTTTGTTCACCGTCGCAGCCGAACGCTAGCCGGCCACTGGCGCCGGAGCGACGGACCGCCACCACCTCGCCGCTCGCCGCCGCCGCTCGCCCGACCCACCCCACCCGGCCGCCGCCGCGCCTCCGCATGTCTCTCTCTTCTCTTTCCGTTCGAGTTGGAGCCGGGACGGCCACCCTCGCCGTTTGGCCGCCCTTCGTCGTCGTTCGGCCGCCCGAGACCGCCGCGGGGAGCCCTCCGGGAGCCGTCCCAGCTGCCGTCGCCGCCGCCGTGCTCTCTCTCTCCCTCTCGGCTCCTCGGCCGTGACTTGGACACGCGGCCAGCAGCCGCCGCTGCCCGCCGCCGGTCCCGCCGTAGGACCCGGGGGACCGTGCCGAGCTCAGCCCGCGCGGAGCCACCCCCGACCGCCATCCCCCCCGAGCCGGCTGGACCGCCTCTTCTCCCCTCCCGGTCCTGCCAGCCATCGCCGGAGCCACCTCGCCCGCCGCTGCCTCGCCGTTCCGTTTTTGCGGAGCCACCAGCCCGCCGCGTGGACAGGTCCCGCCGCTTTTTGCCGCGAGATCCGGCCGAGATCCGGCCCCGGGCCGCCTTGTCCCGACGCGCCGGGGAGTTCCCGCGCGTTCACCTCGTCGTCGCCGTCGCACCGATGTCGTCGGTTTTGTTCCCGGGTGAGTTTAAGTTCTAAACCCTCGTTTAGTCCGTTAAAAAATTAGTTTTAATTTTAGGGGATATTAGAGTTAATCGTGATTAATCGTGGTTCGGATAATTATCGGTGATTAGTTGGGTAATTGAGGATTAGTGGAATAATCCGTGTTAGTATTATTGTTATTAAAAAGAAATAATTTCTTTTTAATTATTATTTATTTTAATTCCGAAAATAAATATTATTTATTAAATTCCGAAAATAAATATTATTTATTAAATTCGAAATTAATATTATTTGTGGAAATTCGAAATTATATTATTTGTGGAAATTCGGAATTATTATGTTTATGGAAATTTGGAATTATTGGTATTTGAGGAAATTCGGAATTATTAGTAATCATGGAAATTCGGAATTTATATTATTTGTAGAAATTCGGAATTAAGGTTATTTGTGGAAATTCGGGATTAATGTTATTTGTGGAAATTCGGATTTATTATTTTTTATGTTAATAATAATCGAATATAGTTCAATGGTGAATAATGCGGTTTATTTATAATTAAATTGTGGGAATTATTTGACGTGTCGTTATGATGAAAGCATGTTGGATTGTTGTTTGGATTAATTACTTTGTGATAAGTAATTGTGGTAATTAGTGATTTATGAGAAATTATCGGTCGTCGTCACATTTTGTGAGACGAATTTGTCTGAGGCAATGATTGATTGATTTGCTGATTGCTTATCTATGCCTTATTGATTGAAGCACGTATATTCCGGGAATTATGTGGTATTTCCTTATGGAATTGGTTGATTATTGGATTATCGCAAGGTGGTGATTCATGGATAATATGTGGAATATTTACTGCTTCGTACGTGGACCTCATGCATGTCTTGTGTCGATTCGATTATGACGTGTGCTTATGAGTCCACTTGTGCCCTGATGTGTGTGTTGACGCGGGAGATGGAGGAGATCGTGCCTTGATGTGTGTTTACGCGGGGAAAAGGTAGAGCCCCGAGGCGTGTTTACGCGGGGAGGTGGAGATTGTGCCCCGAGCGTGTTTTACGCATGGAAAAGGTAGAGCCCCGAGGTGTGTTTTTACGGGGGAGGTGGAGATGCTTGGGCCCCGAGGCGTGTTTACACGGGGAAAAGGTTGAGCCCCGAGGTGTGTTTACACGGGGAGGCGAGAGGAGATCGTGCCTTGCAGGCGTGTTTACGGGGAAATGGTAGAACCTGATTGTGGATTTCGGATACCCGATGGATTTCGGGGAAAGTGTCACTGATGGATGTGCATGTTTGGAACACGCATGAGTGCATGAGTGCATGAGAGACAAGTTGACATTGTGTTCTGATGATATTTGTGCTTGTAGCACTATTTATGATATGCATGAGTTGGTACCGTGCAGGGTGTGGCAATGGCCAGGTGAGATCGCTTGCGATACGACTCGAGTGTGATTGATTAATGGAATGCTGAGAGTGCAAGATGCATTAATAGTGAATTGCATGTGTATTTACCGTGCAGGGTATGGCATGACCGGGTAAGGTCGCTTGCGAGTCGATTGCTTGTCGATGTGCTCATAATATTATTGATTGTATTAAGTCATTGCCTAAGATGTATGATTGTTACGCTATTGACCTCTTGAGGTATTAGACTGAGCCATAGGTACCCCGAGTCGAGTTGGTGTCCTAGCCGGGGATTAGGGCAAGAACTCGCTGAGATTTATATCTCACTGGTTATTGAATAACCATTTTCAGGTCCGTTGGTGGCAGATTCGACTGGTGGTGCGTTTTGGAAGAAGTAGATTAACCCTGGCCTATTTGTTCGGTTGGCTCTGTAGGAAGTAGCCCGTGGTAAGGGCTTGTATGTGTATAGACTTCCTAAGGTTAATCAAAGATGAATAAACCGGTATCATTGATTGTGTTTCGTTTGTTTTTCCTAGCTATCCCAATTCGTTAAATTGTACGGGGATTGATTATCGCTTCCGCATGTGCTTAATTGAAAGATAAAAAGAATGGTCGGCGACGCGTCCTGGGACGTCGCATTCAAATGACCGAAAGAGAAGATGGGGATCGTCGCGTGCTCGAGGGTCGGGGCGTGACAACCCGTCGATTTTGGTATCGAGCCTGGTCAATACTTGGAGTGATAAGGTGCGATGGGTTATGGGATAGTGAGATAGGAAAGACATTTCTCTTTTATATGCCTGTGATTGCTTGTAGAATCTTTCGCCGATAGCGGGTTGTTCATCGTTCCTTAGGAACTTGTGAGATGAACAGTCCTGATTCGAGAGCCCTAGAGGAGGGCAGGTCGAGGTCAGGCAGGTGCTAGGGGTAATGCACCAGAGGATCCTAGACTGGATAGGGTTCTGCAGGCGTTGTAAGCCTTGAGTTTTGCTAGGGCATAGCAAGATTGGGTTTAAGCTGTTGTTGTTGTAGCTGCCACTATCGCTGCTGCCATTGCTTTTGTTGTACCGTTCAGTAAAGTTCATCTGATTGGAAAGAAGAATGGCGATCGAATGATGTTTAAGTTGGTCGAAGGGTGCTTGAAGTGAGAACAGTCCAAGTTTGTTGGAATGACTGACCCTGAGATAATGACTCCCTAGACCAAGGAACTGGATAAAATTTACGTGCTGTTGGAGCGCGTAGAGCAAGGGAAGATGATCATGGCTGAGTTGCTTGTCGGATCAGTGGGGATTTAGACCGAAAGTATTGGAAATGGTTGTCAGTAATCTTACCTCAATAATGGACGAGGTACTATTTGTGGCAAAATGTTCAAGTGCTAAGACAGTTCCGGTGGATTAAGAGGAATTGAAGGTACTGACTATCTTAGTAATGTATGGCGTGGATCTCGTTATTGAGAATGAGTGGCTCACCAAGTAATGAACTGCGATGGATCGCTATTGGAAAGCAATTCAGTTTAACATGTTGGAAAGGGTTGATTGCAAGTCTGTTGGAAATCGAGGAGGATCCTCGATTTATTGGATTTCGTCACCGCAAGTGATTGAATTAATGGATGAGGATTGCCAAGTTAACTAGTTGACCTAGATGGGAGTCAAGGTTCAAGGTATTTTACTGAGTTACGTTGTTGGAAATGAAGGAGTTCAATACGCGGATGCAAGGTTTGATGGATGAAGGGTCTAATTATTTTAGCGCGTCTCCATGGGGAATGCAAGTTTTGGTTGTAAGAGAAAATGGTTGAAATATTGTACCTTGCGTCAAGTGCTAGAAGTTTAACCGAGGGCATGGTCATGAGCGGTATCGTTGTCAAGGATGGACAACTAGTTCGACTAATTTCAAGGGTTCGATACCTCCTGAGGTAAACCCGAGGATGGGTTATGTTTGGCTGATTAAGACAAGGGTATGTCAAAGACAATGTTTCAGGTGTGATATGGTTGTTATGGAGTTTACCGCAATATTATTCAGAATGATCGACACGCCGATGGCTTTAAGGAATTCGTTGGATTGAGTGGTATATTGGGAAAATTCGAGAAATTCAGAGGAACGCAAATGGCACTTGAGGATGGTGCCATGGACCCTTTTTAGAGCATGAAAAGTACGCCAAGTTTAGTACGTATGAGCTTGGACTTACTCGCGTAGCTTTTGTTGGTCATGTGATTTTGGACGAAGTGATTTCTATGGATCAGCTCAAGACAATTCATGAATATGCCAAGACTTGTGACGGTGGCAAGGTTCGTAATTTTCTAAGATGGGCATGTTATTGCAGATGATCGTAGAAAGGTTCTCTACGATGACTACGCCTCTGATGCGAAGATCAATGAAAGGCGTAGAATTTGGATATATGGATAAGTGCGAAAGGTAAATTTCAGGAGCTTAAGTAGGAGCTAAATACCGCGCCAGTTTTGAGGCTATTGGATTTAATGGAAATCGGATAAGTTTTACCTTGATTAATTGAGAAGTCGTATGTATTGGATTATAAGTGATGATTTCTTAGTTGGCGATGATCTCGGATAAGTATTATGGTGGACAAGTGTTATGTGGAAGTTTCGAAAGTTGTAAAGAGCTACAGTTAATTATTGTGGAGACAATTAAGGTCTCGTGAGTCGGATTACTTGGCATGGGATTTGAAATTTTCAGTGAGCATTTTCGGTTGTAAGAATTGGAGACACTACTTGATGGTATTTAGCATAATAGAAATTGATCTTTGAAGTGGTAAGCTTGAATGGTCGTAAGAGAGGAATTTGTTCTTGGTGGAATATTTTGGGAGAAGATTAAGATTGGAATTAAAAGAAGTTGATTTTTGTCTTTGGTGGATTGAGGATTAATTATCCCGTGTGGGAATATTGGATGGATTCGTCATGAAATATGATTATCGATGATTTACTTTTGAGGTGTTAGTGGACTCGAAGAAGTACCGAAAGATTTTAGTGCTATACGAGGATTTGTCCGCACTAGTCTTTGAGTGGTTTCGATAACACCTTTGGGGTAGGTGTGTAATTGAAATGGATGGGTTGCTAAAGGTAAAATGAGGATTTGGAGAATTCGAATCGCGGTTTGATGGAAACTCAATGGCCCATAATTCAAGTGTTAATGAGTGATCCCGAGAAAATGACCTCATGGATTGGCGAACTTGAGAAAACTTTTGCAAGTTGGAGTGCTCAGACGAGGTTGAAACCGTGAGGCTCGGTATGGGACGGGCCAAAGCGGATGATACCTCTATGAGTTAGTCCATCTCGAGGAAGGATTGTTTGGAATGGCATATAGTTCAAGGACGCCTATATCGACGATCCGATGAGGGCGGGAGTGATCGCCGGGGCTAGAGAGCTCGAGCAAGGAGCGACTCCCGGCAGGCTTCTAGGATGTCGATGGGGGCAAGGATGAGATGAACTATGCCATCGGTTAAGAGAATAAGATTTTCATCGAAGTGGCGTAACAGAATGAACGAGCTTGTGAAGCTCCGGTTTATTGCAATGAGGTTCGAGATAGTGGGATCGCTGATACAGAGATTGTTTGACAACGAGAGGATGTGGTTAAAAATTGTCAGGGACAGGTTCAGGACACTACGAGTCGCCAAAGAAGTGACACAGACGAGAGACTAAGGCTTTTGGGATTGGAAGCTCATACTACATCTTTCTTAAGGTGTCGTCATCAAGAGGGACATCTTGACTGGATCAGGAAGGTAGAACCGAGCCCTTTGTGCATTGGGAGTGAGTTGGCGTTATCAGGGTATGGAAGAACGGTCTAGAAGGTGATGATGCAATGAGGCGTTAATCCCTCACCTGGTTAAGAATATTGGAAGTTCTGCAAATTTCGAGGACGAAATTTTTATAAGGAGGGAAGAGTTGTGACGTCCTGGATTTCGACCCACTTCGGCACGTGTGAAATGATTATTTCATCAATGCGCTATCGGTTACGTTTACTCGGAGTTGGCTCCTCACGAGTTAACTAACTGTTCGGAAAGGCGATTAAGGACGGATGAGCGTGCGACTAATGAATTCAATCAGGGACTGGCCACTCGACCATAAATCAAACGAGGACGATACCACGCTGTTGTAGGTCAATTAGCGAACAAACATATCGATTCGGCGGAGTAAGAGGTCGGATCGCGGGTGATTCCGCACGACTTCGATAATAACGACGAACGATGCTAAATTCCTATTGACCCCACATTCAGGGTGAGCAATCGATCCCTCACGATTACATGACAATCGAGGATCGTCCTGATTTGAATATACACGATCGCGGATTGAAAAGCTATCAACCACGGGTCAAACGCATGGAACCCCCTAAATGCCGCCCGAAAGTCAGGTCGTGCCAAAGTCGCGACTGGTTGAAATTAATCACGAAATTCAGTCCGATTTCGGGTACCGAACTTTTAAGGACGTCGGGACAAAAATATTGAACAACGCCTCATTAATTACCAAATTTTTCGGTAAGTCTGAAAATGGCCTGAGTTGGATTAACGGGCCGAGATTAGGACCGGATTTTGGGAACCGCACTTCAGGGGTAAATAGGACCAAGTACCCCCCTTCTAGAAGCCTTTTTAATTTTGGGGTTTTTCCCCCTTTTTCCCTCTCTCTCTCTCTCTCTCTCTCCCGCGCACTCTCTCTCTCCCCTTTCTCTCTCTCTCTCCTCCTCGCGCCCCCCCTCTCGCCGCACGTCCCCTCCCCTTTTTTTCTTCTTTTTCTTCCTCCTTCCCCATGCACCCCTTGCCCCCCCATCTTACTTATCTCTTCTCCCCTTTGACTCTCTCTCTCTCTCTCTCTCCTCCCCTTCCCCATGCACATCGACGCCCCCTCTTTTCCCACTTCTTCCTCCTCTTCTTTTTCTTCTTCTTCTCCTCCTCTCCGGCTTTTTTCCCTCGCCGAAGCTGCCGCCGCCGCCTCCCCCCCGCCGGCGAGACCACGACCACCACGTCGCCACCGCCCATCGCCGTCCAGCTAGCTCGCCGCCGTCCGCCGGCCTCGTCGTTCGAACCGGCCTCGCGAGCCAGCTCTTCCTCCGCTCCTCCTCCTCCGTCTCTGTCCCACCGCCGCAGCAACGCCGCCCGGCCGCCACGGGACGCCGGAGCGACGGACCGCCACCTCGCCCGCTCGCCGCCGCCTTCCTCGCCCCAACCACCCCAGCTCGACCGCCGTCGCCTCCGCCGCCGGTCTCTCTCTCTTTCGTTTGGGTTGGAGCCGGACGGCCACCCCCTCGCCGTTCGGCCGCCCTTCGCCGTCCGGCCGCCGAGACCGCCGCGGGGAACCCCGGGAGCCGTCCCAGCCGCCGTTGCCGCGCGCCGTGCTCTCTCTCTCCTCTCGGCCCTCGGCCGTGACTTGGACACGCGGCCAGCAGCCCGCCGCTGCCCGCCGCCGCCGGTCACCGCCGTAGGCCGCCGGAGGATCGTTCCCGAGCCTCCTCGCCATCCCCGAGCCACCTCGCCGCCCTTCTCCCCTTCCCGCCGTTTCGCAGCTCTCGCGCCGCGTGGACAGCCGCCCTTGGCACCCGAGATCCGGCCGCCGCGCGGAGCCGCCGCTCGGCCGAGATCCCCGACGCCTCGTCCCGACGGCCGGGGAGTTCCCGTGCGTTCGCCTCGTCGTCGCCGTCGCGCCGGTATCGTCGGTTTTTCGTTACCGGGTGAGTTTAAGTTCTAAACCCTCGTTTAGTCCGTTAAACTCGTTTAGGGGAAAAATTAGATTAGGGTTAATTTTAGTTTGTTAGAGTTAATCGTGATTGTTTATGTGGTTAAACGGTTTAAGGATAATTATCGGTGATTAGTTGGGTAATTGAGGATTAGTGGAATAATCCGTATTAGTATTATTGTTATTAAAAAGAAATAATTTCTTTTTAATTATTATTTATTAAATTCCGAAAATAAATATTATTTATTAAATTCCGAAAATAAATTATTATTTATTGAATTCCGAAATTAATATTATTTGTGGAAATTCGGAATTAATATTATTTGGTTCGGAATTATTGGTATTTGTGAAAATTTGGAATTATTAGTATTTGTGGAAATTCGGAATTATTGGTATTTGTGAAAATTTAGTATTTGTGAAAATTCGGAATTATTAGTAATTGTGGAAATTCGGAATTAATATTATTTGTAGAAATTCGGAATTAATACTATTTGTGGAAATTCGGGATTAATATTATTTGTAGAAATTCGGAATTATTATTGTTTATTTTAATAATAATCGAATATAGTTTAATTATGAATAATGCGGTTTATTTATAATTAAATTGTGGGAATTATTTGACGTGTCGTTATGATGAAAGCATGTTGGATTGCTGTTTGGATTAATTACTTTGTGATAAGTAATTGTGGTAATTAGTGATTTACGGGAAATTATCGGTCGTCGCATTATTGTGAGACGAATATTGTTTGAGGCAATAATTGATTGATTTGCTGATTGCTTATTTATGCCTTATTGATTGAAGCACGTGTATTCCGGGAATTATGTGGTATTTCCTTATGAAATTGATTGATTATTGATTATCGCAATGTGGTGATTCATGGATAATATGTGGAATACTTACTGCTTCGTATGTGGACCTCCTGCATGTCGTGTGCGGATTATGACATGTGCTTGTGAGTCCACTTGAGCCCTGAGGTGTGTTTACACAGGGAGACAGAGGAGATCATGCCCTGATGTGTGTTTACATGGGGAAAAGGTAGAGCCCTGAGGTGTGTCTACACGGGGAGGTGGAGTGCTTGTGCCCTAAGGTGTGTTTACACGAGGAAAAGGTAGAGCCCTGAGGTGTGTTTACACGGGGAGGTGGAGTGCTTGTGCCCTGAGGTGTGTTTACACGGGGAAAAGGTAGAGCCCTGAGGTGTGTTTACACGGGGAGGTAGAGTGCTTGTTCCCTGAGGTGTGTTTACACGGGGAGGCAGAGGAGATCGTGCCTTGAGGCGTGTTTACGCAGGGAAATGGTAGAGCGAAGACGCGACCGATGGATTTCGGATACCCAATGGATTTCGGGGAAATCATCACTGATGGATATGCATGTTTGGAACACGCATGAGTACAAGAGTGCATGAGAGACAAGTTGACATTGTGTTCTGATGATATTTGTGCTTGTAGCACTGTTTATGATATGCATGAGTTGGTACCGTGCAGGGTGTGGCAATGGCCAGGTGAGATTGCCTGTAATACGACTCGAGTGTGATTGATTAATGTAATGCTGAGAGTGCAGGATGCATTACTGGTGAATTGCATGTGTATTTACTGTGCAGGGTATGGAATGACCGGGTAAGGACTCTTGCGAGTCGATTGCTTGTCGATGTGCTCATGATATTATTGATTGTATTAAGTCATTGCCTAAGATGTATGGTTGTTCTGCTATTGACCTGCTTGAGGTATTAGACTGAGCCATAGGTACCCCGAGTCGAGTTGGTGTCCTAGCCGGGGATTAGGGCAAGAACTCGCTGAGATTTATATCTCACTTTGGTTATTGAATAACCATTTTCAGGTCCGTTGGTGGCGATCCGATTAGTGGTGCGTTTTGGAAGAAGTAGATTAACCCCGGCCTATTTGTTCGGTTGGCTCTGTAGGAAGTAGCCCGTGGTAAGGACTTGTATGTGTAGACTTCCTAAGGTTAATCAGAAGATGAATAAATTGGTATCATTGATTGTGTTCCTGTTTGTTTTTCCTGGCTATCCCAATTCGTTAATTGTACGGGGATTTAATTATCGCTTCCGCATGTGCTTAATTGAAAGATAAAAAGAATAGTCGGCGACGCGTCCTGGGACGTCACATTCAAATGACCGAAAGAGAAGATGGGGATCGTCGCGTGCTCGAGGGTCGGGGCGTGACAACTAGACTATTAGGGAAATGGCAATAAATCGATTCGGCAGAAGTATGAAGTCGGGTTGTGGGTGATTTCCGCACGACTTTGATACGAACTATGAACGACGCTAAACCAAATCCTTTTTATCTTGTACTTAGGATTATCAACTGAGCCCATGGGATCACATGACAATCGAAGGATGTCCCTGACTCGAGAATTGGCTTAAATTTGGTAATCGACTCAATTTAACCCTGATTTTTAATCTAATTTTGGGAACCGACTTCTCAGTGATGTCAAGACTAAATATTTGGATGTCGCCTCATTTATTCTCGAGTTTTCCGTTGGGCTTTAAAGTGTCGGAAAAGGAAATTTTGGACCGGGTTTCGGGCCCGCAAGTGGGCCGGTCCAAGATTGGCAGCCCAATGGGCCTTGCGCCCATTCAGCCCAACCAAGATGGGCCCAAGCTGGCCCATTTTCTTCTCCTTTCTCAGCCCACGGGCTTCTCTTGGCTTTTTCCTTTTGAGGCTCATTTGGGCTTTGTTTGGCTTTGTCTAGCTTGGTTTTTCTTTGGCCTTGGCTAAAGTGGGCTTGCCACTCACCTTGGCCTTGTAGACTAGTGTCTAGCCCTCTCTCTCTCCTCTATTTGCAACTTAGCCACCCCCCATCTCAACCCCTTTTCTCTCTCTCTTTTCTATTCCTTTTTCCTCTTCCTTTCTGCCGCCCTTTGCTGTCCACCGCCGGTTGCCACCTTTGCCGCCGTCGCTAGAGCTGCTGCCATTGTCTAGCACGGAGCCGCCACCATTCGTAGGCTAGCTGCTCATTGTCGGCCACCCGTCTGGTCTCCCTAGTCGTTGCTGCCCTTTTATGCTAGAACAGCATTCCGATGCTATTTTGGCCAGATTCAGCCACCATTCGTCATCCATTGCCGTCCCCGAGCTAACCTCGAGTAGCTCTCGCTCTTGCCGTCACTTTGGTGTTGCCGGATTTTTAGGCCATGTGAGTTAATTTCCTAATCCCTAGTTAGGGGTTAATCTTGCTTAGGAGTAGTTTAATTAGTTTAAAGCTTGGATTATATTATTGGATGATGATTGATTAGATTATAATATTATTGATTACTTTTACTTAAGGTTAACCATGGTTAGAATGAAATAACCGCGGTTAGATTAAAGTAACTGAGGTTAGATTAAAGTAACCTTGGTTGAGTTAATTAACCTTAGTTGGGTTAGGAATAGTAACCATGGTTAATATTATTAAATATTATTATTATTTTTGGATTAAATAATAATTAATTAATTATATTATTATTATTTTATAATTTTGAATTATTATTATTATTGAATTCGGAAGAGTAATTATTTTTGGGAAAAATAATTAATGGTAATTATTTATCGGAAACGGTTTTAATTGAGAAATTTTGTGAAAAATATGATTAAGGCTTATTTTTCCCAAGGTTAATTATGATCAAATTCTTGATTTTTAAAGGGAAATGATTTTGTTAATAAAGGTTGTGGAAATATTATTAAGTGTTATTATTATTAAGTAGATGAATTGTTTTAATATTATTGTTAAATGTCGATTATTTTCCGAAAATTATCAGGTGCACGTGATTATTAATTGACTGTTGTTTGTCATCCGCCGTTAAAGTACGTGGTCCATTAGTTGCTAATTGTTGAAATTTTCGTGAGTACTCGGACTGTTGCTGTTGTACGTGACTGCTGGATATTGTTGCATTACATTATACATGTGTCAATTGCAGTAGCATGTTGCATGAGCACGAACTATGTTGCATTCACGACAGAGCAAAGATAAGAATGAAGTGATTGATGATGTGTTGCGTGGTCACATTAAGAGGAGAGCCTAGCGTTGCCGGATGGCCGCCAATCCTTCGGGGTTGTGCCGTGGCCTTTTGGTCCCCAGGTTTCAATTAGTTGCCTGACAGTGGTCAGTTGCGGAGTAGCGGTAGAGGCTGGACCCATGACGTCGCCGTGTCACGCGGGGGAGGATGATACCTGGTCTACGACCAGTTGACCATCAACCATAAGGTCGTGCCGTGGCCCAGGGGGTCATAATAATCAGAGCACGTGTGGGTATTGAAACATGAGAAAGCTATGTGAAATGCTCTGATTATTTGCATGCCTCTTAATATTGTTATGAATGAGTGACAGTTTCTGGAGGTTGCATGAGCCAAGGCAAGGTAGGGTCATTTGTGGTTGCATCTGATTATTGAATTGTCTTCTGTTAATACTTTTCTGAGATGTGGTGTTTGGTTAATTGACGAGTCTAGGTTGTATGTTAGACTACCTCGAGGCGAGCGAAGTTCCTAATCGAGGCTTAGGACTTTAACTTGCTGAGTTTATCTTAACCCACCATGGTTAAAAATTTTCAAGACCTTAGAATGATGTAGTACTTGGTGCGATTCGGCGTCCTCGTGGATATGAGCACCACCATTACCACGCGGCTTGTCTCGAGCCACAATTTTGTGTACAAGCACCACGTGACTACAGTGTGGGTGGATGAGGGATCGAGAGACCATTATGTGCCGCACATCTTTAAGGTGTGGTTCATCCGATTAGGAGGCATCCTGTACGGTCCCCTAAGGGGTTTCGATATACCAGTCCCGCCTGTGAGGCTGACTAATGAGGTTTGGGATCCCCTGGACCTAGATCCCCCTGATAGCGAGATCTCTGACCGGAGAGACTGATCCTTCGGAGGATAGTGAGTAGGCAGCTGTGGCCTAGTCTCTTTTTTATGAGCCTCCCCCACTTGTACAGAGATGGATTAGCCAGGCCGGTCCCTTTTTGAGTAGGCCTTAGCATATTACCTATAGTAAGGCGTGTATATATATGCGGTTTTTCAGGCTAACCTTGCAGATATATAAAAATGGTGTTCTTGTCTTTCCTCTACTACATTTGCTGCTGTCCTTGTTGATTGTTGGTTGGGGTGTTTTGTTCCGCATATGCTTAATTATAAGATAAAATGAATTGGTCGACGATAGTGCTTGGGACGTCATACAGCTAGACCTTAAGTGAATTGGGGTTGTCGCGAGCTTGAGGGTCGGGGTGTGACAAATATAGTCCCCTCATTCATTCATTCATCCTCACACCACCTGCAAGACAAGGGGTTTGCAATCACGACATCCTTTATACCTCTCACTTACCAGACCATTTAACACATGGTTAGCAGCATACCTTTGTTTCCACGTGACTTTGATACGTAGGCAATCCTACACAAGACACTCTAGTAAAACATGACAATCGTTTTTTAACAGCTTCAAGTCCTCTTAAACTAATTAAGTCCCTAGAGTTGCCAAGCCTGTCATGGCCTACCCTTGGCGACAGTCGTTCAACAAGAGGGATGGAGGTCTTCGATAGTAGTTACTCACGAGACGGTCCTCAAAAGGCACATCGTGTCAAAGATGGTTCGAACACATTATCAATGACGGTCATCCTATGAGGTCTATCGATTGTGAGTATGGACTCTCCTAAGCCCATACCGCATGCCATAGTGGAAAGGTTTCTGACCTAACTTTCGCATTGCGAATGACGACGAACGTGAGTTCATGGGTATCTTTACCATAGTCGCTCTTACGAAGGTACTTCCATGGACGGATGCCATCAATTCATCCCATCTAAGGTCGTAACAATGAGTATACTAAACCAAGGTGGCTCTAACTAAAAGCCGTACTCCATGGTCACTCTTACGAAGGTACTTCATAGACGGACGTCGTCACCTCGTCCCACCTAAGGTCGTAACGACAAGTATGCTAAATCATGGCGGATCTTGATTGAGGATCCATACTCCGCACGACGGGTTGATTTTATTATCTAGTTAATTAACAACCTAAGATAAGTATTTTGGAGTCGTCACTAGCCTCAATTTGGGGGCCGGCTAGAAAGCCCAATCGAGGGTTGGGAAAAGTCCCTCGATTTCTATGCAACTAAAGATCTACGGTTCGGAGACTTGGGTTATGCTAATATTTCTATTAACACCCTTTGGGTATGTAACAATCATCGTGTTTTATCTAAGGTGATCATGCATGCCTTTTTACTTTTTTGTGCCATTTAAGAATGAAAAGGTGACCATGCATGTATATCAGTTTCATGCCATCCTAATTCTATAAAAGTAAGAAACAAAAGAAAAGCAAACAACTTTAATGGGAATTGCAGTGTGGTAAGTTAACACCCAAGGAAAGTGGTAAATCTAACATGCAACCCTAAAGAAAAGCATGTTAAAGAAAAAAAAGGAAAGAAACCGCAACTCGTTAGGTTTTAATACAATGCAATGGAAAACTCGAGACATATTGTAGTGAACCCCCATCCAGGGTCCGAGCTGCATGTTATTTTGCGACATCCCAGGCTTTGTCGCCGACCCAATTCGTCTTATCTTGTTTATACGCACATGTGGAAGCGTAAACACAACAACCCTGACAAACATCATTGGAAGAGCATGGGATGAAAGTATATAACACATTACTATTTTCATTTGTAGTTTCATGTACAAACTAACTTCAATTTTATATGATGCAAAAAGGCTAGTGTATCCTTATTTCCGCTATAGCTACGACTGCCAAAATCGGGAACCCTTCCTATTACTGGCTAGTATTACTAACTAGAGTCCAACCCGTCAGATGCTATCCCACTAATTGGGTTCATCGGCCCTCTAAAACCACAAAGGGGATCGATAAATTCCCTATCCGACCAGACGTACCAAGCCTCGCAATGGTAATGGACCAACTTGACTCGTCCTTCATCGATCCACATGGTGGTGGTGTATCTTCATTACATTATTCTAGCTTCAACATGTATTACATCTACAGTTGACCCTTCCATCCTTATAGGTAAACCAAAATGTATAGAAGGTGGGTTAATGATGCTTACAAACTTGTAAAGGTAAAAGGGGTGAGTTTTGGGAAACTCAGTAAGTAAAACCCCTAACTCTCGGCTAATAAGACATTTCCTCATCTAGGACTAGCCAGAACAACTCATGCAAACAATGTCAATTGTGAATCAACTGCAAATTCATACACATAAGTATATACCACCCATACTTGAGCTTAACTGGCATTCGTGTAGATCACTTTTCATCGTCTTAGCACAGCAAGGCCCTCTTGGCTCAACTGAGGCTTCCAGCTTCTTGCTGGGCTTCCTGGCTCAACCAGGGCATCTCGGCTCATGCAGAAGCTTATCGAGGTTCGCTTCCTAAGGCTTCTGGGTTTAACCCGGGCATCCTGTTACGGGGCTATTATAATCACTCTCATCTTTTGGGGGGTGATCATACAAATGCATCACTTATGCCGGTTCTTGTCTTTTCCTCTAGTCGACTCATTCATGACTCAACATTGATGTGCTTATATATAATCTTGTGTCGTGCATTCTACAACCCGATTCTAATGATGTCGTGAATAACTTTTAGTCTGAGGTTTGGCTCAACCATAAAGTATCAAGAATCCCGCACCAATCCAAGACATGAGCTGGGTAATTTCGATGTCAACCAAGACCTTGTGGACTTGAGCGATCCCTGTGCCAAACGAGACTAGGATTTGGCATGTCTTGATGCCGGTCCAAAACCTCACGGTCTTAGGCTATCCTCGTACTGCACAAGACTTGAGTTTGGACATCTCATTGCCGACTCAAGCCATATGACCCTTGCATTTTTTACTTGCGTTGAACACAAGCCACGAGCCTTGACATCATCTTGGTCATGAAAGACTCAAACACATGCATAAGATTCATATACAAGCAACCATATACATTATAACATCCTTGAAAACTGACCCCGTAAGGATCATCCATAAGGTCTTGAATGAGTCGACCATTGGCTGTTGGCCATGGATCAATTGGTTCGATTGGCAAGGATTAAGGATCGGTCATGGTCTGATCGACTGACCGGCCATGAACTGGTCGAGGCTTTGGCCATGAAAGGTATATCGACCATACCAATGGGAACGGACTAACAGCTCATAAGATGAATTTTTGGTCACGAGAATTGATCATGGGATGATTTTAGATCGGCGAATGGTCATGGGTCGATCCGACCGGTCATGGCGCCTGGCCACGGGTGATTCCGCCCGGCTATGCACCGATACATGGACAATCCAACTTGACCAAAAGTGATTGTCTTCCGACCAAAAATGCATAATTCCCTATTTAATTCTTAGTGATCAGAAAGGAATCTCGAATTGGTGATGTCCAATCATGGATCGGTAATGCACCGGCTATGAACCATGCGAATGGATCGAGCGCCGATCAGAATGAGCCCCGGGATACACCCGGCTATTTTGTCATAATTCCTAAGGTCCATAAGTGCCTTGGCTTAGTGCTAGGCCATGGGTAGCCTTGGAATTGGCCTTGAACCGATTCGAGGATCAATGACCGAATTATGAGGGAAAGTTCCACTAGGCTCGACAGTAGGCCCAAGGATCGGCCCGAGGGCTAACCCCAAAGCCGCCCAGAGCCAACTATGCCGACCCAAGGGCCGGCTATTGTGCCGACCGCAAGGCTGACCCTTATGACCGACCACCGCTCAAGGAAGCGGTTTGGGCAAATTTGGGGTATGTGGCCCGGACCCCGGGCATATGTAAATTGGTTTTCTGAAACATGTCATATGATCCCTTTTCTGGCCCTGAAACCAACTCGGATGGTGGAATTCTCCGGACCGCCTACTTGAGTAAGAAAAAGACAAAAGAAGAAGAATTCTCTAGAAGCCTCATTAATGTTACTAGATAAGGCTTATCCTCAACTTTTCAAAGGTCATGATAGTGGTCAAAAATATCTTGGGGGCTATGATGGAGACGGATTACACATGGCCCAATCGAAAGGCGACACCCGAACCCTCATCATGAGCCTATAGAATTTTAGAGACTTAGTTGGCAAGTTAGGCATCTTCCTAGTCAAACTTCTATATATGCCAATAAATGAGGGGAAACAAGTGGGCCAATAGGAAAGTGAAAGGCAGGCCATCGTCGATGACGTCTACTCACTAGATCGCCAAGTGGAATCTTTAACCTTGCCTAGTCATCCCTTAGGTGTAATTATTGAGGAAAATAGGTTTGCCACTTAAGGATTCTAGGCGGGCCACTTGGAAAGAGAGGATTGGACGGTTAGAAATGCAATGATGAGCTCAAGGACTATAAATAGGAGAAGCCTCTCCTCCTCCCTCACCATTTGCACCATTCTCCTCCTTCCTCTTTCTTCCTCCCTTGGCCGCCCTCTTCCTCCTCACGCCCACTCTTTCCTTTGGTTTTCAAAGAAGCCACTTTCTCTCTCTCAAGTAACTTCTCTAGTCTCGTGAGGTTTGCCCAGGTAAGTAGAATCTTTTACTTCTCCCTAGTATGATCATTTCTATCATGAGAACTAAACGGTCTTCTTTTGTTGAACCGTGATTGTATGGAAGATTATGTGTACGTTAGTTCATACGTGAATCTTATGCATGTGCGTGATTATTTCACGACTGAGATGATGCCATGGTTCGCCGTTGGTGTTCAACGCAAGTTGGGAATGGCCAAAGCCACAAGGCTTGAGTTGGTAACGAAGTATCGGAACTCAAGTCTTGCGCGGTATGAGGATCGCCCAAGGCCACGAGGTCTTGGATCGGCATCAAGACATGCCGACTCCTAGTCTCATTTGGTACGGGGATCGTTCAAGCCCACAAGGTCTTGGTTGGCATCAAAGTATGCCGAGCTCATGTCTTGGATTTGGTGCGGGACCCTTGGTACTTAACGTTTGAGCCAAACCTCGGACTTAGAATTATCATGGCGTCATTAGACTCGGGTCGTAGAAAGCACGGCATGCATGATTATGTATGAGCATGATGTTGTTGTTGAGTCATGAATGAGTCGGCTTAAGGAAAGGATAAGAACCGGCATAAGTGATGCATTTGTGAGATCACCCCATAAAAGATGGGAATGATGATGATACCCCCGCAACGGGATATCCCGAGTAACCCCTGGAAGCCTTGGGAAGTTGGCCCCGAGAAGCCTCAGCAAAAGTCAAGAGGGCTTGGTTGGGCCAAGACAATGTCAACTGGTACCCTTGCAACGGGATGTCCCGGGTAACCCTGGAAGCCTCGGGAAGCTGGCCCCGAGAAGGCTCGGCAAGAGTTGAGAGGGCTTGGTTGAGCCAAGACGATGTCAAGTGATCTACACGAATGCCGGTTATGCTTAAGTATGGATGAGATGTGTTATGTGTTAGTTGACACGTGAGTAAGTGAAACTCTTGTATTTATGCTCAAGCATGGGTAATATGGGTTTATGTGTTAACCGACACGTGAGTAAGTGAAACCATTGTATATGTGCTCGAATATGGGTGATATATGTTTATGTGTTGGTCAATGGGTGAGTAAGTAAAGCCCTTGCATTAGTCATGGCATTACCTGTGATTTGCAATTGATCTGCCATCGACATTGTTTGCATGAGTTGCTCTGGCTAGTCATTAATTAAGGGATATCACGCTAGCTGAGAGTAGAGGTTTTACTTACTGAGTTTCCCCAAAACTCACCCCTTTACCTTTACAGGTGGATAAGATGGCTAATCCTCCTCCCATACGTTTTAGTCTCCCGATGAGAATAGAAGGGTTGACCGTAGACGTCATACACGTTGAAGCAAGGATAATGTACCAGAGATATACCTCAACTGTATGGGTTCACGAGGGACAAGACGAATTGGTCCCTCACCGTTATGAGACTTGGTACGTCTGGTCGGATGGGGAAATGATCGGGCCTATTCGTGGCTTTAGAGGCCCAATAAACCCAAGTGGAGGGTCCACGTCTGACGGGACAAGTTCTAATCAGTGATACCGGCCCGTAACGGGATGGGTTCCCAATTTTGGAAGCCACGGTGGTAGCGGAGATAGGGAGACCCAAGCCTTTTTATATTATGTAATATGAAGGTTAGTTGTACGTGAACTACTAATGAAAATAGTAGTATTATATACTTGCGTCCCATGTTCTTCTAGTGATGTTTGTCGGGGATGTTGTTGTTATGTTATGCTTCCGCATGTGCATATAAACATGGTAAAATGAATCGAGACGGCGACAAGCCTGGAAAGGGTCATGACATACATAATCTCCCATACAAATCACGATTTGTCAAGAGAGTGTCGTCTAGACTTAATGATAGCAATGGCAATACCAAGGAGAAGTAAGAGATTCTACTTACCTAGACAAACCTCATGAAACTAGAGAAATTAACTTGAGAGGAAAGGGGCGGCTTTGGTTGAGTCGAAGGAGAGAGAGGGCGAAAGAGAGAGGAGGAGGAGGCGTCCAAGGGAGAAATTAAGAGGTGGATGGCAAATGGTGAGAATTGAGAAGGAATTCCTCCTATTTATACTCCTTGGCATCATAATTACTGGCCAAATGATCCAATCTTTTGTTTCCAAGTGGCCCGCTTAAGTTGCTTGATGAGCAAGCCTATTTTAGCTAAATATCTCGCCTAAAGAATGAGTTGGCACTACTATTCGATCTTGCTAGGCAATCTAGGTCCTAAACGCCATCGATGGAGGCCCGATCTTCATTCTCTCATTGGACCACATAAACATCCGTATTTATGAACATCTGAGATAACTTGAAGAAACTAGAGTCTTCTTCACCAACTTGGCACCTTAGGCTTCCTAGGTTATTAATGAGGGGTTTGGGTGTCAAATTCCGATTGGTCCATCTGTGCGGCACACCTTTTCTTGGTCGCCAAGGATATTTTTCACCCATCATAAACTTTGACAATTCAAAGCACACATCACCCTCCTTCATTAAATAAGGGGTTCTAGAGAATTCTTGGCTTTGTCCTTTTCTTCCCTAAGAAGACGGTCAATGGAAATTGATCGTCTAAATTGGTTCTGGGGTTGGAAGAGGGATCACTAGGTACACCCTGAAAAATTGAATCACATGCGCTTGAGGTTCGAGCCATCGTGCCCATTGATCGCCCAAATTGTGCCCTTGGGCAGTCGGTCGGCCTAGAGAGTCAGCCCATTGGTCGGCCCATTGGTCGGCCTTGTGGTCGGCACGGTTGACCTTAGTCGGGTCCAAAATTGGTCCTCGAGCTGGTCCCTAGGCTTAATGTTTAGCTTGTCATGACCATTCGTCTATCTTCGATCTTTTGTTCACTAGTTGGTTCAAGGATAATCCTAAGGCTATCTATGGCCTAGTACTAAACCAAGACACTCAGTGACGGAATCGCTGGGTTTATCGCGGGGCGCATTTAAATCGGCACCTGATCCATCCGCATGGTTCTGTGGCTAGTGCATGACCAATCCATAATCTAAAATCATCAATTTGAGATTCCCTTCCAATCACTAAGAATTAAATAGGCAATGATGCATTTTTGGTTGGAAGACGATCACATTTGTTCAAGTTGGATCGTCCGTATATCAGGGCATAGCCGAGCGGAGTCACCTGCGGCCGGGCATGACTGGTCAAGATCAACCTATGACCATCCACCGATCCATGATCATCCCATGATCAATTCTCATGATCCGAATGTCATCTTGTGAGCTAGTGATCCAATCCTAATTGTATGGCCGGTCGGTCGATCGGACCATGATCGATCCTTGATTCCTTACTGATTGAACCAATCGATCCCATGACCAATGGTCCATGGTTGCTCTCTTAGGGACCTCTTGGCCGTTCCTCACAAGGCCGGAATTGAGGGTGTTACACATATGTTGGGTATCAAATGAATAGTACAAAAGAGGAAGGGTCAGAAGGAACATCGACCATCGCCGTCTTCGGGGCTACCTTCTCATCTATCCTAATTCTTAGTTAATTCTATATGAACATTTTATAATAGAAACAAATATCAATTCAAACAAAAGCACACAAGACATGACAAGTAAACAAACAAGAGTAATTTAATCGATGGATTCGAGTTGGCCTCAAAAGTGGCCTTTCAGATTACTTGCATGATGTGCCATGAAGTGTTATCCCCATTCATTATTAGACACGACTTATGGTAATTAGCCATCATTAGTGTTCATTCATAGTGGCTAACACCATAAGTTTCCTAAAGTTAGGTTCTAGTGCAAAATCCCAATTTTAACCCACGAGCATGTATCGGGCTAGCGCGAGTATCTATCAATCACCTGCATTGAACTTGAAAATAAACCTGCGAGCAAGTCCGAAGACTTTGGTTCTCACTCAATCAGACAATTAGTGTACCGGCACCAATTCACTTCATCCATTCAATCTCGTGTTAATCAAAATCACATGTGCCAAATGTGTATTCAAAGGTCTTTTTATTTTTTGAAAATTTTTATGCCTAAAGTTCATGAAATGATAATCAAGATTCATGAAGATATCGAAGATCAATTCTATGTGCATCATTTTCTAAAAAAATCATAGAACATGAACACGTCACAACAAACAGAACAGGTGAATCCACAACACTTCATCAAAGAACAATCAATTGAACATGGCTATCGCGACCTCACCTCGGGTGCACCACCTAGGGTTTGGCTAATGGATTATTAAGCTTAAACTTAACTCGAGCTCTTCCAAGCTCATACCAATTCGTGACTTAGAATTCAAGTTCTTAACATGCCAATAATTTTCAATTATGAGTCGCCACTAATCTATTTTTGGTGGGTTGATTAGAAACCCAAGTAAAGTAATGGGAGAGTTACTTTACTCCTACGAACCAGAGACTATGGGATCGAGGACTTGATTACGTTAGATTTCTCTAATGCCTTTTCGGTACCTTTTCTCTTTTTATTTGAAAAAAATGATTTGCAGGCAATTTGTATTGATTCTAAATTACTCCCTAACATGCAATGTGATTATGCAAGTGCGCATCCATTATCTAACATCCAATAAAACAAAGCGATAAATAAATTGCGAGCACATGGAGGAAATACTTACCTCAAAGCAATGAAAGCATCTGCGATGTTAGCTTAAAAATCACATCAATGATCCTAGATATGATTTCTAATTAACACACAATCATTCAAATATTTTTTCAGGTTTTCACTTATTTAATGAGGCCTAAAACTACGTGCAATGTAGGCAATGCCATATGAAAATGTCTAACTATAATAGCATGCAATGTGCAGCCTAATATGCAAACTATATGTCATGCGACATTAATTATTTAACTCAATCTAATGCCAGGAAATATTTAATGCAACTATCCTAATATGTCACACTTTCAAATGACCCTAAACATGCAATGACTAGATGACACGCAGAAGATGACATGATTCTACATGACATGAGCATGGCAATTTTTATATGTATTCTTTTTTTAATTAAAATTCGAAATCAAAAATATCCTATATGCAATTTTAGAAAATTTAACATCCTAAATTAATGTTTTTTTTGGTATTTTTTATTTAAAAAATTAGGAATAAGAAATTACCCTAAATATGCAATATTATCTAAAAAGAATCTACTCTAGTTTATTGTCTAATCTTTTTATGATTTTTACTTTTTAAAAAGAAAATAATTCAAATTAGGCAAATAAATCACATCCACATCGAGCATGACACCAAATCATGTAAAATAACATCCATGTCTCTTTAATATGGAAATAAATTGACGAATCGTATCTTGGGCATAAGATTGGATAGGCCAATTTTTTCGGAAAATCGCGAATCATATCTCGGACATGAGATTGGATCGACAATTTTTCCGTGCGATTGTGAGTCATATTTCGGGCATGAAATCAGACTGACAATCATATGCAAATTGTAAAATTAGGAAAATTTCCTAATTTAAAATGCTACTCAATATTGCGAACGGATAATATATTATGAATTTTCAATCTCGTGCATCAACGATATTTCAAATAAGGAAACGAAATATTCGAAACTAAAATTAGACACGATATCTAACCTAATTTGAATATTTGCTTCCAAATTTGGCAACTCGTGAAACAGTGGGTTGGCGCGGTTCCCGGTGGTGATTTTGGCGGAACACAATGGCGTGGGGGGGCAACAGATCGCAGCTAGCTCACTAGTCACGGTGACGAATGTTCACGGACGAGGAGGATTTTGTGTACTATTTGTACGTCGCGGGTGGACTTCATGGCACAGTGAGGAACTCACGGTGGAGGCTTTGTGCTCACTGGACGAAACCAAAGACCTGTAAAATCAAAATTGGATGCAATAATGGTGAGTGGATGCAATGCGGGTTGCTGGTGGAGTGGTGATGGCAACGAGTCAACTCCTCGTAATTCTTGGCACTGCACTCAGTAGAAAAGCGCTCTTTGATGGGTCTCAGCCAAGAGTAATTCTCTGGACAACCTGCAAAAGTAGAAAGCAACACCCCTCGGTTGGGTACGAATTCAGCAAGAGCTCAATGACGGGATGGCGGTGCACGTCACGGCCAAAGTAGTAGGGACCACCGCGATAGAGTGGTGTTGGGACAGGATTTGTCTCAGTGAAGCAGCGTCGGCCCAACGAGCCTCGAAGTCGGGTCAAGGGGAGCAACAACGTCAGGGAAGAAACTTTAGCGTCACTGGTACGAGTGGAATCGTCGTGGCTCGGACACGACAGCAGGAGGTCGGCACCGGATTGGCAACTTGTCGCGGTATCAGTGAGGTCACGGCAGCAAGTCTGCTGGGGGCGACGTAGCAAGGGCGGTGCAGCGATGGCAACTCAGGTGGCTTAGGTGCAGTGCTGCGACGTGGGGTCTCCTTGGTTCAGCCAAGAGAAGACTCTCTCTCTTTCTCTCTCAAGGGCTGCGGTTTCTTTTCTCTCAATTCTGTCTCTCCCTTTGCGAACGGCCTCCCTCGGCCTTTTATATTATTTTCCTTCACCGACTAATCCTTGGACGCATGCATATTCCCTTTCCTCTTTTCTTATTCTAACTGATTTCAACCGATTCTTCCTCAGTCCACTTTCCTCAAGATCCACCGCTTCTTTATTCTTATTATTATTTTTTTTCTTTTTGTTTATTTTGATTGGTCCTCTTTATTGACCGAAGTGTGTACCCCAATATATGCTCGAGATCAAAATGATCTCCCCCCCTACGCTTGCCTTGATTAAGAACGTATGAGTATATTACAAAATGTCCACCTCAATATCATCGAACCTTTCCCAAAACGTGTCCATCTTCTTGCTTGTCGATACTTAATGCGTTTAGCCAAATTTTCTCTCATTGTGGGCTTAGTCCAACTTGTTAAATTAAATCTCAAAAACATCAATTCGAACCCATCCGTCGCCGGTCCGATGTAAATGCAATAATAATAAATGATCCTAAAACTATATGCTATGCAATTTAATTATAATATTTTTGTTTAGGGATTAAAATTAATCCCTAAATTTTTGTATATTAAATTACTAATGATCAATCAAAATTTAGGTTTCAACAATGACCCATGAAGTAATCGACTTCAGAAAAATTCCAGCATGTCATGCACTCAATGTAGAATGTTTTTCATGAGGAAACTTCTTAAAATGAGCTATGAATGAATTTATAAAAATCAAAGAACATAAAAAATGCACTAGAATAGAACAGGGCGGCAGCAATTTGATGTAATCTTATGGCGATTTGATCATGTCAATAATGCTGAAAAATTCTCAAATTTTACCAAATGATAGCCCTAAAGAAGGCAAACAAAGCTCGTGAAGGTCTGGCTTCTAAATCATAATAAAAAAAGTTCGAGCAAAAATAGCAAGGTGCAAACATGAGAATGCTCATGCATGTATTCCGAATTTTGCACTTTTCCAGATTACAGGGTAACATTGTAAAAATTGGAAAGTGGGTCAATTGACATGAAAATGGCTTGATTTTAGTGTCATTAGAAAGCTTGGTGAATTTCCTAAGACTTTCTAAGAGATGATATGTTCAATTAAAACAGTCTACCCATTCGATTTTGAACATTTTCATAAACAAGCTAAATGATTATATTTAGGGCAGCCCTCATGTCAACAAAGTGCATGATTTATTACACCTATATGACAAGGAAAAAGTATGAAAAAAATCATATAGGTCTTGTGTCAAACTGCGAACATTTTCCATTGAGGGATCTAGGCTCTAATGCAATGACAAAGCATGATGTGATAATGGCCAAAACCATGCATCCAAGATGTATATGCATGTTAATAGAATGATGTTTTCATTAATGCATGCAATTAATGGTTCATTGAAACTTATTTGAAGTGGTTTAAGTGTCCCAAGAATGATCTTAGGGCATGCAATGACATTCAAGGGAGTTTCATAGACAAAGAATCACAATTAAATGCACAATTGCACATGAATGCACACTTAGGTTTGTATAGGGAAGAAGTGAAATTAGGACGATTTTTGGAGGAATTCACCCAATGGATGGCATTCAAAAATCATGAGAAAAATATGCTTCATGAACAAAATTCAATAAAAATTCGGTAAAAATTCATGAAGCCGATTTAGATGTTCAGGAACTGCAGAAATCACCAATTAGCGCAGTGATGTTAAGGCCGTTCATCCTAACATGATGACCTCAGAAAATTCTGAGAAAAATATATGTTATAGATGGACATATCATGAATGTTTTGTGTAAAGGAATCATCTCAAATTTCATATCACAGAAATCGGCGAAAAATCATGAAACCGCAAAGGCCAGGTTCTTCACAGAATACCTGGAATCAGAACATAATTGCAGAATGTATGTACGACTTTGACAAAAGCTTTTAGGTATCAACCAGAGTTTGATTGGGTTTTCTATAGCTCATTGGAAAGGTTATCGAGTTTTTTTTAAAAGTTGTAGAGACCTCTAATGCAATCGAACATGATTTCAAGCTCAAACGAAGACATGTCTCAGATTAGTCTCTCTGTAATCCGAATATCACAGATTTAGCTCAAACACCTAATCAAGCCAAATCAATCTACATTCATTCAAGAAAATCCATCCTTAATCATTCTAACACATCACAGCAACCATGAAATCCGTTAAATCGATCCTAAGCTTGAGCTCTACCCCCAATTGTCTATTGCAATCTTGCTTCATTTAGCTTGAGTTGACAAGGCCTACCTTTGTTGATATTTTGCGACAAAACCAAACTCAAGTCTGCAAAACCAGAGCACTAGCCACCTAAGGATGTCGGAGGGGTGCCAGAGGGACTTCAGGTTGCTAGAGGGCAAAAGATTGATGCCGGAATGGCGCCGATGTGTGCCTGAATAGGATCGGTCCAATTGGACCCGATTTGCACTGTCGTGGAGAAACGAGGTCACCGAAGCTTCTTTGGTGACTCTTCGAGCAAACCCCGACCACTAGGAGGTCGAGGATCCACCAGAGAAAAGATTGACACCAGTCCGATCACCAATGGGGGTGTCGGACTGCTGGTTTGGGCAAGAAAGGTCGTCGGTCTTCAATACTGTCTCAAATGCTGGTCTTTAACGTCGACTCACTGAGGTGCTTGGACGAGACGAATGGAAGGTTATCCAAGGAAGCTGCAACCACCGACGAGATGGAGATGAGACGGCAGATGTAAGAGAAGGTGATCTGTGAGGAGGTGACGTCGGTGTGAAGCCGATCGGCGGCCACGAAGCAGCAATGATTAAGGCAATTCTAACCGCCCGAGCCAGTTGAGAGAGAGAGAGAGAAAAGGCGAGAGAGAGAGATTTAGAGAGAGAGTTTTCCATTGTAAAATAGTCGCCCTTGAAAAAATAGTGGGAAAAAACTATCTATAGTCCTCCCTAATCTCAGATCCTAGCCATCAAATTAATTCGATGACTAAGGATTAACTCATGTGCCTAACCAACTTTCTTAGTCTCTAATCATGTTTAACACATTTAACATGTGATAATTTTAATGGTTGAGATTCAATGTGATCAACGGTCCAAATGATTTTTGCAATTAAGGACCTAATTAAGGGTAATTTTGTAATTTTGTGAAAATCTAGGGGCATTTTTGCAAATTCTGGAAATGTGAGGGCATGGAGGGCTCAAATTCAGGTTGGGCCACCACGTAGTGGTGGTCGCCAGCCAAGAACTGGCCAGAGAAGGGCTGAACCGGCCTTCTCTGTCGACGACCAATCGGACTAGTCGGACCGGTCTTGCACTGGTTCAACCGGTTCAACATTTTCTATGGCTGGATCTTTCACAACCCCCAATTAGGGGTGAACAACCAGTTATTTTTGCAATATCCCAGGCTTATCACTGATCCGATTCATTTTATCGTATTTATAAGCACATGCGGAAGCGTACACATCAACCCTGACAACAAGAGCAAGGGAATCGTGAGAACAAGTTAAACATACAACACACCACTATATTACAATAGCAATTTCAGTACAAGCTCATTCGATTCTTAATCTATTTTACATAACATCAAAAGGCTTGAGTTTCCTATCTCCATTGTGGACTGTAGTATCCTTCTCTATACTCGCTATATTGACTATCAACACCTCTAAGATTACAGGTGGCTATACTTACAAACTTGTAAAGGTAAATGGGTGAGTTTTGGAAACTTAGTAAGTAAAACTCCTAACTCTCGGCTAGTAAGACATTTCTTCATAAAGGACTAGCTAGGATAACTCATGCAAATAGTGTCGATGGCCGATCAATAGTAATATAAATGCTACACCATGACTATATTCAAGAGTCTTACTTACCTCAACCTTCGGCTAATGCAAGAATACATGCAAGCCAAACTTAAACACAATTGGCAATCATATGATTTCACTTAATATTGTCCTCGCTCAATTAGGCTCTCTTGGCTCAACCGAGGCTTTCAGCTTTTTGCTGGGCTTCCTGACTCAACTAGGGCATCTCGGCTCAACTAAAACTTCTCGGGGCTAGCTTCTCGAGGCTTTCGAGCTTAAACTAGGCATCCCATTGACATAGGGGCATCTCATCTTCATTGACAAGGCATCCGTTGATGTGGGGGCATCCTGTTGACATGGGCCATTGTCGTCCACTTCAAGTGGCGATGGTTCTCATCTTTCGTTAAGTGATCACACATATGCCATATAAACCGATTCTTGTCTTTTCATTTAGCTGACGCTTTCATGGGCCCACAAAGACATACTCATATATAATGTGTGTCATGCTTTCTATAGCCCAATTCTAATGATGCCATGAATGACCCTAAGCTCGAGGTTTAGCTCAATCGCCAAGTGTTAAGGTTCTTGCACCAATTCAAGACATGAACTCGGTATATTTTGATGTCAACTAAGATTTGCAAGCTTGAGCGATCCCTATACCGAATGAGACTAGGATCCGGCATGCCTCAGTGTGATCCAAGACCTCGTGCCTTGGGCAATCCTCCTAACGCGGGCATCATTCCGATTGTGCAAGACTCAAATACATGCTTAAAACTTCAAATGAGCAAAACCTAAACATAATCACCCAATCTACCCACGGCTTGTCAAGAGAGTGCTGCGTAGACTTAACAAGGAAATGGTCAACACTAGGGAGAGGGTAAGAAGTCTCACTTACCAGGACGAACCTCTAGAACCAAAAGACTTTGCTTGGTGAGGGACACCAGTTGCATAGCCAAAGAACAGAGGAGAGAGGGCGTCCAAGGAAGAGAGAGGAGGAGAGCAAGCCAAAGTGGTGAGAAATGAGGAGAGGCTCCTATTTATAGCCCCCAACCTCATCATTACCCTTCCACAGGAACCAATCAAAATTTTAGGAGTGTCACGCCTACTTTGTTGAGGTAGCAAGCCTAAAACTCTAGGAGAACACTTACTGTGCCATTATAATTTGGCCTACTTGTTCTCCAAGGAAAATCCAAAGCAAATGATGACCAAATCTAATAGGAGAAACCTAAGTTAATGGCTCATCCCTTTCATTAATGCTTGTCATCATTAGGGTTAGATATTTACCTAGCCAAATTGTTCTCCTAGTTTACTCAAGAGAGAGAAGGTTCTAGAAATCATGTTGTGTCACCCATTAGCAATGGCATGTAATGATTATGGGGACACCTAAGCTTCATGATTCACCACCCTCATTTAATGCCTAGATTTGATAATAATTGGCTTTGGATTTGTTGTTATCCTTACCTTGCTCACCAAGACAAGTTAAGTCTTTAGAATTCTCTCTTTTGTCCATTTGTGCCATGATTCACGAACTTGCTATCCAAGGCATATCTTAGGCCTAAATGGATTGATTGGAAGCTTACTTATTTCCTCTCCATTAGTCCACCTCAACTTGCCTCATTAAATGGCATTTAATTCCGCTTAAGGAGATTGCGCTTATTATAGGCCAAGGTTTTATCTATATTATAGGCTTATTATGGAATTCTCTAGAATTGCACTTTCATTGATCCACTTGTGTGCCAACTCACTGACTTGGTGCCTAAGCAAAATATTAAGTAATCATTACCAAATCTTGCTTTAGACACATGAATCACCATCTTGCAGTTAATGAACTTATTATAGAGAGTTCTAAAATTAGTCCATATCCTCAAGAATGAAGCCTCCACAAGAAATTAATTGTTTGAGGTAGTTCTGAGGTTGAATAAGGGATCACAAGGTACTCTTCGGATAACCGATTCCATCAAGTCTGAGGTTTGGGCAATTATGCCCTTCTCAAGCTCAAATCGTCCCTTTAGGCAATTCTTTGTCTTGAGGGTCGGAACTATGGTTGGCTCAATGGCCGGCCTTGGAATCAGCACGATCGGCTTGCTTGGGTCTATGACTAGCCCTTGGGCCAGTCCCTAGGCTTGTCGCAAGACCTGCCCGCGACTGATCCCCTATTCGTGGTCCTTGGTTCATCGATAGGTTCAAGGATAGTTCTAAGGCTATCCATGGCCTCGCACTAAGCCAAGGCACTTATGGACTTTAGAAATTAAGATGAAATTGTTGGGTCCATCTCAAGGCACATTTTGATAAATCCCCAATCCATTTGCATGGGTCCATGGCCGGTGCATAATCAATCCATGATCGTACATTAAAAATTTGAGAATCCCTTTTTATCACTAAGAATTAAATAGGGAATAATGCATTTTTGGTCAGGACACGATTGCAACTGACCAAGTCAGATCATCCATGTATCGAAGCATGGTTGGTGGAATCCCCTATATCGATCCATGACCAATCGATCCACGACCATTCGCTGATTCATGACGGTCCATGATCATCCCATCGATAATTCTCGTGATCCAAAAGTCATTTCATGGGTTGGTGATTCGATCCCATTCGTGTGGTTGGTGGCCGATTCATGGCCGATCCCTTGGCTAGTTCATGGTCGGTCGGTCAGTCGGATCATGACTTATCCTTGATTCCTTACCGATCAAACTGATCAATTCTATGATCGTCAGTCTCTGGTCAATCCATTTCGGACCTTATAGCCATTTTTCAAGGGTTCGAAATCGAGGATGTTACAGGATTGGTCCTATTTCTCTTAGGTTTAAGCAATTTAGTCAACTAAATTGAAAATAAAATTTGCCTAATAAAAAAGGAAACGGTCTAATTTCAAGCAAGTTAGACTAATTAAATCACAAAAATTCAATTTCATGATTTTCTATTAACCTAATCATCTAATTGCTATGGAAATTATTGGACTCACACTATGGGTACACCAAATTGGACTATCTATGCCTTAAATTGGGCAATTTTACTTAATTGTTGATTGTAATTTGCAAATTAATTGAAATTGAACTCAATGAAAATTGTGAGACACCTATTAGTTTAATTGCTTATGCCTAGGCGAAGTTATTGCATCCAAATTGACCTTTAATTGGTGGCAATACATTTTTGCTAAAATTAAATGAGGCTAATGTCAAAATTGAATCTCAATTCATCAAATTAAACTCTAGTTATGAATGGGTCAACTCGAATTTCTTGAATCGAAGCTTAACAACCCTATTTCCTTAAAGCCAAGTAAGCTAAACCACCAAAATTGATGAGTTGGCAAGTGAATTTGTTAAAATTAACCTTGAATTTGGATTTAATGCACAAAATTGAGTAGAATGGAAGTACTCGTTCACGAATCATGGAGAATGGGTTCGGATCCCTAATTATTGGCAAAAATGTCAATTCACATTTCGTTTTGCCTGATCTCAAAATTGGTTGAATGAGTGAATGGGTAATTGTCTCTAGATCATATGTAGTAACAAAAACTAAGTCTAATTACGATTAGAACGGAAATAATTTTATTTTTGGTCGATTCCAAACCTAAAATCGAAAAATTTAGAAAATGAGGTTTTTAATTGTTTGATTGAATGAGAAATAAAGTCTTAGGACTTGCTCATGTGCTTATTTTCAAGTTCAATACATGTGATTGATAGATAATCGCACAAGCCTGATGCATGTACTCATGGGACTTTGTTGGGACACACATAGAACTTGATTTAGGGACTTATGGGGTTAATCACCGTGAGTGCATAAAAATGGTGATTAATTACCATAAGTCGTGTCTAATAATGAATGGGATTAACACTTTTTGTGGCATTTTATGCATGTAAATTTCCAAAGTTGACCATGAGGCTCATTTTAAACGATTGATTACTGATTGGATTCATTGAAATGCTTGATTGTCTTTTGCTTGATTCAATGTTTGTTTCAAGTGTAATATGCTTACACAATTTTAGTTTAGAATTAGAATAAGTCCCATGAAGGTAATGATCCTAAAGACGGTGATGGTCGATGTCCATTTCAATCCTCTTGGTTATATAATTCCTTCAATACCCGACATATGTCTCGAGTTTTCTTATATGTTGTATAAAAATCCGATGAGTTACAAGTTTTGTCTTCCTTTCCTTTATTTTACTTGCATATTTAGGATGGAATGTTAGATTTACCGCTTTCTTTGAATCTTTACTTTCCACACTGCAATTTCAATTCAAATTGTTTGCCTTGCTTTTTCATCTTTATAGAATTAGAATGGCATGAACCCGATATCCACGCATGATCACATTTTTATTTTAAATGGCATGAAAATGTAAAAAGACATGCATGATCACTTTAGGTAAATACGATGACAGTTAGGCACCAAAGTGGTGCTAATAGAAACATTAGCATAACCCAAGTTTCCAAACCCTAGATCTCTAGTTACGTGGAGATCGAGGAAACTCTCTCGACCCTTGATTGGGCTTTCTAGCCGACACCTAATTGAGGCTAGTGGCAACTCCTAACATAATACCTTAGGTTGCTTTAATGAACTTAGATAATAAAACGAACCTGTCGTGTGGGATATGAATTCTCAATCAAGATTCGCTACGGTTTAGCATATCGTTGCTACAACCATAGATGGGGCAGGGTGATGATGTCTGGCTATAGAAATACCTTCATAAGAGCGATAGTGGAGTGCGGATTTTGTTTGGGATTCACCTTGGTTTAGCATACTTGTTGCCACGACCTTAGATGGGACGAGGTGATAGCATCCATCTATAGTAATACCTTCATAAGAGCGACTGAGGTAAACATACTCCTAAACTCACCTTTGCTCTTGTTCGCGATTTGAAGATTGGGTTATGATACCTTCTCGTCATGTGGGGTATGGGTCTCATGGAGCACTCATCTCAGTTTAGCATACTTGAGCGGATTTAGCCTAGATGACAAAGGGATGCTGTCTTTTGGTGGGTATTCCCTCGAGAGGGCTATCGTGGTTAAAAATACCTCTAAACCCGTATTTCACATCCGGTCTTCTTTCTTCAAAGGTAAGCAGTTCTTGTGGGAACAAGTCACGACACCCTTTTGTTGTTGCGTGAGGCATGAGCTTGGGAGAGCTCGTGACCACAATCGAACAAACTCATGTAGGGTCTCTAATGTACCATGAGGGAGATCTTGTGGTCAAGTGCCTCTAAACTCCATCCCTCCCGACATTGACCATTACCGAGGGTGGGTCGAGACAACACGCAACCTGGCAACACATGAGGTAACAACCTTAACAAAAGATGCGTGGCTAAAAGAGTAATTAAATGACATGACAATAGTTGGATAAAAATCATGTAGATTGCTTAGGTAACCATGAACATTTTCTTTAAGAGGCATATGCCTTAATGAGTACACACGGCATGCTACAAAATCATCAAGACAAACATGATATAATTGAACAAATTTTGATTATAACGTTGAAATCAAGTTTATCCACGTGATTGATTGACCACACGAAGTCCGATTAACATGATCCTTGCCTTTGGAAAGATAATGTGATGTATAATGACTCTCATGAAGACATCTAGGTCAAAGAATGTCAATTGTACATTCAATTTAATGCAAATACAATTCGGACTAAAATAGGGCTGACAGGACCAAAGTTCAAATTGCAAGGGTTTTCACCTATCGTATGAACACATAAAAATCTGAAAAAATTACATGACATAGGCAAGACGAACATCTTTCATGAAGAAACCTAAGGTCAGATCATCACAGAAAAATTCACAAAAATTAGGCAATATTGCAGGTCACAGAAAATCAGCATGCATAGAGGTTAAATGACATATATTCTCGACAATTGAACATGCCCTAAAAATTTTGAAAAAATTTGTACAATGCAGGCCATACATTTTTGAGAATTTTCCATGTAGAGGTTAATTTCCAGATCCGAACATATTAGCCGTTAAAAAATCACTAAGCCGAATTAGGGGATAAATACATCGAACAATCACAATCAATTAAAAAAAAACACGCATCGTGGCACATCTATCAGAAAAAATTAGAAAAAATTTATGTCGTAGTTTATGTCATGTAGAGCAATCTCATGCAGGATGTGATTCGAAAATCCGAACTGAAAAATCGGCACAAAATTGACAAAAATGCCAACATCGGGTAAAATTTGGGGCAGAATGACCTAACAATGGTTTTAAGAGGATTTCACCTACTTATCTAGCTGGAAAAATTCTGAAAAAATATATATATATTGTTTCCAACTCCATTTTGTGCAACTCTTATGAAGAAACCTAGTCTATATCTCAACACAAAATTCGACACAAAATGGAGAAATTTGCTAAAATCGGATTAAACTTTAAATCATGTTTCTGCAAATTTTCCAGATTTGATCTGCAACTTACTATGAAGAATTCAAGTATCGAATGACGTCCGATCAAGGTGTGTAATATATAAAACGAAGCTCTTGATGTGCTCTACGAATGTCTAGAAGGCTTCAAAAGCATCTGAAGACATATAATAGCTCAGAATCAGTAAAATAGAAGGTTGCATGCAATGATTCGAATTTGCAGAATGAGTTCACCCTCAAGAACATGATCATCAATCATTCAATCATCTTCATAACAGCCAATAGCATCAAAATCAAACTCATAGGAGTCCTAGGGCGAATTCTAGCCCTAGCCACCTAGAGCGGCCTCGCTTTATCGAATTCGAGGCTTGGATCTTTACCTTTTGCACGTTCTCAAGTAGATTGAGTTCCGATTTGTGCTTATCTCAGCAAAACCAGAGCAAATGGATCTCGAGGAAGCTCCAAAGGTTTGCAAACTTCACCGGAGGACATCGGGATAGGCTCAGGGGGCTTTAGCCTTGATCCAGTTCAAAACTGAACTGGATCGGCTCGGTTTGAAGTCAATCAAACTAGCGGATGAAGGAGGTGCCGGACGGGAGGAGAGAGAGAGATCGAAGGGGAGCGATGGCCACTAGAGGCTCGAGCATGGAGAAGGGGACGTCAGAGGAGGCGGCACCGATAGCGGCAATGCTGGAGGAGGTCTGGTGAGCGGCGACGATAGGTGACAAAATCGAACCGCTTGGGCGGTTTAGAGAGAGAGAGAGAGAGAGAGAGAGAGAGAGAGAGATTTTATGAAAATTTTCCCCAAAAAATCTGCACAATGAGCCCCCCTCCTAAATTTCGGAGGGAAAACCTCTTTTATACCTCCGTTTGATGTCAAATCCTAGCCATCGGTTGAATTTGACTGCTAAAGATTAATCCTATGGATCTAACAAACTTCCTTAGCCTTAAAGCAAGTTTAGAATTAAGCATGTGCTCAATTAAAGAGCTGAGATTTCATAAGATCAATGGTCTAAATCATTTTTGCAATTAAGGAACTAATTAGGGGCAATTTTGTAATTTCATGAAAACTCGGAGCATTTTTGTAAAATTCGAGAAAAACGAAGGCATGGGAGAATTGGTCATGGGACGAGCCACTCATTGGTGGTCATCATTGACCAAGAATTAGCCAGAGGAGGGCTGGACTGGCCTCCTCCGCCAGCGACCAATTGGACCGGTTTTCCACCAGTTTGATCGGTTCGGCTGCTTGTTGGGTGGTTTGGTCTAATTGGCTTATGAATTTATGCAATTTAGTCCCTTGAAAGAAAATTTTACCTAATTGGAAGAGAAACAGTCCAATTTGAAGAGAAATGATCCAATTTTGGCCTAATTTAGGCTAATTAAACCATACAAATGCATTTCAACAATTTATATTGGTTTAATTACCTAAGTAATATGAAGAATATTGGACTTATGCCATGGGTGCACCAGATTGTACTTTCTAGGCTTAAATGGACAATTTCACTTAATTGTTGATTTAAATTCAATTAAAATCTTGACACATCTATTAGCCTATTGGCCCATACTTAGGGGAATCTATTGCATTCAAATTGACATCCAATTGATTGCATGAATGCTAAAATTAAATTGAGGACTAATTTTGAAATTGAACCTCAGTTCATCAAATTAAGCCTTAGTCATGAATTGATCAACTTGAATTTCATGAATTAATGTTTAATAACCCTATTTCCTTAAGGCCAAGTAAAATAAATCTTCCAAATTGATGAGTTGGCAAATGAATTTTCTCAAATTGACCAAAATTTGGATTTTACTCACAAAATTGAGTAGAATGGAAGTATTCATTTGTAAATCATGTAGGATCTAGACCCCTAATTAGGGGCAAAAATGTCAATTCATATTTTTGTCTTGCCCAATCTTGAAATTGATTGAATGATTAAACGATTGATTGTCTCTAGATCAAATGTCATAAAGGGAACTAAGCTTAATTATGACTAGAATGAAAGTAATTTTTTTTTGGTCAATTTTGAACCAAAAATTGAAAATTTTGGAAAATGAGGTTCTTAATTGATTTTCCCAAAATTCTTGATGCTAAAATCAAATTGAAGCTAAAATAAAGTGATTTTGTGATTTTTGTATATTTTCATTTTTTGGTCAAAGGCAAAAGTCAAACTCTAGTTGATTTTTTATTAAGAGTTCGATTTTATGGTCAAATCTTTATATTTTTTTCAAAATTTTCACTTCTAAAGTGAAATTAAGCTTGAAAGGAAATTTTTGTGCAAAAGCCCAAATTTAACTTCGGGTTGACTTTTGGTCAAAGGGTTGACCAAAAAGTCAACTCGAAATGTCAACCGTTTGACTTTTCGGATTTTTATATGAAATAAATAGAAAATTGCCTCTTGAAACTAGGCCAACAAATAGAATTAAAAAGTGACACTGTTTGCTCGAAAAAGGGTTCCATCGCGATTTAAAACTCCAATTTCGATTTTTTGCCTTTGTTGACGTGTTGACTAAACATCATGTGTCAATAGTTGCCCCTCTTTGAGTGGGAGTTTAGAGAGTTTCCACTCGAAGACAAATTGATACCTGCAATTTTTAGTCAACTCTACTTAGGAAATAAAGAACAAATGATGGAAATGACATTTGTCGGAAACATACCTACATACTTACCGTTGTTCGTTAGAAAAGTTTGGTTCATTCATGAAGGTCTCTCTCTTCTAATCTCTCATGGAATGGGGTGAAGGAGAGTAGAGATGAAATGGAATGGAGTGAAGAAAGGAAGGAAGGATAGGAATTTTCAGGAAAAATGTATAGTTTAAGGATGACCACTAACTTGAAGACAATGTTTAAGGATAATCTAGAACCTAAAAACATAGATGACCACTAACCTAGAGGACATGGTTTAAGGATAGCCATTAATATAGAGACAAGGTTTAAGGATAACCTAGAACCTAAGAAAATGGTTTTTGGTTGATGAACAACTGAAGATGAGGTTTTGGCTAACCAGGAATCGAAGATGAGGTTTTGGCTGACCACGAACCGAATCACTTGGAGAGATAACATTTTCGAAAGGGGATTTGAGATTGCTTGACAATAATCATCAATTTCCTTAAGAGGAAGTTTTAACAAAATGATCTTTTATTAACCATCTAAGGGTTAAATCAAATAAGTCAAATTGGAGATAACCTAATCAAAAAAGTCTTTCTCACAAACTCTCATAGAAAGTTTTTGTTCCCATCCATTGAGTGGGAAACATACATATTTCACTCTTAGGGTGCGTTTGGTAACATTTCTACTTCTGGGAACAGTTTCTTTTGAGAAATAGTTCTTTTCTATTTCTACTCCCTGGAACAATTTCTGAGTAAAATAGGGCGTTTGGTAACTACAAAAATTTCTTGTTCTCGGAATAGAAAAAGAATAGAAATGCGTTTGGTATCGACAACAATTTTTTATTTCTTTCTTCCTTGATGGCGGTGGCGCCCGGCGATCGGCGGTCGCCGCCGCCGGCCGCCGCCGCCGCCGCCGCGGTCGCCGCCGCCGCCCCGCCCCGCCGCCGCCGCCGCCGTCGCCGCCGCTAGCCGCGCCGCCGCGCCGATCTCCGGCCGCCACCGCCGGCCGCCGGCCGTAGGGTGAAGGACGGCGACGGCGGTCGGCCGGCAAGCAAGGCGACGGCGGAGATTGGCGACCGGGCGGCGGCGGCGGGGGCCGGAGACCGGCGGGCGGCAGGGCCGGCGGCCGGCGATCGGCGGGCCGGGCAAGTGGCGGCAAAGAGCGGCGGGCGGCGGTGGGTGGGTGGCCGCGTGTTATAAACGGTGAGAAATCTCCAAGAAATAGTTTCCAAAAATTGTTCCCAGGAATAAGAAGCTACTTTTTTCTACTTCTCATTTCTACTCCAAATTTATTCCTAGGAACAACTTTCTATTCCCGGGAATAGAAAAATCAGTTTGCGTTACCAAACGCATTTCTGTTCTTTTTCTATTCCAGGGAACAAAAGAATAGAAAAACAAAGAAACAGAAGTGTTGCCAAACGGAGCCTTAAAGTCTCATATAACCTCTGTCGGAGGCTTTTGGAAATGTTCATAGTGAATACAAATCGATTGATCAAAACGGTATTTTGCAAGGACCGTGATATAGGCTTGGTTATTAGGTTACACAAAGGATATTCGCTTTAAGGCCAAGAAAAGAATATTCAATCAACATTTTCATCGGGTTTACAAGTCATGAACCTTGAAGATTAGACAAGATGGGATTGCTTCCACTCCTTCTAGCTATGGCTCTTACATAAGATTCTAACTTCAACTCAAGATATCCCAATCGGAAAAGGCTTCAGATGTGGGTTGTAATGTTCGTTTGGGTGAGACTTAAAAGGCTTAAAATATTTCAAACAAAAGGGTTCAAAGAGTTGGTGATTATCTTGGCATCATTACCATCATACAACCTTTTCAATGATTTGACTCTTGACATTTGACTTATCTCAAGAGTCTCTTGCTATATGATTTTGTCATGAGAGTTTTGCTCTTCTTTTACAATGGCAGTGAATGGTTTTATGCAAAACATGTTTTTTTAAACTTTTGACGGACTTTGGCCTTGTTTTTACTAAGCACACTGCTTTTGCTAATCCTTTTGATTTTTATTCTCTATTAAGTATCTAAGTCTTTCAAGATGTCTTTTGGATTTTTTTTACAACATTCTTATTCAATTGGCAAATCACATGCATTGCCCCATTGTGGGGAGATAATCACTGCTCAGGTTTTGGAAAAAGTGCATTAGGCTCAAATTGGTTAAGTAATGGATAATTGTATTTGGAGTAGCGAAATGAATGCTCTTCCTCATTTTGGGATGTCTCGAGGTGTTTTGCCAGAATCCACTTGGAGCCATCACAAGAAGATTAATGCAAGTGAAAACAATAAAATCTTTCTTGATCTTTTACTCCAATTTCTAATGATAACCTCCTATGATTCCTCATTGTGAGGTCGTTCTTGACTGGGATGTTTTGAGAAAAATCTCCCTATTAGGTTCAAAGTGGCTTGTAAAGGGTAAAATCAGTGTTTATGATTGAGAAAGAGATGCCTCTTATCATTTCAATGCATGTATTCAATGTGAATGAATCCTACGTCCTAAGATATGGTTGTTTCACTCAATTCTCTCAAAGTGTGTATATGAACATGTTTGGTTAAAGATTTTCCATTCATCATCTAAGTCATTACCATTTGGTATTTTCGAAAAAAACAAAAACTTTAGTTTTTTCAAAACATCATTTGGTTAAAACTCCCATCCATGAGGAATTGAGATTTGAAAACTCTTCATAGTCTCTCTTGGGGAAAAAGGTCTTTCGAAGAGAGGATTTTTAAATGGAGAAACCCTTCGGACAAAGATTTTCTTGTCGCGAAAGGACTCATGTGACAAAATCACACCTATATACTTAGACTCTAGGAAAGGTGATCAGTCTTGAATGGTTGTTTTCTTGAAGTTGATTCATTGCAGGTTATAGTCGTCCTCCTTGGGAACTCTTCAATACTTACAAAATGAACAAACATGCAAATATGTATGCATGGGATGCATGATGCAGTTGTGCTATAGTGGCTCAAGTTTGATCCAAAAGCGGCTCAAAGGCCTTTCACTCTATCTAAGGGAAATATTTCTTGATAGCGTCAATATTTATAGGCTTTGGCAATTCACAGCCATCCATTTCTACGAGAATAAGTGCTTGACCAGGCAGTACGTTCTTGATAATATACGGTCCTTTGTAGTTCGGAGTGAATTTTCCATGAAGATCTAGGATAATTAGTAGAACCTTTTGAAGTATGAGGTTTTCAACTTCGAAATGCCTTAGTTAGACCTTGCGATTGAATGACTTAGCTATACACTTTTGGTAGCTTTGTCCATGACATATGGCTTTTAGCCTCTTTTCATCTATTATGTTCAATTGCTCAAACCTTTGTTGAACCCACTTAGCTTTAGAGGGTTTTTTTGGGACACAATCCCTCAATGAAGGGATTTCCTCTTTCACGGGTATGACAGCTTCTATTCCATATACCAATAAGAATGGTGTTGCCCCAGTTGAAGTATGAATAGAAGTTCGATACACCATCAATGCATAAAGCAACCGTTTGTGTTAATCACAATAATTCTTAGCAGTTTTAGATAGAATCTTCTTGACATTCTTATCTGCCGCCTCCACAACTCCATTCATTTGTGGATGGTAAAGAGAAGAATTCAAGTGACGAATGTGAAATTCGTTAAGCAATTCATCGACTATCTTGTTGTTCAAATTATATCCATTATCGGTGATTATTGCGTTAGGAACTCCATATTGAGTGATGATGTCATGACGGATAAATCTTGCCACATTCTTAGCAATTGTAACGTCCTGAAAATCAACCCCATTTTGGGATTTTATAAAATGGCGATGTTGATCGAATGCCTAGTCAGTACAAATATTCTGAACTAATCGTTCGTGGGATAATGGACTATAGGGAGGCGCCGAAAGGAAACAATACGCGTACGACTCGCAATTTCAATCAGGAACGAACCCTTTGACCATAAGGGCCTGGGCGGGAACGATATTCTCTAATACTAGACTATTAGGGAAACGGAAATAAATCAATTTGGCAGAAGTACGAAGTCGGGTTGCGGGTGATTTCCACACGACTTTGGTACGAACTACAAACAACGCTAAACCGATTCATTTTTATCTTGTACTCGGGATTATCAATTGAGCCATTGGAATCACATGACAACTGAAGGACGTCCTTGACTTGATAAATTGCTTAAACGTGGATTGAAGAACTGTCGACCATGGGTCAAACATGAGGAAAAATTCTAAAAAGGCGCTCAATAGTCTAATTGTACTGCGGTCGCAATTAACTCAACTTAATCCCGAATTTTAATCCTATTTTGGGTACCGATTTCTCAGTAATGTCAGAACTAAATATTTGGATGTCGCCTCATTTATTGTCAAGTTTTCCAATGGGCTTTAAAGTGTCGAAAAAGGAAAAATTAGATCGGGAATTCGAGCCCGCTAGAGGGTCGGCCAAGACCGGTGGCCCAATGGGCCTTGCGCCCATCCAGCCCAGCCCAAGATGACCCCATTTCCTTCCCCCTTCTCAACTCATGAGCCCTCTCTTCTAGCCCTTTTATTTTGTGGTTCCAAATGGGCTTTGTTTCGCTTGGTTTTCATTAGGCCTTAGCCCAATTGGACTTACCACTTGCCTTGGCCTAATTAGACCAATTTGTTCAGCCACTCTCTCTCCTCCATTTTCCCTTGCAGCCAACCTCGCCCCTCAACCTTTCTCTCTCTTTTCTCTTCCCTTTTTCCCCTCACTTTTGCCGCCCTTATTGCCATCGCTAGAGCTGCAGCCACCACTTAGTGTGGAGCCACCGCTATCCGGAGGCCAGTTGCTCACCACTGACCGCCCCTGGTCATCACTGACCACCCGCCCAGCCGCTGGCAGCCGTTATTGCCTTGTTTCCTCGGAACAGCAGCCCGGCACTGTTTTTGCCGGAAATGGCCGCCGTTCGTTGTCCATCGCCATCCCCGAGCTAACCCCATGTAGCCCTCGCCCTCACCCTCGCCGTTGCTCCGATGTCGCCGAAATTTTAGGTCACGTGAGTTAATTTCCTAATCCCTTAGTTAGGGGTAATCTTGCTTAGGAGTAGTTTAATTAGTTTAATACTTGTTATGCTTATGGATGATGGATGATGGTTGATTAGCATTTTAATATTATTGTTTAATTTTGCTTAGTGCTAATCGTGGTTAGGATAAAGTAACCGCAGTTAGATTAAAGTAACTGTAGTTAATTAAAGTAACCTCAGTTGAGTTAGTTAACCGTTGTTGGGTTAGAATAGTAACCATGGTTAGTATTAATAAATATTATTATTATTATTATTATTATTGGAATAAATATTTATTATTTATTATTTTCGGAATTATTAATTATATTATTTTATAATTTCGAATTATTATTATTTATTTCTGAATATTTATTATTTTTGGGAAAAATAATTAATTGTGATTATTTATCAGAAATGATTTTAATCGAGAAATTTTGTGAGAAAAATTATTAAGGCCTATTTTCTAATATTAATTGTGATTAATTGCTTGGTTATTAAGGGACATCATTTTTGATTAAATATAGGTTTTGGGCAATGTAGTTAATTAGGTGGATTAATTGTTTTAATAGTATTGTTCAATGTTGATTATTTTATGGGAATTATGAGGTATACTTGATTATTAATTGATTGTTATCCGCTGTTGAAGCTCGTGATTAATTAATTGCCGATTGTTGCAATTTTTGTGAGTGGTTGGACTGTTATTGTTGTCTGGACTGCCAGTTATTGCTACATTACATTATACGTGTGTTAACTGCAATAGCATGTTGCATGAGCACGAACTATGTTTGCATTGACGACAGAGCAAAGAAAATAACGAATTGATTGATGATGTGTTGCATGGTCACATTAAGAGGAGAGCCTGGCGCTATCGGATGACCACCAATCCTTCGGGGTTGTGCTATGGCTATTAGATTGCCTGATAGCGATCAGTTACGGAGTCGCAGTAGAGGCCGAACCCATGCTCCTTTGGGAATGCCGTCTTGAGAGAGAGCCCTTGATGTAGCCGTGCCTCACGAGAGAGGACAATAATTGGTTTAGGACCAGTTGACCGTCAACCATAAGGTTGTGTCGTGGCCCATGGGGCCGTAATAATCGGAGCACGCATGGATATTGAGTCATGAGAAAGCTATGTGCAATGCTTTGATTATTTGCATGCCTCTTAATCTTGTTATGATTTAAATGACGGTTTCTACAGGTTGCGTGTGCCAAGGCAAGGTAGGGTCTCCTGTGGTTGCATCTAATTATTGAACTGTCTTCCAATAATGTTTCTCTGAGGCATGGTATTTGGTTGATTGTTGAGACTATGTTGTATGTTAGACTACCTTGAGGCGAGCGGAGTCCTAACCGAGGCTTAGGACTTTAACTTACTAAGTATATCTGTCGTGGTTAACAATTTTCAGAACCTTAGGATGACGCAGTACCCGGCGAGGTTTGGTGTCCCGATGGACATAAGCACCATCGTTACTACGCGGCTCGTCCTGGGCCACAATTTTGTTTACGAGCACCACGTGACGACGGTGTGGGTGGACGAGTGATTGAGAGATCACTACGCGCCTCACGTCTTTAAGGCGTGGTTCATTTGGATAGGGGCATATTGTATAGTCTCCTAAGGGGTTTTGATGGACCGGTCTCGCCTGTGGGGCCGACTGATGAGATCTAGGATCCCATGAACCTTGATCAAGGGATCTCCGACCCAATCACTAGGGAGACCGATCCTTTGGAGGCCAGCGATTAGGCATATGTGGCCACTTTTGCAGTGATGGGTTAGTCAGGCTGGTCCCTTTTTGAGTAGGCTTTAGCATGTCGCTTGTAGTAAGGTGTGTATATATATGCTATTGTTCAGGCTAACCTTGCAGATAAATAAAATGGTGTTCTTGTCTTTCCTCTATTGCATTTTTGCTGCTATCCCTATTGGTTGTTGGTTGGGTGTTTGTTTCGCTTCTACATGTGCTTAATGATAAGATAAATGAATTGGTTGACGATAGTACCTAGGATGTCATACTTAGACCTCAAGTGAATTGGGGTTGTCGCGAGCTCGAGAGTCGGGGCGTGACAACAGTAACATGAGCATAAGAATTGGCTTCAATACATCTGGTGAAATAGTCAATAGCCACTAATATGAAACAATGTTCATTGAATGCTTTGGGGTTGATTGGTCCGATGATGTCGATGCCCCACATTGAGAATGGCCATTCTTCGAACATTTGATGTAACTTATTAGGAGGAGTATTGATCTTGTCTCCATAAATTTGACATTGATAACAACAATGCATGTATTGGACACAGCCGACCACCATGGTTAACCAATAGTAACCCGGCCTCATGATTTTTCTTGAGAGGAGATGACCGCTTATATGAGGATCGCACTCTCCTTTGTTTATTTCCTTCATGGCTTCTTTAGCATCCACACACTTCAACAAAACTGAATTGAAGGATCTATTGTACAAGGCTTCTCCAGTGAGGAAGAACTTGGAAGCTAACATGTTTAGATATTTTTTATCCATAGCTTTACTTCCCTTGGGAAATTTACCTTATCGAAGATAATTCATGATATCGCAATACCATGGCTATCCATCAGGCTTTTCTTCCACAAGAATACAATAAGCAAGCTTCTCTAATATATCAATCTTCAAAGGATCAATATTCAACCCATCGGATACCTTGAGCATTGATGACAAAGTTGCCAATGCATTAGCAAATTGATTTTGAGACCTTGGTAAATACTCATAAGAGATTTTTTCAAATTCCTTCACCAAGGCTTGAAGCTACTCATGGTGAGGAATTAATTTCGAATCATGTATTTGCCATTCACCTTCCGTTTGAAGGATAATGAGTGCAAAATTGTCATAAATTTGTAATCTCATGACTTTCATATTAGTAGCCAATTATAAGCCAAGAATGTAAGCTTCATACTCAAAAATGTTGTTGGTATAGGGGAGCACCAACTTTACAACCACGAGATAATAATGACTCGTTGGGGAGATCAGAAATGCCCCATGCCAAAACTGGAAATGTTGATGGCACTATCGAAATACATAGTCCATTTGTCGAAGGAGATCACTTAGATTCTATCATCAATCTCATCTAAGTCATTGGTCTTTCCGGGATCTTTGGCTAGCATGTTGGCTATGGCTCGACCCTTAATTGACTTTTGTACCATGTTTTGAATATCAAATTCGAATAGCAATATTTGCTATTTAGCAAGCCTTCCAACTAATGCAGGCTTCTCTAAGAGGTAGTTGATTGGATCATTCTTAGTCACCAAGAAAATTTGATGGTGAAGAGTATATTGCCGCAATCTATGCAATACCCAAATTAGGGCTATGCAAGTCTTCTTGGTCTCTGAATATCCTGACTCACAATTGGAGAATTTCTTGCTTAAGTAATATATGACTTGTTCCCTTGCATCATCTAGTCCTTTTTGGGTTAACATAGCTCCCAATGACCCTTCATAGATAGTGAGATGAAGAATTAAAGATACCTCCGGAGTTGGTGGCACCAACATGGGAGATTGCAAAAGATATTGCTTCAATTCTTCAAAGGACTTTTGATAATCCTCATCCCATTGAACTTTGGCATTTTTCTTCAACAACTTGAAGAAAGGCTTTGCAGTTTCGGATAATTGGGAAATGAATAGAGCAACGTAATTTAGTCCTCCCAATAAACTCCATACCTCTTTAATAGTAGAGGGAGGTTTCAAGTCACAAATGGCTTTCACCTTTGATAGGTTGATTTAATGCCATGGCTACTAACCATGAATCCCAACAATTTGCCAGATTTTGCCCCAAATATGCACTTCGTAGGGTTGAGTCTCAATTTGAATTTTCTAAGTCAATCGAACAGTTTCCACGAGACTTCAATGTGATCTTTGCCTTTTCTTGACTCAGTGATCGTGTCATTGGCATAGACTTCAATTTCTTTGTGCATCATGTCATGAAAGAGAGTCTCCATGGTTCTTTAATAGATTGCTCCAGCATTCTTCAAACCAAAAGGCATCACCTTGTAACAAAATGCCCCCAATGGGGTGATAAAAGATGTCTTAGTCTTATCCTCTTCTTTTATTCGGATTTGGTTATAGCTAGAAAAACCATCCTAAAGAAGAACAACTTGAACCCCGCTGTGCTATCCACCAATGCGTCGATGTGCGGCAATGGGAAGTCATCCTTAAGACTTGCCTTATTTAAGTCTCGATAGTCAATACATACTCGAACCTGTCCATCTTTCTTCATGACAAGGACGATGTTGGTGATCCAATTGGCATAATGTGTGATTTCAATAAAATCGATCTTCAAGAGTTTCATGACCTCTTCTTCGATTTTCTTGGATAATTCTAGCTTTGTCCTCCTAAGCTTTAGTTTCTTAGAAGAATACTCAGATCGAGAGGCAATGAATGTTCTACAATAGTAGGGTCCATACTACGTATATCGACATAGGACCAAGCGAATACGTCTCGGTATTCCTTTAGGAGATCAATTAACCTATCGGCATCCATTGGGGAAAGATTTGAGCTAATATTGGTTTCTTTGGGATTTTCAAAATCTCTCAAATTCACGGTAATTGTTTATTCTTTAGTAGGTGGTTTAGACTCTTCACATCGAATCCATTCCTTTTCGACAGCTTTAGAATTCTCTTCATCTTCAAGTCTATAATAATCGGGTTTGCTTGCAGTCTCATGAGGCAAATTCGAGCCATGCATATGAATATCTTGATCATGCAAAATATTATGCCTGAGATGTAGCCATAAGATGGTTAGTATATGAATATAACAAATGCAACGCATGTATATGTCATGTGAAAAATCCTTTCGAATTCCAAATTTATGGAAAATTGAAAAGGAACTCGTCCTCATATCTTTGGACATTATTGTTTCAAGAAAACCATTTTGGAAACTATTGATCGTGTAGAGATCCAGGCCTCAAAGCAATCATCATATGACTAGTTTTGTTGAAACTATGTCTCGAGTTTGAGCCCAAAACAAAAGTTTGATTTGTTTCCTAATCCTAGTAGGTGTGGGTTTCCTAATCCTAGTAGGTGTGGATTTCTTAATTTATTCTTTCCTACTTAAAGTAGGAGAAACTTTCAAGAATTGGAGAGTCCTCAAGTCCACTATATATATACGGCTATGCGTGGAGAAGAATTAAGCCATTGTTGATGCAAGAGGTCTTGAAGCGCCGATTCGTCATCGAGTGCTTGGGAGGAGTTTTCTCCGTTGATTTCGTTCAAGCAATTACGCCAAGAAGATTCAAGTGTTTGTAGCCGATTAAATTCTTGCGGTAAGAATTTGTGTATAATTCCTTTGTGAGATTGAGAGATTATTTCACTAGGAATTGTGGGGCTAAACACTGCGTGAGTTATTGGGTGTAATTGGGGCTTGGGAAACACTGAGAGTGTTTGAGTAACTCGAGTGTGTAATCTCCATTGTATCGCTTGTTCTATAGTGGAATTCGTCGCTGCTCTCCCCGTGGACGTAGGTCTCTATGACCGAACCATGTAAATCTGGTGTCCGATTTATTTTCTTTATTCTGTCTATTTTATTGTTCGATCGCTCGCCCTTTCCGCAACAATTGGTATCAGAGCCAGGTTTGGCTGAGCTGAAGCAAATCGATGGCGACAGAAGAAGTAAAAGTGAGAATCGACAGATTTGATGGGAAGGATTTCGGTTTCTGGAAGATGCAGATTGAAGATTATCTTTATCAGATGAAACTGCACGTGCCCTTATCAGGCAAGAAGCCAGAGACGATGAAGAAAGCTGACTGGGATTTGCTGGATAGACGAGCTATGGGTGTTATTCGGCTGACGTTGGCTCGTAACGTCTCGTTTAACATCGTGAAGGAGACTACCACTGTGGGTTTGATGAAAGCCCTATCGGATATGTACGAGAAGCCCTCTGCAATCAATAAGGTCTATTTGATGCGGCGTCTCTTAACTTGAAGATGAGCGAAGGTACGTCGGTTGCGAGATCATATCAATGAATTCAATGTGATTGTTAGTCAATTGAGTTCAATTGATATTGACTTTGAAGATGAGGTATGTGCTTTGATTCTGTTATCCTCATTGCCTGATAGTTGGAATACTACCGTTACTGCTGTTAGTAATTCCTCTGGGTTAACAAACTTAACGTTTGATGGGGTTCGGGATTTAATTCTAAGTGAGGATATTCGTAGAAGAGAATCTGGTGAACTCATATCTACTGCTTTAGTAGGTGAAAACAGAGGAAGAACTAGTACACGTGGTAGTATGAACATGAACAGACGTAGCCAGTCAAGGATTGATGGTGCTGTCTGTTGGAACTGTGGCAAGAGGGGGTATCTTCGAAGAAATTGCCTTAAGCTGAAGAACGAGAAGGGTAAGGAAATTTTAGTTGATACTGCAGATGATGTTGCAGCTATAGCTGTTGGTAATTCGGATAGTGCCGATTATGTCTTGCCTGTAACTGATTATTCATCGTTTGATGGATGGATTATGGATTATGGTTGTTCTTTTCATGCTACACCAAATAGAAACTGGTTTACTACTTATCAGTGCACGGATGGTAGTAAAGTGCAGTTGGGGAACAACGCTAAATGCGATGTTGTAGGTGTTGGCGATATTAAAATCAGAATGCATGATGGTATTGTGAGGACATTGACTGGAGTGAGGCACGTTCCAGAGTTGAAGAAAAACTTAATTTCCTTGAGTGCCATGGATTCAGTTGGGTGTCGGTATATTTCAGAATGTGGAGTTCTGAAAGTTGTTCGAGGTGCTTTAGTGATAATGAAAGGAATCAAGCATAATGGCCTGTATGAGCTTCAAGGTGAGACAATGATAGATTTCTCTACGGAGACGTCAGATGCATCTGTTCGAGAGTCCGAATTGTGGCATATGCGTTTGGGGCACATTGATGAGAGAGGCCTGAAGGTTTTAAGTGAAAGAAATCTGCTATGTGGTTATGTTGCTAACGAACTAAATGTATGCAGGTGCTGTGATTTAGATCAACAGCAGAAAGTGCAGTTCAGTACGATAGTCAAAGAAACCACGGAAATTGCAGAGTTACTTCACTTGAATGTTCGCAAGTTGTCGTGGTTTCCTTCTAGGAAGAGTGCCAAATATATGTTAACAGTTGTTGATGATTACTCGATGAAGACGTGGGTGTTTGTGCTTAGGTACAAGTTTGATGCTATTGTCAGGATCATGCAGTTGAGAGCTTTGATCGAAAAGGAGACTGGTAAGATGATCAAGCAGGTGCAGACTGACAGTAGTATGGAGTTTTGCTCAAAGCTGTTAAACGAATTCTGCATGAAGGAAGGCATAGTGAAACACTGCACTATTGCCAATGAACCACAACATGTTGCAGAATTGTTGAGCAGAACATTATTAGAGATGGCCCACAAAATGATCTCTAGTGCTGGTATGGCTAGGAGATTTCTAGCGGATGCGCTTAGTACGGCAAGCTACCTGATGAATAGATCCCCATCGACTGCAATTAAACATCGGACTTCCGAAGAAGTGTGGTCAGGTAACGTTGCTGATTATTCTATTCTTAGAATATTTGGTTGCCCGTGTTATGTTCGAGCGAGTGATGGTAAGCTCGATGGAAGGGCAAGAAAGTGCATATTCCTAGGCTATGCACAAGGTGAGCGGGGTTATCGGTTGTGGTGCTCAGAGTTAAATTCACCTGTTATCAGCAGAGAAGTTATGTTTGACGAGTCTCCAGTACTTCTGGTTAGGAGTTGTAATAGCAGTGCTTATACGGATCTGAACAGTGTTTAGCTTGAGGTGGAGTTGCAACCAGAAACTCCTGAGGTAGTGGGTACTAATGTGGTAATCAACACAGATGGTGCTTGTAACGAGGTGGAGTTTGTAAAGCCAACAGCTTCTGTAATCCGCTGATATTGACAAGGTACGTATTCGATCTCCTGACAGATATGGATGCAACAATGGTTTTGCTTTATCTGTGGTTAAGGAGATTGTGTCGAGAAATCCTTGTGTAGCAGTTAAAGGTGCATGTGGAGTTGGTGATCTTATGAGGTCCTCGATTATGGCGAAGTTCAAGCGGGACTTGGGCTTGAAAGATATCTGTGGCGGTTGAGTCCATCGGGGCTATGGGAGAGAAGCGGCAGAGTTCAAATTTTGAAGCGATTGTCACTTGGCTCAAACGTTGAGCCAAGGTGGAGATTGTTGAAAATATGTCTCGAATTTGAGCCCAAAGCAAAAGTTTGATTTGTTTCCTAATCCTAGTAGGTGTGGGTTTCTTAATTTATTCTTTCCTACTCAAAGTAGGAGAAACTTTCAAGAATTGGCGAGTCCTCAAGTCCACTATATATATACGGCCATGCATGGAGAAGAATTAAGCCATTGTTGATGCAAGAGGTCTTGAAGCGCCGATTCGTCATCGAGTGCTTGGGAGGAGTTTTCTCCGTTGATTTCGTTCGAGCAATTACGCCAAGAAGATTCAAGTGTTTGTAGCTGATTAAATTCTTGTGGTAAGAATTTGTGTATAATTCCTTTGTGAGATTGAGAGATTATTTCACTAGGAATTGTGGGGTTAAACACTGCGTGAGTTATTGGGTGTAATTGGGGCTTGGGAAACACTGAGAGTGTTTGAGTAACTCGAGTGTGTAATCTCCGTTGTATCGCTTGTTCTATAGTGGAATTCGTGGCTGCTCTCCCCATGGACGTAGGTCTCTACGACCGAACCACGTAAATCTGGTGTCCGATTTATTTTCTTTATTCTGTCTATTTTATTGTTCGATCGCTCGCCCTTTCCGCAACAAGTTTGATATACCCCTACAAGCCTATTAACAAAACATGTAAATGCTTTTGTTAAAATGCAAGTAATGTACAATGTCTTGGATCTAAAGTTTGAGATCCAAATTATTACGACATATGAAAGAATAAATGGAATTTCCTCACAGAAGAGATTTAAATGGAATACAATGAAAGTAGAACATAGGAACATCCTTTCATAGCAAGATCAGCAAGCGAGCCATCTTGAGCATCAAGGTCATCAAAGATGACACCGACAAGGCAGTCTTCAAATAGGTTGGCAATAATACCAACATCGGCTTATTCTTCTTGAAGCATCTTGGGTGGGCTAAGAAAGAAATCCTACAAAATAGGAGGCAACAGACGTTGATGTGCCTTCTTTTTATAGCAGGCTTCTTGTAATCATTTTGACTCTTTTGGTTTTCTTTGTAACCCCAGCCCCTCTCGTTTCTTTGAGGATTGAATCTCAATTGGTGTGCGGATACCTTGAGCCATTTTCCCAGCGCTGTCCAAAGACGAACCCATTTTGTAGAAGTACTTTTCCAGAAATGACGATGGAATTGGAAAATTCTGACTGACGTATGGTCATCCCAACAGGGACATGAGACACAGAGATGAGCTCAAAAGAACGGAAGCTAAATTTATCCTTCACCTCGGGTTTCACCTAAGGAATGACGCCATCGCCGGGCACATTTGACATTTTTTCAGCATGGATAGTTACCATCTTACCAACCACGACAAATCAAACCATTTGATGTAAACTCGAGGGTAATGCATGCGTGGCATGAATCCACAGGCTTCCTAGCAAAAGACTAAAATTGCTTAGAATATCCATTACTTGGAAGGTTTGTGTGAACTTCATGGGCCCAATTATCAGCTCTAAATCAACTTTCCCTAACGACTCCCCCTTCATGCCATCAAAAGCTCGAGTGGGAGTTTTAGAAATGCAAACATGATCCATCTTCACACCTAGTTGGTGAAGAGTGGACAATAGATAAATGTTCAAAGTAGAACCATTGTCAATGAGAACCCTCAAAATTCTTGTATCGAAGTGGAGAGCAAATATGTAAAGAGCCTTAGATTGGACATATCCTTCAGGCAGGAGATCCTTTTCGAAGAAGGATAATTGATCTCTTAGTAGTATAGCGCCCACAAACTCTTCCAGTAGTACTTTTCCAATGGTCTCAGGTACGTAAACTTCATTAAGCACCTTGAGGAGTGCATTCTCGTGCTTCTTGGAAGACTGGAAAAGCTATAACAGAGAGATTTGAACGGGTAGCTTCCTTAATTGATCAACAATGTCAAATTCGCTCGACTTAATAGCTTTGAGAAATTACTTTGCTTCTTCGTTGGTCACATCTTTCTTCTCAATACCTTCGCAAGTTAGATAATATTGACCTAATTATGTGACGCCATCGATTTCATTGGTCCCATAATTCCATGTGACAGCTTTGTTGTTGACATTGGGGTTTATCTTCGCCTACGTCTCGATGGCTTCATTCGTCGGTGGCAACTCTATCACCACGGGTTCAAAGCTTAAAATGTCGATAGACTTGAGATTATCGATGAGCAAGTTGATAACAATGGGTTTAATTCCACTTTTTTGTGTGTCATAGGTGCCATTCTCAAAGGATAAATAAATTACAATAGGAGAGATCATAGCGACCACATTATCATCTTCAAATTTATCACCCCATCTGCTCAGGACGATAGTCTAGGTATCAATAAAGAAACTTAGTGGGGGTGTATACTTCACCATGAAATTATACTTTTTACTCGATTGACCGATGTTATCAACAATTTCACCTTTCTCACAGGCCTTCCTTACAAATTCACGGTCATATTGTGAAGTCTTGTGCTCAACTCCAGAATCGTAGTTGGAAGGTTCTTCTTTATGAGTTGGATTAGGAAGAGTTGCAATGTCTTCAATCTCGAACTTACTTCCCCACACGTCAGGACAATGGTTGATAGGTCAATAAACTTTTTGACAGTGGAATTATATCTTACCATGAAGTCATATTTCCCACTTAGTTGACCCAAAATATCAATGACTTTGCCTCTTTGAAGGCCTTTGTTGACAAATTTTTGGTTACGATGGGAAGCCTTGTGTGAGGGTTATGAATCTTCATCAGAATAAGCATTTTCGGGTAAGCTTGGCAAGGACTCATTTGAGTTAGACTTATACCCATCTTCTTTTGACTCTTGGGCTGAATTCATATCTTCTTGCTTGAGCTTACAGAAAAACTCTTAGGAAGACAAGTCATTCCAAGCGGCAGCTTGTGACTCATCGGACGTATCTTCACAAATTGGTCAAATAATTCCTAAGCCAGCTAACTTGGCGAGACAATGGATTTTCTCTTCACTCTCCCTCTTCTTGGCATTTAGCTAGGGCTAGCAACTCATTCACTTAGGTATATTGACCATAAACGGCTTCTCATTTCATCTCTAAATATCACATTGACAGTCTCGTTGTGATTTGGAAGAGGGTTTTGTTGGACATTTGGGACAGCATTCTTGAAGGAGAGGATCCCTTTGTCCAAAAGGTTTTGGACTTTCATCTTGAGGACATAGAAATTATCCACGTTGCGGCCTTTCTTGCCCATATAGTAGTCACATGTTCTAATGATATCAAATCCAATGAACTTGGGAGGGTTGTCTCTTGGAATATCTTTGGTTGCTATCACGACACTCCCTCGGCGACAGTTGGTGTCGGGAGGGATGGAGTTTAGGGGTATTTACCCACAAGGCAGTCCTCGGAAAGGGATCAATCATGAGTGCAAACTCTTCTAAGTCCATACCCCGCGCAATAGCGGTAAGATTCTTTTTATTATCTAAGTTGATTAATAATTTAAGATAAATGTTTTGGAGTCGCCACTAGCCTCAACTTTGGGGCCAACTAGAAATCCCAATCAAGAGTTGGGAGAATCCCCTCGATTTCTACGCAACCAAAGACCTAAGGTTCAGGGACTTGGATTACACTAATGTTTCTGTTAGCGCCCTTTAGGTACCTAACAATTATCGTATTTACCTAAGGTGATCATGCATGTCTTTTTACTTTTTCGTACCATTTAAAACTAAGGATGTGATCATGCATGGATGTCGATTTCATGTCATTCTAATTCTATAGAGGTGAAAAGAGAAAAACAAACAATTTTAATTGAAATTGCGGTACGAAAAGTAAATACCCAAAGAAAGCGGTAAATCTAACATGCAATGCTAACCAAAGCATGTGATAGAGAAGAAAGGAAAGAAACCCGCAACTTGTCGAGCTTTTATATAACACAATGAAAAACCTGAGACATATGTTGAGTATCGAATGAATGGTACAAAGAAACGTCAGATAGGATATCGACCATCGCCATCTTCGAAGCCGCCTTCTTTACCTACCCTAATTTTTTATTAATGCTAATTGAATGGTTTACATTTGAAACAAGCATTCAACCAAGCAAAAGATAAGGAAAACAAGTCGACAAAGCCAATAAACAAAAGTCAATTCAAAATGGCCTTGGGGTCAGCCTTTGAAAGTTGCATGCATAACGTGCCACAAAATGTTATTCTATTTATTTTATTAGACATGGCTTATGATCATTAATCATCATAAGTATTCACTTACAGTGACTAATGTTATAAATCCCTAAAGTCAAGTTCTAATGTGTAACCCCAAGATTACCCACGAACATGCATCGGATTCATGCAAATAATTAACAATCACATGCATCGAGCTTGGAAATAAGCACATGAGCAAGTCCAAAGACCTTATTTCTCATTCAATCAAACAATTAGTGTACTGGTATTGGTTCACTTCATCCATTCAACAGGTGTTGATCACCATCTCAAGCGTCGAATGTTCATTTAATGGCTTTTTTATTTTCTGAAAATTTTTGTATTTAAAGTTTAAGGAATAGCAATCAAAAGTTGTACAGACATCAAAGATCATATCTGCATGCATCATTTTCTAAAATTTTTAGATTATGAGCACATTACAAAGAGCAAAACTGGGGAATCCATAACATCTCGACAAAGAGCAAGTAATTGAACATGGACCATTAAACAGTTGACTTTACGAAAATTCATCACATCAATCTTTTAATGTATAACGACTTCCATGAAGAAAGTTTTCTCAAAAGAGAAACGAATGATTTTATAAAAATTGAAGAACTTGATGAAATACACCAGAACAGAATAGGGTAGCAACAATCTAAGAGGATATCATCTCGGTATGAACATGTTAACAATACTGGAAAATTCTCAAATTTTACCACATGATACGCTTAAAGATGACAAGCAAAGTTCGTGAAATTTCTGGTTCGTAAATCATAACAGAAAAATTCGAATAAAAATGGGAAAAATACAGACATGAAAATGATCATGCATGTCATACGAATTTCACAATTTCTCAGATTTTAGGGCAACTTTGCAAAAAATGAAAAGTAGGCCAATTGACATGAAAATGACTTGATCTTGGTGTCATTAGAAAGCTTAGTGAATTTCTTAAGATTTTCTAAGAGATGACATGCTCAATTAAGGTTGTTTACCCATTCAATTTTGGACATCTTCATGAACATGCTAAATGATTATATTCAAAATAGTGATTATATCAAAAAAGTATGGTTTATTTGTCACACCCCAACCCTCAAGCACGCGGCAAGCCCTGTTCTCTCGCGGTCATTTAGATGCGACGTCTCCAGACGCGTTGCCGACCATTATTTTATCTTTTAATTAAACGCATGCGGAAGCGAATCACAAACCCCCAGTCAACTACAGAAGTAGGGATAGCAAGAAAACCCAACAAGAACACATTCAAAAGTATTGCTTTATCTATCTACTGATTAACCCTAGGAAGTATACAAGTACAAGCCCTTACCACGGGCATCTTCCTAACGAGCCAATGAAACCGACAAACCAGGGTTAATCTACTCCCTTCAAAGACGGCCACGAGCCGTAACATGCATCGATCCTCCATCCTATGGACCTGAAAATGGTTATTTAATAACCAGTAAGATAAAATCTCAGTAAGTCAAAATCCTAAGCCTCGGTTAGGAATTTCGCTCGCCTCAAGTGTAATCTAATCATGCAACCTAGTTCCGACAAACAACACATACTACACCTCAAGCAAAGCATTATCGACGACAGTTCAATAAGCGTATGCAAACACAAGCGACCCTACCTGGCCTTGGCACATGCAACCTGCAGAAACTGTCATTTCAATCATCACGACATTAAGAGCATGCAAATAATCAAAGCATTGCACATAGCTTTCTCATGTCTCACACCCACACATGCTCCGATTATTACGACCTCTCCTCCTGGGCCACGGCACAACCTTATGGTTGGCGGTTCCTGGCCAAGCCAGCTTCGTCCTCTTTACCTCTGATAACTCTATTTTTAATAGAGTATTATTGCTAATTTAGACTTGATATTTGCTAAATTTTGATGAATTTTGGGTGAATTTAATTGCTACTCACGTAATTTTATTTTGTATGAGCTATTTTCAGATCTTTCAGAATATTGCAATATCTTTCAGAATATTTCATCTTGAAGAAAAAGCCAACCCAAATTAGAAATTTGGAGGATTTGACCATAATTGAAGATAAGGTTCAAAGAAAATCAAGGAGATAAGGAATAATCTTTTCCAAATCCTAGTAGGAGTCGACTTAGGGCAGATTTTTGGAGGCTATATAAACCGCTCTTGTACCGCATATAAAGAGGAAGAGAGAATCCTTAGAGATACCATCTTTGCAGAAGATTTTGAGTTTTCTTACTTAGATTTTGTTTTTCTATTTTAGTGGAGTTGGTGTGTGTCAAGGAGAGAAGGAGGAGACAAACCTGAAGCTCCTTATATCTCAAATTGGTGAATTTGTTTTTATTTAGTATTATGTTTTCTTTAATTCTTGTTAGTTTAGTTTTTACTATGTTCTAAATTTCTTTTGTTAGAACTACAATGGATCTTAATCATGATTGATTGATTTTAAAAGACTTTTTCATGCAATAGAATTATTGTGTCGTTCTCTATCATGATCTTAATGCTTTTAGAAGTTTGGCCAACTTTTGAATGATTTTTTGATGTATGCATGATACCAGGTGGAGATTGTGTGCATGCGCATTAGTGATATTGAACCATAAATTAAATCTAGGTTAAGGTATAATAGGTTATTTATGTGGCTACGGTAGTAGATCTAGGTTGGGACTATTTAGATTGAATTTGGGAATTTCCACAAGAACTTAATGTTTTTAGTTAGTTTAAATTCACCTAAGGTTAGTGTGGGTTAACATACCTAATTAGGGATTATTAGACTAAGGTCGGCTTTTAATTCATCTTAAGGAAATTTCGCCAACACAATTGGAAATTAATTTGTTGCATGACAAGTTAAGAAAATTAATTATGAATGATTAAGTGAAGTTAGATGCTCTAACGCTTTGTGATCTTGATAATTATTAATTTTCAGTTTGCTTTTAGATTATTTTTACTTTACAATTTTAATTAGCTTTTGAATTCTTTAAGTTTTGACTCTTTTATATTTTAGTATTTTAATTGGTTTAGTTCACTTTTTACTCGTCTTTTCGATTTGGTTAGCTAAATTTTTGGATTGATCACTTTCGGTAAGTAATTGGATAAAATAAAATAAAAAACAGTCCTTGTGGGAACGATACTCACTCATCACTTTATTACTTGTTGATATTGTGCACTTGCAATTTACCTAACAAGTTTTTGGCACCGTTGCCAGGGATTGCTTTGACAATTTTCCAATTACTATTGACATCGAGCAATTCATAGTTTAGACTAGCCTTTATTTTATTTTTTAATTTGTTTCGTTTGCAGGCCAAACTCACTTCTCTATAAAAGGAGGAGGAGCATCGCATAACCTAAAGCCAACAAGAAGACCTTGAAGAGTTTGATCCTAAGATTGAAAGAACCTTTCTTAGGAGAAGAAGAGAACAAGCACAAGCAATTCACATTGCAATGGCTGAAGATCAAGAAGTCGCATCTCCAAGGAGGACTTTGAAAGATTATGCTACACCAACAATTCAAGGAGCACAATCAAGTATAAGGAGGCCGGCAATGCAAGCCAACAATTTTGAGATCAAGCCATCCTTAATTCAAATGCTTCAAAATGCTAGGCAATTCAGTGGATCGCCTAATGATGATCCAAATCTACACTTAGAAGCATTCCTTGAAATTTGTGACACTGTTAAATTTAATGGCGTTACTGATGATGCTCTTAAATTAAGATTGTTCCCATTTTCTCTTCGTGATAAAGCTAAGACTTGGTTGACTTCTCTTCCTACAGGCTTTATCACTACTTGGGAAAACTTGGCTCAAAAATTCTTAAGTAAGTATTTTCCTCCTGCAAAATCTACCAAAATGCGTAATGATATTACTACATTTATGCAGATGGATGATGAGCCCTTTTATGAAGCATGGGAGAGGTTTAAGGAGCTGCTAAGGAGATGCTCGCACCATGGACTGTCAATTTGGATGCAAGTACATACATTATATAATGGAGCACATCCTACCGTTCGAGCTAGTTTAGATGCGGCAGCTGGAGACACTTTGCAAAACAAGTCGCCCAAAGAAGCTTTTCATCTACTTGAGGAGATGGCAAGCAATAGCTACCAATGGCCAACTGAGAGATACTAAGCCCGAAAGCCAAGTGGAGTTCATGAAGTTGACACCAATAGGATTTTGAATGCAAAACTTGATGCATTAAGTAATATGATTGCGTCTTTAAAAACTCAAGGAGTATCTTGTGAATTTTGTGGTGGAAATCATATTAGCACTGATTGTCAAGTAGGTAACCCTTATGCTAGTTCTTCTGAACATGCTAACTTTGTTTCAAATTTTAACAGGGGTCCTCAAAACAATCCTTACTCCAACACTTACAACCCAGGATGGAGGAATCACCCTAATCTATCTTGGGGAGGTCAAAATCAACAAGGACCGAGAGCACCACCACCATCCATGGAGAAGCATAATTCCAACTTGGAGGCTTTGGTTGCAAAGCTAGCCCAAACTGTGGAAAAAAAAGCTCAAACCACTCAAGATTTCATGAGAAGTACTGATGTAAGACTCCACAATCAAGAAGCATCAATTCGAAACATAGAGAAGCAAGTGGGACAACTAGCTCAGAGAATTAATGAGAGACAAAGTGGTGCATTGCCAAGTGATGCCGAGAGGAACCCCATAGAGAATGCAAAGGTAATTACGTTGAGAAGTGGAAAAAAAGTTGGAAAGCAAGATCAAGATGAGGATGTAGAAGAAGAGAACAGGGCCAAATCTTCCACCAAGACCAAACAAAAGGACGAGCCACTAAAGAGCAAGCCATCTCCAATGCCATATGTTCCACATATTCCTTTTCCGGAGAGGCTAGCCAAACACAAGCAAGATAAGCAATTTGCAAAATTTTTAGATTATCTTAAACAATTGCACATTAATATTCCTTTTGTAGATGCTCTAGCTCAAATGCCAAGCTATGCCAAGTTTTTGAAGGAGATCCTAGCTAACAAAAGGAAGTTAGAGGAGTATGAGACTGTGAAGTTAAATGAGGAATGTTTGGCCATCCTTCAAAATAAGCTACCACCAAAATTAAAAGATCCAGGGAGTTTTACTATTCCATGCAATATTGGTAATGCTTACTTTAATAAAGCTTTATGTGATCTTGGTGTTAATATAAATCTAATGCCTTATTCGGTGTTTGTGAAACTAGGTGTAGGAGAAGTAAAAGTGACTACCGTGTCTTTACAATTGGCGGATAGATCTATCAAATATCCAAGAGGCGTGGTGGAGGATGTTTTAGTAAAGGTGGATAAATTTATCTTCCCGGCGGATTTTGTTGTATTAGAGATGGAGGAGGATTAATAAAGATGTTGGTCATAACATAATTTTTTTCTCATAATTTTTCAGTAAGCACAACTAGGTTAAATCCATTGAAACACGTCCTCTGTTCTGCTGGTTTGCATAGTCTGGAATCCAAAACTTCAACTTTGCCGATTTTATTGTGATTTTTCCCAAACTATTTTCAAGTTGATTTCCTCTAGACATTTGTTCATCTGAGTGTTGGGCAAGACATATATGTTTCTCAGGATTTTGTAATGGCATCCATTAGGTCAATTTCCCTAAAAATCCTCCCGACCCTTGTTTTGCTCTGTGCATGTACATATGTGCATTCATGTGAAATTGTGCACTCAAATGTGATTTTTTGTCCATGAACATCTCTTGAATGTCATTACATGTTATAGTGTCACCTTATGAACACTCATGCCATACTAATTGAGCATCATTTCATCCCGACATTACATGTTTTCATGTGATTTCGTTCTGTTATCATTTAAACGTTCGATGTATGATTCATCATTGTCATTTTCATGTCATGCTTTGCAATTGCATTAGGGCTTAGCTCCCTTTATGAACCCATGTTTAGTGCTTGAAATTGTGGCTAATACATGCTTGATGAGTGAAGTGAACTGGTACCAGTACACTAATTGTTCAAATGAGTGGGAAATAAGGTCTTCAGGCCTGCTCGTGTGTTTACTTTTAAGCTCAATGCATGTGATTGTTAATTACTCGCATAAAATCCGATGCATGCTCATGGGTAATCTTAGGATCACATATTAGTACCCGGCTTTAGGGGTTATAGCGTTAATTACTGGAAGTGAACACTTATGATTATCAATGGTCATATACGGTGTCTAATAATGAATGAGGATAACATGTCATGGCACGATATGCATGACTCTTCAAAGGCCAATCCCAAGGCCAATTCTAATCAGTCAATTGAATAATTCTTGTTTGTTCTCTTACCATGCTTTGTGTGCTTTTGTGTAAATTGGTGTTTGTTTCAAATGTAAACAGTACAGTTGGAATTAGGGTTGGCGAAGAAGGCAACCCTAAAGACAATGATGGTCAATGTCCTTTCCGACCTTTATTTTGTACAATTCATTTGACTCCCGACACATGTCTCGGGTTTTTTATTGCGTTGTATAAAAACCCGACAAGTTGTGGGTTGATTTCCTTTCCTTTTACATGTACTTTCTTAGAATTACATGTTTAGATTTACTGCTTTCCTTGATTAGGCATGAAATCGACATCCACGCATGATTACCTTTTCCATTTTAAATGTCACGAAAAAAGGAACAAGACATACATTGACACTTTAGGTAAAACATAACAACTATTAGGTACCGAAAAGGCACTAATAGAAATAATTAGCGTAACCCAAGTCCCCAAACCCTAGAACTCTCGTTACGTAGAAATCAAGGGAACCTCTCTCAATCGTCAATTGAGCTTTCTAGCCGGCTCTCAATTTTAGGCTAGTGGCGACTCCAAAATGTTTTTCTTAGGTTGTTAATCAACTTTGGTAAATAAAATAAATCATTCCACTATTGCACTGGATATAGATTTGGGAGAATCTGCACTTATGGTCAACTCTTTTTTGAGGATCGACTCATGAGTAAGTACCCCTAAACTCCATCCCTCCCGACACTGACCGTCGCCGAGGATGGGTCGTGACAGGAAGTACCTTCACAAAAGTGACCGTGGAGCATGGATTTTGATTGGGGTTCACCAAGGTTTAGCATACTCATCACTATGACTATAGATGGCAAGGTGATGATGTCCATCTGTGAAAGTACCTTCGTAAGAACAACCAAGGTAAAAATATCCCTAAACTCACCTTCGCTTTCCTTCGCAATTTGAAGGTTAGGTCAGGACACCCTCCTGTTGTTGCACGGGTTATAGGCTTGGGAGAGTTCACGCTTACGATTGATAGACCTCTTGAGGATGTGATCATTATTAATGATGTGTTCGAGCCATCTTTGACGTGATTTCCTTTTTAAGAGGACCATTTGCAAGTAAATACCCCTAAACACCATCCCTCCCGACAAATGACCGTCGCCGAGGGCAGGTTGTGACACATGGAAAATGAAATTGAACGAGTACATGGAAATGTCAATTACATGAAATTGAAATTGAAAATTTACAATGAAATTTCGATTGCATCAAATGGGTTTGTGTTACACGGAAAATCCTATACGAAGCTTCTAAAAATTCACGAGCTAGAAGAACTAGAAGGGGCCGCTCAGATACGCTTGTTGTCGTGGGCCAAGCACTACACTTCGGCTACGGCTTGATCTCTTTCTCTAAGGATCTAGGTTACATACGCCAGTTGATGACCTTAAAGCTTAGGAATATCAGGTAATTCCACTTCCAGATTCGGCTCTACCTGGCAATGAATGTAATCAATTGATGCGCGGCAGATCTTCATTTCACCTTCTAGCTCGATCTCATCGACCCTGGCTACATGCTGTGGTTTGCAATGGTACCATACTTAGATGGCCTCTCCAATTAGGGCTTTGACACAGTCAATTTGGTTTTCCATCAAGACTTCCTTGTGATAATCTGAACGATATAACTCCAGCTTGAGGATTAGATGAATCGTTTGAAGTACACAATATTGGTGGAGAACCCTTAAAGGGTAATAGGACACTAAACCTGTTAATCCTACAAGAGGGATAGTATTATCCATTCCACTAACAAGCACCTTGGCATTCCCTAACCATTTGACATGCCATTGGATTTGGTTCAGGAGAAATCTTTTGATAAAATGGAATCAGATGGAGAAGGACCAAATGGGAAAGAATTCTTTCTTTTGATGAAACATTTGAATGGGATTATAGTTATTTGTGACTTGGATAATTCTTAGAAAGGGTGCAAAATCCTTAATGTGGGAGAAAAGCCAAATTCGTAGAAGACCTATTGGGACTCTAAGGGTTCCTCGTCCGTTTTCCTTGAAAGAGTTGAGGAAAATAAAGGTTTCAGCTAGCATGTATGTAAAGCGTTTGAAGGCACAGACTTGATTGACAATGTGGGTGACTACGGGCTCCATCGTTTTACGAGCATGTAGGAATATAACAAAGCTGAAAGACATGAAGAGGAAGGTGCGGGCAATTTGATTCCTGAATTGAGACTTACGATTTCAAGGTATTGTTCAAGAAAAGTGCATGGCATGGAATTGTAATTTGCCTTGAATACGGCTCTAATCCTATCAAAAGGAGTGTTTAGGAATTAGCTCAAAAGGAAAACTGAGCCTTGTTGGATAAGGGGTAAAGCTAAACCTAGGAACCCTTACCTAGTCCAATGGCTATATCATACTCCTCATTTTTAGGATTCACTTCAATCCAATTTAATACGAATGTGGAAGTCAAGTGATTCCCAAAATGAACCGATGCTTTGACCATCGAAATGTATGGGTCAATCTTCAATAGCTCTGGAAGAAAGCCAATCCTTTTCTTTACGTATTCTCAATGTGTCGTGGTGAGGTCTTCTCATATGCTCTTGAGACTCCTTAGAATTGGGATGATATTGATCTCAAGCTTGATCTAAAACCTAATAGGGGCATTCACGATTAAAGATTTATCATCATAAAAACGAGTAAAAAGCGCAGAATTGAAATCTTGAAATTTAAACAATAGGATAACGATATAAAAGGAACGACCTCTTACCAACCAAGCCATGGCAAGCACAAATCACACATCGCGTGAGAACTGTGAGGTATTGACCCCTAAAATAGGATGCTAAAGGTGTAAGGCTCCCATCTCAATTAATGAGAGCAATTTACTAAGCTCTACTAGCATTGGCTAATGCAACTTTCATTAATGAGATGAGCAGCTTTATAGAATATGGATTAGTATGAGCATTCGCTCACGGATTCCACCTATAAACCATCCTAAAAGTGCTAGTTGGGGTGATTGGGGTTTTAGACCACTATTGTCGGTGCAAGAGTCTTGTTAAAACTTTTAAACATGCATTTTAAATTTAAACATCCAGCACTTCAATACAACCTAACATGCACGCATACATCCTTTCACCACATGCAAAACAAAGGATTTGCAAGCACACCACCCCTTATAACTCCCACCTACAAAAACATTTAACACATGGTTAGCGACTTAACTCTTTTTTCATGCAACTTTGACAAGCAAGCGATCCTACATAAGACATGTTAGTTAACAAAAAATCCATTTTAATTGGCTTCAAGTCCTCTAACTAGTAACCAAGTCCTAATGGAGTCGCTAAGCCTACCGCGACCCACCCTCCCACGCGAGGTCAAGGCGTTGAGGAGAGGACGGCATTTAGCAGTATTTACTTGTAAACTCACACTCAGGGCCATGTCTACCGAAGACGTCAGCACCTTGTCTTTAATTCCGACTTATTGAGTTTGAGGTATGCACGAACGCGAGTTCTACCAAACCCATACGCTATGCAGCAGTAGAAAGGTGTTGTGACTCACCTCCACACATATATGTACACCTTAAAAAGGAGATCAAGTATGAAAGACGAATTTAGGGGTATTTCCACTATGATAGCCCTCTCAAAAGGTAACTCAGCCAAAAGATGGTGTCACTTCATCTTTTGGGCTACCCCTTATAAGTATGCTAAATCCTAGCTTGTAAACCTTTTCCAAAGGTTCATGACCTACATGACAAGTTTATTTTTTATAAGTTTATTAGACAACCTAATATGACATTTAGGAGTCGCCACTAATCTTATTTTTGGGAGGTGACTAGAAAACCTATCGAGGGTCGGGAGTGATCCCTCGATATCTGTGCAACCAAAGATTCTAAAGTTTGGGGACTTCAGTTAAGCTAGCAAGTCTATTAGCGTACTTTTGGTATCTAACAGTTGTCATATTACCCAACATGTCTATGCATGTCTTTTTAACTTTTTCATGTAACTTGTAATCAATAGAGTGACCATGCATGGATAGTCGGTTTCTTATCATTCTATTTCTACCTAAAAAGGAAAAAGAAGGCAGGTAATTTGAAATTAAAAGGCGGCGTGGTAAGTAAACATCCAACACAATTTAAGGAAAATAGTAAATCTTGTTGATATTTGATTTTTAGTCGACACGTCAATAAATACATAAAAGCCGAATTAGGGGTTTTCAATTGTGATAGAGCCCTTTTCGAACAAAAAGCGTCATTTTTTGATTTTGGTTGTTGCCTTAGCTTTTAGAAAGTAATTTCCTATTCATTTCACATAAAAACCCGAAAAGTCAAATGGTTTACTTTTAAGTTGACTTTTTGGTTAAACCTTTGACCAAAAGTTAACCGCAAGTCAAATTTTGGCTTTTTGCAACAAAATATTTTTTTTAAGTTCAATTTCACTTTAGAAGTGGAAATTTTAGAAAAATTCAAGGATTTGACCATAAAATCAAGCTTCTAATGAAAAGTCAACTAGGGTTTGACTTTTGGTCAAACCTTTAACCAAAAATGTTGAAAAATACAAAAATCGTTAAATCACTTTATTTTAGCCTCAATTTGACTTTAGCATCAAGAAATTTGTGAAAATCGATTAAGAACCCTATTTTCCGAAATTTTTTGATTTTACATTCGAAATCGACCAAAAATAAAATTACTTTCGTTGTAGTCATAATTAGGCTTAGTTCCTTTTATGACATTTGATCTAGAAACAATTACCCATTTGCTCATTTAATCAACTTTGAGATCAGGTAAAGTGAAATGTGAATTGACATTTTTGCTCTTGATTAGGGTCCGAATCAATTCTTTATGATTGGTAAATAAACACTTCCATTCTACCCAATTTTATGAGTAAAGTACAAATCTTTGGTCAATTCTAGCAAATTCACTCGCCAACTTCTCGATTCAGGAGAATTAGCTTAGTAGGCCTTAAGAAAACAGGGTTGTTAAACTTTGATTCAAGAAATTCGAGAAATTTGAGAAATTCGAGTTGACCCATTCAAGACTAGGATTTAATTTGATAAATTGAGGTTTAATATGGACATTGGCCCTCAAATGAATTTCAGTGAAAATGCCGTGTCATCAATTAAAGGTCAATTTGAATGCAATAAATTCCCCTCAGCATGGGTAATTGAACTAATGGGTATCTCGCAATTTTAATTGGATTCAATTTCAATTAATTTGTGAATTATGACCAATAATTATGTAGAATTGTCCAATTAAGGCCTAGGAAGTCCAATTTGGTGTGCCCATGATGTGGGTCCTTTAGTTTTCATGGTAATGAGACAACTAGGTTAATAAAAAATCACGAAATTGAATTTTCATAGTTTAATTAGCCTAATTTATTTGAAATTGGATCATTTTCTTTCCGATTAGGTAAATTTTCTTTTCAATTTAGTCTATTGCACAAACCAAAGAAAAATTGGACAGAACCACCCAAGAACTGGCTGAACCGATCAAATCAATCCAAAACCAATCCGACTAATTGCTGGTGGAAGAGGCCAGTTCGGCCCTCCTCCGACTTGTTTTCAGCCGGCGAGCACCACCATGTGGTGGCCCAGCTCAAATTCGGCCTCTCCATGTCTTTACATGTCCTGAATTTGTAAAATGGTCCCTAGGTTTTGATGAAATTACAGAATTGCCCCTAATTAGTTCCTTAACTGCAAAAATTTTTAGAGCCATTGATCTCACTAAATCTCAGCCATTCTACTTAGCATATGTTAAATGTGTAAATCATGTTTAGAAGCCTAAGGGAGTTAGTTAGGTACATGGGTTAATACCTAGTTGTCGGATAGTCGATTTGATGACTAGGGAGAGGTATTTATACCCTTTTCCGTCCAAAATTTAGAGAGGAAGCCATTTTTTTGCACATTCTCTCTCTACACTTGAAATCCTCTCTAATCTCTCCCTAAATTCTCTCATTTCCCTCTCTTTCTCTCTCTCTTCAATCGCACAAAACCAACTCCCTCCTGTCAGTTATGCGTCGCCAGCTGGCCTCACGCTGGCAACTTTGCTGCCACTCCTCGGTTCCTTGACCTCCGTCGTCTCTTCCCCGACGTCTTGGTGGCCGGTGCCTCCTCTGACCAAGTCCTGATTGAGCCGCCTGGCCCTATCTAGTCTCCGGCGATGCAAACCAGTCCAGATTTGGACCGGTGCTGATCTGATCTTGATCGGCACCATCCCGGCGTCGATTGTGCTCCCTCCAACGACCAGAAGTCCTCCTACTTCCCCTCAGGTGTCCCAAGGCAGCTGGTGATAGTTTTCAGCAGATCTAAGTCCGTTTTAATGTCTAAACATCGACAAAGGTAAACTTCATTATCTCAAGCTCAATGAAGCAAGATCACAATAGGCGATCGGGACAAACGCTCAAGCTTAGATTTGATTCTGTGATTCTTGAGGTTTATATGATGTTTAATGATGCTTGTGGATGGATTTTCTTGATCGAATGAGGAGTAATTAGGCTTGATTAGGTGATTGTTCTTAATCTATAAAAGTCAAGTTCCATAATGGACAGACCTGAGAAACCTCTTTGTTTGAGCTTGAAAATTTGTTCGAATGAGTTCAAGGTTTTCATGAGTTTTCAAATAGACTTGATAAGCTTTCTGATGACCCATAGAACACTCTGATAAGCCTTTATTTGATACCTGAAAACCTTTGCCAAACTCGCGCGATCATTCTATGATTAAGTCCTGATTGCTGATATTCTGTTATGATTCCGACCTCTACTGCTTCGTGATTTTTTGCCAATTTTTGTGTTCAGAATTTTGACATGATTCCTACACAGAAAATGTTCATGACATATTAATCTAGAATATTTATTTTTTCTGGAATTTTTTTTAGATCAATATGCTAGGTCAAAAGGCTCCAACATCACTGTCACATATACTGTTTTCTGGAGTTTCTGACTGCAAGCATTGTTTTCTCGATTTTTTGCCAATTTCTGTGTTCAGAATCTGACCTCGAATTCTCATGAAAGTTGTGCAAGATGTTGGTCATAGCATAACTTTTTTCTCAGAATTGTTCAGTGAGTACAACTAGGTTAAATCCATCAAAACACGTCCTCTTTTCTGCTGCTCTACATGGTCCGGAATCCAAAATTTCAATTTTGCCGATTTTATTGTGATTTTTCCCAAAACTCTATTCTAGTTTATTCCTTCTATACATTTTTTCATCTGCGTGTTTTTCATGACATGTATTTTTCTTGTGATTTTTTAATAACATCCATTAGGTCAATTTCCCTAAAAATCGTCCTGACCCCTGTTCTGCCCTGTATAAGTACGTGTGTGCATTCATGTGAAATTGTGCATTCAAATGTGTTTTTTGCACATGAACATCCCTTAATGTCATTACATGTTATAATGTCATCCTAATAACACTTAGTTCATGCCAATTGAGCATCATTACGTCACATCTTGCATGTATAAATAGAAATATTGTTCTGTCATCATGCATGTACGCCTTGAATGCCTTGCTTTGGCCATTTTCTCATCATGCCTTTTGATTGCATTAGGGCTTAGATCCCTTAATGAAAATTGTTTATGATTTAATGCTTGACCTATATGATTTTTATCACATTGTTTTCCTTGTCATATAGGAGAGTTAGATCACTCACTTTGTTCATGTGTTTGCTGCCCGATATTTGATCACTTTGCATGTTCATGAAAATGCCCAAAATTGAATGGGAAAATGACATTAATTGACCATGTCATATTTAGAAAGACTTAGGAAATTCATTAAGCTTTTTAATAACACCAAAATCAAGTCATTTTCATGTCAATTGACCCATTTTTCCATTTTTCCAAAGTTGTCCTGTAATCTGGAAAATCACAAAATTCGGAATACATGCATGAGCTCTTGTATGTCTACTCTTTGCCATTTTTGTTGAAATTTTTTTTTGTTGTGATCTGGAACTTGGACCCTCATGAACTTTGCTTGTCATAATTAGGACTATCATGTGGCAAAATTTGAGAATATTTTAACATCGTTAACATGACCAAATTGCCATGAGATCACATCCTTATGCTGCTGCCCTGTTCTGTTTTGATGCATTCTATCATGTTCTTGGATTTTTATAAATTCACATGTAGCTTATCTTAACAAGTTGTCCCATGAAAAATGATCTACATTGAGTGTATTGCATTTTATAATTTTCGTGAAGCTGATTACTCAATGGGTCATGCTCAATTGCTTATTGCTCGCCAAAGTGTTATGAATTCCCTTATTTTGTTTGGTTGTGACATTTGCATGTTCTATGATTTTTAGAAAATGATGCACGCAGAATCGACTCTTGATGTCTTCATGATTTTTTGTTGTCATTTCTTGAACTTCAAGCATGAAAATTTTGGGAAAATAAAAGACCATTGAACCCATGTTTAATGCTTGAAATTGTGACTGACGCATGCTTAATGAGTGAAGTGAATCAATACCAGTACACTAACTGTTTGATTGAGTGGAAAATAAGGTCTTCGGGCATGTCATGTGCTTACTTTCAAGTTCGATGCATGTGATTGTTAATTACTCGTTCAAGCTCAACGCATGCTCGTGGGTAAACTTGGGATCACACATTAGCATTCGACTTTAGGGGTTGTGGCGTTAATCACCGTAAGTGAACACTTATGATGATTAATGGACATATATCATGTCTAAAAATGAATGGCGATGACTTGTCATGGCACGCAATGCATGTAATGTCCAAAGGCCGACCCGAGACCAATTCTAATACATCGATTTGATGACTTTTGTTTGTTCATTTGCCATGTTTTGTGTACTTTCGTTTAAATTGGCATTTGTTTCAAAATATAAACTGTATATTTATAATTAAGTTAGCAATGAAGGTGGCCCCGAAGACGGCGATGGTCGATGTCCTTTCCGATCTTTCTTTTGTACAATTCATTTGACACCCGACACATGTCTCAGGTTTTCTATTGCGTTGTATAAAAACCCGACGAGTTACAGATTCCTTTCCTTTCCTTTCCTTTCACATGTACTTTCTTAGGATTACATGTTTAGATTTACTGCTTTCCTTGGTTGTGTACTTTCCGCACTACAATTTCAATTAAAATTGTCTACCTTTCTTTTTCCATTTTTTAGAATTAGAATGGCATGAAACAGATTTCCACGTATGATCACCTTTTCTATTTTAAATGATATGAAAAAGTAACAAGACATGCATGGACACCTTAGGTAAAACACGACAATTGTTAGGTACCAAAAGGGCGTTAATAGAAACAATTAGCATAACACCAGTCCCCAAACCCTAGAACTCTGGTTGTGTAGAAATTGAGGGAACCTCTCCCGATCCTTGATTGGGCTTTCTAGCCAGCCCTTAATTTTAGGCTAGTGGCCACTTCAAAATGTTTATCTTAGTTTGTTATCAACTTAAATAAATAAAATAAATCATTCCGCTATTACGTGGGGTATGAATTTGGGAGAATCCGCACTTACTATGACGTCCTGAAATTCGAGCCCTTTGAGGGAGGAATGAATGTTAATTTCGCCAATGCATTGTTGGTTGATCTCACTCGGAACTGATCACTCCTGAGATACTGACCTTGAGGGGAAAGGTTAATGAGGACAGAACTCGTGCGACTAAATAACTTGACCTGGGAAAACGACTTGACCGTAAGACTTGCGTAAAGACGATCTTGTAGTGATGCAGGCCGATTTCAGGGACGACTAGAAGTCGATTCGCAGACAGAAATAATGGGACGACGGGTGATTCCGTCTACTGTTATCGAACCCGCGAATGGCCCTCTGCCAATCCTTGATAATCATGTACTTTGAAATAAGAATCAATCCGTCGCAATTTCATGCAGTCAAGGACGTCCATGTGTCGAGAAGTCTTGAATGTGAATTGGCATGAGTCGGTTACTCGTGAGTCCTCGAAGCCACCTGTCAGTCTGAGTAGTACCAAAATGGCATTCGGGCGAAATTGACAAGACATGAGAATCCAAGATTGGACTTTGAATTTTCGGGAACGTCCGGAACGGACTTCTGGACGATGCTTCTTAGACAGTCAACGGTGTCGGTTGAGCCAAGTTTTTGGAAAAGGGATTTTCAGACTGAGGCAACGAGCCTACGAGGACGTGGGCCGGGCAAGATCAGTGAGGATTTCACGTCCAAGGTGGGACAGCCATCGCGAAAGACTGAAACAAACGAGCGAGCCCGTTGGACCCAACCGACCCCTCACCTTTCCTGGCCCGTTATCCAAACTTGAGCCAATTCGAGCCCAACAAATTCCCGAGCCCGTTCCTACCCATTTCCCAGCCCGTTTCCTAGGCCAGCCTTTCATTTTTAGCCCAAGGGCAGTTTGGGAATTGTGCAAGGTGGAAATGACCATTTTGCCCCTAGATATTATTGGGAAGAGAGAAAAGGAAGAGAGAAGATGAGGTCATGTGCTTGGGAAATTGAAGCAGCCATTAATGGCATTGATGAAGGGTTTTGAGCTACTGAATACCCCTCTCTCACTTAACTTGATCACACAAAAATCGTAGCCCTTCTTCCCCTTACTTCTCCTTGCATTCCTATAGTTTTTGCTTCTGACCTCTCACCGAATTTTGAGTTGTTCATTGCCTTCCCGGTGGAATCTCGGGCCGTGCCACCCATCAAACTATTCAGCACAGAAAATACGTACAGCCTGCGATAGCTGATCATCGGAACCAGTCGTCGGCCGTCTCGTACGGCGGCCAGAAGTCACCGATCCTCCGTCCGTCACTGTAGCGTCACCCCCTACACAGCTCCGCCTTTTCTTCCGTTTCTCTCCATTTTCGTCCAAACCACCGCCACTCCAGCCACCCACAACTCCCCCTCGACCCCCTGGAGCCTCCGGTCACTGGCCACCAACTCACCAGAGCTCTGGCCAGCTTGTTTTTGTTCCGACCAGAAGCCTCCTCCCACTGTAGTGCTGTCCTTTGGAGTTTGGGGTTTGAGCAGAGGTTGCTGCTGTGATTTCTGCCCCGAGACTGCCTTGGAGGGTCGTGTTCGAGGTCCTCGAGTGTCGCCCTCGCCGTCGCCGCCGCGTCCGCATCTCCAGCCCACTTAACGGGTGAGTTTAACTCCTAAACCCTATTTAGTGCCTAAACTTGCTTAGGGTTGGGTTAATTAGTGCTAAGGGCTTATTAGTGTGTTTAATTAAGTGCATTAGCCCTAAGATAGGTGGTTAGATAATTGATTAAGATTAGCTTAGCTTAATCTTGCTTATTTATGCGTAATTAGGCTTAATTGAGTATTTTGTGCTAATTAATCATGTTTTGCCTTAATTGCTTGATTAATGTGATTAATTTTTTAATTTATTGATTTAATTAATTTCTGCATTTAATTATTTAATTTTCGGAATTTATTTATTTAATAATTTTTAATTTCGAAATTTAATTATTTAATTATTAAATTCTGAAATTTCACTATTCATGGCACTATTCATTCGGAAGCTAAAAATATGCATAATTTCATGTGCATTGATCATATGAAGTGAATTGGATGTGGCATTGCATGAACATCTGCATGAATTGTGTGATTTTCACAAAAAGGAGAAAAATGGTTTGTCCGAGGGACATCGGAAATGGACTGCTTTTATGAGAACGGACTTGAAGTTTTATATGCAAGTATGTGTGCATTAGCTAATGTTCTAAGATAATAAGTGGGTTGTGATGATATGCTTGCATGATCGCTAAACTGAACCCGCCGTCTTGGGAGAGTATCCCTTGACATTTTTTTGGGCATGCAGTCTCGAGAGAGTATCCCTTGACGTTCTTTGGGCATGCGGTCTCGGGAGAGTATCCCTTGATGTTTTTCGGGCATGCCGTCTTGGGAGAGTATCCCTTGACATTCTTTTGGGCATGCCGTCTTGGGAGAGAATCCCTTGACGTCTTTTGGGCACGATTGCGCCTCTGTAGAGGAAGGGCACCGTAGCGCCGTAGCAAGGGTACGGAAGGGCACGGTTGCGCCTCTGCGGAGGAAGGGCGCCGTAGCACCGTTGCGCCTCGGTTGTAGCCCTATGGGGTAGTAATAATCGGAACACATGTGGATGCCAGAGTGTATGAGAAACATTGCATCATTGGTTTCAATTATGCATGAGGTGATCATATCATTATTTATGGCACGCACGCATGAACTGATAATGTGCAGGGTGTGGCAATGGCCAGGTGAGATCGCTTGTGACATGACTCGCATGTGATTGGTGAACTGCATCATCTAATAGCCATGTGCATTGCGTGTATTGTACTGATATATAACGTGCAAGATATGGCATACCGAGTAAGGTTGCATGCGAACCGGCTTTTGATTGTTCGTTGACCCTGCCTATTGTTTAATTGCTAACTGCTGATTGTTTGTTGTTGGGTTGAGTGAGGAGTGGTTCTGGAGAGATACCCCGGGTTGAGTTGGTGTACTAACTGGGGCTTAGGGGAAGAACTCGCTGAGATTTTATCTCAACCCGTCATGGTTAACCTTTTTCAGGCCTTTAGAATGGCGCACCCGTAGTGGAGAATCCTGCCCCCACTCCACTAGTGATCGACCTGACGAAGCAGAGTCTGATGGGTCCGAGTGACCGTGGTGCTAAACCCGAGGGTTCATTTTGTATAGCTAGATTAGCCTAGTTCTTTTTGGCCTGGCTTAGAGAATGGATCGACCCCCTTTTTTTTGGGCTTGTAATTAGAAAGACGATCCTCCGTTGGTTAATCCAATAAGTTGTATAAATGAGTAGTTGAGGTTTTTGTTGTTCATCCCTCTATCCCTGTTTGATTGTTTGATTGTCTGCTTGGACTGGGGATGGTTCGTCTTCCGCTTGCTCATGATGAAAGATTAAAATGAATGGTCGTCGACGAGTCCTAAGACGTCGTTTTCAATTGACCATGGTAAGGGGTTGTTGCGTGCCCGGGGTTCAAGGCATGACACTTACGATCAACCCTTTTCCAAGGATCAACTCATAAGTAAATACCCCTAAACTCTATCCCTCCGGACATCGACCGTTGCTGAGGGCAGGTCGCGACAAACTTGGCGACTCCACTAGGGATTGGTTACTAAGCCTAAGTAGACTTAAAGCCGTAAAAAAAAAACGGTTGTTGTGTTTTCACTAACGTGTCTTCTATAGGATCGCTGGCATGTCAAAGTTGAGTGGAAAATGAGGTAAATCGCTAACCATGTGTTAAATATTGTTGGTAGGTGGGAGTTATAAGGGGGTGTCGTGCTTGTAAACCCTTTGTTTTATAGGTGGTGTAAGGATGTATGAATTAATGAGGAGATTATATTGAAGTGTTGATTGTTTAAAATTTTAAACGCATGTTTAAAAGCCTTAGCACTACACTGCACACACAACCGCAGTCTAAAACCCCAATCGCCCAAATTAGAGCCATTAGGAGGATTAATTGGGGGGGGAGGAATCCATGAGAGAAGACTTATGGTAATCCTCTTTCTATTCAACCTGCTCATCTCCTTAGTGGAAGTTGCACTAACTGACGAAAGTAGCAGTTAGTAAACTGCTTCCATTAATCGAGATGGTGACCTTGAGCCTTTAGCACTCTACCTTTAGGCGTCGAAACCTCACTATCCTCATGGGATGTGTGCTTTGTGCTTACCATAGTTTGGTTGGTAAAAATCGTTCCTTTTTTGTTGGATGCTATCCTTCCTTATGTTAGAATTTTGATTCCGTACTTTACTTTCACGAATGACGATGGATTTTTAATCTCGAATGCCCCTTTAGGTTTGGATCTAGATGAAAAAGCCCGAGATCAACTTCATTCCAATTCCAAGGGGACTTAAAACATTTGGGAAGGCCCTAGCTTGGAGCACCAATATTACGTGACAAAAAGGATTGATCGCCTTCCAACACTATTGAAGGTTGAGACCCGAACTGCCATGATTAAGGCATTGGTCCACTTTTGAAACCCTTCAACCTCAACCTTTGTGTTTAACAAGAATGAGTTAACCCCTACAATTGAGCAGTGCGAAGCTGCCGTTGGGTTGACTCCCTCTTCTTTTGGTCTTGTGATGCCACGAATCAATTAAAATCCAATTTCCATCATAAGTCAATTTCTAAACATTTCTTCTGATCAAACTAGAGCTATCTTAAAGGGAAATTGCAATTCCATGCCATAGACCTTCCTCGAGAAATATCTCTCTAGCCTAAAATTCAATTCTGGGAATCAAATTCCCCGTACATTTCTTCTCATGTTTTTCGATTTCGTTGTATTTCCACACACTCAAAAAACGATGGATCCTCTAGTCACCTATATTGTAAATCAAGTCCGTGCTTTCAAATGCTTCTTTCACATGATCCTAGCTAAAACCTTTGTGTCTCTTACTCGATTCAAAGAAAACTGACGTGGAATTCTTAGAGCCCCGTTTGGTCTCCTTCAAATTTGGCTTATTTCTCATATCAAGGAATTCGCCCCTCATATGAAAATTGTCAACATTTCAGTGTACCATCACCCTATCCTCATGTTCCACAATGAGATCGACTCCTTGCCTACTTGGACCTTTTCCATTTGGTTCCATTTTCTCAAGAGGCTTACCCTGAGTCAAATCCAATGGCATGCTCAATGGTTAAAGATCACTGAGGTATGCCTTGTTGGCAAAGTTGACAAACTGCTCCCTCTTGTAGGGTTGACAGTTTTAATGTCATATTACCCTCCAAGGGTGCTTCGTAATTATTGTGCGCTTCAAATGATCCCACCAATCCTCAAGCTGGGTCATACTGTCGCAATTATCGCAAAAAGGTTATGATAGATAACCAAAGTGACCAATCATGAATGCGATTGTAGATGCCATTGGGATTTGGTATAGACATCCTACATTGCACATCACCATTGTTGATGAGTCCAAAATGGAAGGTGAAGCAAAAATCTACCATGTGACGATTGATTATATCCATCGACAAATGGAACCTGAACTCGAGATCGAGCCCCCGAATATTGCCAAGCCTTAGCAACTGTAATGGATGTAACATGTTGAGGAAGATCATACTTTAGCCAACGAGGAGCATTTAACCCATGACAACAAGCGCCCCGTGTGACTTCAAGTTCTTAGATTTTTCATGTATTTTCCTTGCATATCCTACAAATAAGGAACTTCTTTGTATTTCCCTCATTTCTTTGTAATCGAGATTTCCCTATATTCTCTTTCTTGTTACATGTAATCAACATCATTTCATGTAATCGAAGATTCATTTCTTTGTAATCATTTCATTCAATCAATGAATTTTCATCACACCTTTTGACGTAATTTTTTGAGTGGGGCATTCGAATTAAATGTTCATTGTTGTCCTTATCAATAGCATAATTTCTTTTGAAGAAATTTTGATAAAAGGATATTATATGATACTAGGGTCATATACACTTCTTATCACTATTTCATCTCAAGAAAATATAGAATTGATAAGGTTTTTATTTTTCTTAATTCTTTGATCAGATTCTGATTTAAGTTCATTTTTCTCATTAAAGGTACTAAATCACAGCTGCAACTCGATCTATCATTCGCACCCGTCGCTAAGCAAGAACGGAGAACAAAGATGCCTGTGCCCGTATTGTGACCATCGAGACGCAAATGGCCCAGATGATGGCAATGTTAACTGACCTTGCTAATCAAATAAAGACCTTCATTCTTGTCGCTCCTACTGCTGTGACAACCATCCATACCACTCCCACTTACGCACTAGTAGCAGATTCAACTGAGAAAGGACCCACTGAGGGGGTTCCTATTACAAATCCCACCGTCATCAAAGGACGTCCCTACTATACACCTAGATGAAGAGAGTTCAAGACGCTTAGCTAAAATGGAAGAATACCTTTGCATGCTGCAAGTTGCAAGGGCTCAACAAGCTGTCGCCCCTCATCAAAGTACAAGTTCCGAATTTCTACAAAGAGCTAGAATTCTCAAGGAAATATAATGGCACCGAATGCCCAAAGACCCATCTCAAGCATTACTTGGGCAAAATGGTCCGATACTCCGACAACACTCAGTTGTTAGTCAATACTTTTCAAGATAGCTTGATTGAAACCGCCCTAACATAGTTCATTGACCTTGATCTTGAGAAGATCCGCACTTGGGAGGATCTTGCAGATGAATTCTTTCAATAGTATAAATTCAACTTGGGGATTCCACGGACCTGTGAAGAACTGGTTTAGGTCGACAAAGAAGGAATGAAACTTTTAGAGCCTATGTCTAGAGATGGAGGGCTATGGCCTCTCAAGTCAAACCTCCACTGACTGAGAATGAGGTTGTCACGACCCGACCCCCAAGCACGGAGCAACCCCAGTTCTCTTTCGGTCATTTGATTTGCGACTCCCCAGGATCCGTCGCCGACCGTTATTTTTATCTTTTAAATTAACCGCATGCGAAAGCGAATCCCAATCCCCAGTCAATTACAAAAGCAGGGATAGCAGGAAAACTCAACAGGAACACATTCAAAAGTACTACTTTATTTATCTACCGATTAACCTTGGGAAGTTTACAAGTACAAGCCCTTACCACGGGCATCTTCCTAACGAGCCAATGAAACCGACAAACCAGGGTTAATCTACTCCCTTCAAAGATGGCCACGAGCCGTAACACGCGTTGATCCTCCATCCTACGGACCTGAAAATGGTTATTCAATAACCAGTGAGATAAAATCTCAATAAGTCAAAATCCTAAGCCTGAGTTAGGAATTTCGCTCGCCTCGAGGGTAGTCTAACCATGCAACCTAGTTCCGGCAAACAACACATACCACACCTCAAGCAAAGATTATCGGACGACGCTTCAATAAGCGATGCAAACACAGGCGACCCTACCTGGCCTAAGCACACGCAACCTGCAGGAACTGTCATTTAAATCATCACGACATTAAGAGGCATGCGAATAATCAGAGCATTGCACATAGCTTTCTCATATCTCACACCCACACATGCTCTGATTATTACGACCCCCAAGGCCACGGCACAACCTTATGGTTGGCGGTTCCTGGCTAAATCAGCTTCGTCCTCTTTACCTCGAGGCACGGCGACGTCAGGGGTCATCCCTTCCCTCAGACGGCATTCCCGAAGAAGCACAGGACCCGCCCACTACCGCAGTCCCGCAACTAACAGGAACATAGGACCCGCCCACTACCGCAGTCCCGCAACATGTCCCCCGTCAGGCATCCGACCGAAGTCAGGCGACCAAACGACCACGGCACAATCCCATAAGGATTGGCGGTCTTCCGGCAACGCCGGGCTCTCCTCTTAATGTGACCATGCAACACATCATCAATCAATTCGTTCATTTCTTTGCTCGGTCGTGAATGCACATATAGTTCGTGCTCACGCAAACATACTTTTGCAGTTAGCACACGTATAATGAAATGCAATAGTGTCCAGCAATCAAGCACAACAGCAGCATTCCAATCACTTACGAAACTTGCAACAAACAGCAGTTCAAGTCACAGTCTGACAATCAATTCCGACCAATTAACATCACATTACTTGCATATTTTTCCCAAAATCATCACGTACCTCAATAAATACTATGCCCAACCACACGTCTTAATCTTCAGTAATAAATAAGCACGTGTCCTGTCACGCCCCGACTCTTGAGCTCGCGACAACCCCTTCTCTTGGTCGATAGAAAGCGACGTCCCAAGACTCGTCGACGACCATTCATTTTAATCTTTCGTTATGCGCAAGCGGAAGACGAACCATCCCTTGTCCAACAAACAATCAATCAATCAATCAGGGATAGAGGGATGGACAGCAGAAACCTCGACTACTCATTTATACAATTTATTGGATTAACTAACGGAGGATCGTCTTTCGAATTACAAGTCCGACAAAAGGGGCCGATCCATCCTCTAAGCCAGGCCAAAAAGAAACTAGGCTAATCCAGCTATACAAAATGAACTATCGGGTTCAACACCACGGTCACTCGGACTCATCGGACTCGACTCCGTCAAGTCGATCACTGGAGAAACGGGGGCAGGATTCTCCACTGCGGGTGCGCCATTCTAAGGACCTGAAAAAGGTTAACCACGACGGGTTGAGATAAAATCTCAGCGAGTTCTTCCCCTAAGCCCCGGTTAGTACACCAACTCAACCTGGGTATCTCTCCAGAACCACCCCCTCACTCAACCCAACAACAAACAACCAGTAACCCGCAAGCAAACAATAGACAGGGGCAACCAATAAACAATTAATTGGTTCGCATGCAACCTCACCCGCCATGCCATACCCTGCACGTAAAACCTCATACAATACAAGCAATGCAACCAACAATCAAAAGTCGGTTCGCATGCAACCTTACCCGGTATGCCATACCCTGCACGTTTTAGATCAGTACAATACACGCAATGAACATGGCCGTTAGATAATGCAATTCATCAGTCACATGCGAGTCACGTCACAAGCGATCTCACCTGGCCATTGCCACACCCTGCACGTTATAAAATCATGCGTGCGTGCCATAAATCATGATGTGATCACTTCATGCATAATCGGAGCCAATGATACCATATTTCTCACACACGTGTTCCGATTATTACTGCCCCTCGGGCTACAACCGAACTCCCGTCGGTGTCTACTGGCATAGCCCTTCCCCATGAGGCGCGGCAACGTCAAGGGACCCCCACCCAAGACGACATTCTAGAAGGAGCATGGGCTTGGCCTCTACCGCGACTCCGCATCCGGCTCACAACTAAGGCACTATGGCACTACGGCGCCCTTCCTCCGCAGACACGCAACCGTGCCCTTCCGTACCCTCGTCGGGTTTCCGATAAATCGAACTATCACCCCCCGAACTTCAGCTGAGGCGGCGGGTTCAACTTAGTGATCACGCAAGCATACCATCACAACCGATTTATTATCTTTGAGCATTAGCCAATGCACACATGCTTGCATATAAAACCTCAAATCCTTTCTCATAAAAGCAATCCATTTCCAAAGGTCCCCTGACAAACCATTTTTCCCACCTTTCATAAAAGCGGTCCATTTTCAGTGTCCCTCGGACAAATCACTTTCTTTCTCATAAAGGCGGTCCATTTCCGGTGTCCCTCGGACAAACCATTTTCTTTCTTTTGTAAAAATCACACGATTCAAGCGGATGCTTATGCAATGCCACATCCAATTCACTTCATATGATCAAGGCACATAAAATTATGCACAATTTTACTTCCGGATGAACAGTGTCGTGAACAGTGCCGTGAACAGTAATCTATGAACAGTAATTTTCGAAATTCAATTAATAATAAATTAAATTTAGAAATTAAACAAAACATTAATTAAACACAAATTAATCAATCAATTAAGCTAAACAAGCTTAATTATCACATAATCCACACATAAGCAACATTTAAGCAATAATCAAGCATAATTAAGCAAGATTAAGCTAAGCTAATCTTAATCATCTATCTAACCACCTATCTTAAGGCTAATATAACTTAATTAACCCTCCTAAACCAGCATTAACACTAATTAACCCAACCCTAAGCAAGTTTAGGCACTAAATAGGGATTAGGAGCTAAACTCACCCGTTAAGCGGGCCAGAGACGCGGACGCGGTGGCGGCGACGAACCCGACACCCGGGGACCTCTCCCACAACACTCCAAGGCGGTCCCGAGCTCAACACAGCAGCAACAACTTCGGATGCCTCACTGAACTTCACAAAACAGCACTGCAGGAGGAGGAGGTTGCTGGTCGGAGCAAAAACAAGTTGGCCGGAGCTCCGGCGAGCTGGTGGCCGGTGACCGGAGGCTCCAGGGGGTCGAGGGGGACTTCTGGGTGGCTGGTGTGGGCGGTGGTTGGGTCGAAAATGGAGGAAAACAGGTCAAAAGGCGGAACACAGCAGAACTGGTCGCTACAGTGACGGTCCGGCGAGCAGTCGGCTTCCGGCCGCCGTACGGATCGGACGACGACTCCTTTTGATGAACGGTCGATGCCATCCGTACGAATTATCTCTTCCAAGCGCAACGGTGGGTGGCACGGCCCAAGATTCCACCAGGAAGGCAATGAACAATTCAAAATTCGGTGAGAGGTCAGAAGCTGAAATTTGCAGGAAGAAGGGAAACAAGGGAGGAGAGGGGCTGCGATTTTTGGAGAAGATGAAGGGGAGAGAGAGTGAGATGAGAGCTGGTCTTCAAGCCTCATTAATGCCATTAAATGGCTTGCTTCAACCCCCAACCAAATGACATCATCTTCTCTCTCTTCCTTTTGACTTTTCTTCAAAATATCTAGGTGCAAAATGGTCATTTCCACCTTGCACATTTCCCAATCTGCCCTTGGGCTGAAAATGAAAGGTGGGCCTAGGAAACAGGCTTGACAATGAATAGGAACGGGCTTGGGAATTTGTTGGGCTCGAATCGGCTCAGGTTTAGACAACGGGCTCGGAAGGGTAAATTCTCGGTTTGGTCCAACGGGCTCGTTTGTTTGTCTCGGTCTTCCACGGTGGCCATCCCACCTTGGGCGTGTGGCCCACACTATTCTTGCCCGGCCCACGTCCTCGTAGGCTCGATTTCTCGATCCGAAAATCCCTTTCCCAAAAACTCGGCTCAACCGACACTGTCGACTATCAAGGAAGCATCGTCCAAAAGTCCGTCCCGGACGTTCTCGAAAATTCAAAGTCCAATCTTGGATTCTCATGCCTTATCAATTTCGTTCGAATGCCATTTTGGTACTACTCAAACTGACAGGCGGCTTCGAGGATTCACGCGTAACCGAAATCGGCCTGCATGACTATAGGATCGTCCTTACGCAAGTCTCACGGTCGAGTCGTTTTCCCAGGTCAAGTTCTTTAGTCGCACGAGTTCTGTCATCATTAGCCTTTCCCCTCAAGGTTAGTATCTCAGGAGTGATCAGTTCCGAGTGAGATCAACCAACAATGCATTGGCGAAATTAACGTTCATTTCTCCCTCAAAGGGCTCGAATTTCAGGACGTCACATGTCCTCACAACTACGACAATCAACTATTCCCATCAATACTCGATTATCCCAAAATAAGTATAAACTATAATTATACTCAAAAGTACTCATTTAAGAAGTATGCTATAGTCGATTGTTCCCATAAAATAATTTACTCTCACAAAATACTTATAATTATTTTCCAATCCCATAATTAATTATCCAACCCAAATAATTTCATTTAATAAAATCATTCTTTAATAAATCAATGTCATTTGATAACGTAGTACAAGAATGCTATTGACATTTGAAAATTAGACCATAGTAATTTTCCCACAAAATTACTCGATTAAAATCATTTCCCATAAATAATCACAATTAATTATTTTCTCCAAAACTAATTAATTTCATAAATGAATAGTAATAACAATATTAATTATAATAATTTGAAATTATAAATTAATTTAATTAATAAATAATTCCGAAAATAATAAATTATTATTATTTATTCCAAAAATAATTATTATTATTAATACTAACCATGGTTATTAAATTAACTTAACCCTAGTTAATCTAACCTAGCCATGATTAACTCTTAACCTTGATTACTTTTAAAACTAACTATAGTTACTTTTTCCTAACCATGATTAACACTAAGCAAGATTAATCAATAATATTAAAACACTAATAATCATCATCCAAAGCACTAATCAAGAATTAAACTAATTAAACTACTCCTAAGCAAGATTAACCCCTAACTAAGGGATTAGGAAATCGACTCACGGTTTAGCGATTCCGACGACACGGGCGCGACGGCGGCGGCGAGGGGAACGCTCGGGAACTTCTGGCGCGTCGGGACGAGGCGGCCCAGGACCGGATCTCGGCCGAGGGCGGCTGTCCACGTGGCAAGAAGCTGAGGAACGAAGGAACCGGCGGCTGTGGCAACATGAGGCTGACTGGTGGGCGGTCCGGCAACTCCAGACGGCGGCCAGCAGCTCCGGCGACCAAGCGGCGGCTCCGATGAAGGGGAAAACAGAAGCTGGAAAGGGGAAAAAGGAGGGGCGATGCAGCTGGTTCACAGGGTGGCAACAGGCTGGGGTAGCTTCGGCGAAGGTCTGGGCGGACGGCGGTGGCCAGGGCGGAAGGACGATGGCGAGGTGGCGGAGGTCGAGCCACAGATGGCAGCTGGCCGAATCTGGTTCGGTCTGAAGGGGGGCAGCAGCAGCTCGGTCTAGGGTGGTCGGGCGAAGGCAAGGCGGCAGCTCGCAGCTTCGGCGTCAGGCGGTCGGCTGGCCGGCGTTGCAGCGACGACGGCGCGACCAGAACTGAAGCAAGATAGCAGCACACTCGGACAGAGGAGGAGGAAGAGCGGTGTAGCTGGGCGGGGCTCGTTTGGCTCGAGGCTGGCAGACGGCAACTCGCCGGCGACCGGGCGGAGAGCAGGGGCGGTGGAGCTGCGGCGGTGGTCGGTGATGGTGGCAGCAGCAAGAAAATGCAGCAGCAGCAGCAAGCCAGGGAAGTCAGCCAGCAGAGAAGAACAAGAACAAGAACAAGAGAGGAAGAAGGAGCTGCAAAGGGGGGGTCGAACGTGCTGCGCAGAAGAGAGAGAGAGAGAGAGAGAAGCACATGGGCTTGTCAGACAAGTGGGGAAAAAGAAGAAAGAGATAAGAGAGAAAACTAGTCAAAAAGGGAGAAAAGAGAGATAAGATGGGGCAAGTGGGGAGGGCTATCGACAAAGGGGGAAACGTGAGGGGGAAGAGAGAGAAAAAAGGGGAGAGAGAGGGAAACGTGCGGGAAAAGAATGGGGGGAAAGAAAAGAAAAAATAAAAATAAAAGAAGACAAGACAAAATCCTAAAAAGCTTCTAGAAAGGGGTATTTTGGTCTTTTTACCCCTGAAGCACAAATTCCCAAATATTTGACTCTAAAACTCGGCCCGTTGAATCCTTTTCCAATAATTTCGGGCTTACCGATAAATCCAAGAATCAATGAGACAACGTCCAATATTTTAGTCTTGACATCCTTAAAAGTTCGATACCCGATACCAGATTGAAATTCGTGGTTAACATCGATCAATTGCGACTTTAGTACTACCTAACTTTCGGGCGGCGTTTAGGGGTTATCGCGCATTTAACCCGTGGTTGATAGCTTTTCAATCCACGATCGTGCATATTCAAATCAGGGCGATCCTCGATTGTCATGTAATCACGAGGTTAATTGCTCACACTGAGTACAAGGCCAAAAGAAAATCGGTTTAACGTCGTTCGTAATTAATATCGAAGTCGTGCGGAATCACCCGCAATCCAACATCGTACTTTTGCTGAATCGATTTATTTCCATTCGCTTATTGGCTTGCCACAATGCAGTATTATTCCTCTTTGATCCTTATGGTCGAGCGGCCTATCCCCGATTAAATTCACTAGTCGTACGCGTATCACTCCTTAATTGCCTTGCCGAACAGTTAGTTAACTCATGAGGGGCCAACTCAGAGTAAACGTAACTAACAGTGCATTGATAAAATAACCATTTCATCTATCCCGGAATGAGTCGAAATTCAGGATGTTACAAAGGTTATGCAGCTATTTCTACAAGCTTTACCCAAGGAATATTTTGACTAGATGTTCAATAACACTTGTCTTAACTTTCCCACGATGGTTGAATTAGGAGAGTGTATTAAGGGGATAATGCAAGACGGTAGGCTTATCGACACTTCGGCTCGCAAATTCACCCCGAAGAAAGACAAGGAATCAGTGGTTAAGGTATCATACGTGGAAAATGTTGCCACCCAAAAGCCTTACACTCCTCCTACCCAAAAGTCCACAACAATGGTGAGGAGTTCTTCTTGACATTTCGACCGCAAAGGAAAGGCACCTCAAAGGCAATTTACGCCTCTTCCAAGACCTTTGTCTCGACTACTTCTCATGCTAATCGAGCGAAGGCTCATTGCCAAAGAAATCCTGAGAGATAACCTGTCCAAGTTCGCTAGTTTTGCTATCACGAAGACATGTAATTATCACATGGGTGAGAAAGGTCATAACATGGACAATTGTTATGTCCTCAAAATAAAGGTCCAAAACCTTTTGGATAAAGGGATTCTCTCCTTTAAAGATGCTGTCCCGAACATCCAGCAAAACCCTCTTCCAAATCACACCGAAACTGTCAGCATGATATTCGGGGATGAAAACGAGAAGCCATTCATGGTCGACGTTCATAAGTTGAATGAGTTACTAGTCCTGGCTAAGAATCAGGAAAAGGGAGGCAATATTTCTCACAAAGATAAAATCTGTTGTCTCGCCATGTTAGCTAATTTGGATATCATCCAACTAATTGGCGAGGATACATCTGACAAGTCGCTAGCTACTGTATAGATTGCCTTGTCTTCCAAAAATTTCTCTTGCAAAGTTGAACAAGATGATGTGAACTCAACCCAAGAATTAAAGGCAAATGGGTATGAGTCTGACTCGAATGAATCTTTGCCAAGTCTACCCGAAGATGAATACTCCGATGAAGATTCCAAACTATCACGTAAGGCTTCTCGCCGTGATCGAAGATTTGTCAAAAAAGCTAGCAAGAGAGGCGAAGTCATTAATACGTTGGGTCAACCAAGCAAAAAATACGACTTCATGGTTAGGTATAATTCCACCATCAAAGAGTTTACCGATTTGTGAACCATCATCCCCGATGGATGGGGAAGTAAGTTCGAGGATGAAGAAGAGACAAATCTTCCTAACCCAATTCATAAAGAAGAACCTTCTGATTCTAACTCAGAGGATGAGTACAAAACTTCAAAGCATGATTGCGAGTTCGTGAGGAAAGCTCATGAAAATGATGAAATTGTTGACACCCTCGGCCAACCGAGTGGAAAGTATGACTTCATGGTGAAGTATTCACCTCCACCAAGTTGCTTTGTTAACCCCAAGACCTTTGTCCCGAGTGGATGGGCGATAAATTTGAAGATGACAATGTGCTTGCAATGATTCCTCCCATCGTAATTGATCCATCTCTTGAAGATGGTACCTATGGTACGCAAACGAATGTAATGGAATCCATAGTCATCAACTTACTTGTAGATGATCTCAAATCTGTGACGTCCTGAAATTCGAGCCCTTTAAAGGATGTATGAACGTGAATTTCGTCAATATATGGTTGGTTAATCTCACTGGGAATTGATCACTCTCGAGATACTAACCTTGAAGGGAAAGGCTAATGAGGACAGAACTCATGTGACTAAAGAACTTAACTTGGGAAAACGACTCGACCATGAGACTTGCGTAAGGACGATCCTGTGGATGTGCAGGCCAATTTCAGGGACGACTAGAAGTTGATTCGCGGACAGAGCATAATGGGATGACGGGTGGTTTCGTTTACTGTTATCGAGCCCACAAACGACCTTATGCCGATTCTCGGTAATCGTGTATTTTGAAATAAGAATCTATCCTTCGCAATTTCATGTATTCAAGGATGTCCATGTGTCAAGATGTCTTGAACGTGGTTTAGCACGAGTCGATTATGCGTGAATCCTCGAAGCCTCTTGTTAGTCCGAGACATACCAAAATGCCATTCGGACGAAATTGACAAGGCATAAGAATCCAATTTTGGACTATGAATTTTCGGGAACGTCCGGGATGAACTTTTGGACAATGCTTCTTTGACAGTCAACATTGCCGATGAAACCGAATAATTGGAAAAGGGGTTTACGGACCGATGAATCGAGCCTACGAGGATGTGGACCGAGCAAAGCCAATGTGGGCCTCACGCCGAAGGTGGGACAGCCACCATTGTGGGCCCAAGGCAAGCAAGTGAGCCCATTGGACCCAACCAACCATTTAACCCTTCCAAGTCCATTGTCTAGCCTTGAGCCAATTCAAGCCCAACCAATTCTTGAGCCTGTTCCTATTCATTTCCTTGCCCGTTTCTTAGGTCCACCCACCATCTCAGCCCAAAGGCAATTTGGGAATTGTGCAAAGGTGGAAATGACCATTTTGCCCCTCTAGATATTATTGAGGAAAAGACAAAAGAAGAGAGAAGATGATGTCATTGCATGGGGGGTTGGAGCTGCATTGATGAGCCTTAATGAGGCCTTGACACCAACTCTCACATCTCTCTTTCTCCACTACTCAGCCGCCCCCTCTCTCCCCTTGTTTCCTCTCCTTCACTTTTTCCTCTCCTTCAAACCTTCCTCCAAAAACTGAGTTGTTCATTACTGTCCTGAGCTGATCACCACCCGCACCACCTGTCGCCGTGACCAGGAGACTTCATCTATGTCCCCCACGGCCGCCGTTCGCCGGACGGAGCCACCAACCAGAAGTCACCGCTAGTCTGTCTGCCTGTTTCTACCCTACACCGCCCAGAAGAGCTATTCCGCCCTTGTTTCGACCCAACCGCCGCCCAAACTAGCCACCAACCAATCCCCCTTGACCCCTTATGACCGTCGATTGCTGGCCAGCCACTCGCCAGAGCGTCGATCGATCCGGTCAGCCTTTTTCCTTCGCCTAGTAGTCCGATTTCCAGGAGTTCAGTGTGAACCGGAGTTGGTTGCTGCTATTTCAACCTTGGCACGGTCTTGGATTGCCATGGTCGAGGTTCCCGAGTGTAGCCTCTGTTGTCGCCGCCGCGCCCATGTCTCCGACCCGCTTAACAGGCGAGTTTAGCCCTAATCCCTTATTTAGTGCCTAAACTTGCTTATGGTTGGTTTAGTTAGGGTTAATTCTAGTTTAGGGGGTTTAATTAAGTTGTATTAGCCCCAAGATAGATGGTTAGATAGATGGTTAGGATTAGTTTAGCTTAATCCTGATTAGTGCTTGTTAATTGTGGTTTATGAATAATTAAGCTTGTTTAGCTTTAATTGATTGATTATTTGTTTTAATTAATGTTTTGATTGATTTCTAAATATAATTTATTAATTATTAAATTATGGATTTTACTGTTCATGTTGCACTTTTCATAATTTACCGTTTACGTGCACGGTTCATGTAACATCCTGAAAATCGGCTCATTTTAGCCCGAATTTTAATTTGATTTTGGGAACCGACTTCTTAGTAATATCATGACTAAATACTTGGACGTCGCCTCATTTATTTTGGGATTTTCCGTTGGACACGGAAGCGTCGGAAAAAAGGGAAGAATTGGACCGAGTTTTGGGCTCGCGGGTGGGCCGGCCCAAGACCGGCGGCCCAATGGGCCTTGCACCCTTTCAGCCCAGCCCAAGAGGGCCCAAGTTGGCCCAAGTTCCTCCATTTCCAGCCCATGGGCTTCTCTCTTGGCCTTTTGCTTTTGTGCCCAAGTGGGCTTTGTTTATGCTTTGTTTTTGGTTGTTTTTGATTGGTTCTTGAAGCAAGTGGCTAGCCCACTTGCCTTGGCCTTATCCAAGCCTCTAGCAGCTCTTCTCTCTCCTCCTTTCTTCCCCAAATTCGTGCACCAGCCCAGCCATACTCTCTCTCCCTTTTTCTCTTCCTTTCTCTTCCATTTCTGCTGTTTTCTTGCTGTCTTTACTGTTTTCCAGCCGGAAAACAGCCTTGCCGCCACACGAGCCGCCGCCACCGCCCAAAGTGTAGTCCTGGGAGTTAGGAAGCCAACCGCGCATCCCTGGTCACCTTTGGTCGCCGTTAGCCGCCCGTTTCGCCTTTTCCGCCGCTGCACCGGTTCCGCGTGAATAGTAACCGGCACTGTTTTTGGCCTATTTCGCCACCGTTTGTCACTCGTTGTCGTCCCCGAGCTTACCCCTCGTAGCCCTCGTTCCCCTCTACGCGCCGGTGTCGCCGGATTTCCGATCCAAGTAAGTTAACTTCCTAATCCTTATTTAGGGGTTAATCTTGCTTAGGGGTTAATTAGTGTATTTGTGTGTTTTTGATTAATTAAGGTTGATTGGTTAATTAGGCTGGTTAATTAAGGCTGACTAGGGTTAGTTAATTGACCATAGTTAGTAATAAAGTAACTAAGGTTAATTAATTAAAGTAACTAAGGTTAGTTTTAAAGTAACCAAGGTTAGAATTTAACTATGGTTAGGTTAATTTGACCATGGTTAGGTTAATTTGTTAACCATGGTTAAGTTTATTTATTTTTATTTATTTATTTAATTTCGGACGAATTTACTGTTCACGGATTACTGTTCACGGATTACTGTTCACTGATTACTGTTCACGGCACTGTTCATACAGAAATAAATTTTGGTTTCAAATTGTTGTGTTCTTGGTTGTTATGCTTTTTTGAAGTGCCGATTGTTAATTATATGCGTGAATGATGATGAAATGAATGATCGAAGATTGAGTGGAAGTGAAAGTGTTTGATTTTATTGAGTTATTCCCGAGAATTAGGGAATGTACGTGATTGTTGATTGGTTGAATTTGGAATTTTGGAATTGTCGAGTGATACCGCATGACATATTACGTGGGTTATTTGAAATGGCATGTCGCATGAGCATGAGTGCATGAGCGATGTTGCATTCACGACCAAGCAAAAGCAAAGACAAGAATGAACCGTTTGCCGAGGTGTTGCATGGTCGATTAAAGTTGATAGCCCGGTTGAGCCGGATGACCGCCAATCCTTCGGGGTTGTGCCGTGACCATTGGGTCGCCCGACAAAGGTCGATGCGGAGTCGCGGTTGAGGCCGGGCCCATGCTCCTTATGGAATGCCGTCGGTGGGGAGAGCCCATGACGCCGCCGTGCCTCACGGGGAGGACGATGCCTGGTTTACGACCGCTTGACCGCCAACCATAAGGTTGTGCCGTGGCCTAGAGGGTCGTAATAATCGGAGCATGTGTGGCAAAGTGTGATATGAGAAAGTTTTGTGTAATGCTCGATTATTTGCATGCCTCTTACCGTTGTTGTGAGGCGATTGACGCTTTGCGCAGTAGCGTGTGCCAAGGCCGGTAGGGTCGCTTGTGATTGCACCTCGTTTATTAAACTGTCTTATGTTGTCATTCTCTCTGAGGTGGTATTGCATTGATTGCTGTATTAGGTTGTATGTTAAACTCTCGAGGCGAGCGAAGTTCCTAACCGGGCTTAGGACTTTAACTTGCCGAGTTTATCTCAACCCGTCGTGGTTAACCTTTTCGGCCCTAGATGATGCAAACCCAGGATCGAAGAGAGCGATCCCTTTGAGGCCCGTGAGTAGGCAGTCAGCCTATTTCCTTTTGACGAGCCTTCCCCCACTTGTACAGGGGTTAGGTTAGCTAGGCCGATCCCTTTTGAGTAGGCCTTAGCTTGTTGCCCGTAGTAAGGCGTGTATGTATTTGCTGGTGTGTCTTTAACCTTCGATATATAAAATACCGTTTGTCTTTCCTCTACCGCCGTTGTTGCTATCCCCGTTGTTTGGTTTGGGAGTTGTTCGTTTCCGCATGTGCTTAATTACAAGATAAAATGAATTGGTCGACGACAGTACCTGGGACGTCGTACAGTTAGACCTCAAGTGAAATGGGGTTGCCGCGAGCTCGAGAGTCGGGGCGTGACAGTTCACGAGGTACTGTTCACGCGCACTATTCATCCGGAAGTGAAAAATTGCCTTATTTCATGTGCTTTGATTCTATGATGTAAATTGGATATGTAATTGTATGGACATCCACATGAATCGTATAGTTTTCACAAAAATGGGAAAATAATTTGTCCGAAGGACATCGAAATAGACCGCTTTTATGAGAAGGGATTTGAGATCGTATATGCAAGCATGTGTGCATTGGCTAATGTTCAAGATAAAAGTGGATTGTGGTGGTATACTTGCATGATCACTAAGTTGAACCCGCCGCCCCGGCCGAAGTTCGGGGGGTGATAGTCCGATTCGTTAGAAATCCGGCGGGGGTCCGAATGCGAAGTCGCGATAGAGGCTGGGCCCATGCTCCTTCAGGAATGCCATCTTGGGAGAGAACCCTCAACGTCGCCACACCTCACGGGAGAGGGTGATGCCTAGTTATGCCAGTAGACACCGGCGGGGGTTCGGTTGTGGCCTTAAGGGGCAATAATAATTGGAACATGTGTGGATGCAAGAACGCATGAGAAACATGGCATCATTGGTTCCGATTATGCATGAGCTGATCACATTGTTTATGGCACACATGAATTGATAACGTGCAGGGTGTGGCAATGGCCAGGTGAGATTGCATGTGATGCGACTCGCATATGATTGATGAAATTGCATTATCTGATGACCATGTGCATTGCTTATACCGTGTTGGAATTTAACGTGTAGGGTATGGCATACTAGGTAAAGTTGCATGTAAACCGATATTTGATTGTTGGTTGACCCTGGCTGTTGTATGGTTGATTGTTGTTGGTTTGTTTGAGGGGTGGTTCTGGAGAGATACCCTGAGTTGAGTTGGAGTACTAACCAGGGCTTAAGGTGAGGACTCGCTGAGATTTTATCTCATTGGTTATTATATAACCATTTAGGCCCTTAGAATGGTACACCTGCTGGTGCGATTCGGGATCCCTAAGGACTGGGAGAACATCGTGACACACCACCGCTTCCCGAGTAGGGTGCACCTATATGAGAAGTATCTCTCCACCATATGGGTGGATGAGGGACCGAGGCAATGGATCCCCTATCAATTCCTCAAATGGTACAACCGGGAGGACGATCTTCTGATCAATCCTCTGCGTGGTTTTGACAAGCCGCTCAATAGGGGCCCCAAAGACGCTGATTGGAACCCCATGGAGCTGGACCCTCCCGACGGCGCAGTAGAGAATCCTGCCCCTGCTCCATCGATCATCAACCCGAATGCCTCCGACTACGACCCGACAGAGCCTGAGTCCGATGGGTCTAAGTGATAGTGGTGCTAAACCCGAGGGTTCTTTTTGTATAGATGGATTAGCCTAGTCTAGTTTCTTTTTGGTTTGGCTTAGAGGATGGATCTGACCTTCTAATAGGCTTGTATATCGGAAACGATCCTCCGTTGGTTAATCCAGTAAAAATGAATAAATGAGTAGTTGCTGTTATCCTGCTGTTCATCCTGCTGTTCATCCCTCTATCCCTGTTTGATTGTTTGATTGTCTGATTGATTGGGGGATGGTTCGTCTTCCGCTTGTGTATAATGAAAGAATAAAATGAATGGTCGGCGACGTGTCCTGGGACGTCGCATTCCATTGGCCAAGGGAAAGGGTTGTTGCGTACTCAAGGTTCGGGGCATGACAAAATCTATGAAGATCTCAAACTTTGAATCGGTGGTCATTGAGTTGCCATCAAAGAATGAACCTGTTAAGGCAAAAATGGGAACAACACCCAACATTAACAACAAGGCTGTCCCTTGGAATTATGAGACTAATGAGATAGATGCTGTCACACAATCAAGTCATTACTATCCACCTCACGATGGTGTCAAGAAGAAGGAAGTGACTAATGAGAAAGCAAAGTAATTCCTTGAAGCCATCAAATCAAGTGAATTTGACATTGTTGACCAACTAAGGAAGCTACCTGCTCAAATCACCTTGTTAGAGCTTTTCAAGTCCTCTGAAAAGCACAAAAATGCCCTTCTCAAGGTGCTCAATGAAGTTCATGTGCTTGAGACTATCGGAGAGGTAAAACTGGAAGAGTTCATTGGGGCTATACTTTTAAGGGATCAAATCTCCTTTTCTGAGAAAGACCTTCCACCCGAAGAATACACCCACTCAAAGGATCTTTACATATCGACTCTTCACTTTGATACAAGAATTTCGAGGGTGCTCATTGACAACGGTTCTGCTTTAAACATTTGTCCATTATCCACTCTTAATCAACTGGACGTTCAAATGGATCGAGTTCGCACGCCCGAAACTCTTGTACATGCTTTTGATGGCATGAAAAGAGAATTGCTGGGAGAAGTTGATCTCGAGCTGATAATTGGACCTATCAAATTCACCCAAACTTTTCAAGTCATGGATATCCCAAGCAATTTTAGTCTATTGCTTAGACGTCCATGGATACACGCTGCACATGCGTTACCCTTGAGCCTGCATCAAATGGCTCATTTTGTTGTGGCTGGAAAAGTGGTGACTGTCCACACCGAAAAAGAGATAAGCATGCCGATTGATAGTACCATTCCGTATGTGGAATCCAAAGTGAGAGATGAATCGAGTGTCTACGCTTTTGAGCTTGTCTCTGTGTCTCATGTTCCTGCTAGAACAATCATACGTAGCCTGAATTTTCCAAATCCGCCATCATGTCTGGCAAAGTACTTTTGCAAATGGACTTGTCCCTGGGCAAGGCCTTGGAAAGGAAGCCCAAGGTATCCTCACTCCAATTCAGATCCAATCCTCAAGAAAACGAGGAGGGTTAGATTGCCAAGCAAGCCAAAAGAGTTAGAGTGATTGCAAGAAGCCCATCATGAAGAGAAAAGTGCGTTAGCATCTGCTACCACCTCCCTGGAAAGATTTCTTTCCCAGCCTGCCTAAGCTGCTTCAAGATGAAGAGGCTAACATTGGTAACATCGCCGACTTATTCGAAGATTGCCTTGTTGGAACTATCTCGAAGACCCTGATTCCCAAGACGGAGTAGTAGCTAATCCTACTGTGTAAGGGACGTTTCATATTCTACTTTCCTTTTGCTTGTTTTCCATTTGATTCTCCCCCACGAGGGAATTCCATTTGTTCTTTCAACTCTTGTAATAATTCAGATCATAAACGTTTGATCCAAAATGTTGTATGTTCTTTGCATTTCAATAAAAGCATTCGCACATTTTGATTCATAGACATGTGGAGGTACACCAAGCCAGTCCTATGATGATGCTTTATGGCCTAGGCCTCTACACGATCTATAGTTTCCAAAATTATTTTTGGAACGAGGATGTCCAATGATATGAGGACGAGTTCCTTTTCAATTTTTCAAAAACTTAGAATTCGAAAAGATTTTTTACATGACATTTGCATACATGCATTGCATTTATTATTGTCATATACTAACCATTTCATGGCTGCATCTTAGGCATGACATGTCGCATAATCATGATAGTCATATGCATAGCTCGGATTCACCTCATGACAATTCAAGCGAAGCCGATTATTCTGAGTCTGAAGAAGCAAAGAATTTCAAAGCAAAGAGAAAAAATGGCTTCAACATGAAGAATCTAAACCACCCACCAAAGAACAAACAATCACTGTGAATTTACGAGATCTTGAGAACCCCAAAGAAACCAATCGATGATCATCCCTATGAGATGCAAACCGCAATCTAGACACGACTACTCCTTCTACCATCTCCTTTTCAATTTGCTGGACCCTCTCATACCATTCATTATAATCCTTCAGATTTAGGGGCATCAGCCAATCCTTAATTTCGGATTTCAGACCATCCCTATACCTCCAAATTGGTCTACTAGATTTTCAACCATTATTGGCACGTACGTTGAGAGTTCTGCGAACTTAGCTTCATATTTCTCAACCGACAAATGATTTTGACAAAGTCATAGGAATTCAGCGATTTTCTACTCTTGCGTACACTTGAAAGAATATTCTTTGTTGAACGCTTCTACAAAGGCATCCCAAGTCGAGGCTGTGCCTTCTAGAAAGATCCTTCTTTGGGTGGCCTCCCACCAATCATTAGCGTCACCTTGCAATTGATTCACTGTTAGGGTTATCTTTTCTTCCTCCGAGCACTTCAGTAGTGCAAACACTTTCTCCAATTTCTAGATCCAGAATGTTGCTGCCTCAAGATCACTCGTCCCATTGAACTTGTGTAGCTCCAGCTCCAAGAATAGTTCAACTATTTTAAGTAGTAACTGTTCGCCATTTTCACTTCCAACCAATGGGACTTCATTAGGCATAGCGGTAGCAGCAACGACAACATTGACTACGACAGTGGGCAGCAACAGTAGCTTGAGTCTGAGATTGCTACCACCATCATGTTACCTAGATTCTCCACATCTTGCAAGATCTCATCCAATCTAGGATCCCTAGGTACTCTTCCTCTATCACCAGTCAGTTCTTCAATTGCCCCTCCTCTAGGGGCTCTCAAATCAAGATTGTTCATCTTACAGGGTCCTTATAGAAACCTGTTTTCTAATTCCATCAAGGATTTAAAAACTATAAGCAACCTCCTTATAGCAAGAAATTTAAGTAAACAAGCACAAGCATGAAGTGTTTTCCTAACTAACTATCCCAAAACCCATCGCACCTTATCACTCCAAGTATTGACCGAACTTTGATACCAAAACTGACGGAGAAGTCACATCCCGACCCTCGAGCATACGACAACCCCTGTTTCACTTGTGGTTATTTGATTGCGACATCCCAAGACGCATCGCCGACTATTCTTTTTATCTTTCAATTAAACACATGTGGAAATATCGAACAATCCAATAGAGACAATCAGGCAATAGAACACAACTTTGTTTTATTTACTAGTTAACTCTAGGAAGTCTTACATGTATAAGCCCTTACAACGGGTGTCTTTCTACCACACCAACAAAACCAGCAGAACCAAGGTTAATCTACTTCATCCAAACACAACCAGGAATCACACCCCTTGTTGGTTCTCCATATTATGAACCAGAAAATGGTTAAATAATAAGCAGTGAGATAAAATCTTAGTAAGTTAATAACTAAGCTTCGGTTAAGAGACCTACTCACCTTGGGTGCACCCTACACATGCAACTTTTCTAGCAATGGCAAGTCAATAGCAAAACAATCTTAATTTTGTCATGACCATGAGCACTAATAGATCCTAATCCTTACTCAGTCATCAACAGTCAACGAATGCATCCACAAGCATTCTTACCTCATCTTGGCACACACGACCTACATGATATAGTGTATCATATGCCCATCTCAATGCAGTCGATATATCACATAACCATAATACACCTCACGCTTTCCTATGCACAATGTACTTACTCGTGTTCCGATTATTTATAACCTTAGGGGAAATACTACCCACACAAGAGTTGGTAGTCTACTGACATAAGCGGGCTTCGTCCCACCCCATTGGGCATGACAATGTCCAGGAACCCCCACTTAAACGGCATTCTCGAAGGAGCATCAGTCCAACCTCAATCGCGACTCAGCATCCGGACCCCTGTCAGGAATTCTGATAAAATGGACTTCGTCAACCACGGACCCCACTGGGTGACAGGCTCTTATGTGACCATCAAGCACACCCATTGTAACATCCTCGAAAACCGACCCCGTATGGATCGGCCATAAGGTCCTGAATGAGTCGACCATGGGCCGTTGGCCACAGATCGATTGATTCGATCGGCAAGGATCAAGGATCGGTCATGGTTCGATCAACCGACTGGTCATGAACTGGTCGAGACATCGACCATGAAAGGCATACCGACCATACCGATGGGGACGGACTACCAACTCATAAGACGACTTTTCGGTCACGAGAATTGGTCATGGGACGATTTTGGATCGGCGGATGGTCATGGGTTGATCCGACCGGTCATAGCACTTGGCCGCGGGTGATTCCGCTCGGCTGTGCACTGATACACGGACCATCCAACTTAACCAAAAGTGACCGTCTACCGACCAAAAATGCATCATTCCTTATTTAATTCTTAGTGACCGGAAAGGAATCTCGAATTGATGAAGTCCGATCATGGATCGGTAATGCACCGACCATGAACCATGCGGATGGATCGGGCGCCGATTAGAATGAGCCTCGGGATAGACCCGGCTATTCCATCGTAATTCCTAAGGTCCATAAGTGCTTTGGCTTAGTGCTAGGCCATGGGTAGCCTTGGAATTGACCTTGAACAGATCCGAATTATGAGGAAAACCTCATGGTCGACCCACCGCCCAAGGAAGCGGTTTGGGCAAATTTGGGGTATGTGGCCTGGACCCCGGGCACGTGTAAATTGGTTTTTCGAGACATGTCATATGATCCCTTTTCCGGCCCCGAAACCGACTCGGATGGTAGAATTCTCCGAACCGCCTTCTTGATTAAGAAAAAGACAAAAGAAGAAGAAATTTCTAGAACCCTCATTAAATGCTTTGGATAAGCCTTATCTCTTACCATTCAAAGCTAATAATTGCGGTCAAAAATATCTAGGGGGAAATGATGAGGGCGGATTACACGTGGACCAATGGGAAAGTGCAAAGCGGGCCGCCAATAATTACACCTAGGAGCCTAGACCGCCAAATAATTTCTTTTTAGGCCACCTAAGCACTTTAGGCTCAATTATTGGTGGGGTAGGCTTGCCACTTAAGCTTCTTAGGCGGGCCACTTGGAAGCTTCGGATTGGACCACTTGGACCGATAATTATGACATCGGGTAGTATAAATAGGAGGAGAGCTCTTCACCTCTCATCCTTTGCCATCCATTTTCCTCCTCCTCCACTCTCTTAGCCACCCCTCATCCCACGCCTCTCGCTCTCTCTTCTTCGGTTCCCAAGCCAAGCCGCCACTCCCTAGTTGTGTTCTTAGTTCAAGGGTCATCAAGGTAAGTATAGTTTCTTCCTTTTTCTAGTGTTGTTCACGATGTCGTCGACCCTAGGAAACTCTCTCGAACAAGCCGAGGGTAGGTCGATTGAAAATGATGTATTCTATGCTTTGTTCATGTATTTGGATTCTTGTATGAGTGGAACGAAGTCATGGTTCATTGCTTTTGTTCGGTACAAGTTGAGGTTCGCCCATAGCCAGAAGATGTGATTCGGTATTGAGGCGTACCGAGTTCGCGTCTTGGATTGGTGTGGGGTTCCTCCATGCTTGCTACTCGGGTGGAACCTTGGGCTTAGGCTCGTTCACGTTATTATTGTCAAAGAATTCATGATTTTATGACACGTACAATATATTTGACGAGACGCATATTTCACGGCACGTGCATTATGCTTGAGCACGAGATGCATATTTCATGGCACTTGCATTATGTTTAAGCATGAGAAGCATGATTCATGGCATGTGCATGAGGCTCGAGTCCAACCTTCCAAAGGGATATGTACCTGAGCAAAGATGAGAAAAATTTAAGAAAATCTGGCTAGAGACTTGGGTTCGAGTCCCGAGCAAAGAGGCTGGCAAGAGACTTGGGTTCGAGTCCCGAGCATATTAACCGGGTTTGAGTCCCGAGGGCCACCAACTAGCCAGGGAGCCCGGTTAGAAAGTCCGAAATGAATTGGGTTTGAGTCCCAAGACGGCACCGGGAAGACTTGGGTTCGAGTCCCAAGCACAAGTGAAAAGATGAATAAATATGGCATGCATGAGTAAGAAAGAAAAGCTAGAAAGGCATAAGCTCATGGCATGCATCATGTTCACGAATCATAACAAGAGTTGCCATTTCATATGCAAGAAGCATGTTTACATCTTTGAAATTGGTTTGCCTTCGACATGGTTTGTATGAGATACTTGACTGGAGTTGATGATTTTGTGATGTGCTAGTCAAAGGTAAGGACTATGCTTACTGAGTATTCCAAGTACTCACTCCTATTTTCTTACAGGTACTTAGCGAGCATGGCAATTTACTTTGGGTGTCCTGTAAAAATCGATGCATCGTATACGGATATTATAGATGTAGAAACGGATATCACGTATCGGAAAGTCACGTCAACGGTTTGGGTCGAGAAGGGATATAGTGAATTAATCCCGATGTTCTTTGAGGCCTGGTTTAGATGGTATGATGGAGCTTGGGTAGGACCGCTCCAAGGTTTTGATATTCCTGGCCATGACGAGGAAGACGACCCATCCGAGGACTCAGAATAAGCTTGTGTGCGTACCGGCTAAGTAGCGGCGATAGGGTTCCCAAATTTTGGGTGAGTACCTCCATAGCGGAGATAGGGATACCCTAGCTTTTGGTGTTGTAAATGGCCCAAATTTTGATGTAAAATATGAGGCCAAGAATAGCCGTGTATGCTTTACCACGTTTATAATATAGTAGAAGTTGTAGTGTGTATCTCACGTTCCCATATTGTTTATGTGTCGGGGAAATTGTGATGTTATGCATTCCGCTTGCGCATTATCATGAGACAAACGAATTCGGGACGGCGACAAAACCTGGGATGTCGCAAAATAACCCGCAGCTCGACGCCCGAGATAAGGGGGTCGTGACAAAGGGCTAGCAAAAGCAGTGTGCCTGATAAAAGTAAGGCCAAAGCCCATAAAAAATTTGTGATGCAAAAACATTCATTGCAAGCACAATTTGTCATGTCAAAATTGAACAATAGAGACTCTCGAGATAAGTCAAATTTCAAGAGTCAAAATCATTAAAAAGGTTGTGTGATGGTAATGATGCCAAGATAATCACCAACTCTTCAAATCCCTTTTGTTCAAGACATTTGAAGACTTTTAAGCCTCATCCAAACCAACATTATAACCTACATCTGAAGCCTTTTGCGATTGGGATGGTTCGAGTCGAAACCAAAATCTCAAGTATGAGCTACCGCTAGAAGAAGTGGAAGCAATCCTATCTTATCTTATCTTATCTTCAAGGTTCTTAACTTGTAGATCCAATGAAGATTTCAAGTGAATGTTCTTTTCTTGGCCTCAAAGCGAATACCCTTGCGTAAGCCCAAGACCAAACCTATATTACAATCCTTGCAAAAGACCGTTTAGATCAATCGATTTTGTATTCACTATGAATGTTTCCAAAATCCTTTGATATAGGTTATGTGAGACTTCAAGAGTGAAAATATGCATGTTTCCCGCATCAATGGATGGGAACAAAAGCTTTCAATGAGAGTTTGTGAGAAAGGCCTTTTTGGTTAGGTTATCTCCAATTTGGCTTATTTGAATTAACCTTAGATGGTTAATCAAAAATCTTTTTGTTAAAACTTCCTCTTAAGGAAAGTGATGACTGTTACAACATAGTCACGAATCTCTTTCGAAAAATGACATATTCCCCAGTGAGTCGGTTCCTTGTCCACCTTAAATCTTGTCTTCGATTCATGGTCAGCCAAAACCTTGTTTTCGGTTCTTGGTCAGGCAAAACTTCCTCTTCGGTTCCTAGTCCACCTTAAACTTTGTCTTTGGTTCCTAGTTGACCAAAACCTCATCCTTGGTTCCTGGTCAACCAAAACCTCGTCTTCGACTCCTCATTAGCCAAAACCTCAACATCGCTTACTCGTTAGCCAAAACTTCGTCCTTAAGTTCTAGGTTGTCCTTAAATCTTGCCTTTAGGTTGTGGTTATCCTTAAACCATATTCCCCATTTAAAATTCAATTCTTTCCTTCATTCACTCCATTCCATCTTTCTTTCTTTCATTCCGCTTCATGAGAGAGTAGAGAGAAAAGCTTTTATGAATGAGCTGAACACTTCTAACAAATGATAGTAAGTATGCAGGTATGTTTCTGATCAAATGTCATTTCCTTCATATTTTCTTCCTTTATTTCCCCAAGTGGAGTCGACTAAAAATTGCGGGTATCAATTTGCCTTTCAGCGGAACCTCTTCAAACTCTTGTACAAAGAGAGGCAGTTGTTGACACCTGATTTTTAGTTGACGCGTCAATAAATACAAAAAAGCCGAATTATGGGTTTTTAATTGCGACAAAACCTGTTTTTCAAACAAAAAGCTTCATTTTTCGATTTTGGTTCTTGCCTTTGCTTTAGAAATCAATTTCCTATTCATTTTACACAAAAACCCAAAAAGTCAAATAGTTAACTTTTGGGTTGACTTTTTGTCTACCTTTTGATCAAAAATCAACCCCAAGTTGATCAAAAGTCAATCCCGAGTCAAGTTTTGGCTTTCTGCACCAAAATGTTTCTTTTAAGTTCAATTTCACTTTACAAGTAGAAATTTAGAAAAATTCAAGGATTTGACCATAAAATCAAGCTTTTAGTAAAAAGTCAACTAGGATTTGACTTTTGATCAAACCTTTGACAAAAAAAATTGAAAAATATAAAAATCATAAAATCACTTCATTTTAATCTCAATTTGACTTTAGCATCAAGAATTTTGTGAAAATTGATTAGAACCCCATTTTCCGAATTTTTGAGTTTTAAGTTCAAAATCAACCAAAAATAAAATTACTTTCATTCTAGTCATAATTAGGCATATTTCATTTTATGACATTTGATCTAGAGCAATTACCTATTCACTCGTTGAATCAATTTTGAGATTGGGCAAAGTGAAATGTGAATGACATTTTTGCCCCTAATTAAGGGTCCAAATTGATTCTTCATTATTTGTGAACGAACACTTCTATTCTACCCAATTTTGTGAGTTAAGTCCAAATTTGGGGTCAATTTTAGCAAATTCACTTGCCGACTTGTTGATTCGGGAGAATTAGTTTACTAGGCCTTAAGAAAATAAGATTGTTAATCTTCGATTCGAGAAATTCGAGTTGACCCATTCAAGACTAGGGCTTAATTTGATAAATTGAGGGTCAATTTGGACATTGGCCCTCAATTTAATTTCAGCAAATACGTCGTGTCATCAATTAAATGTCAATTTGAATACAATAAATTTCCCTAAGCACGGGCAATTAAACTGATAGGTGTCTCGCAATTTTAATTGAAATTTGCTTTTACTAATTTGAATTGAAGGATCATATTGATTTCATTCAAAAGGTGAATATAGGACTGATCAAGCTGAAAGAATTTTTGCAAAATTTAATTAATTTGCTAATTATGACCAATAATTAGGTGGAATTGCCCAATTAAGGCCTAGGAAGTCCAATTTGGTGCACCCATGATGTGGGTCCATTAGTTTTCATGGCAATGAGACAATTAGGTTAATAAAAAATCACGAAATTGAATTTTCATGGTTTAATTAGCCTAATTTGTTCGAAATTGGATCGTTTTTCCTCAAAATTAGATCGTTTTCTTTCCGATTAGGTAAATTTTCTTTCCAATTTAGTCCATTAGGAACTAAATTAGACAAACTAAAAAAAAATTGGACTAAACCGCCCAAGAACCGACTGAACCGGTCAAACCAGTCCAAAACTAATCCGATCGTCGGCGGAGAAGGCCAATTCAGCCCTCCTCCGACCAATTTTCAGTTGACGGCCACCATCATGTGGTGGTCCAGCTCAAATTCGGACCCTCCATGTCTTTACATTTCCTGAATTTGCAAAATGGTCCCTAGGTTTTGGTGAAATTACGGAATTGCACCTAATTAGGTCCTTAACCGCAAAAATTTTTAGAGCCATTGATCTCATTAAATCTCAACCATTCAAATTAGCACATGTTAAATGTGTTAATCATGTTTAGAAGCCTAAGGGAGTTAGCAAGGCACATGGATTAATCCCTAACCGTCGGATTAATCCAACTGCTAGGATTTGATGATTAAAGAGGGGTATATATACCCGTTTCCCTCCAATTTAGAGAGGAGGCTATTTTTTTGTGAACATTGTCTCTCTGCACTTGAAATCCTCTCTAATCTCTGCCTAAATTCTCTTATTTCCTTCTCTTTCACTCTCTCTTCAACCGCATAGAATCGACTCCCTCCCGTCGGTTTTGGTTCACCAACCAACCTCACACCGGTGACTTTGCTACCGCTGCCCGGTCCCTTGACCCCCGCCGCCTCTTCTCCGATGTCTTGGTGGCTGGCGCCTCCTCCAACTAAGTCCCAATCGAGCTGCTTGGCCCAATCTTCTCTCCGATGATGCAAACTGGTCCAGACTTGGACCAGTTCTGATCTAATTTTGATCGGCACCATTCTGGCACCGATTGTGCTCTCTCCGGCGATCGGAAGTCCTCCCTACTTCCCCTCAGGTGTCCCAAGGCAGCTGGTGATAGTTTTCAGCAGATTGAAGTCTGCTTTAATGGCTAAACGTCGACAAAGGTAAACTTCGTTATCTCGAGCTCGATGAGGCGAGATTGCAATAGGCGATCGGGGCTACAGCTCAAGCTTAGGTTCGATTATGTGATTGCTGAGGTTTCTATGATGTTTAATGATGCTTGTGGATGGATTTGCTTGATCGAATGAGGAGTGATTAGGCTTGATTAGGTGATTGTTCTTAATTTGTAAAAATTGAGTTCCAGAATGGACAAACCTGAGAAACCTCTTCGTTTGAGCTTGAAACTTTTTTCGAATGAGTCGAGGTCTTCACAATTTTTGAAATAGACTTGATAAGCTTTCTGATGAGCCATAGAGCACTCCGATTGGCCTTCGTGTGCTACCTGAGAACCTTCACCAAAGTCACGTGATCATTCTGTGATTGAGTCCTGATAGCTAATATTCTGATATGATTCCAACCTCTGCTGCTTTGTGATTTTTTTCCGATTTTTGGATTTGCAATTTTGAGATACTTCCTTCACGGAAAAAGTTCATGACATATTAATGTAGAACATATATTTTTCTGGAATTTTTGTAGATCAATATGCTAGGTCTAAAGGCTCCAACATCACCGTCACATATATTGTTTTCTGGAGTTTCCGACTGCAAGCATCGGTTTCCCGATTTTTTGCCAATTTCTGTGTTTGGAATCTGACCTTGAGTTTTATGAAAGTTGTGCATAAAGATGTTTTCATAACATACTTTCTTCTCAAAATTATTTAGTGAGCACAACTAGATTAAATCCATCAAAACATGTCCTCTATTCTGCTAGTCTGCATAATCCGGAATCCGAAATTTCAATTTTTGTGATTTTATTGTGATTTTTTGCAAGCTCTTTTCGAGTTTGTTCCTTCTAAACATCTGTTCATCTGAGTGTTGTCATGACATATATTTTTCTTGTGATTTTTGAATGACATCCATTATGTCAATTTCCCTAAAAATCGTCCTAACCCCTGTTCTGCCCTGTATAAGTACATATGGGCATTCATGTGAAATTGTGCATTCAAATGTGATTTTTTGTACATGAACATCCCTTGAATGTCATTACATGTTATAATGTCATCCTAATAACACTTAGGTCAAGCCAATTGAGCATTGAGCATCATTACATCATGTCTTGCATGTATAAATAGAAATATTGTTCTGTCATCATGCACGTACGCCTTGAATGCCTTGCTTTGGCCATTTTCTCATCATGCCTTAAGATTGCATTAGGGCTTAGATCCATCAATGAAAATTTTTTGTGATTGAATGCTTGACCCATATGATTTTTCTTGCGGAATGTATGTGAAAGATAGAATCTAAAAAGTATATGTCACATGGTCAAAATAAATAAATAAAGTAATTATTACTATGACATGATACAAGAGTATAATTGGCTCATTCTTTTCTTTTTATAATCCACGGCACGAGCATAAGGTCGGGCTAAGATCATGAAACATCATGCAAGTCCCAATCCTAATTTAGAGTAATTTACAAGTAAGTGGCGGGATTTAAATGACTGACCTCCAATTCCTAGACTAGATATTACTGACACCGCAACCACCTTAAGTAGTTAATTGGCTCATTCTATTGAAGGCCATTGATGTTTAAGAACTATCATTCTCCTTTCTTCAGCCTGGTCTAAAACTTATTTATTTTGTAAATGAAAAATATGCAAGAAATCTTAGATAGATCAAATGGGAGCCTGAAAAGTTGAAGAGTATCCATTAAGACGTTTGGGATTCATGTGATATTCATGCATGACCCATCCAATTTTGGTGCGACCCTTGTAAAAGACCAAAATCCTCTTGGTCCCTATTAAAGCCTTGGTGTCTCGAGTTTTTATTTCGTCTTTTTGGCAAGTGATCTTCCATTTACCACTTGGTGTCTGCCTTTTGATGCACTCTCGCTATTTTGGGCAAGGTAAGGAGAAGGTAGAAGAAGTACCAATCCCACCCATTTTGCCTTGTTATATAGGAGAGTTAAATCACACACTTTGTTCATGTGTTTGATGCCCGAAATTTGATCACTTTGCATGTTCATGAAAATGCCCAAAATTGAATGGGAAAATGACCTTAATTGACCATGTCATCTATTAGAAAGACTTAGGAAATTCATTAAGCTTTCTAATAACACCAAAATCAAGCTATTTGCTGTAATCTGGAAAATCACAAAATTCGAAATACATGCATGAGCTCTTGTATGTTTGTGCTTTGCCATTTTTGTTGGAATCTTTTCGTTGTGATTTGAACTCAGACCCTTCATGAATTTGCTTGTCATACTTAGGACTATCATGTGGCAAAATTTGAGAATATTTCAACATCATTAACATGACCAAATCACCATGAGATCACATCCTTATACTACTGCCCTGTTCTATTCTGATGCATTCTATCGTGTTCTTGGATTTTTATAAATTCACACGTAGCTTATCTTAAGAAGTTGTCTTCATGAAAAATGTTCTACATTAAGTGTATTACATATTGTAATTTTCGTGAAGCGGATTACTCAATAGGCCATGTTCAATTGCTTACTGCTCGCCAAAGTATTATGAATTCCCCTGTTTTGTTTGGTTGTGACATTTGCACGTTCTATGATTTTTTAAAAATGATGCATGTGGAATCAACTCTTGATTTCTTGAACTTCAAGCACGAAATTTTTTGGAAAATAAAAGACCATTGAACCCATGTTTAATGCTTGAAATCGTGACTGATGCATGCTTAATGAGTGAAGTGAACCGATGCCGGTGCAGTAATTGTTTGATTGAGTGGAAAATAAGGTCTTTGGGCTCGCTCGTGTGCTTACTTTCAAGTTCAATGCATGTGATTGTTAATTACTCGCATAAGCTCGACGCATGCTCATGGGTAATCCTGGGATCACACATTAGCATTCAACTTTAGGGATTATGGCATTAATCACCATAAGTGAACACTTATGATGATTAATGGTCATATACCATGTCTAATAATGAATTGAGATGACTTGTCATGGCACACACACAATGCATGTTATGTTCAAAGGCCGACCCCGAGGCCAATTCTACTCCATCGATTTGATGACTTTTGTTTGTTCATTTGCCATGTTTTGTGTGCTTTCGTTTGAATTGGTGTTTGTTTCAAAATGTAAACTATATATTTAGAATTAGGGTTAGCAAAGAAGGCAGCCTCGAAGACGGCGATGGGTGATGTCCTTTCTGACCTTTCTTTTGTACAATTCATTTGACACCCGACACATGTCTCGAGTTTTCTATTGCGTTGTATAAAAATCCAATGAGTTACGGGTTCCTTAGGATTGCATGTTTTGATTTACTGTTTTTCTTAGTTGTTTACTTTCTGCACTACAATTTCAATTGAAATTGTTTGCCTTTCTTTTTTCATTTTTTAGAATTAGAATGGCATGAAACAAATATCCACGTATGATCACCTTTTTCATTTGAAATGACACGAAAACGTAACAAAACATGATAACGTTGAAAGATAGTGAGCCGACACTGGATCACTTCATACAGTCATTTTAAATATGATAATGTTGCCAAGTCAAAAATGTAATATGAAAACATGGATATAAGAAAAGACATAATTCCATCATAGCTATGGGGCACATTTAATTGCCAAGCTAACTCGGGCGCAAACCAGTGACTGTTGATCAAGCTTTGTAGACATTTTAAATATGACTAAACTTAGACGAAATTGATGTCAATTCAAAGTTCAAAGCATGCCAAAACACTTTAATGAAAGAAATTTTCTCATATGAGCATCACATGAATCAAAATCAAGTTTAAACAGGTAAACGTGCAAAAATCTAGATTGCCCTGCAAGTTTGAGGGACTCAATAAAATCATTAAATCACCTTCTTATTTTCTGAAAAAATTTAGGACAAAGTTCAAAATGTGTGGATCAAAAGTCATGAAGACACCAAGAGCTAGTTCAGCATGCATAATTTCCTAAAATTGCTACAATAGAGACAAATCATAAAAGAAAATACAGAGCATGCCAGAATAGAGCACAAAAGATCCAAACAATTGGAGTATGACACACGGATAATCGGTCTCGAAAAATTTATGGCACATCAAAAATTTAATAAGGAAAAAATTTAATAAGAAATTTTCCTAAGATAACCTATACATGAATTTCTAAAAACTCACAAACAGAGAAAAGTGCATCAGAAACAGAAAAGGGCAGCTAGACATCTGTGCATATTAATGGCAATTTGTCCTAGTAAACGATGTCTAAAAATTTCCAAAATTTCCCATAACATAGACATGTAAATAATGATCAAATTTTGTTGAGAACCTACCCTCAAAATCCTCACCGAAAAATTCATATAAAAATGAGAAATGGTCAGATTCAATAAGGGCAGAGCAAGCATTCCTAATTCTAGACATGGCAAATTTCAGGGCAAACTTCACAAAAATGGAAAAGAGGTCAAATGATATGCAAATGAGGAAAAATCGGCATTTTGGAAATCGTGGGATGTGATTTATGACTTTCTAAGAGATGACAATTTCGATTAAGATCAATTGCATGCTCAAATTGAAGTAACGATACAAACGGACGAATCAGGTCAATGTAAACGTGACATGACAGAAGGGGGTTAGGTCTTTAGTTCACCTGGATGATATTCAGTATTTTTGAAAATTTTAAACATGAAAGAAAAAAAGATGATGAGCATCTTTCACAAGGAGTCGACTTAAGATTCTCATCCTATGATTTTCTAAAAATTCGTGAACAGATGCAATTCCATCAAACACATGCAGGGATAGGAGCAATGACAAACGTTCTTCAGGCAAGCAACCCTATCAAACGACCTTATCGTTTTCTTAAAATTTTATATGTTGTATCCCTAGATGTCTTAAGCAAACTTCATGATGGATAAATATTCAAATTCAGAACACATGATTTTATAAAATTCAATAAACCGACAAAGGTCTGTCAGAAAATCAATATTCCAGACACCAATACGGACGATTTAATGCAGATCAACCAAGCCAAATGACTTCTAAAAGTTCTGAAAATATATATATGTTGTATAGAAACATTTTTTAAGCAAGTTTCGAGAAGGCACCAAATTAAAAATCAAAGCAACAGTCATCGCTCAAACAAGTGTTTCGCAACAGTACTTACCAGATTTCTAGATTAGTACCCTAGCTTTCAAAGCAAGTTTTGGATAGTAAACTACATCCGTTTAGAATGCATAATACATCAAATCGAAGCTCATTAAACATAGATCAAATATCTAGAACACATCGAGTTCAGATTCTGAGGTTTAGGACCTCAAAATCGCTATAACAGAAAGTCAGTTCAGAGACATACAAATTTCCAAAAGTTGCATTCAAGCTCAATCCATCCATTAATCATTCATCATCCATATCATCATCTTCAATCCATCAGTCTAAGTATGAAAAGCACCTAGTGTAACATCCTCGAAACCAACCCCTTGAGATCGGCCATAAGATCCTGAATGAGTCGACCATGGGCCGCTGGCCATGGATCGATTGGTTCGATCGGCAAGGATCAAGGATCGGTCATGGTCCGATCAACCAACTGGTCATGAACTGGTCGAGACGTCGGCCATGAAAGGTATACTGACCATACCAATGGGAACAGACTACCAGCTCATAAGACAACTTTTCGGTCACGATAATTGGTCATGGGATGATTTTGGATCGGCGGATGGTCATGGGTTGATCCAACTGGTCATAACGCCTAGCCGCGAGTGATTTCGCCCGGCCATGCATCGATACACGGACGATCCAACTTAATCAAAAGTGATCGTCCTTAGGTGCAATTATTGAGGAACATCCTTAGGTGCAATTATTGAGGAACATAGGCTTGCCACTTAAGGATTCTAAGCGGGCCACTTGGAAAGAAAGGATTGGACGGTTAGAAATGCAATGATGAGCTCGGGGACTATAAATAGGAGAAGCCTCTCCTTCTCCCTCACCATTTGCACTATTCTTCTCCTTCCTCCTTCTTCCTCCTTTGGCCACCCTCTTCCTCCTCACGCCCACTCTCTCCTTTAGTTTTCAAAGAAGTCACTTTCTCTCTCTCAAGTAGCTTCTCTAGTCTCGTGAGGTTTGTCCAGGTAAGTAGAATCTCTTACTTTTCTCTAGTATGATCATTTCTATCATGAGGACTAGACGGTCTTCTCGTGTTGAACCGTGATTATATGGAAGATTATGTGTATGTTGACTTGTGTATGAATCGTATGCATGTGTGTGATTCTTTCATGATTGAGATGATGCCGTGGTTCGTTGTTGGTGTTCAACACAAGTTGGGAATGCCCAAAGCATAAGGCTTGAGTTGGTAACGAAGTGTCGGAACTCAAGCCTTGCATGGTACGAGGATCGCCTAAGGCCATGAGGTCTTGGATCGGCATCAAGACATGCCGGCTCCTAGTCTCGTTCGGTATAGGGATCGCTCAAGCCCACAAGGTCTTGGTTGGCATCGAAGTATGCAGAGCTCATGCCTTGGATTTGGTGCGGGATTCTCGTTACTTAGCGGTTGAGCCAAACCTTGGACTCAGAGTTATTCACGGCATCATTAGACTCGAGTCGTAGAAAGCATGGCACGCATGATTATGTATGAGCATGATGTTATTGTTGAGTCACAAATGAGTTGGCTAAGGAAAAGATAAGAACCGACATAAGTGATGCATTTGTGAGATCACCCCATGAAAGATGGGAAAGATGATGATACCCCCACAACGGAATGTCCCGGGTAACCCCTAGAAGCCTCGGGAAGCTGGCCCCTAGAAGCCTCGGCAAGAGTCGAGAAGGCCTAGTTGAGCCAGGACAATGTCAACTGGTACCCCCGCAACGGGATGTCCCGGGTAACCCCCGGAAGCCTCGGGAAGCTGGCCTTGAAAAGCCTCGGCAAGAGTCGAGAGGGCCTGGTTGAGCCAAGACGATGTAAAGTGATATACACGAATGCCGGTTATGCTTAAGTATGGATGAGATGTGTTGTGTTAGCCGACACGTGAGTGAGTGAAACCATTGTATATGTGCTCAAATATGGGTGATATATGTTTATGTGTTGGTCGAGGGGTGAGTAAGTAAAGCCCTTGTGTTAGTCATGGCGTTACTTGTGATTTGCAATTGATCTGCCATCGACATTGTTTGCATGAGTTGCTCTAGCTAGTCGTTAATGAAGCGATGTCACACTAGCCAAGAGTAGAGGTTTTACTTACTGAGTTTCCCCAAAACTCACCCATTTACCTTTACAGGTTTATAAGATGGCTAACCCTCCTCTTGTATGTTATGGTCTACCGATGAGAATAGAAGGGTTGACCGTCGATGTCATACATGTCAAAATAGGGATAACATATCAGAAGTATACCTCAACCGTATGGGTTCACGAGGGACAAGTTGAGTTGGTCCCTCACCGTTATGAGGCATGGTACGTCTGGTCGGACGGTGAAATGATCGGGTCTATTCGTGGCTTTAGAGGCCCAATGAACCCAAGTGGAGGGTCCACGTCCGATGGGACAAATTCTAATCAGTGATACCGGCCCGTAACGGAAAAGGGGTCCCAATTTTGGAAGCCGCGGTGGTAGCGGAGATAGGGATACCCAAGCCTTTTATTGTATGTAAAATATGGAAGTTAGTTGTACACGAGCTACTAATGAAACTAGTAGTATATTATATACTTGCATCCCATGTTCTTCCAGTGATATTTGTCAGGAATGTTGATGTGTTGTTTATGCTTCCGCATGTGCGTATTAACAAGATAAAATGAATCGAGACGGTGACAAGCCTGGGATGTCGCGGAACTAGCCCACAGCTTGGACCTTGGAAGGGGGTCATGACACCTAGTGTTGAATCCTAGCCCCGATCATGTAAAACAACCCGCTTCATCAGATTCAAAGTTTTTAAAGATCGTAGCTTGCTAACTTCAAACTTGGAGCTCAATCGAGCTATTCTGGTCACCACACCTCGAAGATGGCTCCGAGATTAGCTTGCCGAAAATCTAGATCGAAATGATGAACACTCAAGTTGGAAGAGGCTCAACTTCGCAAAGATGCTCAAACAACGGAAATCAAGTGAGGTTTATAGAAGATGAAGCCAATCGATGAAGTTTCAGACAATCACTCGCCACCACAAGCTTGGTAGGACTTCGGTTTGGGGCATCACGAGCCTACGAACGAAAGAAAACACTGCGAACCGCCGGGAAGAAGACCGGCACTACGTCAGTGTTAGAGCTGAGGCAAAGAGAAGGCCAATCAGCAGCCTTCCAATGACGAGAACTGGCGGCGATCCTTGTGATGGGCGAGGGGGCCCCGTGATAGTGATCAATGCACTGGTGGGCCGTCGAAAGGAGTCGGCAAGCGACGGTGGACAGCATTGAAAGGCGCCGGGAGGAGAGAGAGATTTTCCGTAATTTTTTCTACAATTTTTCAGATCTTAAAATGTAGATTGAGCTCCCTTTGAAATTTTGGAGGGAAGATAGGTTATATACCCCCAAGATCAAATCCTAACCGTCAGTTTGATCTGATGGCTAGGAATTCATCTTAAACCCTAACTAACTTGCTTAAACCTTAAGCAAACTAGGATTTACACATATGCTAATTTGAACGGTCATGATGCGCCTAAATCAACGATCAAGATCAATTTTTGCAATTTAGACCTAAATAGGGGCATTTTCGTAATTTCACAAAATTTCAGGGGCATTTAGAAAATTTGGAAAATTAAAGGGCATTGGGGAATTGGCCATGGAATAAGCCACCATATGATGGTCACCAATCACCAAGAACCAGTCAGAAGAGGCCCAATTGAGCCTCCTCCACCGATGACCAATCGGACTGGTCTAAATCGATTCGACCGTTTCGATCCTTTGTTGGTTGGTTCGGTCCTTCCCCTTCTAAATTTTTATGCAATTTGTCCCTACTGAAAGGAAATCTTACTCAATTTGAGGAAAAATGGTCTAATTTGAAAAGAGACAGTCCGATTTTAATGAAATTAGACAAATTAAACTATATACATGCAATCCGGTAACTTATGATATAACTAGTATAAGCACCTAGAGGGGGGTGAATAGGTGTAGAGAGATTATTCACGCAAATATATATATAACTTTTGCAATCAACGAATTGAAATCAAGTAGAGAGAGTTAGAGAAGATTGCAAACACTGTTTATAGTGGTTCGGCTTTTGACAAGCCTACGTCCACTCTCCGGGCGACCAGCCAATCGGCTGTATTTCACTATATGATCAACGGTGATTGCACACTTTCGAGTGTTTGTACTCGGTGATAATCTGTCTCACTAAGTCACTCTCTTTTGGTAATACACTGAGATCACACAAATGCGCACTATGAACAACAATTGAAAAACGGAATCAGCTTTGGAATAATGTTCATCTTGTCTACCCCTAAGTCTCAACCTATCCTTAAATACTCTCCAAGCCACACTCGACCGTTGGCTCTTTCCTTGAGAGTTTTGTCTTCTCTTTCTTGGACAGACTTTATAAGGCAAGTCTTTTTGACCATTGAGGGTAGATCAGATCCCATTAAATTATGTTCGCCCATACAATCAGAATCTGGGCTTCCATAAGTGCTCTATTCTTCTTTGAAAGTTGCCCACTAATTGATCCTGTCAATCAGATTAGTATAACAGAATCAACATAAATAAGGTAAGTGAAATACTCTACCGTTGGTGATCTTATCGTGTAAGTTCATCTTAAGTCTAACGGTCTTAAGTTCTGAATCTGCCTAGATTTTCAGTCTAGTTCATTCAGACTTAAAATCTCAGTCTGGTACGGTCAGACTTAAATCTCAGTCTGGATGAGTCTTTCCGTCTGGTACGGTCAGACTCTAAGACATCTCATGCTTTATCTTCTGCTACTAGCAAACTTTAAAGCCTATGTCTTTCTGAGTTCTTTTCCTTCAGAAGATTGATATAAATATCATTCATAAAATGTTTTGTTAGCATCAAAACTAGGAGTTTTCTCAACAATCTCCCCCTTTTTGATGGTGACAAAACATTTTATACACATGGCTTAATGTCCCTGCAAAATATGGTTAGATAGAGCCTGCTTCCAACTATTCTACTCAACTCATAAGAATAGCTCATATCAACCCTGTATAGACAATACAGCAGCAACATAATTTCATATCACAGCTCAACATGATTCAAACTTTATCAGTACTGTATAATCAGCATATAAGAAAATATCATTGGCCATGCATAATCAGAACTTCATATCATAGTATCATGCATCAACACGATGATAAAGCCAACTATGTCATGCATCCATCCATCAAATCATCAAAAGTCAAAATTTCAGAATTAGCCATATCTACTCTCCCCCTTTTTGTCAACTTCAAAAAAGAGTTAGTCAGTTCAAAAAAAACAAACCAGTTTCTAAAGCAGAAGATGTTTTTAAGAAGTTTTCTTGTTTGGGGTCCTAACAAGGGTGAAATCCTCCATATCTGATGCAGACTTCGCAATCCTGTCAATCACTTATTAACCGTCTTCTCGAGAGTCTCCAATCTATTAGTGAAGGAGGTTTCCATTTCTACTTGCCGATCCCTGATCTCTGTTAAAAGTGCTAAGATCTTCTGATAATCAGCATTTCCAGATGAAGCTGCAGGTACTTGAATTTCAGTATTTTCAAGAGGATGCTCCCCTTGAATTGATGCTTCATTCTGTCCTTGTTGCCCCTCTTTTTCCCTATCCTCATCTCCTTCTTCTTCGTCTTCTGCTTTTTCTTCTTCTTCATCTTCTTCTTCTTCTTTTTCTGGATCATCCGCTGATTCAGATTCATCATTCTTCTCATGTTCTGTGCTGAGAATGTTTTCTGCATTTGTTTACGCACGGTTCGACATTCTCTAGAAGTTTGACGCATATTTGCCGAGTTACGGAGATACTTTCTTCTTCATCTTCTTCATCTACCAGTAGGAGTTGTCTTCTCCTTTTAGAACTTGGCTCAGCAGTAGCTGATTCTTTTCCTTTTCGTTTTGTTGTCTCTGCTCTAGCCAATTCCTTTTCTTTTCGTCCCCATGTCTCTGCAACATCCTTCAATCTCATCTTATTGATCATTTTCATATCAATGGCCATTGTGGGAAGAGTTTTAGTGCTGAATCTTCTGGGTATGTCTATCTTAAGATGATCAAAGATCCTTGTCACTAAAACTCCATAGGGTAACTGTCCTTTGTCCTTCGACATTGTCCAATACATATGCAATATTATTGTGTGAGGCAGTGAGAACAGTACTCCCTTTTCAATAGCCCACATCAGTTTGGCCTCAAATTTAGATACATCAGTCTTTGATGAGGCTTTTGGATGAATACAGCTGATAATGATCTTATGCAAAATAGTTCTTGCAGAGGTTAGAAGAGGATAAGTTATAGTGGCCCTTACAGACTTTGTAAGAAACTTACAAACTGTTTCATAGGAGACGTCTATTGGCCTGAATGCTCCTCTTTCAACTTTTATAATGTCAGCCAGAGTGTCTGAACTAACATCATAGAACCTGTCATTCACACTGAATTGCATTCTGTCTGGAGATAGAAATGTCAAGTTCGAGTAAAAATATGCTGTTAATTCAGGATAAACAGCAGCAGAATCAGTGCAAAATTGGTCCATCTGCAATTTTTCAAAGCATTCTCGCGAGATTCACTTCAGCGACATCCAAATAATCAAAATCCACAATTCTGTGGTTCATAATTCCTTGATCCATCAGTCTGTTAAAGAAATTCTTATGCTCTCTTGATCGAAATAATTTCCCGGTTGTGTTTCGGGCTACAGCAGCTATTCCCATTCTCACTTCAAAATTTCTGTAAATGTTCTCATCATCTTCCTTCACATTATCTCTGCTTCTCCCTTTATCACTTACTCGTTTTATACAAGTAGATGGTGATTCTGTGGCCTGTACTACTTGAATGAGACGGAGTTCATTCGCATACCCTTTCTCTCTCAAGAAAAACAGTTTGACATCTTCCCTAACATTTCTTTGGACTAATTTCTCATATCTCCTCATTACTACATGAGGACTTTCAGTGGGTGTGGGTAGAGTTAGTCCAGACGTACCTCTACGTGAGAAATTTCTTTCTTCAGATTGTGAGCGGATAGCTCTTGGAGATTCCTCAGGATCATTTTGAGAAGAAACTCTTGGAGATTGTCCTTGAGTATCTTCGAAGTACGTGTGAGGTCGAAATGCGTCGCCCTCCGTCGACTTTTCTTCCTCCTCTCCCAGCAATCCTGTTTGATCTTCTTCTTGGAGATGGAGATCTTGATCTGGATACGGAGGATCTCGAGGCCATGTTCGGAGAAGGTTGGTTTTGGAGAAGATTGATTTAGAAAGCGTTTTTCTCTATTAGGGTTTATAAACAAAACGTTACGAAGAGTTGTGAGGAAAAAAAACCCGACTTTTAGACGTTTTTATACCCTTCGTTAAGAGAACAAATGAACATCGCAACCCAAAACAAATTAAAATGGCGTTATTCTAAACTTAACAAGAATATTCAATCATCATAGACATATGCCGAAAATATGCAAATCAATCATGCGAGATCAAAAACTTACTAAAGATTTATCGAGATTTTATAAAGGAAATAACATACCTACCCAAAATACCATTATTTCCTTTTTCAATCTTCTTCGAAGACTAGTCTATCCAGATGATTGCTTCTATCAGACTTTGTCCTGTTCTCATAGAATTTATAAAAAAAGGGTTAATAATATTTAATCTCCCACATATTGAATCGAATGTACCTTTGTCCAGCGGCTTTGTGAAGATATCTGCTAATTGATTCTTAGAATCAATGAATTCTACATATATATCTCCATTTTGCACATGGTCTCTAATAAAGTGATGTTTGATCTCAATGTGCTTTGCCTGAGTGTAGAATCGGATTCTTGGTAAGGTTTATGGCGCTCGTATTATCACATCTTATTTACGTATAGGATTCTTCCTTTCCATAGTCTCTTAGTTCTTTGTCTCACCCAAAGAATCTGTGAACAACAATTTCCAAGTGCTACATATTCTGCTTCTGCTGTTGATAGAGCCACAGTATTCTGCTTTTTGGAGAACCATGAAACTAGCATTTTTCCCAGAAGTTGGCATGTTCCTAAAGTACTCTTTTGTCTATTTTGCAACTGCTAAATCTGCATCGAGTAGCCAAGAAGAGTAAAATCTGTTTCTTTTGGATACCATAACCCCAAGTTTGGATAAGTGGCTATATACTTAATTATACGTTTAACGAGAAAAGATGTGATTCTCTAGGATCCACTTGAAATCTCGCACAAAGACAAACACTATATAGAATATCTGGTCTAGATGCGTAAGGTAGAGAAGAGAACCGATCATGCTTCTATAATTCTTCGATCAACCTTCTTTCCCGTTTCATCTTGATCTAGTTTGATGGAGGTTGCCATTGGAGTTTCGGTCTTCTTGCGGTTCTCCATTCCAAACTTTTTAATCAAGTCTTTGGCATACTTTTCTTGATTGATAAAAGTTCCACGTTTTGTTTGATTGACCTGAAGTCCTAGAAAGAATGTCAGTTCTCCCATCATGCTCATTTCAAATTCTTCCTGCATAGACTTTGAGAAGATCTTGCACGAGTGCTCATTAGATGAACCAAAAATAATATCATCTACATAAATTTGTACCAACAGTATATCTTTACCTTCCTTCTTAATGAACAAGGTTGAATCTACCATACCTTTCTTGAATTTATTGTCTAGTAGAAACTTGCTCAATCGCTCATACCAAGCTCGAGGTGCACATTTTTCGGACCATAAAGTGCCTTCTTTAATCTGTATACATGGTCGGCTTTCTTGGTTCTTCGAAACCGGGAGGCTGCTCTACAAAGACTTCTTCTTTGATAAACCCATTTAGAAAAGCATTTTCACGTCCATTTGATATAGCTTGAAATTTTGATAGCAAGCATAGGCAAGTAGTAGTCGATTGCTTCTAGTCTTGCAAGTGGGGCATAGGTTTCATCATAGTCTATTCCTTCAAATTGAGAATAACCTTTTGCCACGAGCCTTGCCTTATTTCTAGTGACTTTTCCAAGTTCATTGACTTTGTTTCTGAAAACCCATTTAGTACCAATGATAGTTCTTCCTTTTGGGTTTGGGCACCAATTCCCATACATCATTTCTCTTGAACTGTTGAAGCTCTTCTTGCATTGCCTCTATCCAACTTTCATTTTCGAGCTTCATTAATTCTTTTGGGTTCAATTTCGAAATCAATGCAACGATACTGTGTCCTTTTTGTTTCTTGATCTGGTTTGAATCCCCTCGTTGATGTTTCCAATTACAAGCTCCTTAGGATGACTAGACTTATGCTTCCAGTTTCGGTTTGGAACTTCATCATTATTAGAATCTTCTGATGATGTAGGAATGTCAGGCTGAATTACTTGTTCTTCATGAGTTGCTCCTTTGACTATTTCTGGGAAGATTATGCTTCTTTGTTGAGACCGAGATCTTTCGGGAGCGGCATCGATTCTTCATTTCTTGTCTTTCTCTTTTTGAAACTTCTTTCTCCGAAACTTTACGTTCATGGATTCTTCCACTTTGTTTGAGTGTTCTTATTGAACACTCTATATGCTTTACTAGAGTTTGAATAGCCTAGAAAAATTCCTTCATCTGACCTTTCTTCAAACTTACTAGGTTGATGATTAATATTTTTAAGGATATAACATAAACAACCAAAGATTCGAAAGTAGGAAATAATAGGTTTTCTTTCCTTAAAAATCTCATAGGGGGTTTTCTCAAGAATTGGTCTAAGAAATACTCTGTTAATAATATGACAAGAAGTAGAAACTGCTTCTGCCCAAAACCGAGTTGCCACATTGCTTTCTATAAGCAATGTTCTAGCCATTTCTGCAAAGACCTATTTTTTTCTTTCCACCACTCCATTTTGTTAAGTGTAGGGAGATGAAAAAGTATCTTTGTATACCATTTTTGTCACAAAAATTTGCAAAGTCTTGATTCTCAAATTCTCCCCCATGATCTGTTTTGATACTTGAAATAAAGTACCCTTTTTTCATTTTGGACCCTCTTTGCAAATGTTGAGAAATATGAGAAGGTATCTCTTTTATTTGCTAAAAAATATACCCATGTAAATCGAGAGTAATCATCTACTATCACAAGACAGTACTTCTTACCTCCAATGCTCTGGGTTCTGGTTGGTCCAAATAAGTCCATGTGAAGAAGCTGTAACACACGATTAGTAGAAATCTGTTTTATAGACTTGAATGAGCTTCTTACCTGTTTTCCCAGTGTACATGCAGAGCAAAGCTCTGTTTTCTTGTAACTTAGTGAATGCAAGCCACGAACGAGCTTTTTGCTGGCAAGCTTGGAAATTTGTTTCATGCTGACATGCCCAAGTTTGCGGTGCCACATATCTGCTTCATCTTGGACTAATAATAGACATTTTGCAGTGTCTTCATTTATGTCCAGAAGATAAATGTTCCCATGCCTTCGTCCAGTAAAAGTCTGTGAACATAGATTCTCTTTGAAGTTTATTTTGAAGCCGGCATCACATAACTGGCTGATGCTCAGAAGATTGTAGTTTAATCCTTTGACTAGAGAAACGTTGTTGATGATTAAGCTACCGATCTTGGCATTCACGATCCTATAATGTTTCCTTTGGTGTTTCCTCCAAACGAAACTGTTCCTCCCTTGATTCTTTCGAATCCAACGAACATCTTTGAGTCTCCTGTCATATGTCTTGAACATCCACTGTCCAAATACCATTTCTTCTTACTTCTGAAGCTTACCCAATGTTCACACATACTCATTTTTCTTTGGTACTCAAATTTTCTTGGGTCCATTGAAGTTAGTAGTATAAGCTTTTTCTATCCATTTCTTTTGAACAGTCTCCATACTTTAGGACATTTATTCTCAAAATGTTCTCTTTCTCCACAATTAGAACACTTTAGATTTTCTTGACCAACGGGTTTAACAAAATTCTTTTTAAAATGATTATTGTAAGCTTTGTCGAGGAGGTCTCTGTTTAATTCTTTCTTTAACTTTAGGAAAATCAATTAACGATTTACTTTCCTTGCAAAACCCAAGTCGACTTATCATAATAAGGAATTTGGATAGAAAGAATATCTTTGCGGGTTTTTCGTCCCTACGAGAAAACTTTGCATTAATATTCGAAATTTCCTTTCTAAGAGATAGATTCTCATTTTGCAAAGAACTTTGATTTTTCTTTATTTCTAAAAGTTCCTTTTTAAGAGACTCACTTTCATTTAAAATAGAATCACGACTTTCCTCCAGTTCTGAAAATTCCTTTTTGAGATCATTAAATTTTTCTTTTAACAAACAATTCTGATGACTCAACTTACGATTTTCCACTTTTAAACTGGAGATCTTTTTCAAGGTAGTTTTTAAATTTAAACATAGCTCATTTATGTAATCTGAGATTTCTATTGGGATATCGGAATGATTTACCTCGATTTCTCTGTCTGAATCTAAGTCTGATCCTGAATCTGTTTCAGAGTCTGAGTCTGAATGGGCCATAAGACAGATGTTGCCACATTCGTCTTCACTGTCCTCAACTTCTGTGTCACTCCATGTTTCAGCTTTCAGGGCCTTCTTGTATTTCTCGAATTTCCCTTTGTTCTTTTTGAGCTTGGGACAATTCTTTTAATATGACCCTTTTTCTTACATTCAAAACAAATGACATCTTTGGCATAATCTTCCTCGTCGTCGGTTCTGCGTTGTCAGTTATGCATTTTGTTTCTGTTGTTGAACTTCCTGCCTTTCTTGTTTAACTTCCTCACTTTTCTGATCAGCAGTGCAAGTTCTTCGTCATCCAGATCTTCCTCAGAATTTGTAACATCAGAATCAGTGTTAGACTTAAGAGCAATGGACTTTTTATCTCTGGATTCCACTTCCTCGTTCATTTGTTCTGCTTCATAGGACTGCAGAGTACCAACGAGCTCATCGACAGTCAGTGGTGAAATTCGCAGAGTTTCTCTGATAGATGTCTTCACATTGTTCCATTCTTTTGACAGTCCTCTCAAAAGTTTGTTGACCTTCATTGGTGCAGGAACAGGTTGTCCTTGATATGCCAAACCGTTTACAATTTCTGTAAAACGACTGAACATGTCTCCTATGGATTCTCCTTGTTTCATCTTAAAAGATTCATATTGACCAAGTAATATATTTACTTTGGTCTCCTTGACAAGATCAGTTCCTTCGTATGTCACATGTAGTCTATCCCAAACTTCCTTTGATGTATCACACGAAGAAATTCGATTATATTCATTAGGTGATAAAACACAATATAGAGAGTAGATAGCCTTAGCATCGAGAGTTTGTCTCTTTGTCATTTCTTCTGGAGAGATGGTGGCTGATGTTTCTGTTTCTTTCCCATCATTTCTCTTTGACGTTTTTCCAGTTTTGTCAGTGGGGTCAATTCCCCTTTCAACCACATCCCATTCAAGTGGATCTTTCGATCTGAGAAAGGCCTTCATTTTATTCTTCCAAATATTGTAATCTTTGCCGTCGAAGTAGGGAGGACGAGTGTTGCTCTGCCCCTCAATCAAACCTGGTGCAAGAATACTAGCCATAGAGGATCTTTAACTCAGAAGTAATAAACACTTCAAGATCTCGAGCACGAGGCTCTGATACCAATTGATATAACTAGTATAAGCACCTAGAGGGGGGTGAATAGGTGTAGAGAGATTATTCACGCAAATATATATATATAACTTTTGCAATCAACGAATTGAAATCAAGTAAAGAGAGTTAGAGAAGATTGCAAACACTGTTTATAGTGGTTCGGCTTTTGACAAGCCTACGTCCACTCTCCGGGCAACCAGCCAATCGGCTGTATTTCACTATATGATCAACGGTGATTACACACTTTCGAGTGTTTGTACTCGGTGATAATCTGTCTCACTAAGTCACTCTCTTTTGGTAATACACTGAGATCACTCAAATGCACACTATGAACAACAATTGAAGAACGGAATCAGCTTTGGAATAATGTTCATCTTGTCTACCCCTAAGTCTCAACCTATCCTTAAATACTCTCCAAGCCACACTCGACCGTTGGCTCTTTCCTTGAGAGTTTTGTCTTCTCTTTCTTGGACAGACTTTATAAGGCAAGTCTTTTTGACCGTTAAGGGTAGATCAGATCCCCTTAGATTCTGTTCGCCCATACAATCAGAATCTGGGCTTCCATAAGTGCTCTATTCTTCTTTGGAAGTTGCCCACTAATTGATCCTGTCAATCGGATTAGTATAACAGAATCAACATAAATAAGGTAAGTGAAATACTCTACCGTTGGTGATCTTATCGTGTAAGTTCATCTTAAGTCTGACGGTCTTAAGTTCTGAGTCTGCCTAGATTTTAAGTCTGAACAAACTAGACTGATGAGTCTTTCCATCTGGTACGGTCAGACTAGTTTGTTCAGACTTAAAATCTCAGTCTGGTACGGTCAGACTTAAATCTCAGTCTGGATGAGTCTTTCCATCTGGTACGGTCAGACTCTAAGACATCTCATGCTTTATCTTCTGCTACTAGCAGACTTTAAAGCCTATGTCTTTCTGAGTTCTTTTCCTTCAGAAGATTGATATAAATATCATTCATAAAATGTTTTGTTAGCATCAAAACTAGGAGTTTTCTCAACAGCTTATATTGGCCTAATTATCTAAGTAACATGAAGAACATTGGACCTATGCCATAGGTACACATAATTGGACTTTCTAGGCTAATTTCAACAATTTCATGCAACTATCAGCCCAAAAATGCAAATTAACTGAAATTGAATTCAATTAAAATTGCAAAGCATCTATTGAACTAATTACTCATGCTTAGGGTGATCTATTGCATTCAAATTGACCTTGAATTGATGACGCACTTTTATGCTAAAATTGAATTGAGGTCTAATTATGAAATCAAACCACAATTCTCGAAATTAAACCTTAGCCTCAAATGGGTCAACTTGAATTCCTCTTATCGGAGTCCATTAGCTTGGTTTTCTTAAGTTCAAGTAAGCCAAATTCGTCAAATTGAAAGGTTCCCAAGTGAATTCCCTAAAATTGACCCTAAATTTGTTCTTATTACACAAAAATGAGTGGAATGGAAGTGTCCATTCACAAATAATGTAGAATCAATTCGAATCCCCTAATTAGGGCTAAAAATGAGAATTCCTACTTTAACCTAACCAATCTCAAAATTGATTGCATAAGTGAATGGGTAATGAACTCCAGACCAAATGTCACAAATGAACTAAACCTAATTATGACTATAATGAAAATGATTTTGTTTTTGGTCAATTTCGAATCTAAAATCGAAAAATTCGGAAAACAAGGTTCTTAATCGATTTTTATAAAGTTTTTGATGCTAAAGGAAAATTGAAACTAAAAGGAATCTTTTTTGTATAAAAAGTTAAGTTTTGACTCGGGGATTTGACTTTTAGTCAAAGGGTTGACTTAATCAACCCAAAAGTCAACCTTTTGACTTTTCAAATTTTTTATGAAAATGATTAGGAAATTACCTAAAAGTGACATTTTAAAAGAAAATAAATGAAAATTGATTTTTTTGTTAGAAAAATGGGCCCTGTCGCGATCGAAAACTCTAATTTTGAATTTTTATCTTTACTAACGCATCGGCTAAAAATTAGGTGTCAACGGGCATGACAAATCTGGTTGTATTGAAACTACAATGTTTCTCATACTTAAAGTTGATGAGTTCTTAAAATGCACACATCTTTTAAAAGAATATTTGCATGATAATTTTGTATGTTCAAATCACCGATTGGAATTTGTCTAATCAGATGGTTGAACAAATGATGTGAAATGTTAGAGAATGCTAAATAAGATGCGTTAAGATGATTAAAGGCAAGCATTATCCTATACACAATCCCCTATTTATATACCATGAGATGGAAAAATTCTATGTCCATATGGTAAAGGATTTATCTTGTGAAAGGTATGCAAACTAAAATGACGCAAGGCATTTCACTTCTTTATCCTAAATATTGTAGGCTAACCATTGTTTTATCCATTCGAGCACAAATGATTGAAACAATTCTTTCACATTACCCCTCAAGAACTCCCGCATCGGGGCACAATGGATGTAAAGTTGACATTACAAGGTGAGAAAAATGAAAAGAACTTTCTTGCCCTCACTTGAATCAATCCTCGAGCGTTTTTATTGTACATGAACTCAAACAAGAATTTAAGTGCTTTAAAGTGGTGAAGAGCATTCGTTTCTCTATCATACACACTTTTATCCCCTGCATAATCCGTTTAGGCTTGTAAATTCATTTCTAAAACCCAGTTGGTGATCATCCTTACACTAGGGCAAGATATATGAGTTATTACATTGAGACAGCATGATCCAAAGCGTCGAGTGAAGATAAAAATTGTAACATCCTGAAAATCGACCCCATTTTTGGATTTTATAAAATGGTGATGTTAGTCGAATGCTTGGTCAGTACAAATATTCCAAGCTATTTGTTCTTGGGATAACGGATTATAGGGAGGCGCCAATAGAAAGCGACACGCGTACGACTCGCAATTTCGAACAGGAACGAACCCTTCGATCATGAAGACCTAGGTGGGAACGATATCCTATGGTACTAGACTATTAAGGAAATGGAAATAAATCGATTCGGCAAAAGTACAAAGTCGAGTTACGGGTGATTTCCACACGATTTCAATATGAACTACGAACGACCCTAAACCGAATCCTTTTTGTCACGCCCTGAACCCCGAGCGTGCAACAACCCCTTCCCTTGGCCAAAAGAATGCAACGTCCCAGGACGCGTCACTGACCATTCATTTTATTCTTTCATTAAACGCAAGCGGAAGACAAACCATCCCCCAGTCAAACATACAATCAAACAATCAAACAAGGATGGAGGGATGAACAACAAAATAGCAGCGACTACTCATTTATACATTTTACTAGATTAACCAACGAAGGATCGTTTCCAATTTACAAGCCCAAACAAGGGTCAGATCCATCCTCTAAGCCGAACCAAAAAGAAACTAGGCTAGGCCAATCCAGCTATACAAAAAAAACCCTCAGGTTCAGCACCACTGTCACTCAGACCCATCGGACTCAGGCTTCGTTGGGTCGTAGTCGGAGGCGCTCGAGTCGATCACTGGTGGAGCGGGGGCAGGATTCTCCACTACGCCGTCAGGAGGGTCTAGCTCCATGGGATCCCAATCAACGTGTCATGCCCTAAACCACGAGCACGCAACAACCCCTTTCCATGGTCAATTGAAAGCAACGTCCCAGAACTCGTCAACGACCATTCATTTTAATCTTTCATTATGCGCAAGCGAAAGACAAACCATCCCCCAGTCAAACAGGCAATCAAGCAATCAATCAGGAATAGAGGGATGAAAAGTAAGAACAACAGCAACTACTCATATATACATTTTTATTGGATTAACCAACAGAGAATCGTTTTCGATTTACAAGCTCAACAAAGAGGCCGATCCATCCTCTAAGCTAGACCAAAAAGAAATTAGGCTAGGCTAATCTAACTATACAAAAGGAACCCTCGGGTTCAGCACCACTATCACTCAAACCTATCGAACTCAGGCTCCGTCAAGTCGTAGTCGAAAGCATTCGGATCGATCACTGGTAGAGTGGGGGTAGGATTCTCCACAGCACTGTCAGGAGGGTCCAGCTCCATGGGATCCCAATCAGCATCCTCGAGGCCCCTACCAGGCGGCCTGTCAAAACCACGCAGAGAACCGATCAGCATATCGTCCTCCCTGAAGAACCACACCAGGAACCGATGGGGTACCCATTGCCCCGATCCCTCGTCCACCCAGATGGTGGAGAGATACTTCTCGTACAGATGCACCCGCCCCGGGAAGCAGTGGTGCGTCACGACGGTCTCCCAGTCCTTAGGGATACCGAATCGCACCAGCGGGTGTGCCATTCTAAGGGCCTAAAAGTTGTTATATAATAACCAGTGAGATAAAATCTCAATGAGTCCTCCCCCTAAGTCCCGGCAAGTACACCAACTCAACTCAGGGTATCTCTCCAGTACCACCCCTCAAACAAACCAACAACCAACAAACAACAACAGTTAGAGTCAACCAACAATCAAACAGTCGGTCCGCATGCAACCTTACCCGGTATGCCATACCCTGCACGTTAAACCTCACACAATACACGCAATGCACATGGCCATCAGATGATACAATTCATCAATCACATGCGAGTCGCGTCACAGGTGATCTCACCTGGCCATTGCCACACCCTACACGCCATCAATTCATGCGTGCGTGCCATAAACAATGTGATCAGCTCATGCATAATCGGAATCAATGATGCCATGTTTCTCAAATGCTCTTGCATCCACACGTGTTTTGATTATTACTGTCCCTCAAGGCTACAACCAAACCCCCACCGGTGTCTACAGGCATAGCTAGGCATCGCCCTCCCCCCGTGAGGCGAGGCAATGTCAAGGGCTCTCTCCCAAGACGGCATTCCCGAAGGAGCATGAGCCCGACCTTTACCCCGACTCCGCATCCGGACCCCCGTTGGGTTTCCGACAAGTCAGACTATCACCCCCCGAACTATGGTTGGGGTGGCGGGTTCAACTTAGTGATCACGCAAGCATACTACCACAACCCATTTTTATCTTTGAGAATTACCAATGCACACATGCTTGCATATACGATCCCAAATCCTTCCTCATAAAAATGGTCCATTTTCATGTCCCTCGGATAAATCATTTTCCCCTTTCTTTTGTGAAAACCATACGATTCATGCGGATGTCAATGCATGACACATCCCATTCACATCATAGGACTAGAGTACATGAAACAAGGCAATTTTTCACTTCCGTATGAACAGTGCGCGTGAACAGTACCGCGTGAACAGTGTAATTTCAGAATTCAATAATTCAGAAATTAAGCAAAACATTAATTGACAAACAATCAATTAATCAAGGCAAAACATGCTTAATTAAACATAAACCACAATAATCAACAATTAAGCACAATAAGCAAAATTAACCTAAACTAATCTTAACCATCTCTCTAACCACCTATCTTAGGGCTAATACAACTTAATTAAACCCCCTAAACCAAAATTAACCCTAACTAAACCAACCCTAAGCAATTTTAGGCACTAAACGAAGAATTAGTGGCTAAACTCACTCGTTAAGCGGGTCGGCGACACGGACGCGGCGGCGGCGATGACGAAGGCGACGCATAAGGACCTTTACCACAACGATCCAAGGTGGTCCTGGTGTCAAAAAAGCAGCAAGCAACTCAGACTCCATCTGCAACATTGCAAAATTGAATTGCCGGAGGAGGAAAATGGCTGAGCGAGCTGGTCGAAGCTCTGGCGAGCGGCTGGCCAACGACCGACAGCACCTGGGGGTCAAGGGGGACTGGCCGGTAGCTGGGCTGGGTAGTGGTTGGGTGGGAATAGGAGGAAAACGGCTAAAATGGGTGGAGTAGTACAGGGACAGGTGGACAGGGAGCGGCTAACTTCAGTCAGGCGAACGACCGCCGTGGGGGACACAGTTTTGGCCTCCTGAGCACGGTGGTGGGTGGCATGAGCGGTGATCAGCACGGGAAAGCAATGAACAACTCAGATTTTTGGAGGAATGTCTGAAAGATAAGAAGAAGGAAGGGAAGGGAAACAAGGGAGAGAGAGTGTGCGGTTTGTGAGGGGCTGAAGAGGAGGAGAGAGAGTGAAGTGAAGGCTGAATGTCAAGCCTCATTAAGGACAATAAATGCTTACTTCAACTCCCCAAGCAAGTGACATCATTTTCTCTCTTCTTTTGTCTTTTCCTCATAATATCTAGGGGCAAAATGGTCATTTCCACCTTGCACATTTCCCAATCTGCCCTTGGGCTGAAAATGAAGGGCGGGCCTAAGAAACGGGCTAGAAAATGAATAGGAACGAGCTCAAGAATTGGTTGGACTCGAAACGGCTCAAAGTTAGACAATGGGCTCGGAAGGGTAAATTGGTCAGTTGGGTCCAAAGGGCTCACTTGCTTGTCTCAGGTCTACCATGGTGGCTGTTCCACCTTAGGCGTGAGGCCCACGTTGGTCTTGCCCGACCCACGTCCTTGTAGGCTCGTTTCCTCGGTCCGTAAACCCCTTTTCTAATTACTCGACTTAATTGGCACTATCAACTGTCGAAGAAGCATTGTCCAAAAGTTCGTCTCGAACGTTCCCAAAAATTCAAAGTCCAATAATGGATTCTCTTGCCTTGTCAATTTCGCCAAAATGCCATTTTGGTACAACTCAGACCGACAGGCGGCTTCGAGGATTCACGCGTAACCGACTCGTGCCAAACCACGTTCAAGACATTTCGACACATGGACGTCATTGACTACATGAAATTGCGAAGGATAGATTCTTATTTCAAAGTACACAATTACCGAGAATTGACATAGGGTCGTTCGCGGGCTCGATAACAGTAAATGGAACCACCCGTCGTCCCATTATGTTATGTTCGCGAATCGACTTCTAGTCATCCCTGAAATTGGCTTGCATATCTACAGGATCGTCCTCATACAAGTCTCATGGTCAAGTCGTTTTCCCAGATCAAGTTCTTTAGTCGCGCAAGTTCTATCCTCATTAGCTTTTCCACTCAAGGTCAGTATCTCGGGAGTGATCAATTCCAAGTGAGATCAACCAACAATGCATTGACGAAATTCACGTTCATTCATCCCTCAAAGGGCTCGAATTTCAAGATGTCACAATTCTTCCCCCCTTACAAAAATTTCGTCGTCAAAATCTGCAGCTACTGACAAATCCTCAAAAAGATGGGGATGCTAATGCTTCATCACTTCTTCACTTTCCTATGTAGCTCCCTCTATTCCGTGATGTTACTAGATCACCTTAACTAAGGCGATAGTTTTGTTTCGAAGCACTTGCTCTTTACAGTCCTCTATTCGTATCGGCCTCTCCACGTACGACACCCTGTAGTCTACGTCCAGTTCTTAAAAATTTAAAATGTGAGTCGGGTCCGGTTCATACTTTCTCAACATGGACACGTGAAAAACATCATGTACTTGAGCAAGCTTCGGTGGCAACGCAAGACGATATGCCAAAACCCCAATCCTTTCCAAAATTTCAAAAGGTCCAACGTACCTCGGACTTAACTTTCATTTCTTGCCGAATTTGGAAGTACCCTTCATTAGCGATACTTTCAAAAACACATGGTCATCCACCTTAAACTCCAACGGTCTACGAAGCTTGTATGCATAACTCTTCTAATGACTCTGAGCGGTCTTTAGTCTTTCTCGAATAATCTGAACTGCATTCAAAGATTGATGTACCAACTCTAGCCCCGTGATTTTTTTCTCGCCAACCTCGTCCCAGCAAAATGGATTTCTGCAAGGTCTACCATACAAAGCCTCAAATGGTGCCATTTTAATACTCTGCTGATAACTATTGTTGTAGGCAAATTCAACAAAGGGAAGCTACTCTTCCCAACTACCTTTAAAATCTATGACACAGGCTCGTAACATGTCCTCAAGAGTTTGAATCATCCTTTCCAATTGACCATCCGTCTGCAGATAGTACGCCGTACTATACTACAAGGCTGACTGCAAACTTTTCTAGAAAGTTGCCGTGAACTTAGGATCATGGTTAGATGTGATCGTCACTGAAACTCCATGAATGCGTACAATCCGACACACTTACAACTCTGCACACCTATCCAACGTGAAATCCTTTCATATGGCGATAAAATAAGTTGACATTGTCAATATGTCAACCACTACCCAAATTGAGTCATTGCCTCACTGACTCCTTGGCAGCCCCATTACAAAATCCATTGTAATATGTTCCTACTTCCATTCAGGAATCTCAAGAGGTTGCAACAATCCACCAAGCTTACAATGCTGAGCCTTTACTTGTTGGCACGTCAAACATGTAACATCCTGAGAATCGACCCCATTTTGGGATTTTATAAAATGACAATGTTAGTCGAATGCTTGGTTAGAACAAATATTCCAAATTGTGTGTTCGAGGGATAACAGATTACAAGGAGGCGTCAATAGGAAACGATACGTGTATGACTCACAATTTCGATCAGGATCAAACCCTTCGACCATGAGGACTTGGGCGGGAACGATATCCTCTAAGTACTAGACTATTAAGGAAACAGAAATAAATCAATTCAGCAGAAGTACGAATTCGAACTACGAGTGATTTCCGCACGACTTTGATACGAACTACGAACGATGTTAAACCGAATCATTTTCATCTAGTACTTGGGATTATCAATTGAGCCCCCGGGATCACACGACAATCGAGAGACATCCCCGACTCAAGAATTGACGTTAACGTGGATCAAATAATGGTTGACCACGGGTCAAAAGTGAAAAAAGTCCTAAAGGGGCGCCCGATAATCCAAATTGTGCTACGGTCACAATCGACTCAATTTAGCCCCGATTTTTAATCCGGTTTTGGGAACCAACTTCTTAGTGATATCAAGACTAAATATTTGGACGTCGCCTCATTTATTTTGGGATTTTCCATTAGACGCGGAAGTGTCGGAAAAGGAAAAATTGGATCGGGTTTCAGGCTCGCAAGTGGGCCGGCCCAAGACCGGCAGCCCAAGACCGGCAGCCCAATGAGCCTTGCGCCCATTTAGCCCAGCCTAAAGGGGGCCCAAGCTGGCCCAAGTTCCTTTCCCTCCTCAACCCATGGGCTTCTCTCTTTTGGCCTTTTCCTTTTGTGCCCAAGTGGGCATTGTTTTAGCTTGTTTTTGCTTGATTTTAATTGGTTCTTGAAACAAGTGGCAAGTCCACTTGCCTTGGCTTCTCCTTCAAGTTTTTAGCAGCCTTCTCTCTCCTCCTTTCTCCCCAAATTCGTCCAGTAGCCCAGCCCCTCTCTCTCTCCCTTTTTCTCTTCCTTTTCTCTTCCATTTTTGCCGTTTCTTGCTGTCTTTATTGTTTTCCAGCCAAAAAACAGCCTTGTTGCCGTCACCGGAGCCCCCACCACCGCCCAAAGTGTAGTCCCCGAAGACAGGGAGCCAGCCGCACACCGCCAATCACCCCTGGTCACTGCCGGTTGCCCATTTCGGCCTTTTTCGCCGAGCTACACCCCTTCCGCATGAACAGTAACTCCAGGTTGTTTTGGCCCGTTTTGGCCACCGCTTGTCACCCGTTGTCATCCTCGAGCTTACCACTTGTAGCCCTCGTTTCCCTCTACGTGCCGGTGTCGCCAGATTTCTGATCCAAATAAGTTAATTGCCTAATTCTTATTTAGGAGTTAATCTTGCTTAGTGGTTAATTAGTGTATTTGTGTCCTTGTGATTAATTAAGATTGATTGGTTGATTAGGCTATTTAATTAAGGCTAACTAGGGTTAGTTAATTGACCATAGTTAGTAATAAAGTAACTAAAGTTAATTAATTAAAGTAATTAAGGTTAGTTTTTAAAGTAACCAAAGTTATAATTTAATCATGGTTAGGTTAAATTAACTATGGTTGGGTTAATTGATTAACCATGGTTAAGTTTATTTATTTTTATTTATTTATTTAATTTCAGACTAATTTACTGTTCATAATTACTATTCACGGCATTGCTCATACATAAGAAAATTTTGGTTTCAAATTATTGTGTTCTTGATTATTAAGGCTTGTTGAAGTGCAAATTGTCGATTATTCCCAAGAATTAGGGAATGTGCGTGGTTGTTGATTGGTTGGAATTGAATTTCGGTTTGTCGTAATTTTCACAAGTGATTGAATTGTACTGTATGATATTATACGTGTGCCAATTGCAATAGCATGTTGTGTGAGCATGAATTTTTTGTGCATTCACAACAGAGCAAAGATAAAAATGAATTGATTGATGATGTGTCGCATGATCACATTAAGAGAGGGAACCCGGCGTTGTCAGATGACCACCAATCCTTCGGGGTTGTGTCGTGACCATTCGGTCGGATGCCTAACGGGGTCAAATGCGGAGTCGCGGTAGTGGGTGGGCCCATGTCCTTATGGAATGCCGTCTTGGGGGTGAGCCTGATGTCGCCGTGCCTCATGAGGGAGGACGAATGCCTGGCTTGGCTAGTAACCGCTAACCATAAGGTTGTGCTGTGGCCCAAGGGGGAGGGATTGTAATGATCGGAGCATATGTGGATGTTAAGACTTGAGAAAGTTGTGTACGATGCTCTGACTATTTGCATGCCCCTTAATGTCGTGATGAATTAAATGACGATTTCTGTAGGTTGCGTGTGCCAAGGCTAGGTAGGATCGCCTATGATTATACTTGTTTAATATACTATCTTCTGTTATCATTTTTCTCTGAGGTGGTGTTGGATGATTTGATGGATTAGGTTGTATGTTAAACTCCTGAGGCGAGCGAAGTTCCTAACCGGGGCTTAGAACTTTAACTTGCTGAATTTATCTCAACCCATCGTGGTTAACCTTTTCAAACCCTAGATGATGCCGAGGATCGAGGAGATGATCCCTCCGAGGCCCGATCCCCCGAGGCTATTTCCCTTAGGCACCTTCCCCCACTTGTACAGTGTTAGGTTAGCTAAGCCGATCCATTTTTAGTAGGCCTTAGCTTGTCGCCTGTAGTAAGGCGTGTATGTATTTGCTGGTGTGTTGGCTAACCTTCAGATATACAAAAATGATGTTTTGTCTTTCCTCTATGTCTTTGTTGCTATCCCTGTTGTTCTGATTGTTGGTTGGGAGTTCTATTCGTTTCCGCATGTTCATAATTATAAGATAAAAAATGAATTGGTCGACGATAGTACCTTAGGATGTCGTACAACTAGACCTCAAGTGAAATTGGGTTATTGTGTGCTCGAGAGTCGAGGCGTGACAACCCCGTCGATTTTGGTATCAGAGCCTGATTGGCTGATGGATTGATAAGGTGTGAAGAGTCTTGCAATGGTGCATGGAGATAGTTAGCAGGAAAGACAGTTTCGTTGCTTGCATGTGATTGACTACAGGATCCTTTGTGGTCCTTTGTGTTAGGATTGTCTCATTTTTTTAATTTCATGTGTGGGAATTGGAATGCAGGTTAGGAGAGTCCTACAAAATGAGCAGACCAGATCAGAGTATCCCTGGTTTGAGGACCCCAGGTTAGAGGGGTCAGAGGAAGAGGACGGCGCAGGTGCCAACCAGTGCTAGGGAGGTAGCACCTAAGGATCCGAGGATGGATGGGATCATGCATGCCATTGAGGCTCTGATAGGTCAGCAGGCTCAGACCCAAGCCACTGTCTCTGCTGTCGTAGCTACTCCTATAGCTAGGCCCGGGACTGGTAATCAGCCTATGCATCAACTAGTGGAGCAATTCATAAAGCTGAAGCCGCCCAAGTTTACTAGGGTTGTGACGACCCCCTCTAGGTCCGGGAGATAGAGAAGACTTTCACCTTGCTGTAGTGTTCTGAGGAAGAAAAGGTGATCATGGCAACTTACCAACTACAGGGTAATGCCAACACTTGGTGGGAAGCTATCCAAGGGTGGGTATTTCCCGAGGGTATAGCCAGGGTAGGGGATACCTTCAGAGAGGCTTTTCTGAGCAAGTATTTCTCAAAAGTACTTCTCGCAAGAGAGAAAAAAGCTAGTAGAATTTTAGAGACTGTGTCAGAATTAGATGATAATGGATCAGTACGAGGCTAGTTTGCGGAGCCGTCGTAGTACGCGCCATGGATGATCGAGCATCCTTTGGATAAAACTAGGAGGTTTTAGGACGGATTGAAAATGGAAATCAAAGACTACTTGGTGTCTGCGAATCTGAAGGAGTACAATGAGCTTTGTGCATCGCAGAGAAGGCAGTCGCATCGGGTTCGCGGTTTGTGCCTAATAGGAACAATTGTCGGTTTGGGAAGAAACCGATGGTGGGAGAAAGGTATCCTCTTCCGCCTAGTAGAAATGACAGTGTGGGAAACCGTCGCCGAGTTCGTTTGGAAAAAATGTGTGGCGCATGGAAATGCCCTGTCCCCTTTCGATGGGAGCTTGTTTCGGGTGTGCTCAGGTGGGCCGCCGAGTGAGGGATTGCCCGCGCAGGCCCTTGATGCCATTCACGCCATGACCGCCAGCCGAACCACTAGTTGGGAATGTTCTGCAGGGCAATCAGAACAGACCCCGGCTCAAGGATGGGTGTATGCAGTCACGAGGAAGGAGACGGAGGACACGCCTGCCATGATTACATGTACAATATCTCTTTACGACTATGCTACTTATGCGTTGTTTGATCCGGGAGCTTCGCATTCCTTTATTGCTAAACAGTTTGTAGAATTAGTGGGATTAAGACCAGAGCCGTTGGAAATGGTTTTTGTTATTTCTACTCCATTAGAGGATTTAGTTTTATCTATAATAGGATGTGCTAATTGTAAACTAATTATAGATGGTCGGGAAGGAATAATTGATTTGATTGTTTTGGCGATGTATGACTTTGATGTCATTATCGGTATGGATTGGCTGACCAAGCAAGGAGTTACTATGGATTGTCAAGAGAAAAGAATCCGATTCAATCCGTCTGGAGCTAATAGTTTCCAGTTTGTAGGGAGCCAAGAGGGTCCTCAATTCCCTTGATTTCTTCTTTGGAAGCAACCAGGTTGTTAGGGTCAAGATGTCGAGGTTATTTGGCGTCTGTGAGCGATACGTCGAAAGAAGGACCGAACTTGGAAGACATCGCGGTAGTACGAGATTATGTTGATGTCTTTCTAAAAGAATTACTAGGACTACCCCCGACTAGAGAGACAGAGTTCGTAATCGAGTTGGCTCCTGGGATAGAACCAATCTTGAATCCATCGTACAGGATGGCGTTGTCAGAGTTGAAGGAATTGAAGGTGCAGATGTAGGAATTATTGGACAAGGGCTTTATTCGCCCTAGTGCATCACCTTGGGGAGCGCTGGTCCTGTTCGTTCAGAAAAAGGACGGGTTGTGGAGACTGTGCATTGACTATCGACATCACACTATAGTCGTTGCTGAGGATTGATGACTTGTTTGACCAACTCCAAGGAGCATCAATGTTCTCTAAGATAGGCCTAAGGATGGGCTATCATCAATTGAGGATCCGAAAGGAGGATATACTGAAGACAACTTTCCGTACTCCTTATGGTCATTACGAGTTTGCAGTAATGCCATTTGGATTGACAAATGTCCCTGCTGCTTTCATGGATTTGATGAACCAGGTGTTTAAGGAATATTTGGATCAGTTCGTGATCATGTTTATCGACAACATTTTGGTGTATTCAAATAGTCTGGATGAACACGAGCAACACTTAATGACCATGTTGCAAACTTTAAGGAATCACGAGCTATGTGCGAAATTTAGCAAGTGTGAATTTTGGTTGGCTCGAATGGCTTTTCTAGGCCATGTGATTTCGGGTGAAGGGATTTCTGTGGACCCAACCAAGATTGAAGCGGTCATAGATTGGCCAAGACCAACTTCATTAACCGAGGTTCATAGTTTTTTGGGACTAGCTAGTTATTATAGACGATTTGTGGAAAGATTCTCTTCAATAGCCATGCCAATGACACAGTTGCTGAAAAAAATAAGAAATACGAGTGGACGGATAAGTGCGAGTGTAATTTCCAAGAGCTTAAGCATAAGCTGATTGCTGCATCAGTTTTGCCTATTCCGTCAAGCTCGGGAGGATATGAGATTTTTAGCAACGCATCATACAAGGGACTCGGTTGCGTTTTGATGCAATATGGTAAGGTGATAGCGTATGCTTCCAGGCAGTTGAGGCCTCACAAGCTCAATTATCCGACGTATGACTTAGAGTTGACAGCCATTTTTTTTGCATTGAAAATATGGAGACATTATCTTTGTAGAGAGAGATTTCAAATTTTTACGGACCATCAAAGTTTGAAGTATCTGTTCTCCCAAAAGAAATTGAATATGAGGCAGCGCAGATGGATGGAACTTCTTAAGAATTATGACTGTGATATCCTATACCATCTCGGCAAGGCAAACAAAGTGACAGACATTTTGAGTCGCAAGTCATCGGTTGCTAGTATGATAGTTCATAATGGATTCTGTTGGAAGGAATCCGTGATTCAAAATGCAGGCTCGAGGTATGCTATCTTTCCAGTTTAATGGCTACCCTTAGGATCGAACTTGAAATTCAAGCTAAGATTAAAGCAATGCAACATTTGGATGCTTAGATCCAAAAGATTTTACAAATGGACGTGACCAAGAGAAAGTCGGATTTTCAAGTATCCGAGGATGGGATCTTGAAGTTCTATGGATGGTTATGTATACCAAATGACACCGAAATAAATGAGATGTTATCTGAAGCGTATCACAGCAATTACAGTGTGCACCCAGGCAATACGAAGATGTATTAGAATCTGTGATAGTATTATTAGTGAAACGGCATGAAGCTAGACATCACCAAGCACGTGGCGAAGTGTTTAACTTGCCAACAAGTGAAAGCGCAGCATTGCAAGCCAAGAGGGTTACTGCAACCTCTTGAAATCCCCGAATGGAAATGGGAGCACATCACGATGGACTTCGTAATGGGATTACCAAGAAGTCAGTGGGGGTAATGATGTGATTTGGGTTATAGTGGACCGACTGACGAAGTCAGCTCATTAAATCACCGTACGCAAGGATTTTGCTTTGAAAAAGTATGTAGAGTTGTACGTGCGACAGGTTATTCGTCTACATGAGGTACTAATGACGATTACTTCGGATCGAGACCCCAGATTTACGGCTGCATTTTGGAAGAGTCTACAGACTTCGATGGGAACAAAGCTGCAGTTCAGTACGGCCTACCACCCTCAGATGGATAGTCAATCAGAAAGAACGATTCGGACCTTGGAGGATATGCTGAGAGCCTATGTATTAGATTTTAAAGGAAGTTGGGATGAACAACTTCATCTCATGGAATTCACGTACAATAACAGTTATTAGCAGAATATCAGAATGGCACCATTCGAAGCTTTGTACAGCAGACTGTGTAGGACTCCAATTTGTTGGGATGAAGTTGGCGAGCGAAAAACTACAGGACCAGAGTTAGTGCATCAATCTTTAGACACCGTAAAGATGATTCGGGAGAGGTTAAAGACGGCTTAGAGCAGATAGAAAAGTTATGGGGACAGACGATGTAGGCCATTGGAATTTCAAGTGGGCGATCATGTGTCCCTTAAAGTATCGCCGATGCAAGGTACATCGCGATTTGGAAAGATAGGAAAACTAAGCCTGAGGTACGTCCAACCATTCGAGATTCTAGAAAGGATTGGGAATTTAGCCTATCATCTTGTGCTATTGCCTCGACTTGCTCAGGTGCATGATGTGTTTCACGTGTCGATGTTAAGGAAATACGAGCCAAACCCAACGCACGTGTTGAATTTTGAGGAGATAGAGGTGGACGACAGGGTGTCGTAAGTGGAGAGACCGATTCGGATAGAGGACCGGAAAGAACAAGTGTTGAGAAGCAAAACGATCTCCTTGGTCAAAGTCTTTTGGCAACATCATGGTATGGAGGGAGCTATGTGGGAAAGCGAAGAAATCATGAGGCATCAGCATCTCTATCTTTTTGAGGATTGGCATGTTAGTTTAAATTTCGAGGACGAACCATTTTGGGATTTTATAAAATGACAATGTTAGTTGAAGGTCTAGTTAGTACAAATATTCTGAACTGTGTGTTCGAGGGATAATGGATTACAGGGAGGCGCCGATAGGAAATGATACGCGTATGACTCACAATTTCGATCAGGAACAAACCCTTCAACCATGAGGACTTGGGAGGGAATAATATTCTTTAAGTAGTAGACTATTAAGGAAATGGAAATAAATCGATTCGGCAGAAGTACGAAGTCGAACTGTGGGCGATTTCTGCACGACTTCGATATGAATTACAGACGACGTTAAACAAAATCTTTTTCATCTAGTACTCAAGATTACCAATTGAGCCCCCAGGATCACACGACAATCGAGGGACATCCTCGACTCAAGAATTGGCGTAAACGTGGATCAAATAATGGTTGACCACGGGTCAAATATAAAGAAAAGTCCTAAAGGGGCGCCCGATAATCCAAATTGTACTATAGTTGCAATTGACTCAATTTAGCCCCGATTTTTAATCCGATTTTGGGAACCGACTTCTCAGTGATATTAGGACTAAATATTTGGACGTCATCTCATTTATTTTGGGATTTTCCATCAAACGCAGAAGTGTCGGAAAAGGAAAAATTAAACCGGGTTTTGGGCTCGTGGGTGGGCCGGCCCAAGACCAGCGGCCCAATGGGCCTTGTGCCCATCTAGCCCAGCCCAAAGGAGGCCCAAGCTTGCCCAAGTTCCTCTCCCTCCTTAGTCCATGGGCTTCTCTCTTTTGGCATTTACCTTTTGTGCCCAAGTGGGCATTGTTTTTGCTTGTTTATTGTTTGTTTTTTATTGGTCCTTCAAGCAAGTGGACTTGCCTACTTGCCTTAGCTCTTATCCTTGTTCTCTAGCGTTCTTTCTCTCTCCTCCCAGCCCTCTTGTACGTCCAGCAGCCCAGCCCCTCTCTCTCTCCCTTTTTCTCTTCCTTTTCTCATCAATTTTTCTTGTTTCTTGCTGTCTTTACTGTTTTCTAGCCGGAAATCAGCCTTGCCACCGTCATCGGAGCCGCCACCACCCCTCAAAGTGTAGTCCCCGAAGTCAGGGAGCCAGTTGCACACCACCGACCACCCCTGGTTGCCACCAACCACCCATTTCGGCCTTTTTTGCCCAGCTGCACTACTTCCACATGAACAGTAACTCCGGGCTATTTTGGCCCGTTTCGGCCACCGCTTGTCACCCGTTGTTGTCCCCGAGCTTACCCCTCAAAGCCCTCGTTCCCTTCTACATGCCGGTGTTGCCAGATTTCCGATCCAAGTAAGTTAATTTCATAATCCTTGTTTAGGGATTAATCTTGCTTAGGGGTTAATTAGTGTATTTGTGTGTTTGTGTTTAATGAAGCTTGATTGGTTGATTAGGCTGATTAATTAAGACTGACTAGGATTAGTTAATTGACCATAATTAGTAATAAAATAACTAAGGTTAATTAATTAAAGTAACTAAAGTTAGTTTTTAAAGTAACCAATGTTAGATTTTAATCATGGGTAGGTTAAATTAACTATGGTTGGGTTAATTGATTAACCATGGTTAATTTTATTTATTTATTTAATTTCTAACGAATTTACTGTTCACAATTTACTGTTCATAATTTACTATTCACAAATACTATTCACGGCACTGTTCATACAAAAGCAAATTTTGGTTTCAAATTGTTGTGTTCTTGATTATTAAGACTTGTTGAAGTACAAATTGTTGATTATTCCCAAGAATTAGGGAATGTACGTGATTGTTGATTGGTTGGAATTAAACTTCGATTTGTCATAATTTTCACAAGTGATTGGATTGTACTACATGACATTATTTGTATGTCAACTGCAACAGCATGTCGTATGAGCACGAATTATGTTGCATTCACGACCAAGCAAAAGCCAAGACAATAATGAACTGTTTGCTAATATGTTACATGGTCATATTAAAGTTGATAGCCCAGTATAACCGGATGACCGCCAATCCTTCAGGGTTGTGCCGTGACCATTAGGTCACCTAACAGTAGTCAGATGCGGAGTCGCGGTTGAAGCCGGGCCCATGCTCCTTATGGAATGCCGTCGGTGGAGGAGAGCCCATGACGTCACCGTGCCTCACGGGGGAGAACGATGTCTGGTTTACGACTAATTGACTGCCAACCATAAGGTTGTGCCGTGGCCTAAAAGGTCGTAATAATTGGAGCATGTGTGGGCAGTGTGATATGAGAAAGTTTTGTGCAATACTCTGATTATTTGCATGCCTCTTACTGTTGTTGTGGTCCAACTTCATGAGTCGTTGTGGCCACCCTTTGACGAGCCTTCCCCCACTTGTACAATGTTGCTTCAAATTCGATACATTCTATATAAAAATGGTGTTTTGTCCTTTCTTGTGTCTTTACCGTTTTCCCGTTGATGCTATAGTTACTATGATGAGCTTTTGACAAGACTGCTTCTTTAAGCTCTGCATCTTTTGGAATGCACAATCTTCCTTGAAACCTCAATGTCCCATCCTTGGACACTTGAAAGTCTGCTTTTCTCTTTGCCTGATCTATCTACAGGATCTTAAAAACTTCGTTTCTTTTTGCTCGATCCATCGCCGTTGGGCACTCTTTATCCTACTTTGCATCTTGGGTTCCACCCCGAGAGTGGCATTAGCTAGCTAGCAAGATGGCCGACTTCAATTTTAAAATCTAAGTCCCTAACTCCCTCCAAAAGAATCCATTCTCATACCATCATCTATGCAATTGACGACTTTCAACTCAGCGCATCCGCCACTTTGTTTGCTTTCCCCATATGATACAGAATCTCACAATCGTAGTCCTTAAGAAGTTCCATTCATCGTCGTTGCCTCATATTCAACTCCTTATGAGAGAACAAATACTTCAAACTCTGATAATCCGTAAAAATCATAAACATTTCCCCACACAAGTAATGTCTCTAAATCTTAAGTACAAAGATGATCGCCGCTAATTCCAAATCATACGTCGGATAATTAAGCTCGTGAGGCCTTAATTGTTGGAATGCATATGCAACCACCTTGCCATGTTGCATTAACACGTAGCCTAGTCCTTTATATGATACGTCACTATAGATTTCGTGCCCACTAGAACCAGACGGTATTGTTAAGACAGGTGCGGTAGTTAGTTTACACTTGAGCTCTTGAAAACTACGCACGCACTTGTCCGTCCAATTAAACTTCTCTTCCTTCTTTAACAACCCCGTTAAGGGCATGGCTATCGCAGAAAACTTCTCCACGAAACGTCTATAATACCTAGCCAATCCCAAGAAATTTCGAATCTCGATTACCATCGTAGGTCTCGGCTAATTCATGACAGCTTCAATCTTAGTCGGGTCAACGGAGATCCCTTCACTTGAAATCACATGACCTAAAAATGCCACGTGAGACAACCAAAACTCACACTTGCTAAACTTAGCATAGAATTCATGCTCCCTCAAAGTCTGCAATACTAATCTCAGGTGTTTCTCATAATCCTCGGGACTCCTCGAGTATATCAAAATATCATCAATGAAGACAATCACAAATAGGTCCAAACACTCATTGAACACCCGGTTCATCAAGTCTATGAAGGTTGCATGGGCATTTGTCAATCCGAACGGCGTTACCATGAACTCGTAATGACCATAGTGCGTCTAAAATGCCGTTTTTGGTATATCTTCCTTCTTGATCCTCAACTAATGATAGCCTGTCCTTAGGTCTATCTTGGAAAATACCGAGGCTCCTTGAAGTTGGTCGAACAAATCATCAATCCTTGGTAATGGATACTTGTTCTTGATGGTTACATGATTGAGCTGTTGGTAGTCGATGCAGAGACACAAAGACCCGTCCTTTTTCCTTACAAACAGTACCGGTGCTCCCCAAGGAGATGCACTAGGATGAATGAAACCTTTATCCAGTAGTTATTGCATCTGCACCTTCAGTTCCTTCAATTCTGACAACGCTATCCTATAAGGCGCATTGGAAATCGATCAGTCCCAAGGGCCAACTCAACTTCCCTCTCAAGAGGCAATCCTGGCAATTTCTCGGGAAATACATCCATATACTCTTGTACCACTACAATATCCTCCACCTTTGATCTTTTTACTAGTGTATCTACCACCAATGCCAAATACCTTTAGCATCTAGATTCCAACAACCGAGTTACCTCAAGTGACGAAATCAAAGGGAACGGAGGGTCCCCCTCGATTTCCCACAAACTCAAAACTATCACCCACTACTAGGTTAAACTAAATTGTCTTTCCATGACAATTCACCGTAGCTCGTTGCTTGGTGAGCCAATCCATGCCAATTATGACATCAAAGTCATACATTGCTATTGCAATCAAATCAATGACTTCCTCGCGACCGCCCACAACTAACTTACAGCCAAAACAACCTAACTCAAACAATATCTTATCCTTAAACGGAGTAGAAATACTATAAACCACTCCCAATGGTTTGAGACTTAACCCCACTAGTTTAACAAAACGATCAGCAACAAAAGAATGCATAGCACTAGGATCAAATAATGCATAAGCAGCATGATCGTGCAAGGATACCGTACTTGTAACAACGGCGGGTGAATCCTCCGCCTCCACTTGGGTAACAGCATAAACTCGTCCTTGCGCTTGGGGTCTACCTTGGTTGTTTGGCGGCACGTTCCCAGCAGGTCATCCTCCCTGCGACAGTAGCAAGATCGTCCTCATAAGCCTACTTGGACAATTCGCCACTCGGTGGCCCTGCTGACCACATCCAAAATAGGCTCCTATCATCGAAAAACATGGGAGATTTCCATATCTCTTCCCACACACCCAACAGACTCCTATAACATTGGGCGCCGGCTTTCCCACGTAGTTCTTTCTGTTGGGTGGGATGGGATTCCTTCTCCCCATCATCGGTCCCTTTCCAAACCGACGATTGTCTCTATTAGGCACAAACCGCGAGCCAAATGCGGTCACCCTCTCAATCATGTTCTTTTCGATTATCTAGGCCCTCTCGTACATCTCATCAAAACTTTTTAAGTTCAAGAGCACCAACTGACCTTTCAACTCCAGTTTCAAGCCATCTCTGAACCGTCTCACCCTATCCACAGGGTCCTCCACCAATCTCGGCGCATACTTTGGCCAACTCAACGAACTTCGCCTCATACTAATCCACGGACATCTTGATTCTAACGAAGTCGTTGGAACTCTTCCATCTTAGACTCTCTCATACTATTCAAAAAATACTTCCCATTGAACGCTTTATGGAAGGCACCCTAAGTCTAAGCCGTGCCTTCAGGGAACACTCTTCCTTGAGTGGCTTCCCACCAAGTACTGGTTACCTTGAAGCTGATAAGCCGCCAGAAGTACTCTATCTTCCTCTGAACATCTCAACATTGTAAAGTCCTCTCGATATCCCTTATCCAAAGGTCACAACCTCCAGGTCGCCCACGCCACTAAACCTTGGTGGCTTAAGTCTCAGGAACTGCTCTACCAGTTTGTACATTAATCTCTCACAGACCTCTCCTCTCACTACGGGAACCACAGGGACCACAAACCTCGATGGCTTAAGCAACTATTCTACCACAACGGCGACGATGATAGCGGGCGGGTGGCGGCGGCGGCGTAGTAGTAGCAATAACTCTCGATCCTCGAGCTTGCTGTCCTATTAAAATCTCTAGCACTAATAGGATCCCGTCTAACCTAGGATCCCCTTGCGCACTACCTCTACCACTGGTCTGACCATACGCTGCCCTACGCCTAAAGGCTCTTTGCTCATGATTGCTCATCTCTCAGGACACTCATTAATCTTGCTTTCCAATTCCAACCGGGAATTAGAAACTATGAGCAACCCGCCACAACACAAGAACCACAAAGCAATCACAAGCACGTAAAATAAAAGCCATCTCTATCTCACTATCCCAAAAATCCCACGCACTTTATCACTCTAGGTCTCAACCTTGCTTTGATACCAAAACCGACGGGGATGTCACGCCTCGAACCCTGAGCATGCAATAACCCCTTCCCTTGGTTGATAGAAAGCAACGTCCTAAGATTCATCGACGACCATTCATTTTAATCTTTCATTATGCGCAAGCGAAAGACAAATCATCCCCAGTCCAAATAGACAATCAAGCAATCAATCAAGGATAGAAGGATGAACAGCAAGAACAACAACCACTACTCATTTATACATTTTCATTGGATTAACCAACGGAGGATCATTTCCGATTTACAAGCCCGACAAAGGGGCGATCCATCCTCTAAGCCATACCAAAAAGAAACTAGGCTAGGCTAATCCAACTATACAAAAAGAACCCTTGGGTTCAACTCCACTATCACTCAAACCCATTGGACTTAGGCTCCGTCGGGTCGTAGTCAGAGGTGTTCGAGTCGATCACCAGAAGAGCGGGGGCAAGATTCTCCAATGCACCATCAAGAGGGTCCAGCTCCATAGGATCCCAGTCGGCGTCCTCAGGGCCCCTACCAAGCGGCCCGTCAAAACCTCACAAAGGACCAATCAGCATATCGTCCTCCCTGATGTACCACGCCAGGAACCGATGGGGTATCCATTGCCCCGGTCCCTCGTCCACCCAGATGGTGGAGAGATACTTCTTGTATAAATGCACCCGACTCGGGAACCGGTGGTGCATCACAACGGTCTCCCAATCCTTAGGGATCCCGAATCGCACCGGTGGGTGCGCCATTCTAAGGGCTTGAAAGTGGTTATACAATAACCAGTGAGATAAAATCTTAGCAAGTTCTCCCCTAAGCCCCGGTTAGTACACCAACTCAACCGGGGTATCTCTCTAGAACCACCCCTCACACAACCCGACAACAAACAACTAGCAATCAGCAACCAAACAATAGATCGGGTCAACCAACAATCATATAGTCAATTCACATGCAACCTTACCCGGTATGCCATACCCTACATGTTAAATCTCAACACAATACACGCAATGCACTTGGTCGTTAGATGATGCAGTTCATCAATTACATGCGAGTCGTGTCACAAGCGTTCTCATCTAGCCATTGCCACATCCTGCATGTTATCAATTCATGCGTACGTGCCATAAATAATGTGATCAACTCATGCATAATCGGAACCAATGATGCCATGTTTTTCATACGCTCTTGCATCCACACGTGTTTCGATTATTACTGCCCTTTAAGGCTACAACCGAACCCCCACCGGTGTCTACTAACACAACTAGGCATCGCCTTCCCTCGTGAGGTGCGGCGACGTCAAGGGATACTCTCCTAAGACGGTATTCCCGACGGAGCATGGGCCTGGCCTTTACCGCGACTCCGCATCCGGACCCCCGTCGGGTTTCCAATAAATCGGACTATCACCCTCGAACTACGGCCGGGGCGGCGAGTTCAACTTAGTGATCACACAAGCGTACCACAACAATCCATTTTTTTTTTTTTTTATCTTTGAGCATTAGCCAATGCACACATGCTTGCAAATACAACCTCAAATCATTTTCTCATAAAAGCGGTCAATTTCCAGTGTCCCTCGGACAAATCATTTTCCCTTTTTTTGTGAAAACCACACGATTCATGCAGATGTTCATGCAATGACACATCCAATTCATCTCATAAAATCAAAGCACATGAAATTATGCCATTTTTCACTTCCGGATGAACAATGTGCGTGAACAGTAATTTGTGAATAGTGCACTAGAACAATGTAATTTCAGAATTCAATAATTAATAAATTAAATTCATAAATTAAGCAAATCATTAATTAAGACAAACAATCAATTAATCAAGACAAAACATGCTTAATTAAACATAATCCACAATAATCAACAATTAAGGACAATAAGTAAAATTAACCTAAAATAATCTTAACCATCTATCTAACCACCTATCTTAGGGTTAATACAACTTAATTAAACCTCCTAAACAATAATTACCACTAATTAACTCAACCCTAAGCAACTTTAGGTACTAATAAAGGATTAGGGGCTAAACTCACCCGTTAAGCGGGCGGGAGACACGGACGCGGCGGCGGTGATAAAGGCGACACGGGACCTCTACCACAATGATCCAAGGTGGTCCCGAGGCAAAACAACAACAACAAACTCTGCTCTCTCTTGCACTAGAAAAATAAAACCGCTTGCGGGAGAAAAGGGCTAAACGGTTGGAGGAGCTCCGGCGACCAGCCGGCGAGCGACCGGCGGCGGCGGCGGCACGTGGGGGTCAAGGGGGAACGACTAGTGGCTGGGCTTGGCGGAGGTTGGGTTGGAGTAGGGGGAAAATAGTTGAAAAAGGTGAAGCAGTGTTACAGTAGGTAGATAGGGAGTGGCTGGCTTTCGGCCGGTAGGCGGGTCGGCTGGCGGCTCCGTTTGGCGAACGATCGTCGTGGGGCATACGGTCTAGGCCTCCTGAGCACGGTGATGTGTGGCACGGGTGGTGATCAGCACGGGAAAGCCATGAACAACTCAGGTTTTTGGAGGAAGGTCAAAAGGAGAAGCAGAAGGAATGAAGGGAAACAAGGGAGAGAGAGGTGTGTGGTTTTGAGGGGCTGAAGGGGAGAGAGAGAGTGAAGTCAGGGCTGAAAGACAAGCCTCATTAAGGCCATAAATGCTTGCCTCAACTCCCCAAGCAAGTGATATCATCTTCTCTCTATTCTTTTGTCTCTTCCCTAATAATATCTATGGGCAAAATGGTCATTTCCACCTTGCACATTTCCCAATTTGCCCTTGGGCTGAAAATGAAAGGCAAGCCTAAGAAACGGGCTAGGAAATGAATAGGAACGGGCTCGGAAATTGGTTGGGCTCGAAACGGCTCAAGGTTAGACAACGGGCTCGGAAGGGTAAAATGGTTGGTTGGGTCCAAAGGGCTCACTTGCTTGTCTTGAGTCTACCATGGTGGCTGTCCCACCTTGGGTGTGAGGCCCACGTTGGTCTTGCCCGACCCACATCCTTGTAGGCTCATTTCCTCTGTCAGTAAACTCCTTTTCCAAATACTCGGCTTAACTGGCACTGTCGACTGTCAAAGAAGCATTGTCCAAAAGTCTATCCCGAGCTTTCTCGAAAATTCGAAGTCCAATAATGGATTCTCATGCTTTGTCAATTTCGCCCGAATGCTATTTTGGTACAACTCAAACCGGTTCACAAAATAAATCGATTCGGCAAAAGTACGAAGTCGAACTGCGGGTGATTTCTACACGACTTCGATACGAACTATGAACGACGTTAAACCGAATCATTTTCATCTGGTACTTGGGATTAACAATTGAGCCCCAGGGATCTCACGACAATCAAGGGACGTCCCTGACTCGAGAATTGATGTTAACGTGGATCAAAGAATGGTTGACCACCGGTCAAATGTGAGGAAAGTCCTAAAAAGGGCACCCGATAATTCAAATTGTACTAAGGTCGCAATCGACTCAATTTAGCCCCGATTTTTAATCCGATTTTGGGAACCGACTTTTCAGTGATATTATGATTAAATATTTGGATGCCACCTCATTTATTTTGGGATTTTCCATTGGACGTGGAAGTTGTCACGCCCCGACTCTCGAGCTCGCGGCAACCCCATTTCACTTGAGGTCTAGTTGTACGACATCCTGTGCATCGTCGTCGACCAATTCATTTTATCTGGTAATTAAGCACATGCGGAAACGAACAACTCCCAAACCAAACAACAGGGATAGCAACAACAACAGCAGAGGAAAGACAAACACCATTTTATATATCTGAAGGTTAGCCAACATACCAGCAAATACAAACACGCCTTACTATAGGCGACAAGCTAAGGCCTACTCAAAAAGGGACCGGCCTAGCTAACCTAACACTGCACAAGTGCCTACTCACTGGCCTCGGTGAGATCGCTCTCTTCGATCCTCAAGTACTGCATCATCTAGGGCCTGAAAAGGTTAACCACGACGGGTTGAGATAAACTCAGCAAGTTAAAGCCCTAAGCCCTGATTAGGAACTTCGCTCGCCTCAGGAGTTTAACATACAACCTAATTCAGCAGTCAATACAGTGCAAGGAGAAACCAAATAGAGAACAGTTCAATAAGCAAACACAACCACAGGCGATCCTACCTGGCCTTGGCACACGTGACCTGCAGAAACTGTTAATCATCTCACAACAACAGTAGGAGACATGCAAATAATCAGAGCCTTGCACAAATTATTCTCAAATCTCAATGCCCACACGTGCTCCGATTATTACGACTCTCAAGGCCACGACACAACCTTATGGTTGGCGGTCAACTGGTCATAGACCAGGCATCGTCCTCTACCTCGAGGCATGGCGACGTCATGGGCTCTCCCCCACCGACGATATTCCCTAAGGAGCATGGGGCCCGTCCCACTACCGCAGCCCCGCATCTGACCACTGTCAGGCGACCCAATGGTCACGGCACAACCCCAAAGGATTGGCGGTCATCCGGCTCAACCGGGCTATCAACTTTAATCTGACCATGCAACACATCAGCACACAGTTCATTCTTGTCTTTGCTTTGGCTTGGTCATAAATGCAACATACTTCGTGCGCACGCGATATGCAGTTACAATTGCACACGTATAATGAAACATGGTAACCAATATCCTTCACATACACAGTACAATCCAATTAATCACGGAGAAATTCAATAAACCAAGCTATTTTAATAACAATCGGTCTTTGATCACGCATTTCTTCATAGTACACGGATATATATAACAATCGACATGTCAAGTAGACAATGCAACCATTCCCATAATTAATTACCCAACCCAATTAATTTCATTTAATAAAACCCTTCTTTGAACCAATGTCATAATTAGACCATAGAAATTTTCCCACAAAATTACTCAATTAAAATCATTTCCCATAAATAATCACAATTAATTATTTTCCCCAAAAATAATTATTTTTCAGAAATGAATAGTAATAACAATATTAATATTAATAATTCGAAATTATAAATTAATTTAATTAATTAATAATTCCGAAAATAATATATAATTATGATTTAATCCAAAAATTATTATTATTATTAATACTAACCATGGTTACAAAATTAACTCAACCCTAGTTAATCTAACCTAACCATGATTAACTTTTAACCTTGATTACTTTTAAAACTAACTATAGTTACTTTAATCAACTAACCATAGTTACTTTAACACTAACTCTAGTTACTTTAACACTAACTCTAGTTAATACTAATCTCAATCAGCCTAATTAACCATACTAATCCACTAATTAACTCTAATTAAACACAAATATACAAATACACTAATTACCCCTAAAACAAGATTAACCCCTAAACAAGGATTAGGGAATCAACTTACTTGGATCAGAAATCCGGCGACACCGGCGCATAGAGGGGAACAAGGGCTACGAGGGGTAAGCTCGGGGATGACAACAGATGACGAACGGTGGCCGGAACTGGCCAAAACAGTCCAGAGTTACTGTTCACGCGGAACCGGTGCAGTTGAGCGAAAAAGGTCGAAACGGGCGATCCGGGCAACCGGGGGTGTGCGGCTGGCTTACTAACTTCCGTGACTACACTATGGGCGGTGGTGGCGGCTCTGATGGCAGCGGCAAGGCCGTTTTCCGGCTGGAAAACAGCAAGGACAAAGAAGAAACGAAGCGAAATGGAAGGGAAAAGGAAGAGAAAAAGGGAGAGAGAGAGGGGCTGGCCGTCAGGGTTGAATGAATTTGGGGAGAAAGGAGGAGAGAGAAAGCTACTGGAAACTTGAGGGAGAAGCCAAGGCAAGTGGGCTTGCCACTTGCTTCAAGAACCAATCAAAAACAAGCAAGAAACAAACAAAAACAATGCCCACTTGGGCCCAAAAGAAAAAGGCCAAAAGAGAGAAGCCCATGGGCTGAGGAGGGAGAGGAACTTGGGCCAACTTGGGCCCCTCTTGGGCTGGGCTGAATGGGTGCAAAGCCCATTGGGCCGCCGGTCTTGGGCCGGCCCACCCACGGGCCTAAAACCCGGTCCAATTTTTCCTTTTTCCGACACTTCCGCGTCCAACGGAAAATTCCAAAATAAATGAGGCGACGTCCAAATAGTTATTCTTGATATCACTGAGAAGTCAGTTCCCAAAATCGGATTAAAAATCAGGACTAAATTAAGTCGATTACGACCGTAGTACAATTTGGATTATCGGGCGCCCTTTTAGGACTTTCCTCACTTTTGACCCGTGGTCAATCATTCTATGATCCACGTTTACACCAATTCTCAAGTCAAGGACATCCCTTGATTGTCGTGTGATCCCGAGAGCTCAATTGATAATCCCGAGTACCAGATGAAAAGGATTTGGTTTACCGTCGTTCGTAGTTCGTATCGAAGTCATGCGGAAATCACCCGCAGATCGACTTCGTACTTCTGTCGAATCGATTTATTTCCGTTTCCTTAATAGTCTAGTACTTAGAAGATATCGCTCCCTCCCAGGTCCTCATGGTCGAAGGGTTCGTTCCTGATCGAAATTACGAGTCGTACGCGAATCATTTCCTTTCGACGCCTCCCTGTAATCCACTATCCCACAAACACACAGTTCGGAATATTTGTACTGACCAGGCCTTCGACTAATATTGCCTTTTTATAAAATCCCAAAATGGGGTTGATTTTCAGGATGTTACAGAAGTATTAGAAAAAGGAAAAATTGGACCGGGTTTCGGGCCCACGGTTGGGTCAGCCCAAGACCGACAGCCCATGGGCCTTGCGCCCATCCAGCTCAGCCCAATGGGGGCCCAAGCTGGCCCATTCTCCTCTCCCACCTCAGCCCATGGGCTTCTCCCTTTTGGCATTTTCCTTTTATGCTCAAGTAGGCATTATTTATGTTTGTTTTGCTTTGTTTTAATTGGTTCTTAAAACAAGTGGCAAGCTCACTTGCCTTGGCTATTATCCTTGTTCTTCAGCCCTCTTTCTCTCTCCTCCAAGCCTCTTGTGCACCCCTTACCAGCAGCTCTCTCTCTCTCCCTTTTTCTCTTCCTTTTCTCTTCCACTTCTGCTATTTCTTGCTGTCTTTACTGTTTTCCAGCCGGAAAACAGCCTTGCCGCCGTCACCGGAGCTATAACCATCGCCCAAAGTGTAGTCCCCTAAGTCAGGGAGCCAGCCGCACACTGCCAGCCACCCCTGGTCGCCGCCGGCTGCCCGTTTCGGCCTTTTCCGTCCAGCTGCATACATTCCGCGTGAACAGTAACCCTGGGCTGTTTTGGCCCATTTCGACCACCGTTTGTCACCCATTGTCATCCCCGAGCTTACCCCTCGTAGCCCTCATTCCCCCCTATGCGCCGGTGTCGCCGAATTTCCGATCCAAGTAAGTTAATTGCCTAATCCTTGTTTAGGGGTTAATTAGTGTATTTGTGTGCTTGTGATTAATTAAGGTTGACTGGTTGATTAGGTTGGTTAATTAAGGCTGATTAGGGTCAGTTAATTGACCATAGTTAGTAATAAAGTAACTAAGGTTAATTAATTAAAGCAACTAAAGTTAGTTTTAAAGTAACCAATGTTAGATTTTAATCATGGTTAGGTTAAATTAACTATGGTTGGGTTAATTGATTAACCATGGTTAAGTTTATTTATTTTTATTTATTTAATTAATTTTGGACGAATTTACTGTTCATAATTACTGTTCACGCGTACTGTTCACAAACACTATTCATGATTACTATTCACGAACACTGTTTAGGGCACTGTTCATACAGAAGTAAATTTTGGTTTCAAATTGTTGTGTTCTTGATTATTAAGGCTTGTTGAAGTGCAAATTATTGATTATTCCCAAGAATTAGGGAATGTACGTGATTGTTGATTGGTTGAAATTGAATTTCTGTTTATCGTAATTTTTACAAGTGATTGGATTGTGCTGCATGACATTATACTTGTGTCAATTGCAATAGCATGTTGCGTGAGCATGAATTATATATACATTCACGACGGAGCAAAGAAAAGAACGGATTGTTTGATGATGTGTTGCATGGTCACATTAAGAAGAGAGCGCGGCGCTGCCGATAGACCGCCAACCCTTGGGGTTGTGCTATGGCCTTTTGGTCATCCTGACTTTGGTCAGTTGCTTAACAGTGGTCAGTTGCGAAGTCACGGTAGAGGCTGGACCCATGCTCCTTAGGGAATGCCATCAATGGGAGAGAGCCTATGATGTCACCGTGCCTCATGGGGGAGGACGATGCCTAGTCTACGACCAGTTGACCGCCAACCATAAGGTTTTGCCGTGACCCTGAGGGTCGTAATAATCGGAGCATGTGTGGATGTGAGACATGAGAAAACTATGTGCAATGCTCTGATTATTCACATGTCTCTTAATGTCGTGATGATTTAACTGACAGTGTCTGCAAGTCGCATGTGCCAAGGCCAGGTAGGGTCGCCTGTGATTACACTTGATTATTAAACTGTCTCTATTATCATTTTCTCTGAGGTGGTGTTGGCTGACTGATGGTTTAGGTTGTATGTTAAACTCCCGAGGCGAGCGAAGTTCTTAACCGGGGCTTAGGATTTTAACTTGCTGAGTTTATCTCAACCCATCGTGGTTAACTTTTTCAGGCCCGAGACGACGATCCCTCTGAGGCCAGCGAGTAGGCTGCTGTGGCCTATTCTCCTTTCGACGAGCCCTCCCCCACCTGTATAGTGTTAGTTTAGCTAGGCCGATCACTTTTTGAGTAGGCCTCAACTTTTCGCTTGTAGTAAGACGTGTTTATATGTGCTATAGTTCGGCTAACCTTCAGATATATAAAATGGTGTTTGTCTTTCCTCTGTCGCTGTTGTTGATGTTGTTACTATCCCTGTTGTTTAATTTGTTGGGAGTATTAGTTTCCACATATGCATAATTACAAGATAAACTGAATTGGTCGACGACAATACCTGGGACGTCGTACAACTAGACCTCAAGTGAAATAGGATTGTCGCGAGCTCAAGAGTCGGGGCGTGACATCGACACATAGACGTCCTTAACTACATGAAATTGCGAATGATAGATTCTTATTTCAAAGTACACAATTACCGAGAATTGGCATAGGGTCGTTCGTGAGCTCGATAACAATAAACGGAATCACCCGTCATCTCATTATGTTATGTCCGCGAATCGGCTTCTATTCGTCCCTGAAATCGGCCTGTATATCTACAGGATCGTCCTCATGCAAGTCTCACGGTCAAGTCGTTTTCCCAAATCAAGTTCTTTAGTCGCACGAGTTATGTCCTCATTAACCTTTCCCTTCAAGGTCAGTATCTCGGGAGTAATCAATTTCGAGTGAGATCAACCAACAATACATTGACGAAATTCACATTCATTTATCTCTCAAAGGGCTCGAATTTCAAGATGTCACGCGGCGTCTTCGGGGCCCCTACCAGGTGGCCCGTCAAAACCACGCAGAGGACCGATCAGAAGATTGTCCGATTGGATAAACCACGCCAGGAACCGATGGGGTATCCATTGCCCCAGTCCCTCATCCACCAAGATAGTGGAGAGGTATTTCTCATACAAGTGCACCCAACCCAGGAAGCGATGGTGCGTCACAATAGTCTCCCAATCCTTTGGGATCCCAAACCACACTAGCGGGTGCACCATTCTAAGGGCCTGAAAATAATTATACAACAACCAGTGAGATAAAATCTCAGTGAGTTCTCACCTTAAGCCCCAGTTAGTACACCAACTCAACTTAGGGTATCTCTCCAGAACCACCCCTCAAGCAAACCTACAATCAACAACCAAACAACAGCCAGGGTCAACCAACAACCAATAATCTGTTCGCATGCAACCTTACTCGGTATGCCATACCCTACACATTAAACTCCAAAACAACACAAGCAATGCACATGGCTATCAAATGATGCAATTCATCAATCACATGCGAGTCACGTCATAGGTGATCTCACCTGGCCATTGCCACACCCTGCACGTTATCAAATCATGCGTGCCATAAACAATGTGATCAACTCATGCATAATCGGAACCCATGATGCCATGTTTCTCATGCACTCGTGCATCCACACATGTCCCGATTACTACTACCCCTCGGGGCCACAACCAAACCCCCGCCAGTGTCTACTAGCATAAGCAGGCATCGCCGTCCCCCGTGAGGCGCGGCGACATTGAGGGTTCTCTCCCAAGACAGCATTCCCGAAGAAGCACGGGCCCGGCCTCTACCGCGACTCCGCATCCAGACCCCCGCCAGGTTTCCAACGAATCGGACTATCACCCCCCAAACTTCCACCGGGGCAGCGGGTTCAACTTAGTAATCACGCAAGCATACTATCACAATCCATTTTTATCTTGAGCATTAGCCAATGCATACATGCTTGCACATACAACCTCAAATCATTTCTCATAAAAATGGTCAATTTTGGTGTCCCTCAAACAAATCATTTTCCCTTTTTTTGTGAAAACCACATGATTCATGCGAATGTCTATGCAATTCCACATTCAATTCACATCATAGAATCAAAGCACATGAAATTATGCAATTTTTCACTTCCGGATGAACAATGCGCGTGAACAGTACACATGCATAGTAAAATCTAGAATTTAATAATTAATAAATTAAATTTAGAAATCATTAAAAATATTAATTAAAACAAACAATCAATCAATTACAACTAAACATGCTTAATAACACATAAACCATAATTAATCAACATTAAGCAAGATTAATCTAAACTAATCTTAATCATCTATCTAACCACCTATCTTAGGGCTAATACAACTTAATTAAACCCCATAAACTAGCATTAACACTAATTAAACCCACCCTAAGCAAGTTTAGGTACTAAACTCAGGATTAGCGCTAAACTCACCCATTAAACGGGCCGGAAACACGGGCGCTACGGAGGCTACGCTCGGGAGCCTCGACCACGGTGATCTAAAGCCATCCCAAGGTTGAAATAGCAGCAACCAACTCTGTCTCTCACTGAACTTCTAGAAAACTAAACTGTCTGGCAAATGAGGAGGTTGAACGGGCTTATCGGAGCTCCAGCAAGGGGCTGGCCGACAACCGACGGATACCAAGGGTCAAGGGGGATTGGCTGGTGGCTGGGCTAGGCGGCGGTTGGGTCGGAACAGGAGGGAAACGACTGCACTGGGCGGTGCAAGGCAGAAGCAGGCGGACAGGCTGGCCGGTGGTTCCGTTCGGCGAACGACGGCCGTGGGGAACACGAACTGGATCTCCTAAACAAGGCGGTGGGTGGTACAAGCAGTGATTAACACAGGAAAGCAATAAACAACTCTAGTTTTTAGAGAAGGTTTGAAGGAGAGGAAGAAGAAAATGAGAGGAACAAGGGAGAGAGAGAGGGTCGGCTGGCTTGGGGCTGAAGGGGGAGAGAGAGAGTGAAGTGAAAACTGGTGTCACACCTCCATTAAGGCCATTCAATGCAGCCCCAACTCCCCAAGCAATTTTGTCTTTTCCTCATAATATCTAGAGGGGCAATTTGGTCATTTCACCTTTACACAATTCCCAATCTGCCCTTGGCTGAAATGAAAGGCGGGCCTAAGAAACGGGCTAGGAAATGAATAGAAACGGGCTCGGGAATTAGTTGGGCTCCAATTGGCTCAAGGTTAGACAATGGCTTGGAAGGGTTAGATGGTGGGTTAGGTCCAACAGGCTCACTTGCTTGTCTCGGGCCTACCATGTGGCCGTCCCACCTTGGGTGTGAGGCCCACGTCGGCCTCGACCGGTCCATGTCCTTGTAGGCTCGTTTCCTCGGTCCGTAAATCCCTTTTTCCTAATATTCAGTTTCACCAACAATGTTGACTGTCGAAGTAGCATAGTCCGAAAGTTCGTCCCGAATGTTCCCGAAAATTCAAAGTCCAATATTGGATTCTCATGCCTTGTCAATTTTGTCCAAATGCCATTTTGGTACGTCTCGGACTAACAGGCGGCTTTGAGGATTCACGCGTAATCGACTCGTGTCAAATCACGTTCAAGACATCTCGACACCTAGACGTCCTTGACTACGTGAAATTGCGGATGGTAGATTCTTATTTCAAAGTACACGATTACCGAGAATCGGCATAAGGTCGTTCACGGGCTCAATAACAATAAACAGAATCACCCGTCGTCCCATTATGCCTTGTCCGCGAATCGACTTCTAGTTGTCCCTAAAATCAGCCTGCATAACTACAGGATCGTCTTTACGTAAGTCTCACAGTCGAGTCGTTTTGCCAAGTCAAGTTCTTTAGTCGCACGAGTTCTGTCCTCATTAGCCTTTCCTCTCAAGGTTAGTATCTCGAGAGTGATCAATTCCGAGTGAGATTAACGAAATTCACGTTCATACATCCCTTAAAGGGCTCGAATTTCAGGACGTCACACTTATCATCTTGTACTTGGGATTATCAATTGAGCCCCCGGGATCACATGACAATCGAGAGATGTCCCTGACTCGAGAATTGGCGTAAACTTGGACCAAAGAATGGTTGACCAGAGGTCAAGTGTGAGGAAAAGTCCTAAAGGGGCGCCTGATAGTCTAAATTGTACTACGGTCACAATCGACTCAATTTAGCCTCGATTTTAATCCGATTTTTGGGAATCAACTTCTCAATTATGTGAGGACTAAATATTTGGACATCGCCTCATTTATTCTTGAATTTTCTGTTGGGCTTGAAAGTGTCGGAAAAAGAAAATTAGGACAGGGTTTCGGGCCCGTTGGTGGGTCGGCCCAATGGGCCTTGCGCCCATTCAGCCCAGCCCATGAGGGGCCCAAGCTGGCCCAATCTCTCCTCCCTTCTCAACCCATGGGCTTCTCTTCTTGGCATTTTTCCTTTGGTGCCCAAGTGGGCTTTTTTTGGCTTGTTTTTGCTTGTTTCTCATTGGCCATTGAAGCAAGTAAGCTAGCCACTTGCCTTAGCTTCTTGATCAAGCTCTTCAACCCATTCTCTCCTCCTTTTCCCCATCCCGACCGCCCAACCTCAGCTCTCTTTCTCTCTCCCTTTTCTCTTCCTTTTCTATTCTTGTTGTCCACCGCCAGAAACCGCCCTTGCCGCCGCCGCCACTGCTAGAGCTGCTACCACCATCTAGCATGGAGCCGTTGAAGTCTGGAGGCCAGCCGTTCACCACCGACCGCCCCTGGTCCCCGCCGACAGCCCGTCCGGCCACTTCCGCCACTGCTGTTTCCTTTCCACCGGAATAATTTTCCGGCACTGTTTTGGCCGGTTTCGACTGCCGCCCATCGTCCATTGCCATCCCCGAGCTAACCTAGCGTAGCCCTCACTCTTACCTTCGTGCTGATGTCGTCGGATTTACGACCCAAGTGAGTTAATTTCCTAATCCTTAGTTAGGGGTTAATCTTGCTTAGGTTAGTTTAATTAGATTAATTGTGATTGGTTGATTATTGATTAGTTTACTAATTGTGGCTGATTAAATTAGGGTTGACCATGGTTAGATTAAAGTAATTATAGTTAGTTATTAAAGTAACAATGGTTAGTAATTAAAGTAACTATGGTTAGTTGTTAAAGTAACTAAGGTTAATTTAGTAACCATGGTTTAGTTTATTAATTTTTATTATTTAATTAATTTCGGATGAGTTACTGTTCATAGCTACTATTCACGAGTTATTGTTCATGCGGGACTATTCATGCAGAAGCAAAATATAGCCTTAATTCGATGCGTTCATGATTGTTAAGACATGTTGAATTGCTAATTGTCGATTATTCTCGAGAATTATGGGGAGTGCGTGGTTGTTGATTGATTGGAATTAAATTTTTTTGGTTTAACGAAATTTTTATGAGTAGTTGGACTGTACTGTTGTACTTCATTGTCGATTATTGTTGCATTTCATTATACGTGTGTTAATTGCAACAGCATGTCGCGTGAGCATGAATTATGTTGCATTCACGACAAAACAAAAGTAAAGATAAGAATAAAGTGCTTGATGATGTGTTGCATGGTCAGATTAAAGTTGATGGCCCGATATAGCCGGATGACCTCCAATCCTTCAGGGTTATGCCGTGACCACTGGGTCACCTGACAGTGGTTAGATACGGAGTCGCGGTAGAGACCGGGCCTATGCTCCTTCGGGAATGCCGTCGGTGGGCGGATAGCCCATGACGTCGCCATGCCTCAAGAAAGAGGACAATACTTGGCTTAGGCCAGTTGACCGCCAACCATAAAGTTGTACCGTGGCCTTGAGGGTCATTTAGAGCATGTGTGTAGCCATTGAGATATGAGAACGTTATGTGCAATGCTCTGATTATTGACATGTCTCTTACTGTTGTTGTAAAGTGATTAACAATTTCTACAGGTCGCGTGTGCCAAGGCCAGGTAAGGTTGTCTATGGTTGCGTCTGTTCATTAAACTGTTGTCTATTATTGTTTCTCTGAGGTGTTTGATGGTTTGACTGGTTAGGTTGTATGTTAGACTATCCTGAGGCGAGCGAAGTTCCTAACCGAGGCTTAGGACTTTAACTTGCTAAGTTTATCTCAATCCGTCGTGGTTAATTATTTTTCAAGACCCTAGATGACGCAGTACCGGTGCAGTTCGACGTCCCTATGGACATGAGCACCACTGTTACCACGCAGCCAGCCTCGGGCCGTAATTTTGTGTATGAGCATCATGTTACTACAATATGGGTGGACGAGAGGTCGAGAGACCATTACGCGCCTCACGTCTTTAAGGCGTGGTTCATTAAGATGAGAGGCATTCTGTATGGTCCTCTCCAAGGCTTTGATGAACCGATCCCTCCTGTGGGGCTGACAAATGAGGTCTGGAATCCTATGGATATGGATCCCCCTGATGGCGAGCTTCAGACCTGACGACTAGAGAGACCGATCCTTCTGAGGATAGCAAGTAGGCAACTGTGGCCTATTCCTTTTTGACGAGCCCCTCCCCCACTTGTACAGTGATAGGTTAGCTAGGCCGGTCCCTTTTTTAGTAGGCCTTAGCATGTCGCCTGTAGTAAGGCGTGTATATATTTGCTGGTGTGCAGGCTAACCTTACAGATAAATAAAATAGTGTTTTGTCTTTCCTCTGCTGTTATTACTACTACCCCTGTTGTTTCTGCTTTGGGAGTTGTTCGTTTTCGCATGTGCTTAATTATAAGATAAAATGAATTGGTCGACGACAATGCTTGGGATGTCGTACAGTTAAACCTCAAGTGAAATGGGATTACCACGAGCTCGAGAGTCGGAGTGTGACAAAAAACCCGAGTTCAAAAGTGTTGAATTGTTCAAAAGTAGATGGAGCCACAAAAGCCGAAGTTCGGCTGGCCCATGAATGTGCTACAAGCAAGGTGTTGGAAAAAAGGCCGAAGGCCCAATTTTTTATAATAAAAAATTATGATGTGAAAAGATATGGCCGAAGGCCAAGTCTCCAAAAACTCATCTCCAACGGAGAAGCAATGTTCTCCCAAGTTGCAAAGAGCAAGTTTCGAACTCTCGTAGTCAATGAAGTATCTATATGAGAGGGCAATGCCCGGCGAGAGAGGGCAATGCCCGGCGAAAGAGAAGATTGCTAACAATGTTGAGATGATCACAAACTTCAAACCCCTACAATGAAAATTCTTTGAGCCTAACAAACCATTTCATTCTCAAACCATTAATCAAGCCTACATTACATCTCTTATCAAGTCTCTTCATATTAGGGCACTTGAATGAAGGTAGGAGATTCAAATGTTAAAAGCTTTACCCAAAGAAGTGCAGGCAAGATTGTTTCCATCTCATTTGCAAGGCTCTTGACTTGTAAAATTGAGGAGATGGTGAATGAATAATATTCCTTTCAAAGCCAGGAATTGAAATATCTATTACTAAGCCATTGACCGATCCTATTGAAAGACCTCTTAGATCGGTAAGGTTATACCGCTTGCAAGAAAACTCAAACCTCTATTGACATGATGATAGTAAGATTGAGTGATTCTCCTATTCCGGCATCAATGATCGAGACAACATAACATTTTTACATGAGAATAAGCAAAAAGCCCTTTCAGATTGAAAATATCTCATGTAGTAGTATTTGCAAGAAATCCACGTTATCAGTGAAATTGTCTTGATGAAGATTCTTCCCAGTGGATGTTTGTGATGCGGGTTGATAAAATCATTGTGCGTAAACCTCAATTAACTTGAAAGAAAAATCAATCATGAAATGTGCATGGCCTTGATCGTCCATCTCTTTGATGATTGCATATATATTGGCTCTAATAGGTAAAATTTCCTTAAGGACCAACAAGTTCCCGACAGTCAAGTTGCTTTCTAAAGCCTCCCGTTTGTCAAAATAATCTTGAGTCTCCATACTACTTGTTGACATATGAATTTTCCCAACGTTTAAGTTTAGGAGATTCAAGATTCAGGACTCTTCGTGGCGAGTCCTGTTTCCTGACCGATAAATTAGGTTAGTGTCATTAGTATTTTAATTGCATATATGCGTCAATTTAGCATAGGCATGCAGAATTAAGCATTTAGATTTCAAACTTTAATAGAAAGAATGAAAACTGATTATTTCAAAAAAATTTAGTATTTTATAAGTTTCTAATATTGTTTTAGATATTTGCTTTGGGGGCAATGAAATTTAAAGATCTTCGGTCCAATTAAAGAAATTTCGATTTGTAGAGCCTCTGAACAGGTTAATTATTTAGAGCATGACATTTGGCACCCTATGATTTATTCCCCTCGTGATCGCGCCAGGTGGCACAAGGACAAGAAACCCTAAAATAGACCTAGGCTCACAGTGAAGCAAAGTTGATTTCGACTTCATCGGCCCATCCTCCTCCAGGGGTCTTTCTACCTATAAACGCCGCCAGCGGTCCCTCTAGTGAGGTGTCCAACCCAACTACATTCCTTATTTTTACGCCGGTCTTCCACATGCCAGATCCTTGTTCCAAGTTGTATAATACCCTTGTATTTTACATCTCAGAGTTCAAACGAAACAGTTTAAGAACTTCCTCAAAAGCCAAGGTTTTGCATTTGTGGAGGTGTGACTGGCGGCAAAAGGGGCACATATTAAAAGAAGAAGAAGAAGGGAATTACATGATCCCTTTTTTATAGTGGAGGAGGAAAAGACAGAAATACGGGGCCTGGTTCTTTGGCCTCGGCTTATACCCTCTTATGGCATGACACCTCCATTTGGTGGGGAAGCTTGAAACTGCGAGAGAGTGAGAGCTGAGGTGAGAGCCAGAGGACTGCTCCGGCGACGACTACGCCTGAGCCTTAGCCGACGGTGCGGCGTCCCCCCCGATGCATTGTTCCAGGTTAGTCTCATCTCCACCTTCCCTAGTTTCAAGACCCCATACCCGAGGATCTCAGCCCAGAGGCAATGACGCAGTCTGCCGTGGCTCGATTTGGGTCGCGTGCAGCCATTAACTGCCCTCTCCAGGCCGAGTAGGGACCCGCAATTAGACTCTCGCTCCGCAAACCATTGTCTCGCCCTGTTTTGGCGGAATGTAAAACCCACTCGTCTTTTTTTTTTTTTTTTTTTTTTTTTTGAGTCCATAGGCGTGCCAAGTTTGAAGAAACGCCTACACCAAATTCGTTAGAATTAATCTCTGATTCCGAGTTGTCAAAAGGAGTAAGTGAACATGCATTGCACGGTACAGGCTCTTTGTTGATTACTGGGATTCAGATTTCATTTCTACCGAGTCCGAATCTCTTCAATTTTTAGCTGCCTTTGCTTTGTGCTTTGGGCCATATCCCTGTGATTGTCCTCCGTGTTTGTGGTGTGGCTACGAGCGTAAGTCTCGAATGGATGATGACGGAGATGGACGTCGCCAAATGCCCATCCGGTGGTCAGAAGCAGCCGGGAATGGAGGTCCGATGATGGGTCTTTTTGATTAGGCGTATGGTGTTGCAGGAGCTTTGACGTTCTGGGCTGGCAATGGGAGGAAGAATTCAAGAAGGAAATTACAAAAAGAAAAAGAACAAAAGATAGGATGGTTTGATTAAAAATAAAAATAAAAATAAAAGTGGGCTGAGCGGAGTCTTCAGCGAGAGTGGGTAGATTGTTGTTTTAACAAAAATGGGCTGTGGCTTTTCTAATTTGGGCTGGTCGGCGGAGTATCACGGGCTGAAGATTGTGTAAATGGCCTAGAATCTGAGCGGGCCGTCTAAAATTTTCATGAGCCAAGCTGATCGATTCCAAGTGGGCCTTAGGGCTGGCCCGGTTTTTAGTCCAACCCGGACCGATAGGGTCCGAGTCGGTTTAGCCGGGCCGGATCTCTTGACCCGGTCCGACTTCTTTCTATTTATAATAAGAAAACTCGTTAAAAAATATTAATTAAAAAATCATAAAAAACATAAAAAAAATATTTTAAAAATTCATAAAATGAAAATGTAAAATATATATATAATATTAAAAAATTCACAAAAATCATAAAAATTTCAAAAAAATTCCAGAAAATCAGAAAAATTCAGAAAATCTGAAAAAATTAAAAAAATTTAAAGTTAAATTCGAATACGCCTTTAGGGTTCTATAATAGGGTTCTTTGTTTTGGATTGTCATTTTCTTTTTAGGAACAATATTATAATGCATGTGCGTTTTTCTTTGAAATTATAGTTGGTTGCACATTTCAATATCTTGGATGTTACTTTCTTGTTTTAAAATGGTTCGGGGCAAACCTAGAAGTCTTCATGAGGTTGATATGGTGTTAGCTAATATGTAATTGAGTTAGGTATCGAAAGGACATTAGTCTTAGAATTAGTGTAATCAAGTCTTTGAGTCTTGACTCTATAATTGCACAAATAATAAGGTATCCTCCCATATCTTACTTGGTTCCTAGTCGACCAAATAAGGCTATGGCGACTCCTTAATTGAATTTCACGTGAGATTAATTTTTTTTGGTCAAAACATAAGATTAATTCATTTCAATTGAACACATGTTGTCGTGCTAGGTATGGGTTGGGACAGCCCAAGTCCATGAAAGGCCGTTGGCCCAAAGTTGACAATACTCCTAAACTTAAATTCCCCCTCCCTAATTCAAAGGGTTTAGGTCATGACACTACCAAAGGTGAGTTCTAGATATCCCTTTAAAAATCCAAGATGAATTCCGAATAATTTAAAAAAATTCCGACCACTAGAAGCAAGTTCCAGGTATCCTTTGAAGCTTCCTATCTAAGATGAATTCAAGATGTTTATCCATCCCACTTGATTTAGGTGATAGGTATCCCTTTGAAAATCCAAGGTGAATTCCAAATATTTCAAAACTTTTGATAATTATTCGAGGTGACTTCCAAATATTTATCCATCCTACCCAAGATGAGTTCCAAGTCTCCCTTTAAAAATCCTATGTGAATTCTAGATATTTCAAAACTTTTTTTTCTATCTAAGGTGAGTTCCAAATATCCCTTTGAAAATCTGAGGTCAATTCCGAATATCTCAAAAAAAATTCGACTTTCTGATGTGAATTCTATACGTTTATCAATTATCAAGGTGAGTTTCAACTATCTCTTTGAAAATCCGAGGAAAATTCTGGATATTTCAAAACTTTTTTTGACTATCTGAGGATGAGTTTCAAATGTCTATCTATGCTACAGGAGGCAAGTTCCAGGTATCCTTTCAAATACTTAAGAAGATATCTAAGTATTTTGTGAAAACTTTTTTTTCAAATACCTGAGAAATCTACGTATTTTGTTAACCTTTTTTCGAATATCTAAGGGGCAATCTAGAATACTTGAGGAGCAATCCAAGTATTTCGAGGAGAAATCCAGGTATTTCATCAAAAATCCTTCAAATATCTGAGTTGAATTTCAAGCACCCAAAGCCTTTTCAGGACAACTTGGAACATTGCCAATATCTAATGGGAGTTCCAGATACTCGTCGGGTTTTCACAATTATAAAGTACTCGAAATTTACTTTCCCGAATCCAGATACTTGCCGGGTACTTATTTTGGTTTTGCATTAGCATCTACATCACATTTAATGACGTTGCATTTGAAAGATGGGTGAGGACTCCTTGAGGCCCACATTCCAACAAAAAGATTTATTTTTATCATTACATTCAATAGTCAGAATTTAGGGATCATTTTATCATTGAATGAAAACTTTGCAAGTTTATCTTTAAATAGGAGTAACAGTTGACACATAAATTTTGATAACCCATTTTGGCATTCATTGTATTAAAAATTGGGGACCAATCACGACCCAAAAGCAAAAATATTAGTCAAATTGCATATGGATATCGGAATTTTTTTTTATAGTAATAGGTTCGTATAATTACATTAGAGCTGATAGATTGGTGCGGGGGTTTTTTTAGCTTAATTGAAATAATTGGACAGAGTCCATAGAGTAAAATTCGGCCGAGCCCATTGTTCCACACAACTCCCATCTTGGACATCAATTTCCACCAACTGATCAAGGAGATGGATTCCTGCAGCCCACTTGGAGAACCCAGTAAACACAGCAATGATCTTTGGCCTGGTAGAAGAAGGAAATAAAAAGAATTTTTTCCACCTTCTTGAATGAAAGTTTGACGATAAAATAACAAAAATGTGGTCATAAAACACGAACTCTCGGCTGGAAGGGACAAAAGAGAGAGATATTCTTCATTGAAAATAACGGGTTCATTATCTTGGGTGATATTTATACAGAAGGAATGGGCGAAGACAAAAAGACAAAGGCAAAAAAATTATTTTTACTTATTTTTTATAACTATTTTCATTTTTTTATTTCTTTCTAATTGCCTTCCATCATTCCTTAATAAAAATTTTATCAAATAATAAACCATACTAACACACCTAGAATATGTAATATATATATATATACAAAATATATATAAAGAATATATATTATAGAGTAGAAAGAAATTCAAGTATATATATAAAAAGAGCTATAAATAAAGAAAATCATTTTTTGATATTTTGAATTTTTATGTTAGTATTCATATATCACTTATATTTTATTATTATATTAGTTTATAAATTTAAGAAGTTTGTTATTCAAAAAAATATTCTATATCATGGATATAAGAAATTATATTCATCTTTATTCTACATATCTCATAGGATATTTTTATTTTGGGTAAATTCCTTTTATATTTAACTTTATTCTATATTAAGTATATTATCTCGACTTTTATCCAGACTACTGAATGTAGAGATAATTCAATATTCTTTCGTTAGCCGTGGAGGAAAGGATGGAGACTTTGAGATTGATGATGGCGTCTAGTTAATAAATCATTATTTATAGGCCATCCATTTCTATTACCAAGTGTTTAGCTTCCCGAGAACTTGACTTAAGGTAAACTCTCATATGTAAGGATGATCAATTCCTAGTCCAGTCCGATTCTAAAGTGAAACCAAAAATTAGACCGGAAGGACCGGTTTCCAATTTTGGAAATTGGAGACTGGACCATTTGGTCCTAGGATTGGAAATCAAACTAGACTGTCGGTTCCGATTTGACAGAATTGGCCACTTTTTTTCCACTAAAGAATGGCTGTGTTCCGGACCGATCGATACAATTCAATTCTTGGGCAATCCCAATAAAACCAATCGTATATGTTCTCTCGTGTTAAAAAGTCAAACTCCACTTGTGTTTAAGTTTATATATAAGTGTGTTTAAGAAATAAAATAATTTATTTGAGGATTTATTGTTATTTTTAAGAAATTAAAAAAATATTTTAAAAAAGTTGGTTCGGTCTGGTCCGGTTTCCCCCGCAATAGGGAACCAAACCAAAAATCACCGGTTCTATTTTTATGTAATCGAGAACTGGACCAACGCCTTTGGGAACCAAATCAAATTGACCGGCCTAGTCCCAATTTAGGCAATCCAATATGTTTCACCCCTACCCGAATGTCAAGTAAGCCACCGGCCGGTTTCTTAGTTAGCAAAGAAATACAATTAGATGTAAAAATCGAATCATTCAAAAGCATGTTAAGACAATGGAACGTCACTACTTTGCTGCGTTAGATAATTTTATCCTTGTCTCTTTCTATTTTCCCGTAACCTATAACAAATGTAGTAATCTTATATCCGCCTTCATTTATATCACTTGTATTATAGTTGTGTGTATTTGCATTAAGATATTGCATGTATATGATTGGCTCTATTTAAGAATATTGAGGTGTGGACCCCTGGAGTGTCAAAACTTAATACGGGAGGACACTTAAGTGTCAAAAATTACGAAAGATACACTTAAATGCCAAAATTGGGGCAAAATGGATCAGTTAAGCGCCAACAGTGAAAAAATTCGGCCTAAATGCACATGTGTCATTTTCCAATGACTTTATTTGCTAACATGGCAACTTTTTCAAAACAAATATCTACGTGGCAATTTTATTAAAAAAAATTGTCTACATGGAAAAAAAAAATGCCATATCAGAAAAAAAAAAAAACCCCAAAAATTGATTGTATTTATTAAAAACAAAAAAAAAAGGAAAGAAGGGGGTGAGGGATCAGGCAAGGGCTATGTAGCCCTCGCCACCGCTGCTGCTATCGCTCCACCATCACCGGGAAAGGCCAGCGACGATAGGGTGAGGGTCGGCCAAGGTCGTTAGGCCCTGGCTAGTGGCGGACGACCCTAGCCGACCGACGGCGAGGGCCTGCATACCTGCATAGCCCTCGCCCTCGCCCTCGCCCAATCCCTCACCTCCTTCCTTTTTTTTTAAAATAATTTTACAATAATATATTTTCAATTTTTTATTATTTAATTAATATATATTTTGAAATGCCACATCAGCACTAAAACGATGTTGTTTTGGCCGAGGTTTTTGCTAACTCAAATTGTCGGTGAGCTACACAAGCGAGTTATATTATTAAAATAAGACACGTTAGATTTCCGTGACCTTTGCTGGAGTTAGCACTTAGGTGATCCAATTTTCAAAAAAATGGCACTTAAAATATCTTTCATAACTTTTGGCACTTAAGTGTCCCTTCATGCCAAGTTTTGATATTTAGGCTATTCTTTTCTTGATAATATCATAATGGGTTCCCGTCCACGTCAATTACCAAGGAAGCAAAACCAAAATCATTTAACTAATGACCTTCTTTCCTTAAAAAGTTATGCACAATGAAAAATATAATTATTCTTTACAATAAAAAAGAATAAACTACTCTACATACCTATCTTGCAATTATTCATCAACAATGTGATACTTTTATTTAAACATTGTCATTTTCTTAAAAAATGACACAAATGAAAATTACACTTGTTCTTTACACACACACAAAAAATGCTTACTTAACATCAAATTGGTGTGATTAGTTGGAGCGTCGGAGGATTTCCAACTCGAGAACTTGAGCTTGCCCATTCAAATGCCATAGGCTGCATATAATTGCTCATCCTAGGTAGAGATTAAATGGTTCATAAGGCTTGCAAGATATTACATAAGCATCTATTTAGACATGTTTTCCACATCTATGCCCCTAGATTATAAAAAAAAAAAAAGTGCTTACTTTAGGAGGATGAAAATTTTATGTGGAAATTTCTTAATATGCACTTATTCCTCCTTAACTGGTTGGTTACTAGGCAAAACATCCTTGAAAAATTTATTACAAAGAAAATGTCCTTCGTAACTTTAACTAGTCATAAAATCTTTTCTATTAGAAATTAGTCATGACCTTTTCAAATAGTCATAATTAATATACAGATTTAGGAGTAATTTGACATTCTAATCTAACAATTATGGTTGTAAAAAAATAAAATAAAACAACGTCAATTTTTTTTTTCCTAATGAACAAAGGTTTTCTTATCACTTAAAGGGATGATTATTCATCAACTGCAAAAATTTGAAAGATAATACATTAAAGTCGAGTCTAATTTACATCTAATGGTCAATATCAATTAAATTTTAGGGAAGTTAGCCCATGACTAATATGTTAATAAGGAGAAGAATACATATAAATCAAGAACCCAGCCAGCGAATTAATGTTTGTCCATTAGTAGTGGAGGAAAGATTGGAGACATAATGTTCGATCGTCTTAAGAGATGAAAGGATGGAGACTTAGGGGCTGCGTAGTAGCACACTTCGCTCCTGGGAACAATTTATGCTCAAAAATGATTCTTTTTTATTCTGTTCCCGAAAATAATTTCTGAGCATTTGAAGGCGTTTGGTAATTGTCCAAAATTTTTACTCCGGGAACAGAAATATGTTTGGTAAAAATTTTTGATCTTTCGATTCTTTTAATTTTTTAGTACTTTTTGTTATTTTTTTCTTTTTTCTTTTTTCTCCCATTCTTCCTCTTGGCCGCCGCCACCGGTGGTGGCCAGCGAGTGGTCGAGCGAGGTCCGGTGAGCTCGCCGGAGCCTCGCCGAGCCGGGCGAGGTCCGACGAGCTCGTCGAGCCTCGCCAAGACGGGGTAAAGGGTCCCAAGCAGCTCGTTGGAGCCTCGCTCGACCACTGATGAAGCTCGGCCTCACAGATCTGGGCGAGGCCGAGCCTTGCCCAACCACCATTGACGAGGCTCGAGCTTGCCCAAGCAACGCGAGGCGGGCGAGGCTCGCCGGCCCGATGAGGCTCCGGCAAGCTTGCCGGACCTTGCCACCGGCTTTGGCGAGGCGCCGGCGAGCTCGTCGAACCTCGCCCGACCACTCGGCGACGGCGGCTCAGGGGTGGCTCAGGGGCAGTGATGGGGTGGGAGGAGGAAGAGGAAGAAGAAGAAAGGGAAGGGAAAAAAAGAGGAGAGAAAAGAGAGAAAAAAAATTGATTTTCAGAATTGTTCCCGGGAGTGAGAAGCGACTTTTTTTTGCTTATGGATTCTATTCCAAACCTATTTCAGGGAACAAATTTGTTCTCGGGAACAAAAAATTTACCAAACGCATTTCTGTTCCAAATCCGCTTCCAGAACATAAGAACAAAATCAATTATTCCCGGGAGCGTTACCATGCAGGCCCTTAAAGATTGGTGATAGTGACGAGTCAATAAATTATCATTTATGGGTCATCCGTTTCTATTACTCGATCATTTACAAGTCCACCATTGTGACCGACGACCGTTTTTTAATATTTATTTTTGGCCAGTTATGACTTAGAAGCGTCTGTTACCAAGGTTTCAGCTTCTCAAGAACTTGACGGGTGTTAAGTTGAGGCTTAAACCAAGGTTAGGTTGCAAACTTGAGCCGAACATGCATTTTACTATTATTTAAATTTACATACAGTGGTATCCATATTTTAACCCACCAATTAAAGACTTGATAAAGCTGAAAATAAATAAAATCCGACTTTGAATAAACCCTCATATCGTTAAATATGCCACCAGAAGGTTTCTGAATTAGCGAAGAAACGCAATGAGATGTATGATTGAACCATTCTAAAGCATGAGAAGACGAGGGAACTTTATTGCTTGCTGCGTCAGATAATTTTGTCCTTGTCTGCTTTTACTTTTCCCTGAGCTATAACAAATGACACGAGTAATCAAATATCCGCTTAACTGTATATCACTAGATTATATTTCGTGTGTCCGTACCTCTCTGTCATTAAGATATAGGAAATATGTGATTAGCTCCATTTAAGAATATTGCAATGGGGTTCCCATTCACATCAATCATACGCAAATCAATTGCCAAAATAGGCAAAACCATAGCATTCAACTAGACACAATCATTTCTCAAGAAATTGTGCAGAATGCAAAATGTCACGCATCGACCCTTGAGCTCCCGACAATCTATGTTCACTTTGGTCAAATAAATACGATGTCCCAAAATGCGTCGCCGACCATTCATTTTATCTTTCAGTTATACGCATGCGAAAGCGATTCAACAACACTTAATCAATAAACGGCAGGGATACATGAGCTGATCACGCTATTTGTGACACGCGTGAATTGATAACGTGCAGGATATGGCAATGGCCAGGTGAGATCGCTTGTGATGCGACTCGTATGTGATTGATGAATTACATTACTTGATGGCCGTATGTATTGCTTGCATCGTGTTGGAGTATATCGTGTAGGGTATGACATACCGGATAAGGTTGCATGCAAACTAATTATTTGATTGCTTGTTGACCCTGGGTATGTGAGCTAGTTGGGTATTGGCTGTAGTATGTGTGGTTGTTGTTAGTCTGCTTGAGGGGTGGTTCTGGAAAGATACCCCGGGTTGAGTTGGTGTTCTAACCGAGGTTTAAGGCAAGGACTCGCTAAGATTTTATCTTACTGATTATTGTATAACCATTTTCAAGCCCTTAGAATGGCGCACCCACCGGTGCGATTTGGGATCCCTAAGGACTGGGAAACCGTCATAACGCACCACCGCTTCCCGGATCGGGTGCAGTTGTATAAGAAGTACGTCTCTACCATCTGGGTGGATGAGGGATCAGGGCAATGGATTCCCGAGCGGTTCCTAGCGTGATACATCCGGGAGGATGATCTCCTAATCGGTCCTTTGCGTGGTTTTGACGAGCCGCCCGATAGGAGCCCCGAAGACGCCGATTGGGATCCCATCGAACTGGACCATCCTGACGGCGCAGTGGAAAATTCTGCCCCCACTCCACCGATGATCGACCCAAATGCCTCCAACTACGACCCGACAAAGCCTGAGTCCGATGGGTCTCTATGATGGTGGTGCCGAACCCGAGGGTTCTTTTTGTAAAGGTGGATTAACCTAGCCTCAATCTCTTTTTGGTTTGGCTTAGAGGAAGGAACTGACCCTCTAATGGGCTTGTATATCGGAAACGTTCCTTCGTTGGTTAATCCAGCAAATAAATAAATGAGTAGTTTGCTATTGTTCTGTTGTTCATCCCTCTATCCGTATTTAATTGATTGATTGTCTGATTGACTGGGGGATGGTTCGTCTTTCGCTTGCATATAATGAAAGAATAAAATGAATGGTCGACAACACGTCCTAGGACGTCGCATTTAGTTGGCCAAGGGAAGGGGTTGTTGTGTACTCGGGGTTCGGGGCGTGACAATTAACTAAACGTCATTAACCATAGTTAATTAACCTAACTGCCTATCAACTATTGTCAATTAACTAACCACCTATTAATCATGGTTACTTTATCTAACCATAGTTAATCCTAACTAACTTCATAATCAAGATTAACTATAATCTAAACTAATCCTAAGCAAGTTTAACGAACTAATCAAAGGATTAGAACGTAAACTTATCCAGCGACGATTCCGACAACACAGGCATGACGGCGCGGCGAGGGGGCGCCGATGAAAGATGGGTCTTGGTGGGGTAGTTTCGGTTCGGTGAGAACACCAAGAGAGAGAGAGAGAGAGAGAGGTGAACATGGGGCAGCTCGGACGGGTGATGAGCGGGCGTGCACGACGGCTTGGACTACTCCAAAGCGACGACAAGGAAGTCCGAATGGCGGAGAGGCGGGGTGCACGGTGGAAAATGGGGCGGGCCAAGGGAAAATGAAGAGTAAAAGAAGAAGAAAGAAGAGAAAAAGAGAGAGAATGAGAAGAGAGAGAGATGGGCGCTCAAAGAGGAGAGAGGGGGAGAAGAGAGATATTGTCTTCAAGAAAACTTCTTTAAAAAGCCAAAATTTGAAGTCCCCAAACAAAGCCATCATTCCCCTTGACTTTCTCTCCCTTTTTGTCCTAAAAAATTAAATGCAAGAAGGGCAATTTGGTAATTTTCTAAAGTATAGTATATAGTAATATACGCATATACGGACCAGAATTTTATATGGGCTTGAATAAAATTAATTTAGGCTTAAAAGGTGAGAAATGGGCTTAAATGAAAGTTGGGCTCAAATCGGGCTTAAATTGCTAAGGGGCTTTAAAATGGTTAAGTGGGCTTACTTGGGCTTGGGGTGGCCCAGTTGGCTGAATCCTAGTGGGTGTGAGGCCCAATGGGCCTTTGCTCGGCCCACTTCCTTGTGAGCTCCAATTTTCAGCCTGTTAAATCATTTTCCGATAATTTTTTAGTTTACAGATGAATTTGACAATTAACGAGGTGACGTCGAATATTTTGGTCTCGACATCTTTCAAAGTTCGATACTCGAAATCGAATTGAAATTCGTGATTAAAATCAATCAATCGGGACTTTAGTACGACCTAACTATTGAGCAATGTCTAGAGGTTTTCGCATGTTTGACCCATGGTTGATAGATTTTCAATCCACGATCGTGCCTCTTTAAATCATGGTGATCATCGATTGTCATGTAATCATGGGGGTTGATTGCTCACCCGGAATACAAAGCCAAAAGGAAATTAGTTTTCCGTTGTTCAAAGTTAGTATCGAAGTAATGTAGAATCATTCACAATCTAACTTCATACCTCTGCCGAATCGATTTATTTTGGTTCGCTAATTGACCTGTTATAGTGTGGTTTTGTTCCTCTTTGATCCTTATGGTCGAGCGGCCTATCTCTGATTAAATTCATTGGTTATACGTGTTTTGATCCTTAATTGCCTTTTCAAATAGTTAGTTAACTCATGAGTAGCCAGCTCAGAGTAAATTTAACTAACAACAAATTAATAAAATAACAATTTCATATATTCTGAAATTGGTCGAAATTCAGGACATCACAAAAAATATAATTATGTTTTACAATAATAATTATACTTGCTTAAAATCTCTATCTTGCAATTACTTAGTATCAATAAAAATATTAATTTATGTTAACATAGTCATTTTTCTATAAAAAAATGATAAAGGATGCAAACTTATTCTTTACAATAAAAAATGGTGCTTACTTAACCCTAGGATTAGTACAGTTAATAAGCCATCGGGGGATTTCTAACTTAGAAATTAGAGGTTGTTTGTTTGATTCCCACAAATTGTATGCAAATTGCTAGAGATTAGAGCCAACTATATCGATCTAAGGCTTGTGCTTAACTAGTTCATGGGGTTTGCAAAATATTTTAGGTAGATGGGATTCCATGTTTGTGCGATTGGATTTGCGTGATAATTTTTTTTTCACATGCACTTACTCCTCATAAACTAGATAATTATTATACAAAAGGTCCTTACAAACTTAATTGTAAAGAGAACATCCCTCCTGACTTTTAATAGTCATAATATTTTTTTGCGAGAGATTAGTCATAACCTTTTCAAATAGTCATAATAAATATGTGAATTTAGGAGTAATTTGACATTCTAATTTAACAATCATGGTGGGAAAAAAATTAAAAAAACTTCAAATTTTGCTTATGAACTAAGTCTTTTTTTTCACCTAAATGGATAATTTGATAGGCATTTTGTCAACATGTATGTGAAATTTTGAAAGATAATATGTGAAAAGTGAATACTTGGTTTTAACTAATGGTCATTATTTATTAGATATAAGGGTCTAACTTAGCTCAAGCATAATGTGTCGATAAATAGAACATCGTAAAATATTGATTTAATATATAAATCAATAACACGTCATTTTACGTTTTAGAGCTATTTCGATTTGTATAACATTTCATTAATTTTCAATTTGCTTCTTGTTCGGTTAACGTACTTATAATATTGCTCCTATATTTAAGTTTTGATTCTTTCTATGTAATTATTATGGTTTTGTTGACCCGCACAAGAGAGCAAGGGAGGATACCTAATCAACGGATGCCTAACCAGTGATTGTCCATTAGCTGTGGAGGAAAAGGACGAAAGAATGGATACCTAATCAACATTTGTCCAATAGCGGGGGAGGCGAGGATGGTGACTTGGACATTTGTGATGGTGACCGGTCAAGTAAAGGGACAAATAAAAAAGTAGAGAATCATCGATTAGATATATACATGCATATATTTTAATGGGCCATCCATTGCAATTACTCAATTATTTATGAGTCCACATTCAAGTCTTGATTGAGGTGACTGGTCTTTTCTGTGTTTGTTTGGCCAGGGACCACTTGGAGCGGTCTGCCAGATTGCTACCGAGTTTTAAGCTTGCCAAGGAACTGACTGGTGTTTAGTCAATTAAGGCCTCAACTAAGTTAGCTTACCGAGCTTTATAGTCTATACCCATTTCCTCCTTTTTCCTTATGGTTGGATCTTTTTTTAGGTTCTAAATCGTTGAATCTCTAGTCTAAATCTCAGTTTCCAGCAAAAAGTTGCTATGTTTGTATCACCAAAATCTGATGATTATCGAACATGTCATGAACCTAAATCTTTTGACCAAAAAAAAAAAAAAAGGAAAGAGAACCAAAATCTGACTTATGGAAAAAGAAAAAGTAATTCTCTGGTATAAAACTCATCAAATATTTCTATCACCCTTGATTAAAAATAACAACATCATTGTAGCCCCTTCGTTCAAATAAATCAGGAGCTAGGCCCCTCGGTAAAAGGCTTGGCGTTCAGAATAAATTATCGCACCATTAATATCAACGGCAGGGGAAGAGTTTGAAAAGGACTTTAAGTCACTGCTAATACAACTGGCATCTGACGCCACGGGCCAAGTGCCAAGTGATGCGACGTTTCTGAGTTGTCCGTCTCCACTTTCCATTGCCAAACTTTCGACTCTGAAAAAATAAGCGCGAAGAAAAGCAGCATTCCCTCGTATATTGAAAGGAACAGAGACAGAGAGACAAAGCTGTCAATTAAAAATGAAGTCAGCTTTTTCTTCGCAAAAGGGGCAGCTGTGAAAAGAAAACACTGCACGCAAATTTCGAAAAAGAGACGTCGCGTACACTGTACAAGAATATATATATATATATATATATATATATATATATATATATATATATAAAAGTTGTGTAAAGCTTGTAAGAGCAAGTAGATATTGCTAATTTAAACCATAGTATGTAATACAGACAAATCTTCGGACATGTGGGCTATAACATAAAGTCAGATTTCTGACATTAAAGGCATAATTATTGTACTTGCCCCAGCTGGCACACACTTTCAAATTTAAATTTCCGAGAATTGGAATGTAAGCACTAGCTACCTTCAATGGTTTGACCATTAAAACTGCCCCAAGATTTGTTTTTATTTCAAATTAATATAATTTATTTGTCTTGTTTTTGCCTTTTCTTTTGATTAACCATTGTTCAGCTATTGATTTTTGTTGACATTACAGCGATGAAGAGGAATTTGACCAAAATAACATGTTTGTGCCATTAATGAATGTTTTTACAGCATATGAAGTATTACCATATATGAGAGCCATTTTCTCTATAATAAATATATTTACCAAATACAAGTAGCATGGTAATGTGCAATCTTGCCAATAAGTCAAAAAGGTGAGCAGCATGGATTGCTTATAATATTTTTCTGCTATAAAAGATCAAACATGTTAGATCGCTTGACGATAAAAAGCTCATCTTGAATTATATAATAGATTTTTGAGGATATACCGATTAATTATAACGTGTCTTGCTTTTTTAGGATACCATAAGAAAAATTAAATTTTATACTGTGATGATTGTTCAAAATTTGCCCCAATGTAATATTTCCTTAAGAAATCAAATAGGATAAAGTGCTAAACTACCCATTCTCTTATAGTTATCTACCGGCGATTACGTTTATTTCATATCATTTATCTTTCCACTTTCACCTGTACGTGGAAATGGCTCTAAATTTCCTTATGCTTATCACTAGGTTTGTTGAGTGTAACTTTCTTTTTGAGAAATTATATCTTTTTATACAAATTATATACTAACTTCACGCACAAAATCAATGTAAGAACCTATCTATGTAAAAATTGTACGATAACAGTCTCTTTCTTAAGGAATGGCTTTAAGGTTGACATGCAGTACTCTAGATATCTAGGGAGGACTTCTCCTTATTCCAAGAATTGGAGTTGGTACATGCTTTATAAAAAAATTGGTCTCTATCTAAGCTAATAGTATGTACTGCTAAATAGATAGTTATTGAGATAATCATCAAATCAGTCTTAATCTATTGTAAGAAAATTAATATAGTTTTAAATATTTTGATTAAACCAATGTAATCTCAAGTCTCGAGTAAAAATACAATCAAGTCCCCTTGCCCAAGTCTAATTGAATTTATCTAATGTGCAAAATAAAGTGATATATACATTAACAACATACTCTTAAAAATTAGGAATTTTTTAAAGTGATGACCACAATCAAATTGTTGGGTAAAGCTATGCATGAGCGAACACGTGGCTCTATGTCATGAGAATTTTTACCAGATAAAATTTATTTATCTAAATGACTCAATTTGTTTACCATTTAAAGATCACGAGAATGCTTAATAGCAAATAATTCTTAGTTTATTGGGAGCAATCTCCAATTTCAAACATTGTGGGTCTCCCTAGAGGTTGAAATAATCAAATAGTAAGATCCAAGCGAGAACTTGGCTTGTAAAGGATCTTTCCATATTTTAGAAAAGACATATTTTTTTTCAGGTAGAGAATAATACGTCATTTTGTTACTTTAAACGGCTGGTAATCATCTGTGTTAAGATTTTGATGTCACTTGATGCGGATGCAATTTTTGAATTTTGAAATGCAAAGAAATAAAGAGAATATACCACAATTGTCTATATGTCCACTATCATTGTCTTGATTGAGGCGATTGTCGTCTTTTAACTCTTTTCCATTTTGGCCAGCGACGACGGCGACAACTTGTACAATTTGCTGCAATCTTTTCAGCTTCCCAAGGAATTGACTGGTGCTTAGTTAAGACCTCAACTATGGTTAGATGACCGAGCTTCGTATTCCACACCCACTCCTCGTTTCTTTCTTCTGGTTTTGGTCTTTATTAAGGTTCTATATTGTGTGATCGCTAGTTCTAAATCTCGGCCATTGATGATCAAATATTCCAGGAAAATCTTGTCTCGTCTCTTCCTCCATTGATTGCTCCTCTACGCTCGCCTTCCTCCATCCTATTTTGCACTCAAATCTCTTCGCCTTCTTCGTTTCTCATCGTTGTTGCTCTGTTTCTCGCTTTCTTCTCCTCAGCACAACCATTCTTCCTCCTCCTCCTCTTCTTCAGCATCTGCTGCTCTTTTCCATCACTCTCTCTCTCTCTGAAAAAATCGAAGAAAAATGTCAACTGAGTCTGTTGTTTCTATTGCATGGGATATCTCGAAATGCGCAGTTGTTCCCATCCAGCGTCACATAGGATACGTCGTGTCCTCCGACACCAACGTTCGGGAGCTTCAAGAGGAAGTCAAAAACTTGGAGTGCCATGCTGATGGGATCCGCAATGAAACGATAAAGGCTAGAAACAATCTTCGGGGCATCAACAAAAGGGTTACAGAGTGGCAAGCGAAAGCTGACGAGGCCTTGAAGGAGGCGCAAGAATTGTTGGCCGACTTCGCAGGTGCAACCAAGACTTGCTGCTACGGGACTCTTCCCGACCCCAATTGTCGCTATCAGTTCAGCAAAAACGCCAAGGACAAAATCGAGAAAATTCAGGGACTCCTTCGAGAGCATGATCGATTCAAGGATATGATCTCCTTCGACAGTCCTACTCCCAAGATTATGCTTAGGGACGAAGATGTCTTCGAATCTAGAGCTTCGCTTATACAGGACATCATGGACGCTCTAGCCGATGACAGCAATAGCGTGGTCGGGGTTTACGGGATGGGCGGGGTCGGCAAGTCCAGCCTTGTGGAGGCTGTCGCATCTAGGATAAGTGAACTAAAGTCGTTTACTCTGGTCACTACGGCTGACGTGTCGCAAAAACCAGATATCAAGGTAATTCAAGAAGAGATTGCGGACGCCTTGGGCCTTACTGACTTAAAGAACAAAGAGAATTCCAAAGTGCGGGCGAAATTTCTGCACGGGAGGTTGAAAGAGGATGAGAGGAACAAAAAGAAGGTCCTCATAATACTGGACAACCTATGGGAGCGCCTTGACTTGAGCTCAGTCGGCATTCCTTGTGGACATGACAACAAAGTCAGAGGATGCAAGTTGTTATTGACGTCGAGAGATCGAGATGTTTTGCGAAGGGAAATGGGCTGCGACAAAGTATTCCTCCTTGGTGGGCTACGGGAGGAAGAGGCAAAAAGATTGTTTGAGAAGATGGTGGGAGATAAAGTTCACGAAGAAGAGTTTGAATCCTTGGTGGATGAAGCACTCCGCAAATGTGCAGGTTTGCCTTACCTAATTACTGAAATGGCAAAATCTTTTAAAGACGCCAGTTTATCTGAATGGAAGAATGCTTTCAAACAAATTGAGAATTCTGAGGACGAAGGAATTGGTGAGATCATAAATAATATGCTGCGAAAGAGTTATGATCATTTAAAAGGTGAGGAGGTGAAATCATTGTTACGGCTCTGTGCAGTGTATGACATCTCTAAATCCAAACTTGAAATCTTGGTGAGGTACGGCTTGGGTTATGGGTTAGTTCCAGAATTTAGCCTCTTAAAAGATGCTAGCCTCTTGAAAGATGCTAGAGATAGATTGAACACACTAATCCACACTCTTCAAGCCTCCTCCCATATGTTAGACAATGGAGATGCTGATGGTTTTAGGATACATGACTTGGTTCGTAAGTTTATTGTCTCGGTCGCCTCAAGAGATCATCATCTTCTCGTGTTGAAAGATAATGATAAGATGGCAACACAATTGTCCGAGGACAAGCTCAAAAGTTGTACGGCGATATGCTTTCCCTATATCAACATGGACCTTCCTGAAAAATTAGATTGCCCCAAATTGCTCATTTTTTTGCTATTCACAGAAAATAAATTTCTTAATATCCCAGATTCATATTTCCGCTCTATGAGAGAACTCAAGGTCTTAAATCTTACTGGGATATATCTCACTCGTTCACCTTCACCTTCGTCATTTCAGTTCTTGGAGAACTTACACACTTTATGTCTTGATGATTGTTACTTAGAGGATGTAGCCATTCTTGGCGAGCTAAAAGGGCTACAAATTCTTAGCTTTGTGAACTCCAAAATTCGCCGATTGCCAAATGAAATTGGGGAACTAGTAGAGCTGAGGCTGTTAGACTTGAATCATTGTTCACGACTCCAAGTAATAGAACCAGACGTGCTTAGCAGATTGACCAAATTGGAGGAATTGTATATGGAAAATAGCTTTCATCAATGGACTGTCGTGGAGCCGCATACTCCACGAACTAATGCCAGTCTTATTGACTTAAATAACATGAAGAATCTCTACACTTTGCACATATCCATTCCCAATCCAAGTGTGATCCCTGAGGATCTGAACTTCGAGAAATTAAAAAACTATAGACTCCAAATAGGTGATGTGCGGCAATCATCAAGTTATGAAGTGTCAAGGACAACGATGCTCAAGTTGAATCCAGAAAGTGACGTTCTTTGGAAAGGATGCATACAAACTATCATAGGCGGATCTGATGATCTGTTTTTGGATGGGTTGAGCTTAGGCGTACGCAGTATTTGCGGGTTATCTGTAAAAGCTTTTCAAAGATTACAGCATCTGCATGTCAAGAATAGTGACTCGGTCCATTACATCCTCCAATGGCCTTCTGATGCTCCTTTTCGGATGTTAAAGTCGTTACTTCTTGAGAATCTCATCAACTTGGAGAAGATATGCTCCATCCATATCTCCTCCAAGTCCTTCTGCACGTTAACAATAGTACGAGTCATAAATTGTGACAAGATGGAAATTCTATTTCCTCTTTCATTAGTGAGGAAACTTCCACATTTACAGGAGATTGTAGTCGTCGATTGCAAATTAATGCGGATGATTGTAGAAGCTGATAATTGTGGCAACGTTGAGTTGCGTAATCTGCATGTATTGGAAATGCGTGACTTGCCAGATATCAATAACTTTTTCCTCGCCAGTACAGCTTCTTCAAATAGTACACCAGATGATCAAGTTGGCAGTCAAGTTGCATTCTTCAATGGGAAACAGGTAACTTACTGTAAAAAAAATACTGTATTTACTAATCTTTCCTTTGATAGTCAGATGTGTCTTATATTATAATGCTTATTCATGTTATTTTCAGTTCTAATTAGCTTATCCATTCGTGCCTTCTCGGTAATCAGATGAAGCAATCTTCCCTTTCTCTTCATTGTGTAGAAATCCAATTAAGTATGAAATCCATGTAAATTTAGTTGGTGATAGTTTCTGGGTTGTTCATGCAGACATGCATAGGAAACTTTATGATAATGCACGCACTTTTGGCATCACAAACATAAACCTGCAACTTATGATTAACATCCCGTGGTCATAGGCATCATTGAGCCACTTTGAGGAAGATTTACACGAAACCTCACATTGAGTTTTTGAGCGATACACATTATATTACTCCCAACATTCAACATTTACACAGAACTCCTTGAGCCACCAACCCTTCATCCATTTTTTATTTGCAAGTGTCCAACATGCGATTTTCGAGGGTAAAATTGTATTTCTTCTCTATTTTTATTCGAATTATTCTTTCTACCAAATGCTTTAGAATAAATATAAACCAACTAATTGAATCTGATATATATTAAGTAAACTTATGATTATTTTTTTAATTGCTGTTATTATCAGTTGGGTTTTGCTAACAAGGCTCGGGACACTTGTTGGGAAACTAATTAAGAAAACTTTATAATTTCCAATGAATTAATTGTCTTTGTTAAGAGTATTTAAATAATAAATTACGCCTTCATGTAACTATTTAAGCTTTCAAAATAATTAGTAGTGGTCTTATAAATTTCACATGGTATCAGGAGGTCTTGAGTTTGAATCTTTCCAAGACCTGTTTGCCTTCCCAATTACGCTTAGCACTAGGCAAAAGACCAGGACTAAGCGTGAGGAGTATGTAAATAATAAATCATGTTTTTATCTAACGGCTTAAGTTTTTAGCATAGTTGGCAATGGTCTTATAAAATTTCATAGTTTTCGTGTTATACACAATTTGTGCCTTTACTAATGAATTGTTCAAAATAAAATATACTTAACAGTTCCCTAGGGTGCTCGTTAATAGAAGAATTATCTTTTTTCAATTTTTATTTTATTGCTATTGCCTATCATTTTATTATTTTTTAGATCATTACAATTTTTTAATATCAGTAAAAGAATAATACCATGACAAAAAAAGAAAAATAGCAATGAAAAGATGATGACGACCACGATGACAATGATAGTAATTTTGTTATATTTTATATATTTTTTTGATTGTTTTTAGTTTCCTTTACTTCTAGAACTGTTTATCCTTTTTCTCATTTTCTAATGAAAATGCCCCACTGCCCCTAGCGAAGTTGGTGTTGCTCGCCTTCGTCACTAGAATGATAAATTAGTTTCTGCTTAGTTGAATTATTGCTGCATTTGATTATTTTGTGATTTCCTTTTGCTAGTTACTCAAGCACTCGTTTAATAATTTGGGTTTTCCTTACTCTTATATTTTATTTACTTTTTTGTTTAGATAAATTATGGTGTATCGTGTTGAAAATTACGACAGCATAGGTACGTGGTGTTATCATCCATGGTCCTATTAAATAGCTCACTATGTAGGCTACATGCAAAATGAAATACAATATTTAGACGTTTCTATGATAGTTTTCAATGCTTGGAATATATTTAAAAACATACTAAAAGGTGAGCTCTTCATGAAGTCAAAACATTTTATTTTTAATTTGTCTTAATCTTAAGATCATTGCATTTTTTCCTCATTTTTCGTTATTTATTTTGGAAATTTTTTTAATTTACTTTAATGCATTGGGAGGCCCAAGGATGATTTCACTAAAACAAATATAGAAGAATTGCAACTTTATCGCTAATAAATCACATGTAAAGCATGTGAAAATGGTAAAACGCATGAAGGGTTAAATATTTGCAATAAAATTAAAGTTGAAAATTTATGTAATAATGAGAAGTTTGGAAGTAAAGATGTACAACCCTCAAGGTTCATTATGGAGTTTGTGTAATTTCCCGTTAAATTTACTTTTTTTGTAAGTAAATGAATGTTATATTGATGTAAATTAGCATCATTGAAGAATTAGGGAAAATAAATTAGTGTGACATTTAAATAGCGAAATAATGAATAATGAGAGGCTTATTGAGAGAGAAGTTCTAACATTGCCGAACAGGCAAAATGGCTAAATAGCATTAAATCTCTAGATTACTCCGTGGCTATACCTTTAATAATGTGCTTCGATGTTGTGAATATAAAAGATAGGCATACGTATGTTTTGGGGGAAAGAGTCATAGGAGTCCTAACATTTTGGTCGTGACTCAATTGAGTCCTAGATACTTTATTTTGGTGTCTCCTTAACATTTTGAAATACATGCAGATCAAGTTATAATAGGTTGATGTTGATTACAAATCTCGTTTCCAGAAATCATATCATTCAATGTTTCATGAAATTAAGTGTGATTCTGACTTAAGGGATAATGTCCATAGGCTTCGTCTTATTATAATTTACTGAAAATTAATCACAAATTTTATGTTATGCGGTGAATGATCCTTATCTCTTTCTACTTTGTTTACATAGAATCTGGGTTTAAATCTATTAATTGATTCTCTTAATCAAGTCTCTATCTTATTTCTAAACAGCTTCATTTGTTTTTTTTTTCTTTTTTTATCTTTGTTGTGGTCAAAATCGTGTTATAATTTGGCGAAAGATCAAAATGAAACGATTTTTAGGCTGATGCTTGGAGACTATAACAAAATCTCAACCCACAGTTTAAAGTATTATGCCAAGATACAGTCGAGACACAAGCTTATGAAATGGCAATTGAGATATAGTCGCCGGTAATATTTGTATTTGATCTCATTTAATAAATATTTATCTCCTGAATTTCCTGACTTAGGAAACTATAGTTGATAATTTGGATAATAACAACAAGAGGGCTATTATTGATAGTAGATTTAATTACTGAGCTAGTAGGTGTAAATGTAGTTAATCATTTAACTAGCTTTAATGGTAGCATTTAATAGGAGATCCTTTTGGTTAGTCTTTACACAGAGTTTAAAGTGTTCAAAGATGACAAGTTTAATATGAGGGGAGCAGTTAAAGGTGAAACGGCTTTATTATTTGTTTTTTGGGATTAAGTGCACTGAAATTTCAAAAATTTATCGTGAAAATGCAATTGAATTCTAAAATTTTCAAAAAGTATGAACAATTTCTAAAACTTGTCGGGCTACTTTAATCATGTCGCATTTTTTAAATTATTTTTAAAGACATGTAGTGACGATTTAGCGCCCACCAAGCATCACATTAGAAAAATATTTACAAATTAAAAATATATATAAACTAATATTTACAAATTAAAAATATATATAAACTAATTTTGATTAAAAAAATGAAAAGGCTAAAAGTTAATTGCTGCCTGTCGCCGGAATGGGCCAGTGGAGGTCGCCTAGGCCTCGCTGATAGCTGGTGAGAGAGCCTAGTGGCCCAAGGCGAGGGTCGTGCCCTCCTCTAGGGCCTTGCCAGGGTATGGCGACCTTTATTGGCCATTTCTGTGGATGGGTAGCGTTGGTGGCCACCTGCCAGGGCTTATTTCTCTCTTTTTTGGGTATTTGGTTTTCAAAAAAGAAAGTTATCCTTTTTAACTTATTTAATTAGTCTAAGTAAAATTTGAAAAAATAATTGAAGAAAGCCATGCAGAAGAGAGAAAGTAATAAAAAAATTATATCAGCATTTTTCATTAATTTAGTTGGACGGAGTTAATAGAAATCGGCTTAACAAGTTTTAAGACTTGGTTATACTTTTTGAGAGTTTTCGAACTTCATTACACTTTCGCGACAGATTTTAGGATTTTTGCATTTTTTTTTATTGATTATTTTCAATGCACTTATCCTTGATTTTTTTTTTCAAAGAAAACGATGTTTGATGCCGTAATAGACAATATGTCTCGTCTTCACTTTTATGACGCCGGTCCCATATCCAACATTATCTATTGGATTTAAAGCAAAAATTTTCTATGAGATCATTTTGATAGTGTAGTCGGTCACATGTAGTTATTACCGACAAAAACAAAAAAAACATGTAGTTATTGCCAGTAATTCACTAACGTTAAACAGAAGTTAGTAACGTCAGGATAAACAATTGTCCAATGGAAAGCCATGCGCTTTCCAAAGTTAAGATAAGGAACTTTACAAATGAGGATTTTCCAAAGTTTTATGAACTTTCGAAAAATAAAAGTTACTCTTTACATAAAAAAAAAGAAAGTAAAGCTTTCCATTGTAATAAGGGACAACTAGGTCTCTTCACCTTTTAGGGTTGGGCTATGGATTTAGACTCACCCTCGAGGAAATTACGGCAACAAGGACAATTGATTAGGACATGTTACACAGGTCTACATATTTTAGAAGAACATCCCAAGGAAAATTCCAACATAGTCAATCCCTATTAATTTCACCATTGCTACAATGGTGGTGTGCCACATAGGACAATTGATGATAATTAGACCCCCACATCAGCGATTTCTGACGATAATTAATCAAAAGGAATACATTGGAATTTTGCACAAAGGTTTAGAACTAAATTGGCAATTAAGACTAAGTTGACATCTATACAATAAGTTAGAATTGATTGGGTCATTTTCCCAAACATTTGTGGTTATTTACTAAAGCTAGGGAAAAAAAGTTCAATATAATCTTAAGCTGTTTACTATTTCTCAAGAAAAGTGGGGATTTCTTGGACTTTCACACTTGTGATAACTTATAGGAAATTTGCAATTGTCGCAGTTAATTACTAAATGCAATATCTATCCTTATGGGTATATATTAGGGGATGGCTTTCTCATGTTATGGTCTTTATAGCTAAACCAAAGGATTAGGAACAAAGGAAAATACTAATTATATGAAGATGCAATCAAGAATTGGACGACTTTGGGCAAATCATGGTTAGAGGTGTAGTTGCTAATAACAGTAATTATATGTTACGACTCATTGAGGAAAATTACAACAATTTGTTGGATACTTAGTAATACAATTTTCAGAGTTTGTTCAGCATCACGAGAGGGCCTACATCTTTTCTCTCACCTTCTCTCCACGAGTTGAAGGACTAAAAACCAAATCAGCTTACCCCCACCGTTGCCATACTCATCCGCCTCTACCACCATGACCGGCCACGTTATATATCTTGCATAAATTGATTGGGTCTGGCAAGCCCAAGCGGGCTTACATGGGTGGGCCTAGGCATCAGAAGGAAGTGGCTTGCCGTAATTAAGCCTTTTTTTTTTTTTTTAGTAATTTTCCCGTATGAAGTTATGAATACTTTCTGAAATAGCTAAATTTCCTTAGGCAGGTAGTAAATTAAATATGCTTTCCGTAATTAAGGTATTATAGCACAGTAATTTACTTCTCATGATTGCAATATCGCCTTGTGGAGATATTCAATGAAAATTTTGTTCCTTTGGTAGTGAATTGCCCATGTCTGCAGTAATAATGATCATTCTACAGTTTCTTAATTGTTCTAATTCTACAATAAATTAGCTTTGTTTATCATATATTTTTGTAAATGTGAAAATTATCCTAAAGGTCATGCATTATGTTACTCGTAAATTCCCTTCACCAATCATTTATAATAACTTGCTATATCACGTAAATTTCCTGCTTGTCCTTTGATTGTAAATGCTGTTTCTGATGGGTCTGTCTATTAGGTTTCAATCCCATCCTTAAAGTTCTTGAAAATGGATGGACTTCCCAATCTGAAAGATATATGGAGCGATGAATCTCCATTGGGGCTGAACTATCTCCAATCTCTCCATGTGGAAAGGTGTAAATCCCTCTTAAATGTTATCAACTCCAGGTTGCTTGTAAAACTACAAAAGTTACACACTTTAAAAATATCGAACTGTGGGTCAATGCAAGAAATTTTTGACCTTGACGGAGCAAGAGATAGTGGAAATGTTGAGACTCTCCCTCAGCTAACTACCTTGAATTTAGAGGGATTGCAAAGCTTGAGGTACATATGGAACAAAATTCCTTGTGGATTTGTAGGATTCCATAATTTAAAGCTATTTGAGGTATCTAGCTGTGACAACCTCGAGTTTCTGTTTTTCTCATCCATGGTTCAATCTCTTGCACGATTGAGAGAACTAACGGTACGAGATTGCAAGAAGATGGAGACTATCATTTTGGAGGAACAAGGGTTGGAAGTGGAAATATCAGAAACTCTAACATTCCATATGCTGAGCAAGTTACACTTTGAAAGTTTGGAAAATTTGACGTGCTTCTCTTGCCGAAAGTGTAAGATCGATTGTCTATTTTCATTGGTGAAGATTTTGTAGATAAAATCATCCTTACAATACAAATGGCGACATTCTTTTCATCCAATAAAAAATCCATGGCAGGTTCACAAGGAGCTTGCTGTCAGGACCCTGTTGAATCACGCTCCACTGCTCTCTTCAATGGAGAGGTACGTAATTCACATTATGTGAGAATATTAAATATAATAAAAATCTGTTGGAGCAAAATCCCCGGTGTCAAGTATGTCTTATTGTATTTTGGAAGCTTACGTGCTGTGCCTTTAAAGTTGCCACATGGCACTACAACTATGCAAATTTCAATTACACCAATCCGAAGAAAGCAAGAGTTGGATCGATCACATTAAATTAATAAAAAATTATAACTAAAGATATATGCCTCTAAACAATTATTATGCCCAATTAACTAAATAATTAAAGTTAACAAATAAATTCTTTTACTGGAGACAAAGCATAGCCAAAATAAAAACTGACTAAATTACTAAAAGAGCCTCCTTAGGTTAAAATTGATTATATCTTACATAATCACTACATCGTAAATTATAGATAAGTCAAAGCAAAGTTACTATACAAATTGTGATTTTTAATTGAAATGAAGAATTTAAAGTAGAGTCACTACAGATACATACGTTCGATACTTGAATCTTCAATGAGCTCAATTATTAACTGTTAATCCATGAAGAAAATCTGTGGGGTTAAATTCACTCCTGGTAACTAAATAGTAATGGATTCTGTAATTTGGTTATTGGACTTTAACTCCTGGTAACTAAATAGTAATGGATTCTGTAATTTGGTTATTGGACTTTAATTTCAATCACCTAGATTGATGTTCTAGACACGTGGCCAATTTTATGAACACGCCATTGTTGCCACATTGTCACCAAATCAGCATTTCGCCGGAAATCTATATATATATATATTTTTTGCGAAGTACTCTTTATTAATGTCCATAATGAGTGTTACTTATACTTCAAATTTGCAAGGTGTTGATCATTCTACTAATAAAGAAAACTTTTCTTACACTCCACTCTCACTGCTTTCAACAAGCATTCCTCTTTCTTTTAGATGCTTGCCTTGTTTGATGCCATTGGTTTTAATGAGTCTTAGTGTTGCAATTAGCAATGTAACTGTTGCTATTACATATTTGCTTTAAAAGGTTTCTGTTATTTTCTCTCGATATTAGGATAATGTTATTGGTTACATATAAAATCTCCCTATGTCTTATAACGACCACAATTATGAATTTTTAACAGTGATCAAGTTCTGATATTTTACATAATATGAGTTAAGAATTTTGCTTTTTTTCCCCCAAAAAGAGGGATACAATTTAACTGACATTTATGTTAAAATAGATACTCCCATTTTACACAAATGGAAAAATTTATGCCCATCCAACGCACGAGAATATCTACTAATTAAAGAAATAGGAACCATGCAAAGGAGTCTCTCAGCTTTTGCCAGTGGGTAAATATAGGTTATTCAGAGATGAATTTTGAGCATTCTGGAGCCTCCATGTTAGCTAGAAACTAAAAAAAATCAAGCCATTTGCTGTCTTCCTTCCCTTCCAAGAATTAGTGTCCGATTAATCAAGTCACTTCATTGATTTATTGGAACGTTTCTTAGTTTCCCCTCTGCTCTTATGCTCCTATATCTTTGTAACGGCTACTCAATCTAAATGTTACCAATTATGTACTTTCTATAAAAAAAATTTGACCGGCTGGCATTGTGTTCACATGTCATAATTGGATTTTATAATTGCGTTATTTGAGAGCATTATATTTTTGTTAACTATGCTATCAAACTCATGCATGTCAAATTCGTGTCTTTATCAGATATGTCATATAATTGTGTATAACTGTGTTAATTCATGTTAGATATTGCCAGCCCTTTCACTACTCATTTTAACTATAAAATTCTTCAAGATTTCAGGCACACGCAGAACTGTTTTTGGCTACTTTGAAACTTAAGGAATGGATAAATTTCGTGGTAAAATAGCATTACTTGAGTGATGAATAAAGAACATGATACGCTCTTACTCCTGTGAGATGTTGGCCATGTCATGAGGGAGGTTATACACATCTCCGGTGTGCCTTCCTGGTATCAACATTTTTGGAATTGTTTAGAAAGATCGAGATATCATTTAAGCTAGCAAAAAAGAAATAATAAATATTGGATAGTAAAAGAAGGAAAAAAAATGAGAGATAAAAAAAGGGAAAGAATGAGAGACTCCAATCATAAATGCATGCACGTGGAAATGAAAGTAAGGCAAATAAAGAAAGAAACACAGACAACAAAACCACACAAGTTTTCGTGGTAATCAACCTCTATAACCTCTAAAAGGTGATGCTTAGTCCCCATTTTTCTATGTTTTATTTATTTTATTTAGTTAAAGAGTTGGTAGGTGAATTAGGCGATCTTTAAGGTTAATTTTGGTTTCAAATATCCTAGATTAATGTTGGAAAATAAAATGGGAAATGACATAAATGGTCCTGAGCTTTGGACTCATGTGCAATGTGTCTCTGAACTTTCAATATGTTCATTGTGATTCCTAAACTTTTAATTTGTTTAATGTGATCCTTGAACTTTTAGTACATGTTAAAATTAGTCATAGACTATAAGAAAATTTTCAATATCGTTCTTCCATTAATTTAAGTTTAAGGATAACATTGAACAATTTCATATTTAGTGATTAGTTTGAACATGACTACATTACACATTGGGCTAAGGTTCATGGACCACATTGAACAAATTGAAAGTTTAGTAATCACATTACATATTAGGTCAAAATTCATGGATTAGTTGTATCATTGTCCCAAATAAAATCTTGTTATTGCTCTTTTTGTCAATTTTAAAACTTAGATTGAAAGTTTGATTTCATGTTTGACCATTCAACAAAAAATCTTCAATGATAATATGCCCTTGAATGTTGTCGCACCCAATTACCAAGTTAGAAGTGACAATTTGCTTTTTCCAAATAAACTTGAAAATTGGCAATTGGCGCTCGAGTCTTATGTGATTAGTATGTATAGCGTCTTATAATTGCTCATTTACTTTAACAAAATATGGAAAACTCATATTCATAGCATCTAAGTGTAAATCAATTCACATATTTCACTGAAAAAATCAGAGTTATCACTAGCCAGTTTGAATTTTGAAACGAAGTGTTTTTTTTTTTCTGTTTTGGTCGGAAAGGAAATACATTAGTTAGCTCAAAAGTCTAAATACAGAAGACTTGAATCCGAACAAAATAAAGCCCACAAAGGTTCCGGAGGGCTGCACAACCAATTGAAAGGAAGAGATCCATTACGACAGGCCTTTGCAAGCTAGTCCGCGACCCGATTGGAATCCTTACTACAATGGGCTAGCTTTAAGTCTTTAAAGTCCAAAAGCAAATTTCTGGTCTCGTTGATGAGCGTCTTCAGTTCCCACGAGTAATTTAACTCTCCCTGAAGTGTCTTAATCAAAAGCGTACAATCTTACTCCAACTGGAGCTTTTGTTCGGAACGTGCGTGAAAGTACCTTAGGGTTTCGACCATTTCTATTGTCTCCGTCTGCTCAGCCAAGCTTGATCTCACCAATCTTGCAAAACCATCCACCAATTCTCCATCTTTATTCCGGCAAATACACCAATTTTGAAACGAAGTGTTTGATAATTCACTTATTAACTCAACAAAAAAGAAGATCTCTTACCGTACTGTTGGGGTCGATCTAATTAAATATAAATTAATGTACTTTATCTTCAAGTTTTGAAGAACGCAATACCCATTATGGCCCCATGATCAATGAAAATATTTATTATAGACCCACCTTCTTTTGTTAAACTGAAAAATCTTTTATCATTTCATTTTTCGATGAATATTCAACCTTTTTAGGTTGCATTCCTTCCATATCCTTTCTCTTTCCTCTTTTAATTGAGGTGATTGATTAAACAAAGGGGAGAGAGACAATTCTTGTAAAATTACTTTGGCATACCAATACAAGTTTAAAAAATATTTTGTAGCGTACAATTGGTCGGAGTTGCAGCCATGTGTGCTTTACAATTTCTTCTTATTTCTCTGGAAGTAAATTCCGTAAGGATGGTTGAACATCTCTTATAATACCTGCAAAAAGCATGAACTAGTAATACCACTGCCAAAAAGAATCTCCATAAGCATTCCGATTTGTCCAAAAAACTTAAAATTCCATGCAATTTCACATGTACGGTTTGCACGTTGCAAGCATGTACAGGAAAGCAATTTAAAAAATTGAGAGGAAAGAGAGCGGTAAGGTTCGAGAGGGTGTCAGCACTTAAAAAAAAAAAACAAAAAACAAAACCAAAAGCTGGAGATGTAGGACCTTTAAGACGGTCACTTAACTTCATTGGCACTAGCATTTTCTTTTTGTTTTAGGATAAATGTATTGAAAATCCTAAATTTATTATCACAGTATAATTGAGTTCTAAAATTTATGGCAAAAATATAATTGAGTCTCAAACTTTTAAAAGTGAAATCACATCCTAAGACTTATCAAATTGGTTCAATCCAATCTGTCTGTTGATTGCACTTTTTGTGTGGTCTGTCCAATGATAATGCCTAAAGAAACGATTCCTGAAAACATAAATAGAATTTTTTTTTTGTGTGGTCTGTCCAATCTTTGGTATGACCATTGCAAGATGAGGACGCATTCACAAACAGTTCTTGAAAAAGAAAAGGAGATTCGAAGAAACTCTTGGAGTCCATGGATAAGACGACCACAATTGATAGACCTAGATTGTTAGGACCACTGCTTCTTCCATGTGTTTTCGTGAAAACTCTTTGATTTCAAGGTTAGGGCGACCAGCTACTGCTAGCAGTACCTTTTGATGGATGATTACTTGATTAGTTGCCTTTTTAAAATCAATCTTTCCATCATTTTCTTTCTAATGGCTAGTACTGTGCCTCAATCCTCTGCTGCGCTGTGATTGCCCTTGTTTCTAAGCGGAAAACCGTATATTGTTCAACTTTTTGTTGACGTGCTTCCTGTTTCTTTAAATAAATTCGTCCTCATTCTACGTCAGTATATGAAATTGTTTCCAGAAACGTATTGAAATTTCCTTGAAGCGTTTCATCCCTGTTGTAACTTAAATAACTGTCTCTAAGTGATTTGACAATTGCTACGCATACGAGCTTTTTAAATTTTTTGCTAGCAAAAAAAGCACAAAGTGTGATTTTTGATTTTTGATAATTCTAAGAAATTAACTAAATTGAAGAGAGGTTTTGTTTAAGTTCACGATTTATGAGAGACTAAAGGGATTATATGATTGTTATACATGCATATTCAATTACCATTTTGCCCACTGCCAATAGAATCTGATCAAAGTTTCTACTTTTTGTTTTGTCTCCAGTAATTTCAATAGCCTTCTCGTTATAGAGTCATTGACATTAGTATGGAGATTTTTTAACCAAATTTATTTTATTTTATTCTTTTTTTCCCCTTTTGTGCAACTTAAGACAAAATCACTAAATCCGTGAATTCATAATTTACATCATGGCACTCATCTACATTTACTTCTTCAAAGTTCATGAATTCGTAGTTTAATTCAATCACCAATTTCATGAGTGAATACTGCAGGTTGCCTTTCCTAACTTGGATAGGTTAGATCTCACTGGCTTGGATAATATCAAGATGCTATGGGACGATCAAGTTACTGCAGATTCTTTCCCCAAGCTAAAATCACTTTGTGTGGTTGAATGCAATAAGCTTGTGAACGTTGTTCCTTCTTTGATTCTAGGACGGCTCTCGAGCCTGGAAAGTTTGGATGCAAGAAGATGTCATTCGCTTGAAGTTGTTTTCGAACTTCAATCACTTAATCCTCTAGATGGACAGGATCCTGTTTCTCCTTTGTTAAAAGAGCTGAGTGTATCAGGATTACCAAAGCTAAAGTGTCTATGGGATAAGGAACTCCATTGTCAAGTTAAATTCCATTGTCTACATTTTGTTAGTGTTTCCAAATGCGAGAACCTCACCTCTCTATTTCTAGACTCAATAACCACAGATCTAGTGCAACTTAAGGAGTTGAAGATCGATGGATGTGGCATTGCAGAACTCATTGAGAATACCTCACATGCTTTACATGGGTCGGCATCGAAGACCTTGGAGGTGCATGGCTATAACAAAGTGGAGATACTTGCTTTGCAACCTAAGAATGAGACGCCACTTCATAATCAGCCTCCCGTCTTGGTAGAAAAGGTACGACCCAAGATTATTTGCTTTAATTCGATGGTGAATATTTGGTGTGATGAATAAGGTCACAGCCATGTGTCTCATCCAAGTAGCTCTACAAATGAAGATGTCAAGTGTATGGCTCTCCTTGAATCCATAGAAAGATTACAACATTACAAGATCATATTTTCTTCAAGTATTGACTAAACATTTTTGTCAATGTCTAATGCATCAAATGCATACTCATTGATCTCCCTTAGAAAAAGGTTTATGTTATTTCCGACGGTTTAGCTCTCTCTTAAGTACCACAAAGATTGGAAACATGTGGCATATGGTGTGATCTTACTATGGAATAAGCGTGTTTTTTTATTTTGAACCTGATAAAGATGACTGATGTTATACTCAAAATGGAAAGATGGGACATTATCATTGATATTAATCTTTAAAATTTGTGTAATTGTGATTATAATTGATGGAGAAGTTATTTTCACAAGAGATATATCTATGGAAATGTGAATGCAAGGAGTTACTTCAGTTCAAATATGGATACACGTCAAATGTAAAGGATTGGCAACAATATTTATGTCATGAGGGCACATTTCCTTTCGTTGAATCACACGAGAGTTAATATCTTAGAATACAGTTATTGTGTGCGATATGCAGGAGATATACCCTAATACAAAAATAATCTTTTTACTAGCTGCCTTTAGACTGATTTGACCATTTTTTCAGGGCACGTTCCTAAACCAACAAGATTTGAGCATCGATGAGGAAGCCACAGAAGGCCCGAGTCATGAGCTAAAAATATTATCCTTTTCAGGATGTTTTATACATCTAATGACTCTAGATGTGTCACATTGTGATGTGTTATCAAATATGTTCACACCAACAATAGCTGGAAATTTGGTGAGACTCACAAAATTGAGGATATGTTTTTGTAAAATGTTAACCGAAGTCATTAGTGATGAGGGAGGTAAGGAGGGACATGCACCAGCTTTCAAACGGTTAAAGTATATGGAGCTTGATGGGTTGATAGGGTTGAGAAGTTTCAGCCCAAGTGTATACACTTTGACGTTCCCTCTCTTGGAACATGTCATTGTGACTCGATGTCTCAACATGAAGTTCTTCTCTAAAGGACGGATAGATGCGCCAAAGCTAAAGAGAGTACATGTATCAAAAGAAAAGTGGTTTTGGATGGGAGACCTCAACACCACCTTCAAAAACATCTTTGAAAATATGGTACGCATAAGTTACCAAATTCTATGCAACTGGATGGTTTTGATTATCAATAGAGTAATTGCTTTTTGCTAACTAGAAGTTTACATATAATGATACATTTTGTAACAGGCTATAGTTGCTGGAGCAAAGTTTATGCGACTGTCTGAGTTCCCCGAGCTTATTGAAAAATGGCAGAACAATATTATTTCCATCCAGTCATCTTGGCAATTAGAAGAATTGGTGGTGAATAAATGTCCATTTATTAATGCTATTCCATCCAAATTGATGCTTGTTTTAGTCAATATGAGCAAATTGCAAGTGTGCGATTGTGATTCACTAGAAGAAATATTTGATCTTAAAGGACTGGAGGGTGTGGAAAGCATTCCGATGCTACCTTCGCTACAACATTTGAACTTACTCAATCTACCAAGGTTGAGGCAACTATGGAACAAAGATCTTCAAGAAGTGCTGCACTTCAATTGTCTAAGTGAGCTGACCCTTTTCAATTGCAGCAATTTGAGAAATGCTTTTGCTCCATTGATGGCTCAATGCTTTGCCACTCTCCAATCGATGGAAATAAAGGAGTGTTCTCAGATGGAAGGAGTGATCATAGAGGAAGAATGCCATGGAAGTGCAGTGGAGAAGATTACATTCCCGAGACTTAGTCAGATGAAGCTAGAATGCTTGCCCAATTTGACTAGTTTCCTCTTGGGGAAGAATCATACATTGGAATGCCCCCAATTAATAAGGCTGACCATTGCCCATTGCCCCAAGATGAAAAGTTTCACTTGGCAGTCTTTGAAGGAGATTGACCATGGCACCCCTTCACTTTTCACTCCACAGGTGAGTCTTTTTATTTTTATTTATTAACGGAGGAATTTTTCTCTTTTTTTCTTATTCCAATGCTTTTGTTCCTTGGATTAATCATCTTGTCAAATCAAAATACAAAGGTATCACATTTATAAATCGATAATTGAACACTGTAAGTAAATGAAGTTGTAAGATTCGCTAAAGTAAACTATAACTAGTTTTTCTTGATAAAGTTACATATCAAGTAGAACAACTAAAAAATAATAAGTTTTCACTTAGCTCGGATACCAAATATCTAACGCTCGAAAATCCACCTTGCGTCCCCTGCGCACTCTTATTTTAAGACCTCGATCTTCTATCTGTCCAATCTACGAAATCATGCACTCATTGTTGGTGAATCAGCCGCAATGCTGAGTTAGCACATCGCTGGCTGAACAAGTAACCCAGTACCTCTGCTTTGGATTAGAAATTCTAATGACTAGTAACCTTCCCGTGCTTTGTACGGAAGCATATCTCCCTTGCATATCTGGAATTAGGATGTACTGTTTCTTAAGGATATCTTCATATTCTTCGTTCATCATGAAACTGGCTGGTAGAACAACTTCTGCTTCCAAATCTGATTCTTGGGAGAGTGCAAATGATTCTGAGGCAAGTGATTCTGAAGCCTGTGAGTAAGATGGGATATTTCTATTTGGTTACTGCTGCAATTTCCGGTGAAGTGTTTCGGTGGTGATATCTCAAGAATGATTCAATAGGGTTGGAAATCATATAGGAAGAAGGATGATGAGAGGAAGAGTCAGATTGTTTTCCTGACTTTTCCTTTTGTTTGTCTGCTATGCTGCCATCTCAGATGGCCAAGATATCAAATTTTAGGGAGCTTGGGCTATGGATGTTGAGATTTGATATAACATCCATGGAAGTTGGAGAATGGGCTAATTGGATCTCTTCCATGAGGAGATGAATGGTCGGTCAAAAGAGGAGGTGCGTGGGAGCTGTCCCTCTTGAAGAGTCTCAAATCTGTTTCTTCAACTTCTGAATTTCAGAAGCCTGGTCTTCAAGATAATGCCTAGGAGGCAAAGCTCCTGAAACCATCTTCTAGATCTTATCTTGGAGAAGTTGTAGCAGCTTATTTTGTGCTACTTCTATGTGGTCCACTCATTGGTGGACATGGTTCATACGGTACTTTACTGCAACAACTTCAGTCTTCACCTCAGAAACTTCAGACTGAACGTTTGATATCTTGGTGTTCAATATCCTAAGTACCTCATTCTCGACAAGAGCATTTTTTGTTTGCCAATTTAGAACAGATTTTTGCAGGACTAATCTTTTTAGAGTTTCCTGCCGGATCAACTCCAGTTGGGCTCTAAATTTCTGAACAATGCTCATAGCCAGTTGAGCTTGTAAATTCTTCTAAAGCAGGGAAATCTGAGTGTTGGAACATGTAAACACCCGGCAAAGTAGGTGGAGGAGCTGGTTTTGCTTCTTGTTTACAAAACTGCATAATGCGCTTGTCACAATCAGGTCTTTTCTTTACCCATTTAAAAATGGGATTATAGAATGGAGACGCGGGCTCAAGCCCCAGAAGGTTTGGTCTTTGGAGAAGCAGATTTGTGTTTAGGTGAAGATTGCGAACAGATTTTAGGAGGAGAAATGTCATGCTCAGGTGGTCCATAGGACAACTTCTCTATTTTCTCCGAGGGGTCCAATAGATGGATCACCATCTTCCCATCTTCGAAAAAACTTGAGCTTAGAGCGAGACTTTCTTCTCTATAGAAGGCTTGTCATTCTCTTAAGTCACTTGGGGCTAGACATAATTTGCATTGACAGTCTAAATTCCATGAACGATGTCCTGTTAGAGTGTCTTTGAATAGACAAAGGGGCATGCTTAAGAATTAAAGACTTCTATCTCAAGCCTCTCCCCTTCACCTTCATCTTGAGGAACTTATGGCATTATAAAAATTGTGTTGGAGGAAGCTTCCACCTTTTCCCGAGGGTGGTCAAATTCAATAACCACTGAGCCGTCTTTCTTCTTGGTAAACTTGGATTTTGTTGCTTGAATGGTTTGAGTGTTTAGGTAAAGCTTTTCATAGTAAGTCACCTAAGGCTCCATTTGTTAACTTTATTATTTCTCTATTTTTTTGTTCTTTTGTTATTTGGAATAGAAATAGAATAGAAATGCATTTGGTAAGGCAAACTGATTTTTCTATTTTCGGGAGTAGAAAGTTGTTTCTGGGAATAGATTTGGAGTAGAAATGAGAAGTAGAAAAAAGTAGCTTCTTATTCTTGGGAATAATTTCTAAAAACTATTTCTTGGGGACTATTCACCGCCTATAGCACACTGCCACCCGCCCATTGTCGCCCACCGCCTGTCGTCGCCGCCCACCGCCGCCGAACGCCGGCCGTCGCTTGCCCGCCTCCGCCGTCGTTGGCCGCCGCCTACCTCCCCCCACACCGGGCTGCCCGCTGTCGCCCCTTTGCTCCTGTGGCCGGAGGAGGGGCCGACGACAGGCGGCGGCGACCCGAAGACTAGTGGTAGCGATTGGCGGTGGTGGTGAGTGACGGCGGCGGCGGCGGTGGCGGCTTGCGGGCAGCCACTGGCGGGCGGGGGCGGCCGGCGACCGGCGATCGACGGCCGCCCTCGTCGCTGTCGTCACCAATGGCCGCCCGCAGGCCGTCGTCACCGGTCACCGCCGCTGCCCACTGGTTGCCGTCGCCATCGGGGAAGAAAGAAATAAAAACTTTTTGTCGATTTCAAACGCATTTTTATTCCTTTTCTATTCGAAGGACAAGGGATTTTTGTAGTTACCAAACGCCTTATTTTACTCAGAAATTGTTTTAGGGAGTAGAAATAGAAAAGAACTATTTCTCAAAAGAAACTGTTCCCAGGAATAGAAATGTTACCAAACGTACCCTAAGTGTCCGGGAGAAGTTTGATTAACTCTGTGTGAGGGATCTGTTGGGGGACATAGATACATGATGGTGTCTGATAGTTATCAACAAAGATCAAAGGTGCATCATTTGCTCCGGGCAAATTTAGATCTAGAGCATGGTTCAGGATTCGATACACCATCTAGCAGTGGAGCATTGCTACAATAGAGTCCGGAGTCTGAGGCGTTCTAGTAATTTGTAATTGTACCTTGAGGGAGCTGAGCGGGCATGGATATGAAAGAGCCATGTTGAAATTAGGGAATGGTGTTACAAACATAGTTGTGGCATTCAACATGGTTTCGACTATCCCAATACAAGCATGTGGAGTCAAGAAACCGAGTATCAAGAAGCGCCATCCGGGCCACTATTGGAAATCCTTTTGGGCCATGATAAGTTAAAGCTAGATGAATAGCACCGACATACAAGTGTCTTGAGTAAGCCACTGACACATGAATTCTAAGGGTATTCGCAAGTTTACATAGTTTTCTTGTTGGGCAGCATGAATAGGATGTTAGTTAAACTGAGTTGACTGAACATACTCTTTGACTTCTTTTGGAGTATGCTGGATGAGTTTCCGTGTAAAACAAATTGCTGAGAAAGATGCAAATTTAGCAAATGCTGAATATGGATTTACAAGTGGAAGGTGGGTATGGAGAATTTATCATAAACTTTAGAGCAGTTATAAACATTTTAATTATAATTATGTTCTTATAATTATATAATTAATTATACCACTAAATTCATGACACATTCATTATCCTCCTGGTCACTTAAGCCAACAAGATCCTTCTTTTGCCTGATACACAAATTATGGAGACAACAACTATAGCGAGGATTCAGTGGTTCATTTCTTTTCCCCCATTTAATTGGCCAACCTGAACAAGTCTAGGTTCCCTAGCTCCTTGAAGGAACAAAACAATGGTAAAGCTGGTCAAAATGCTGGGACATATGATTGGTGCTTCACCTGACAGATTCTAGAGCTAACCTTTGCTATACTGAAACGGAGGAGATTCCAAACATTATCCACTTCCAAAAGGTGAAAAATGCCATGCAATCTCCATGAAACCGTAACATATTTAAGCATAATTTGTTGGCTCCACACTAGCGCTTGCTCGAGAAGACATCAACTAAGGCTTGAACATATCCGAGCAGGAGGAGCAAAATCTAAGAACATATATCATTTTCGAAGAGCAGAAAGCTCCCGTTGGAAAATGCAAGCAAGCAAACCGATAACAAATAGTGCCAGCATCCTATACTTGAAATTGAAACTAAAGCAAAAGAACTCGCCTCATCCGACCCATCCTCCTCCAATTCCTCCTCATCCTCATCCTCATTGAACTCAACAGCCCCATCATCATCCTCACTATGAGAGGGCGACAAGTCTGCCCTTACCTGGACTTCCAGTTAACCTTGAGAATCCTAGGATTGGAGCGAGTCAAAAGGACCAAGAACCTCTGCTACCTTCACGCTTCACTTGTTGGATCCTCCCTCCGATTTCCCGCAAGAGCGAATGCAGAGTGTAGTGAGACCAAAACAGATCCAGACTCGGACCTGATTGAGACTAAAGCGCAGATAGAGAAAACTGCCATTGCCTCGGGGAGAGAGGGAAAAAGAAAGATTACAGACGGATAATATACTAAAAACGCTAGTATAATAATGCACAGCTCTGAGAGTTCTTAGTGAGAGTTTTAGTTATTCTATGAAATACTCAACGAATTATAAAAAAAGACAGTAGTACGACACTCTTCTGTCATTGTAGAGCGCTGAGCTTGCACTGTGGTTTAGCTACACCTATGAAAATTAGCATGCACCGTGATTTTGCAACTCATTTATCTGGAGCGACTGTATGAAAAAATCAGTGGAATCATGCTATAATTAATATCATCATCTCTATTTCTTAGTGATTGTGTTGGGGTACGAATCAACTTTTTTTAACGTTTGAGTTGGGTATGTAATAGTGAATGCCTCAAATCTTTGATGATACAGAAAAGTGGAGTGAAAGGCATTTGACTCATTGGAAACGTTTGCGTGATTCTTTTAATATGAAATAACTTAATGAGTATTTGAACATCAGCCAACCAAGACGCCCTTATTTACTGGCTCAACTAGACGCAGAAGTTACTATGGTGCCATCTTCTTTCTTTTTCATGAACTGCCTCGCTTAAGGAAACAATAAGCTTAACTAGAGTAATGCGACAGGCTTACGTAGTATAATATCCCCCCTCCCCAGAGAGAGTTTTCTGTATTTTCGTCTTTTAATGAATTGCTAATTTGTTAAGATCACCAATTTTGTGATTGAATATTGCAGGTTGCATTTCCTATCTTGGAGACATTAGATATCACTGGCATGGATGATATTGAGATGATATGGGACAATGAAGTTGCTGCAGAAACTTTCCACAAGTTAAAATCACTTTGTGTCCTTGAATGCAATAAGCTAGTTAACATTATTGCTTCTTGCACTCTTGGACAGCTCTGGAGCCTGGAACGTTTGGAGGCAAAAGCATGTGGTTTGCTTGAAGTCGTTTTTAAATTTCAGCCGCTGGATCCTCTAGATGGACATTCTGATGCTTGTGTACCATTAACAAAGCTGCAGTTATCTGGATTGCCAGAGCTAAAGCGCGTATGGGATGAAGAACTCAGCTATCAAGTCAAATTCCAGTGTTTACGTTCTATTAACATTTCCAGATGTGAGAGCCTCACCTCTCTATTTCCAGCCTCAATAGCCAGAGACCTGATCCAACTTGAGGAGTTGGACATCGATAATTGTGGCATTGTGGAACTCATCGAGAAGGAAGGACTAGTTCCCAGGTTTCTGTTCCCAAAGTTAACTTCCCTCAAGCTTGAGCATCTAACAAAGTTGAAGTGCATCCACACCGGAATACATGCTTTACATTGGCCGGCATTGGAGACCTTGGAGGTGAATGGTTGTACCAAAGTGGAAATACTTGTTTCGCAATCTGAGAATGAGATGCCACTTGATAAACAGCCTCTCTTCTTGATAGAAAAGGTATGGCCCAAGATTGTTATTTTGCTTCGATGGTAAATAAATGAAGTGATGATTACAGTCACAGCCATCTCATACGAGTAGCTCTACATATGAAGATGTGAACTATACGATTCTTGAATCCATAGAAACTTACAAAACTGAAACATCATATGCTCTTCAAGTATTGATAGAACATTCTTGTCTATGTCTGATGTATTGAATGAATACTCATTGATCCCCCTTAAAAAAATTTTAGGCTAATTACGATGGTTTAGCTCTCTCTTAAGGTATGACAAAAATTGAAAACACTTGGCAAGTGGGGTGATCTTACCATGGCACAAGTGAGTTCTCTAATTCGAACCCTATAAAGATGACTGATGTTATGCTAAAGATGGAAAGATGGGAGATTTTGTTGGCATCAGTCTCTGAAATTTATGCAATTTGTGATTACGATTGACGGATAAGTTATTTTCACAAGGGATATGTCTACAGATATGTGTATGTAAGGTAGGTACTTAAGTTCAAATAAGGAACCAAGTCAAATATAAAAGATCAGCTATAATGTTTGTTTCATGAGGGCACATTTCCTTTCACTGAATCACATAAGATTTGACATCTTAAAATGCAGTTATTGTGCGTGAAGCTGGCTTTAGATTTTAATTTGACTATTTTCTCAGGGCTCGTTCCCACATCTACAAGAGTTAAAAGTGGATTTATCCAGAAGGATGGAGATATGGCATAGGCATCTTCATGTTGAAGAATTCATCTACAAGCTTAGAGTTCTTAAGCTTTATCATGTCTCGGAGGAATCTGCAATATCCATTTGTCATTTGGTTCAGAGTTTAACCAACTTGAAAAAGCTGGTTGTATGCAAATCTTATCTAGAAGACCTGAGCATCAATGTAGAAGCCATAGAAGGTCCGAGTTATGAGCGAAAAGCAATATTACCTTCTTCAAGATTTTTTCAACATTTGGATACTCTAGAAGTGTCACATTGTGGTGGGTTATCGCCAAAAGTAACATTACCTTTTTCGAGATATTTTCAACATCTAAAGGCTCTAGATGTGTCAAATTGTGATGGGTCATCAAATATGTTCACACCAACAATAGTTGGAAATTTGGTGGAACTCACAAAATTGAGGATAAGTAATTGTGAAATGTTGACAAAAGTCATTAGTGATGAGGGAAGTAAGGAGAGGCAGGAAGTAGCTTTCAAACAATTGAAGTATATGGAGCTTGATCGGTTGACAAGTTTGAGATGTTTTAGCTCAGGTGGTTACACTTTGATATTCCCTCTCTTGGAAGATGTCATTGTGACTAGATGCCCCAATGTGAAGTTCTTCTCTGAGGGTCTAATAGAGGCACCAAAACTGGAGAGAGTATGGGTATCAAGAGAAGAGTGGTTTTGGAAGGAAGACCTCAACATCACCATCCAAAATATGTTTGCTTAAAAGGTTTGCATAAATAACCAAATTTTGTGCATTTTCTAACAGAGTAACTTCTTTTTGCTAGCTTGAAGTTTACGTTTAATGGTGCCTATTTTGATACTGTGGTTGTAAGGGAGCAGCGAGGTAGAGAAATAAAGTTGGGGGTCCGAGACGGTTGTAATGGGAAGGATCTGCAATTAAGACTTCGCACCAGCATTTCATCACAAACTCTAGATGGGCGGGAGACTGTGGAAAGCCCTAGGGTGCTGCCTTTGCTATGGCGTCAAAACGTGGTCAATCCACCAAAGTTGGGGCAACTTTGGAGCAAAGATTTTCAGGCAACATCGCGCTTCAATTCTCTAAGCGCTTCAATTCTCTAAATCATCTGACACTTTATAATTGCGGCAACTCAAGACATGCTTTTGCTCCATCCATGGCTTGGTGTCTTGCTAGTCTTGAAATAATGGAAACAAAGGAGTGAGGTCAGATGGAAGGAGTGATAGCAGAGGACAAATGACAGGGAAGTGCAATAGATAAGAATACATTCTCAAATATTCTTTTGATGGAGCTGGATTGCTTGTCTAATTTGATTAGTTTCATATCGGGAAAGGATCCTATGCTCAAATGCCCCAGATTATAAAATAGCTAACTGTTGTTCAGTGTCCCAAGATGAGAAGTTTGACTGGGCAATTTTTATTGGAGAATGACCACTGCGCCCCTTCACTTTCACTCCCCTGGTCAGTTGTAATCATTGCCCAATGCTTCTGTTTTTTTCTTATGCCAATGCTTTTGTTTGTAAGTATAACTTGCAAATGCACTTCAAGATATCTTTTTCTAGGCTATAAGGCATTGTAGTTCAGTGTCCGCAACCAATTTTTGGCCCCAAAAAAAAAAAAATTTTCAATGCACAGTTGTACCCTAATCATCGTCCCAATCAATAAAATTACAAATCAAAAATTAGTTTTATCGAACAAGCTAAATGAAAACAAATTGCAAGTTCAACTTGAGGCAAACAAATTTGAGAGTTCTTACCTTGTATAATGTTGCGTTTTGAAAAAAAGGATAGACAACTGGAGAGAGATTTATATGGAGAGAAATTGTAGGAATTAGAGAAATTGGTCTTTGTCATGACCTTATCTTGGGTGTGTTGAGAAAAGCTCATAATAAATTTTGAAGTCGACAAAATTATCCATGTGTGTCTTGTAAGTTTGATAAGTACTTTGAAGTATCTTTAATTCAGGAAAATACTTTTGGAAGAGAAGTCTATATGACTTAATATGTTACTTCATGGATATCATCAAGACTTTGTATAAATATTCAGACTGCAGATTCTAGGCTAAATATCATTAGATTGTGGAATTTACTTCAGGCAAAACAGATTTAGACTCTATAATGAAGATGAAATTCTTTAGACTCAGAGAACTATTTATGTTCCCTTTTAGACACAAGTTCAGAATGTATATAACAACTATTGATTTGGCTCTAGTTTCATAAACCAACATTGTAATGCAAAACACCTCAATTGATTGGCAATCAACCTCAAGACAAGTCAATTTCTTAGTACAACGACCTTTATTTTTGGAAACCAAGACTTTGATTGTAGGGGCGACCAATATCGATATAGATTCAGATTTTGTCACTCAATGACTATTCAATCTTCTTGATACAGATCTATCCAGGGTAGATTGGAAGATGTTTCATCTTCTAGACACTATCCAACGGCTCGATTGGAAGTGGAGGAGTATAAAAGGAGACCAAGGTGCCGAGGAGAAGAGATGAGATAGAGTCTAGAATTAAGAATTTCAAAGTCTGAGAGAACTTCAATCCTACATACTTATCTTTCTTGGGCTACAAATTGTGATATTAATGAAATACTAAAAGAGTGATTGAGTGAGATAGTGAGGCCTATCATGCACAGAGTATTATCACTCATTATTGTAATCTCTTATTGATAATCTAATGAAATCTAGTTAGAAGGCTATAAGCATGAAAGAGATGACGTAACCTTGATCAAAACTGAAGCACTATAAGTCTCGTGTGCAAATTCTCTTATCTCTAAACTCTTGTCATTTATTCTTTTATAGTTTATTACACACTAGTAATCTAGTTTTGATCTCAATTCAGGCTTTGAACTTTGCACTCTAGTTCAAATTTGGATATTAATTTCTTTAATTTTGCTTTAAAATTGTTCAGTGTTGTTAGAATAACATATTCACCCCCCTTAGGTAATATTTGCTAGCTCCAATGATTGGTATTAGAGCTTGCTGCTCACTATTTTGAAGTGTCATATTTCTTCTGAGTTAACAATGTGTCATGGCTAGCAATTATGCCTTAGATATTATCAAAGGACAAAGTAACACAAGACCTCCCTACTTTGATAGGAAAGAATACAACATATGGAAAATCAAGATGAAAGCATTCATCAGATTGACAAAACCTTTGATATGGGATATTTAGAAAGGAGTTAATCCTACCTCATCCTCTTCTTGATCTTCAATAGGAGATAACAACACATGCACAATAGCTACCCTATGTCACACTGAAAAAGCCAAGAGAGAAACTTTAGATGCAAAAGCCATCTACTCTTTATATTGTGTTCTATCTCCCATCAAATATAACGAAGTTTCATCTTGTGAAATAGCAAAAGAAATATGGGACAGGCTTCACGTGACTTTTGAAGGAATTGACAAAGTCAAAGAAACCAAAATCAACATACTTCTTTGTCAACATGGGTCATTCAAAATGAAGTTAGGAGAATCTATTGCTGAAATGTTTAGCAGATTCACACATTGTGAATGGACCATAGCATATCAAGGAAATCTAATTTTAGGATCAATGAAATCGAACTAGTTGCTGCGAGGACTCTCGAAAGATGGGAATAGTGTCTAACCCTCCATTCAAAAACTCAAAGAATCATGCCACCATTTGTTAATGAACTTATTGGGACACTTCAATCGGTTGAAGTTGAATAGCCCAATGATTAAGATGATTCAAAAGGTAAGAAATCCATTGTCATAAAATCTAACATAGATTTTGATGAAACATATTCAGAAAATGATAAAGACGATGAAGAGCTAACTCTCTTAATAAAGAAATCTAGGAAATTGAACAAGAAAGAGAAAGTTTTAAGGGAAAAAGCCATTGAAACAAGCTGAGCAAAAGAAGACAATCAATGAAGGAGGAACAAGTAATGATGTGATCTGTTTTGAATGCAGGAAACGTGGACATATCAAGCTAAATTGTCCACTCTTAAAGAAAAAGAAAGGAAAGTTTGAGAAATTCAAGAAGGCTTTAAATGTAGAGACATGGAATGATACTAAGTGTGAAGAAAGCAATGAGAAATATGCCAACATTTGTTCAATGTCACATTTAAACAAAGATTCAGATTCATATTCAAGTTCGGACTTAGACAAAGAAATTGAGGTATCTAAAAAGAAAATGAACATATGGTACTTGGATAGCAAGTACTCAAGGCATATGACAGGAGATTTAAGCATATTCATTAAGCTCACAAAACAAAATGGAGGAAGTGTGTCATTTGGTGGAATCAACAAAGGAAAATCATAGGTAAAGGAACTGTTTAAATTGAAAGCCTTGTTATCAATGATGTCTCTTTGGTTAGTGGTCTCAAGTACAATCTTAAAGCATAAGTTGACTATGCAATATAGGTTTCAAGACAAGCTTTCAAGAGGACATGTGTTTTGGCCGAAACAAAGACTACTCACAATCCTTCAATAGATGCAAACATGGTACCATTTACCTATTGACACCTAATTTTTAGCCGATGTGTTATTAAAGGTAAAAAAATCGAGAATGGATTTTCCAATTGTGACAAGGCCTGTTTCTTGAACAAAAGTGTCAATTTTTATTTCTTTTCTTTTAGATTGTCATCTTTAGGAAATTTCCTAGTCATTTTCATTCAAAACCCGAAAAGTCAAATTGTTGACTTTTGGGTTGACAACCCTTTGACCAAAAGTTAAACCCCCAAGTCAAAAATTGCTTTTTCACATAACAAGGTTTCTTTTAGCCTCAATTTGATTTTAGTATAATTTTTTTTTTTGCAAAAATTGATTAAGAACCTTGTTTTCTAAAATTTTCAGTTTTAAGTTCAAAATTGACCAAAAATAAAATTACTTTCACTCTATTCGTATTTTTGCTTAGTTCATTTTATGACATTTGATCTACAAGTCATTACCCATTCAATTGTTCGACCAATTTTAAGATCGGGCATGTCAAAATAAGAATTCTCATTCTTAGCCCTAATTAGGGGGTTTGAATTGATTCTACATGATTTGCGAGCGGACACTTCTATTCCACTCATTTTTGTGGGATAAGTCCGAATCTAGGGTCAATTTTGGGGAATTTACTCGGGAACCTTTTAATTTGAAGGATTTAGCTTGCTTTAACCTATAAAAACCAACCTAATGAACTCTATTAATGAAATTCAAGTTGACCCATTTGAGATTAAGGTTTAATTTCAAGAATTAAGGTCCAATTTCACCCTTAGACCCCTATTTAATTTTAGCATAAAAGTTACGCCATCAATTCAAGGTCAATTTGAGTGCAATAAGTCATCTTAGTTATGGGTAATTAATTCGATAGATGTATTGCAATTTAATTGAATTAAATTATAATCAATTTTCATTTTTGGTTAGACAATTGCATGAAATTGTTCAAATTTGACTGGTATGTCCAATTGCATGTGCCCATGTCATAGGTCCAATATTCTTCATTATACTTAGATAATTAGGCCAATAGAAATTTACCGGAGTGCGTTTACATTGTTTCATTGGCTTAATTTCATCAAAATTGGAATGTTTCTTTTTAAATTAGCCCATTTTAGTATACAATAGGACAATTTTTTTTTTAAACAATTGGACCTCTAGGAGGACCAAATTGCATCAGAAGGAAAAAGGAGAGGTTGAACTGGTCTTCGACCATTCATCGGTGGAGGAGGCCGTTTCATGCCTCTTCCTACTGGTTCACGGTGGCCGGCGGCCACTATGAGGTGGCCTGCCTTGTGGCCAATGTTCTTGTGCAATCATTTTTCGGAAACTATAAATTCACCCTTAATTTTTGCAAAATTACGGAAGTACCCCGTTAGGTGACAATGGAAAGGGGTAAGTTCCGTGCAATTGAAAAAGGGAAAGAACGAATACCTTTCCTCCATGCTTCATGTAGATCGAGCAAGTAGATTGCACGTAGATATACATGTGGACTGCATGTAGATGTACATGCAGCACGCACATCGAACACTTGTACTCTTATCCACGAGTTTTTGGCACGTAGAGAATGAGAACTTCCTTCAAAGGACGACCATCACTTACTCAAGCCACAACTAGACAGAGTTTGATCCATGAACAGGGCGGGGCCTAGTCCGTAATCTAGACGTGCCCTGGTTTGTTATCGGCACATGACCTTGTCCGCGACTGGGCCTAACTCTGATCCATGCCAGCACTTTATTTACTTCTCTATAAAAATTGTTGGGACACTATCTGTTCTTCGTATTTTGATTAATCTTTCTTTCATCCCACTATCCGACTAGTTCATACTGCTATATTCTAAAGTACAGTTATGCTCCTGCTGGTAAGTGAGGTTGAATGATGGGGTGTCATAATTTTGGAACTACATGTCAATCTTGGCTGATCTTGTTTAGTTAAAACCTGGACGTCAATTGAGTTCATGCGCATATTGAGTAGCCTTTGAAATGTTCACAATTTAACTAAATTACATGCTTCGTTTTTGTACATTTGTATATTATTGTGATATCTCCAAAGCGGTCTTACTGAATATCATTACATGAAAACGAATCTTCTCAAGAAACTTCCTGAAATTAATTCTCTATTATAAAAGAAAATTCAAAAAGCTACTAGTCAATGACACTTAACTCAGCATAGTCGAACTGCAAGCGCAGAAAGAAAACAAAGAAAACTCCAAAAAATAAATAAATTCCATAACATATATGAAAGATCTGTTTTCACAAGTAGTGTGCTTTAGTTCAGCAGAAATGCAGATGGAATTTCAGCGATGATCGCTTCATTTCGCAAGAATAAAGCTGGAGAATCCAAAGTATTTTTTTTTTCATCATGATCGGTGAGATCATGATATAGCACAGTCTATTACTTTCGTAGGGAGCTGTGGGACGTGAGGTTTGGCAAGACGATATTGTCATGCCAAATTCGATAGTTGACATCAATTCATCTTGATCCCATGGTCGAGATTTTTTTGCCATCCATCAATTGACAGCAGGTTTCTTTTATCCAACGGCTAGAATCGTGCACATCTTTGCTGCCCAAACAAGCACGGCACCATAAAAAAGCCCATTGCCTTGTTATATCAATTTTTGTCTATTAAATCTGTGCATCCGTGCTCTTACTCTTTTTCCAGAATAGCGACATTCAAAAGATGTTGTGGATACCTAAACCACGCACAGTATACTTTATCAGGATTGGTTCAGTAAAATGGGCTTTGCATCCTATGGAGACACGCATATAAATGAAGTATGAAAAAGGAAAAGTGAAAACATTAATAATGTTTTGTATTCCATCTATTAATGTTTTCATATATTAGTTTGACTATCAAACCGGGAAAAGAAAAACACGCTACCAAGTTTAGTCATATCACTGACATAAAATTTGTGTAAATATGGGCTGTCATGCCAAGTGCAAATTAATTGAAACTTTTAAACAATACAATCAAACTCTAAAACTTATCTTAAAAATATCAATTAATTCTCATTTTCTCCTCCATTTTGAACAACCAAAATTCATTATGATCTTTCCAATTAATTTTTATTTCAGTGAAGATTGATGTGGCCCCAAATTAATGCTGACTTGGTGCGCCAGTCAACACAAAACCTAGGATCTGCCAACTCTGCATAGCCAACCTTGGCGAGGCTAACCCTCGTCGGTGGTGACGAGCAGTGCGACACCACTAAATGAAAGTGAGAGGTGGCTACTCTTAACCCTCGCCGTCACCTGAACAAGGTAAGAGTGGCCCTTACCCAAGAGGTAGGCATGGCTACAATGTTGGCTCCTCTCTCTCTCTCAATATTTTCTACAGGTTTTTGGGCTATTTGCTGATATTGCACCCGCTTGGCGTTATATTGACACTACATTTTCAGAAAATATTTAAATGTGGCCTTGTTATAGGATGTTCTAGAGTCATCATTGACGGAACTAACTAATTACACTTGTTTAATAAATTTTAGAATTTGATTGTACTTACAATAAAAAAAAATTATAGTTTCTCTTGCACTTATCCCTATTTCATATAAAATCATTCTATAGACTAAAAAATCATAGTATCTTTTTCATTTACGTGTGATAAAGTCACATGAAATCAAGAATTGGATATATATTTGTACTGCCAAACCTATGAGATGGATGTCATATGATTAAAAGATACATAGTCCAAGTTACTTTGTGGATTCTCCCTGGACGAGCTACAGATGTAAAGAGATTGTGTACTATTAAATTATGAACTAATGTGTATTTACGAAACACTTGGTGTAATCGATATGTCTAAATATATGACAAATCTTGTCTGCTCCTAAACAATATTAGATTTTTCTTTCAATATTATATCATTTTTTTATTTGCAAATGTGGTGTATCCAAATTTATCTTTCTTGTACATTAGATTATACTTTTTCGTTTGTTGGACAGAGTAAGCATACTGTGACATTTTTGGCTAGATCATACTCAAATTTCTAAGGGCCTATTCGGTAACACTCCAATTACTCTCTATTTCTCTTTTTATGTTTCCTAGAACAAAAAAAGAACAGAAATCCGTTTGATAACATTAGCTAATCTTTCTATTACTTGGAACAGATCAGTGGCTTTGGAGTAGATTTGGAATAGAAAATAGAAATAGAAAAAAATTACTTCTTTATTCCTGAGAACAATTTCTGAAATGAAGTCATTTTTTTTCCTTTTCTTCTTCTTTCTCCTCTAGCTGGTGGTCATCAAGTGATGGCCGGCAACCTTGTCGACACCTTGCTATGGTTAGGCAAGGCTCAATCTCGCCTGACCATGGTGTCACGCCTCGGACCCCTTTGTCCCAAGCCTTGGGCACGCAACACCCCTCGAGGTCATTATTTTGTGATGTTCCAAGAGGCATCGCTTACCCATCCTTCTTATCTTTAAATTAAACGCATGTGGAAGTGTATGCAATCATTTCCCAATCAATAACAACAATTGGATAGCAAGGAAAATACGTAGACAAAATGCACTTCATATATATATATGCATCATTAGCAAATCTGTCATGCCCCGCCCTTGAGCTCGCGACAACCCCAATTCACTTGAGGTCTAACTATACGATGTTCCAGGCACTGTCGTCGACCAATTCATTTTATCTTATAATTAAGCACATGCGGAAGCGAACAAAACTCATCAATTAGAAACAACAAGATAGTAGCAATAACAACAGAGGAAAGACAAAAACACTATTTTATTTATCTGTAAGGTTAGCTCGAACAACAGCACATATATACACTATAGTGAAAAGCTAAGGCCTACTCAAAAAGGGATTGGCATGGTTAACCTAACACTATACAAGTGGGGGAAGGGCTCGTCAAAAAGGGGAATAGGCCACAACTGCCTACTCGCTGTCCTTTGAGGGATCAGTCTCTCCAATCGTCGGGTCGGAGATCTTGCCATCAGGGGGATCCAAGTCATGGGATCCCAGACCTCCTTGGTCAGCCCCACAGGAGAGATCGGTCCATCAAAACCTCAGAGGGGACCATATAGAATGCCTCATATCCGAATGAACCATGCCTTAAAGACGTGAGGCGCATAATGGTCTCTTGACCCCTCATCCACCCATACCGAAGTCACATGGTGCTCATACACAAAATTGCGGCCCGGGGTGGGCTGCGTGGTAATAGTGGTGCTCATACACAAAATTGCGGCCCGGGGTGGGCCGCGTGGTAACGGTGGTGCTCATGTCCATGGGGACGCTGAACCGCATCGGGTACTGCGTCATCTAGGGTCTTGAAAATTGTTAACTTCAAAGGGTTGAGACAAACTCAGCAAGTTAAAGCCCTAAACCTCGGTTAGGAACTTCGCTCACTTTGGGATAGTTTAACATACAACCTAACCCATCAACCACAACCACCACACCTCAGAGAAACGATAACAGAAGACAGTTTAATAAACAGACGCAACCACAGGTGACCCTACCTAGCCTTAGCACATGTAACATGCAGAAATTATCATTTAAATCATCACGACATTAAGAGGTATGCAAATAATCAGAGTATTGCACATAGCTTTCTCATGTCTCAATATCCACACATGCTCCGATTATTATGACCCCCTAGGCTACGGCACAACCTTATGGTTGGCGGTCAACTGGCTGAAGCCAGGCATCGTCCTTCTTTTATGCACAGTTACGTCATGAGCTATCCCCCCCACCGACAGCATTCCCGAAGGAGCATAGATTTGGCCTCTACCTCGACTTCGCAACCGACTCCCGTTAGGCATCCGACCGAAGTCAAGCGACCAAAAGGCCACGGCACAGCCCTGAAGGATTGGCGGTCATCCGGCAATGCTAGGCTCCCCTCTTAATGTAACCATGCAACACATCATTAAGCGATTCATTCTTATCTTTGCTCTGTCGTGAATGCACACACAGTTCGTGCTCACACAACATGCTATCACAGTTGACACACGTATAATGTCATGCAACAATAATTGATAATCACGTACAATAGTACAGTCCAACCACTCATGAAAATTGCGACAAACCAAAACTCAATTCCAACCAATCAACAACCATGTACACCCCTTATTTCTCGGGAAAAATCGACAATCAACACTTCAACATGCCTTAACAATCAGGAACGCTTCAATTTAAGACTATAATTCGCTTCTATATGAATAGTGCTGCGTGAACAGTACTCGTAAACAATAATCGTGAACAGTAACTATTCATAAATTAAATAAATAATAATAAATCTTAAACTTAACCATGGTTACTAAATTTAACCTAACTAGGGTTAATTAACTCTAATAAATCATAAACTTAACCATGGTTACTAAATTTAACCTAACTAGGGTTAATTAACTCAACCGTGGTTAACTAAACTAACCTTAGTTACTTTACCCCTAACCATAGTTACTTTAATTACTAACCATGGTTACTTTAATTACTAACTATAGTTACTTTAATCTAACCATAGTCAACCCTAATTTAATCAGCCACAATTAACAAACTAACCAATCATTAACCGACACAGTTTAATCTAATTAAACTAACCTAAGCAAGATTAACCCCTAACTAAGGATTAGGAAATTAACTCACTTGGTTCAGAAATCCGGCGACACTGGCGCGAAGGTAACAGCTAGGGCTACGCGGGGTTAGCTTGGGGATGGCGACGGACAACGGTCGAAACCAGCCAAAACAGCGTTGGAGCACTGTTTAGGCGGAAAGGTAGCAGCAGCTGCTGGGCGGCCGAACGGGCTACCAGCGGGGACCAGGGGCGGTCGGCGGTGAGTGGCTAGCCTCCGGACATTGGCAGCTCCATGCTGGACGGTGGCAGCAGCTTCAACGGTGGTGGCAAGGGCAGTTTCCGACAGTGGATAGCAAGGACGGCAGAAGAAAGAAGAGAAAATGAAGAGAAAAGGGAGGGAGAGAAAGGCTGAGGTTTGATGGTTGAGATGGGGGAAAGGAGGAGAGCGAATGGGCTGGAGAACTTGATCAAGAAGCCAAGGCAAGTGGCTAGCCCACTTGCTTCAAGAGCCAATAAAAAACAAGCAAAAACAAGCCAAACAAATTGGGCCACCAAAGGAAAAAGGCCAAGAAGAGAAACTCATGGGCTGAGAAGGGAGGAGAGATTGGGCCAGCTTGAGCCCCTCTTGGGCTGGGTTGAATGGGCGCAAGGCCCATTGGACTGCTCGTCTTGGGCCGGCCCACTTGCGGGCACGAAACCCTGTCCAAAATTTCCTTTTCCGACACTTTAAAGCCCAACGGAAAATCCAAGAATAAATGAGGTGACGTCCAAATAAATAGTCCTCACATCCCTGAGAAGTCGGCTCTCAAAATTGGATAAAAAATCGGGGCTAAATTGAGTCGATTGCGACTATAGTACAATTTGGACTATCGAGCGCCCTTTTAGGACTTTTCCTCACATTCAACCCGTGGTCAACCATTCTTTGATCCACAATTACGCCAATTCTTGAGTCAAGGACGTCTCTCAATTGTCATGTGATCCCGGGGGGTCAATTGATAATCCCAAGTATAAGACGAAAATGATTCGGTTTAGCGTCGTTCGTAATTCGTAACGAAGTCGTGTGGAAATCACTTGCAATCTGACTTCGTACTTCTGCCGATCGATTTATTTCCATTTCTCTAATAGTCTATTACTAGAAGATATCGTTCCCGCCCAGGTCCTCTTGGTCGAAAGATTCGTTCCTATTCGAAATTGCGAGTTGTACACGTATTACTTCTTATCGGCGCCTCCCTATAATCTGTTATCCCTAGAACGCGTAGTTCGGAATATTTGTACTGACCAAGAATTCGATCAACATTGCCATTTTATAAAATCCCAAAATGGGGTTGATTTTTAGGATGTTACAAATCGAAAGTCAAATTATTACAAGCCCGCTACAATGGGCCTCTTCTGATTAAACCAAAAGGGGTCAGGGGTTAGTCCTAACTCCTATATCTATGAGGATGACTTTCAAAAACTGGTTATCCCACTTAAGGCTGATGCGCTATGGTTCGAGCTTGGGATCATAGTCGAGATCTGACTTGAGGTCATTCATGGAACTATTGGGTGGATCCACCACTATGGGATCTAATGAGGCTCCATCAAGGCCACCCGATGGTTCCTTAACTCACGGAGAGGACCAAAGAGATCCCCACCAAACCACACGTACCAAGCCATAAAGTGATGGGGAACCAAATTTTCGAGACCCTCGTTGATCCACACAGTCGTAATATACTTCTCGTACACAGTGTCACCCCCTAGTACCACGAACTCTACCATCTCCACATATTGGTCCATGTGTACATCGAAGCGAAAAAATGAATATTCATACTTAAAGGCATGAAAAGAGTTAAACAATAACAAATGAGTAAAACTTAATAAGTAAATTGCCTAATTCTTGTATAGGAGGATGCCTCATATTGAAAACATGCCAAACATTGGACTTAATATGTTGATGACAGATCAATAGTAAAGCCTTTACTTTGCCTTATCTATGAATATGAAAGAGGATCTCAATTCCTACATTGCACATATAATTCAAGAACACAATTTATATCACATAATCATGCACAACTGCATCTTCAATCTCTCACACTTGATCCGATTACTACTACCGCTAGCGGCCACAATAGAACCCCCGTCGGCAATAACCCTTCCTTGCAACTAAATAGACAATCGACAAAGCATACTAATTCTCAAACCCCGAAACCCAAGCAAATCATGAGCAAACCATACATAATTAGTACAAGAAATCTCTCTTCCTAGAACAAGCAAAATCAATCTCATTAGCAACCTATACAAATCAAACACCAACAATCTACAACAAGTACACTCAAGAACCCGACTCATGCCTTGAACCATGAAGAACAACGTCCAAGTCAAAGGGTTAGATGATCTACTTACAAAACCGGTTTAAGAACTATGGAGCAATGATGAACGAATGAACGAATGGTGGCACAATGGTGAGTGGTGGTGACGCGATAGTGGTGGTGGTGATGGTGATGTAGGATGGTGACGATGGTGAGCGATGGTGTTGTCAGTGGTGGTAGCCGAGAGAGATGAGAGGGCGAGAGAGATAGAGAACATGAGAGAGAGTGAGGGAGAGAAGTAAGATATGAGAGAATGGGAGAAATGAGAGAATGAGATAGAAATTGGAAGCTTTCTACTTTGAGCTCGCTTGCAAGAGACCAATAATGCACTTGACATCATGATCTCTGAGCCTAATCTAGGCTAGGTCTTCTATGAAATCCTCCCTCCCTGCAAGTGCAATGACAAGAGGCTTTCTTGCAAGTTTTCCCTTCAAGTCTCTCCTTTAGGTCATCATAGGCTACCAATGAAGCTAGATGGTTTAAGTTGGAAGCCAACCAAGAAGACTAACTAGCTCTATTCCTCTTCCTCCTCCTTCAAAGTGGCTCCCAACTCCCCTCCTTGCAATACCAAAAATCAAGTTTCTTCCCAATTAGCTTCTAGAAGATGCTTTAATGAGGCTACATGAAGAGCAAGTCTTAACTTAGGTCCTAAAAGCATAGTGCACTATTCATGTACATGTTCATTATGAGAAAACTTCCAAATACCATCAATGGGCTTGACTTGGGCTTGACTTGGGCTTGGACTTGGATAAGACAAGGTTTCATGGGCTTCTTTCTCTCTCTTTGGGTGCAAATCTCCATTGGGCTTCTAAAGATTGGCCCACTTCCACTTGTCCAAAGATTATGGGTTTAATGATAATTAATGAGACTAATTAAGCGTTCTAAAATGATTATCCCTTTATTATCCAAAAATCGACACCCGTAACTGGATCGTGATTCATGACTAAAATCAATTGAAAGTAGCTTTAACACGGCCTATATAAATGGGGTGATTTGAGGGGCTTCACACATGCGACTTATGCTTGATTTGAAATCAATTCACGTTGGAGCCTGTTCAATTAATGGATGACCCTCATTTGTCATATAATTGTGCAATACTAATTGCTTACCCTAAAGTACACGGTCATGCGGAATCAGTTTAGGGTCGTTTGCAATTAGTATTATAACCATGCGGAATCACCCACAATCCAGCTATATAACTTATACCGAACCAATCTATAACCATTCAATAAGGGCCTGTTTGGTAACACTATCGGGAACAACTGATTCCGTTCTTTTGTTCCTGGGAATAGATTTGAAACAGAAATCCGTTTGGTAAATTTTTTGTTCCTGGGAATAGATTTGGAGTAGAATCGAGAATAAAAAAAAAGTTGCTTCTCACTCTTGGGAACAATTTTGAAAATTAATTTTTTCCTCTCTTTTATCTATTTTCTTTTTTCCCTTCCCTTTTTTTTTCTTCTTCCTCCTCCCAACCCATTGCCACTCCATCACCGCCCCATCGCCACCCCTAGGCCGCCGCTGCCGAGCGGCCAGGCGAGTTCCGGCGAGCTCGCCGAAGCATTGTCAGGCTATGGTGAAGTCTGGCAAGCTCGTCGAAGGCTCGCCTGGCCATCGGCGAGGCTCAGTCTCGCACAAATTTGCGAGGCCGAGCCTTGCCGGTGGCCAGGTGAGGCTTGCTTAGCTTGGTGAAGCTTGAGCTCACCCAGGTGGCATGGGCCGAGCCTCGCCTTGGCTGGCGAGGCCGGGCCTCATCGGTGGCTAGGTGAGCCTCGCCTCGCCTCGCCGCGCCCAAATTTGGGGAGGCGAGCCTTGCTCAGCCACTAGAGAGGCTTGGCCTTGCACCGCTTGGATGAGGTCGAGCCTCGCTCGCCACCTGCGAGCTTGCCGGACCTCGCCCGGCCCGGTGAGGAGGCTCCGGCGAGCTCGTCGAACCTCGCTTGGCTGCTCGTCGCCCACCATTGGTGGCAGCGGCCAAGATGAAGACGGAGAGAAAAGAGAAAAAGAAAGAGATAAAAGAAAAAAAGAAAATTATAACAAAAGTATAACAAAAAGTACTACAAATTAAAAGAATAAAAGAATCCTAAACTCTTACTAAACGCATTTCTATTCTCGAAATAAAAATTTTAAACAGTTTATTGAACACGTTAAATAGTTAGAAATTATTCTCGGGAGCAGAATAAAAAAAATATTTATGATCAGAAATTGTAACATCTTGAATTTCGACCCATTCAGGGATAGATGAAATGGTTATTTTATTAATGCACTGTTAGTTACGTTTACTCTGAGTTGGCCCCTCACGAGTTAACTAATTGTTCGGCAAGGCAATTAAGGATAGGTACGCGTACGACTAGTGAATTTAATCAGGGATAGGCCGCTCAACCATAAGGATCAAAGAGTAATAATACTACACTGTGGCAGGCCAATTAGCGAACGGAAATAAATCGATTCGGCAAAAATATGAGGTCGGATTGCGGGTGATTCCGCACGACTTTGATATTAATTGTGAACGACGTTAAACCGATTTCCTTTTGGCCCTGTACTCAGTGTGAGCAATTAACCCCTCGTGATTACATGACAATCGAGGATCGCCCTGATTTAAATGCACGATCGTGGATTGAAAAGCTATCAACCACAGGTCAAACGCGCGAGAACCCCTAAACGCCGCCCGAAAGTTAGGTCGTACTAAAGTCGCGATTGATTGATTTTAACCACGAATTTCAATATGATATCGGGTATTGAACTTTTAAAGATGTCGAGACTAAAATATTGGACGTTGCCTCATTGATTCTTGAATTTATCGGTAAGCCCGAAATTATTGGAAAAAGGATTCAACGGGCCGAGTTTTGGAGCCAAATATTTGGGAATTTGTGCTTCAGGGATAAAAAAGACTGAATTGCCCCTTTCTAGAAGTTTGTGTAGACTTGTCTTGTTCTCCTTTCTTTTGTTTTTTTCTTCTTTTTCCCTTCCTTCTCCCGCACGTTTTCTCTCCCCCTCCCTTTTCTCTCTCTTCCCCTCACGTTTCCCCCTTTCTGCAGCACTTCCCCCCTTGTCCCCATCTTTTCTCTCTTTTCCCCATTGACTTGTCAACCCTCTTCTTCTCTTTCTCTTCTTTTCCCACTTGTTTGACAACCCCATGTGGGTGTGTCTCCCTCTCTCTCTCTCTCTTTGCGCAAAGACACGTTTGTCCCCCTCTTCCCCTGCAGCTTCTTCTTCTTCTTTTTCTTCTTCTTCTTCTTCTTCTTCTTCCTTGTTGGCCGACATCCCTGGTGGCTGCTGCTACTACTATCATCGACCACCGCCGCAGCTCCACCGCCCCTGCTCTTCGCTGTCCGCCGGCCTTGAGTCGAATCGGCCCCGCCCAGCTGCACCGTTCCTCTCCTCTCTCCTCTATCCGAGTGCCGCTATTGCCCATTTCCGCTTCCGTCACCGGAGCAAGGCTGCCGCCTCGCCGTCGCTCGGTCACCATCGCCCTTCGCCCGACCACCCCGAACCGAGCTACTGCTGCCCTCTATCCTTCTTCTTCCTCTCGGTTTTGGCCGAACTAGATCTGGTCAGCCGACCGCCTGGACGTCGGAGCAGCGAGCTGCTGCCTCACCGTCATCCCTCTACCCTGGCCGCCGCTCGCCGTCCACCCAGACCTCGCCGGAGCCACACCAGCCTGCTGTCGCTCCATGAAACTTACTGTACCGCCTCTCCTTTCCCTCTCTCGGTTCTGTCCAACCTTCGCCGGAGCCGCCGCTTGGTCGCTGGAGCTGCTGGCTGCTGTCCGGAGTCGCTGGACCGCCCACCAGCCAGCCCCGTGTCGCCATAGCCGCCAGTTCCTCCGTGTCCCAGCTTTTCGTCGCATGGACAGCTGCCCTCGGCCAAGATCCGGCCCCGTGGCGCCTCGTCTCGACGCGCCGGAGGTTCCAAGGCGTTCCCCTCGCCGCCGCCGTCGCGCCTGTGTCGTCGGAATCGCTAAACCGTGAGTTGATTTCCTAATCCCTTAGTTAGGGGTTAATCTTGCTTAGGAGTAGTTTAATTAGTTTAATTATTGATTAGTGCTTTGGATGATGATTATTAGTGTTTTAATACTATTTAATTAAGCTTTGCTTAGTGTTAATCATGGTTAGTATTAATAAATATTACTATTATTTTTGGAATAAATAACAATTTATTATTTTCGAAATTATTAATTAATTAAATTAATTTATAATTTCGAATTATTATTATTAATATTGTTATTAATTTTGTGGGAAAATTACTATGATCTAATTTTCTAATGTCAATAGCATTCATGTACTACGTTATCAAATGACATTGATTTATTAAAGAATGATTTTATTAAATGAAATTATTTGGGTTGGATAATTAATTATTGGATTGGAAAATAATTATAAGTATTTTGTGGGAGTAAATTATTTTATGGGAACAATCGACTATAGCATACTTCTTAAATGAGTATTGTTGAGTATAATTATAGTTTATACTTATTTTGGGATAATCGAGTATTGATGGGAATAGTTGATTGTCGTAGTTGTGAGGACACATGCTTATTTATTATTGAAGATTGAGACGTGTGGTTGGACACCATATTTATTGAGGTATGTGATGATTTTGGGAAAAGTATGCAAGTAATGTGATGTTGATTGGTCGGAATTGATTGTCAGACTGAGACTTGAGCTGCTGATTGTTGCAACTTTCGTGAATGATTGGACTATTGCTATTGTACGTGACTGCTGGATACTACTGCATGACATTATATGTGTGTTAACTGCAATAGCATGTTGCATGAGCACGAACGGTATGTGCATTCACGACAGAGCAAAGAAAAGAACAGATTGTTTGATGATGTGTTGCATGGTCACATTAAGAGGAGAGCCTGGTGCTGCCGGTAGACCGCCAACCCTTGGGGTTGTGCCGTGGCCTTTTGGTTGTCCTAACTTCGGTCGGTTGCGGAGTCGCGGTAGAGGTAGACCCATGCTCCTTAGGGAATGCCGTCGATGGGGGATAGCCTGTGACGTCGCCGTGCCTCATGGGGGAGGACGATGACTGGTCTACGACCAGTTGACCACCAACTATAAGGTTGTGCCGTGGCCTTGGGGGTCGTAATAATTGGAGCATGTGTGGGTGTGAGATATGAGAAAGCTGTGTGCAATGCTCTAATTATTCGCATGCCTCTTAATGTCGTGATGATTGAAATGACAGTTCCTGCAGGTTGTGTGTGCCAAGGCCAGGTAGGGTTGCTTGTGTTTGCATCTGCTTATTGAACTGTCGTCTGATAATGCTGCTTGAGGTGTGGTATGTGTTGTTTGCCGGAACTAGGTTGCATGATTAGACTACCCTTGAGGTGAGCGAAATTCCTAATCGAGGCTTAGGATTTTGACTTACTGAGATTTTATCTCACTAGTTGTTGAATAACCATTTTCAGGTTCGTAGGATGGAGGATCGACGTGTGTTTCGGCTTGTGGCCGTTTTTGAAGGGAGTAGATTAACCTTGGCTTGTTGGTTTCATTGGCTCGATAGGAAGATGCCCGTGGTAAAGGCTTGTACTTGTGAATTTCCTAGGGTTAATCAGTAAATAAATAAAGCGGCACTTTGGAATGTGTTTTTGTAGGGTTTTCCTGCTATCCCTGCTTTTGTAATTGGCTGGGGATTGTGATTCGCTTCCGCATGCGTTTAATTAAAAGATAAAAATAACGGTTGGCGACGGATCCTGGGGAGTCGCAAATCAAATGATTGCAAGAGAACATGGGTTGTCGCGGACTCGAGGGTCGGGTCGTGACAGAAATTGTTCTTGGGAGTAGAATCGTTACCAAACAGGCCATAATTGACTTGTGACGGTGTAAGATTGTCCTACATCGATCCTTATGGTCGTGTTGTCTTTCCATGGTCGACTTCTCTAGTTGAGCACATTTCAATCTTCAGTGGCCTTTCCCAATTGGATAGTTGACTCAAGAACAATCCTTGAATTGATTCATGGTCTATTTCCACTATCAGCACATCGATACTTTATACCATTCCTCGTGTCTAAGATAAGGGTTCAAATTGAGGATTGTCACAATGGTGATGTTGGCTTTGCCATGGCCGGGCAAAGCTGACCTTGATTTGGCTAGTGAGGCTGTTGACCTCACCAAGCCACGGCGAAGCCGACGGCTCTTGTCTGTGGCCAGTCATTAGCCATCGCCGAAGTCGAATGACTTGCTAGATGAGGAAGAAGAAGAAAAGAAAAAGAAGAAAATAAAAGAAAAAGAAAATCTCACAAAATTATTAGAAACTAAAAGAAATTCTACTTCACAAAAAAAATTAAGGGTCATACCAAATGCATTCTTATCATTTTTCTATTTTGGGAATAAAAAATTTCTACAGTCACCAAATGTGTTTGAATGCTTAGAAACTCATTAAGGGAATAAAATCATAAAAAAACTATTTCCGAGCAAAAATTATTTCCAGGAACGAACAGAATGATTACCAGACGTACCCTTAGTGATTGTCAAATAACTTCTTTCTATTTTAGCATCTAAGATTGTTAACACTTAAAAATCAATTGTTATGTTCTCAACACTAATTTCAAATAGACCTTTTTATTTTTGTCGAAGAAAAATAAACCAAAATGCACATTAAATGGTACATTTGTGTAGATTTGAAGAAGGCTCTTTCAATAGAGTGGTGGGTGTGGCCTTCAATTTGAAACTACTTTGAATTGGAGACATAACCGGATCAGGAATTTTTCACATACAATCAAGCACTTAACCCATGCAACTTTCTCTCAATGCGGGTGTTTTATTTCATTTAGCCGTAAAACGATATAAACATATTGTTGATAAGCTAAAAGGCAAGCAAAGCAAGGCGAACGAATGAACTGCTTCCTTCAATTGTTACTTTCTTACAAAAAGCTTTGATGTTTAAGACACGACTTTAAGATGTTAAGAACATACAAAAGAACCTTTTAGGTCAATTGAGCACCCAGAATCCTCAGAGAAGTGCCAAATCTGAGGGATTCTCGCCAAGATGGAAGTAGGGAATCGAAATTAGCACCAAAAAAGAGTCTTCTTTGCCATTGCTTCGCCACTGATGAATAAAGAAGGCATAATTAGGAATCCTGGTTCATATCAATGCTGTGAATGTCCTAGAGTGACCCTCCCAATGTTAGAGGCTCATGAAAGTAATCGATCTTAACCCGCAATGTAAAAAAGCATTTTCAAACAAATGACTGCCATCAATTGCAATTTCAGGTTAGTACTCAATTCAAGTGACTGTCCATCCTTTCACTTAGATAGTGATGAAGCAGCTTGTCGAGGATATCCAAGTGAATGGATAGTCTCGACCTAATTACAGTCTTTACTACTGTTCTTTCTTCTTTTTTCCCGGTTCCGCATTACTCCTCTGTTGGCATGCCCCGCAATCACTTCAAGAAAACTAGCACGTCATATAGTTCTCAACGCAAACCAAATCAACCAGGGAAAACCCAATATTGAGGCAAGATTAGATAGAGATCGTAATCGAACTTGAGATATGGCAGTGATGGATTTTGGGCACGAGATTGTACCATTTTCTTAAAATGAGACTGTTCCATCATCAATTTGAAGAAGGGATGCTCATAATCAAATTCATTGGCTCAGGAGTAGTGAGAGGCATCGAAGGAGTAGGATCACAAAATACCGGCTGCAGAATGGGTCTTTCCACGTTTAGACTGTTTGTTCCCGCCTGGAGTTAAAATACAACTTTTAAGAGACATTATCAGTGCGAATGTTTCTTTAATTGACTATGAAGATCTTCAGCATAGAACTCATGTCATGCCATAACTAGCTTCGAGTTTCACACAAACAACGTAAATCAAGTTCCTACTTGCTCTACTGAAAATGTAGACTTTGAACACAATATCATCCCAATCAAATTAGCTCGAACACGCAGACATTTCCTACACACAAGCGAGTTCCTCTCACAAATGCGATCCAATCAGAAGAGAGCATCACCCCACGTGGATAGCTCCTAGCTTCACCGGCCATGATATGTCTGAATGCTTGAGAGTTGCCATCTCCTTGATTTTCAGAATGTGCTGCATTATGAACCTACGAGGACCATTCTGCCCATACACATGTTTGAACATCCCGCGTTTGGTAAAGAAAGACTGGGGAAGCATTCCCTTATTCAAGCAAGCAAGCAAAATGTAGGTTGATATGGTAGCTTTAGTCACTCCAATCAACAGTCTTAACAGGGCAAAAGTCAAAATGTCAAATCTCTGCTCTTAGAACTAGCATGAGGGGTAGGGAGGATCTTTGCCTTTCTAAAGAGATGGGAATGAACAAATCCAAGGAAAACGCTAGGTAGTTTCCTACAGAAATCCAATCAGCTTAAGAAAAAAGCCAAAATAGTAATGAATTTTCAATCTTACCACAATATTTTGTTTAACATAAGATGGCTATATCACCACCTTGAAAAGGGATATTCCGAGTCAAATTTGCTGGCCAATTAAAGACTACGGAGAGGCCGCGAACTGGTGGGACCACCAAAAGCCTGCTCAGAATGACCCGCTTTGCATGTAGACTGTCCAATCCCTTCTGTTCTTAAAAATAATGAAATGTTTAGATGTTGCCACTTTGAACTTTTCATTAGTTGAATTACTCGCCATGAAAAGATTTAGCGCAGAATGGAAGTTAATACAGTGATGGAAATCATGATTTAGATAAGTTCACCAATGAAAAATTCGCTTTGCTTCACCTTAGAAGCTGTAACTACTTAATCACAATAAGCATTGCCGAAATCATTACCCTATCAGTCAACATAAATAAGCTTATCGGAAAGTTCCTCAAGTACTTGAAAACAAACTAACAAAGGAGAGAGCGATGTAAGAAGAAACATGACTTCTGAAAAGATAAGTCAAACCTTCGAGATCTTGCGATGTGCAGCTTGGACTCAGTTGAGAACATGGTGAATGTGGTTCGACCCTCATTTTTCGATGAGGAGCGAAATCCTCTGACTCTTCAGCTTCAACAACATCCCCTCTCTTCGGCGAAATAAATCCACTCCCGAGGTTCGATATGCTGCTTAACAAATAATCGATCTCTGAAGCACTGTTATTGAATATAATCACGTGAGAAGTGGAGGTCCCTTTATATTTGAAAACTACGATGACCAATGGAGTAACATTCCACAACCAAACCATCCCGTTTTTATGCTTTTCATCTCCTATAGTCCATGTCAAACTGCCCGGGACCCTGAGTATCATCAAGCTTAGAGATCCTTTCCACATCTTCTTAAGAATTTTTTCAGAATTCCCTATTAAGAAAAACCCAAAAGTTTTAGGTCCAGGACTCTAGTTGATTGAAGTTAGATCGAAAGTGTAGGGAAAAAGGGAAGAACACAGAAAATTTTGCGTTCTGTAACATAGTCACCGGGCAAGTAAGGCTAGAGAGACCCGACATTATTGTCCACACCACCTTTAGCCAGTCAATCCTGAATTCTAGGTTGTTATATTATGATGGTTCATCCATGATGAGGTGTGTCCAAGGGGCACCATTTACTCTAATGAGATGTGTGTCTGAGAGACACCTTTTGAAAATGTGTGAGAGGTTATCTTTTGAGAGAGGTTTAAATAGTTTCTGGAGATGATCGTCAAGTGGTGGTTGACAGAAAAATAAAAAGGAATGTTCAGTAGAAAACAACGTTCCTCTCTTTCTCTCTCTACACAAAAGAACAGCACACAAAAAGGGCTTTTTTCATTACTTTGAGAAGCAATTGGCATTAACGTTGGGGAATGGGAATACTTTCCTTGTGATTATCTGGACCAAGGTGAAGTCGTATTGTCCATCGTTCGCTGGTAATTTAACATACGTTCCTGGGTAATTTATTTGCTGTGCGTTGAAGAGGTTAGTCGTTTCTTCTACCAACTATTCTTCCAACATTGGTACTGGAGTCTAGTTATGATCTCTACCTTGTTTTTCCATCGAATTTTCTCGCTTGTTGTTTGATGTGGAGATCAAAAGGATGAACTTCATATCTTTTACATGTTCATTGCTTGAAAATTGCAGCATGAATCGTCGAAAACGAACCGGACACAAAGAATGAGTTTGAAGGATGAAGACAACCGCTTTGATTGGCCCTATTTCGACGATTTATTTTTTGCAAAAATGAGATTTGATCACATAGGGTGGAAGATCTTGTCAAGAAGAGCATAATGATGGGTAGCACGCTGTTGGACAATGCTAGATGTGCCCCCACACGTAGCTAGAAACTGTGGTGTGTGAGCGTCACGTGCCCCACGTGTCGCACTGCCCAGTGCGTGAGCTCCATGCACATGTTATCCGCAAGGCGACATTGATGTCATCGATGATGTCAGCAAAATCGTTGGTAATTGGCGTGCTGACATCCAATCGGCGTGTGGTTGGTGTCATCGTGTTCATATTGAAGTGCTCTATATTCTGTTGTAATTGTTTTATATGTTTGAGGCTTTTAAAGGTATAAAATTGTATACGAAACCCTAAATACGCGTATTTTTGGGTATAAGTGCAATGTTTATTCCTTTTAACTTGTATTTTCTTATGGTTTTAAAAATACAAAAGTTAGCCCACATGAAAATGACCACATATGAGTTGTGTAGAGCTTAGTTTGAAAATAGCATGTATATGGTTTAATGTGCTTACAATTTTCTAGTTCCAAGTAATCTCCAACAATGGCTAGAGATTCTTGATCTTTTTCATTATGTCTTGTATTCCACTTTTGATTGTAGTTGTTGCAAGATTGTTTTTGTACATTGGTTCATATCATGCTTTGCCTTTTGATATTTAATAGAAAATGTGATATTTACATGAGGTCATGTAGTTATTTTTTTTAGTAGAATTTCGTAGGTTGGTAGAATTCGAAAGAGTTTTCACCTAGAACTTAAAATTTGCACAAATTAAGCAAGTTAATGATAGTATAACAATTGTACACTAGAGCTGATTGAGAACAAGTGAACTTTCGTTTAGGTGTCTTTTGTTGAATTATCATTAAATTAGTTTGTTGTTACTGCAATTAAATATGTGTGTTAATGTGAAAATTGTGTTAGCATCAATTCTGATTTATTTTGTCAATTTGTAGTAGTAATTGATTATGGTTTCAGTATCTAAAACCATTGTGGCTAACCTCAATAAGTATGAGAAGCTGAATGATGACAATTATGATATTTGGTATCGAAAGGTTTAGTATATCCTTGAGGAGCAAGAGGTTTTGGAAATCTTCAACCACACCATGGATGAACTTAAGCATGGAACTTTAGGTCAGTATAGAAGAGATCAAGAAGCTTATCTAGCTTGGGAAAAGAAAAATAGCATTGCTTGTGTCACGCTCCGACTCTCGAGCTCGAGACAACTCCAATTCACTTGAGGTCTAAAACATACGACGTCCTAGGTACTGTCGTCGACCAGTTCGTTTTATCTTATAATTAAGCACATACGGAAGCGAAACAAACACCCATCCAACAACCAACATGGATAGCAGCAGAAATGCAACAGAAGGAAGGCAAGACCACTATTTTATTTATCTGCAAGGTTAGCCTAGACAACAACATATATATATACACGTCTCACTACAGGCGACATGCTAAGGCCTACACAAAAAGGGATTGGCCTCGCTAACCTATCGTTGTAAAAGTAGAGGAGGGTCCATCAAAAAGAGACTAGGTTACAGATGCCTAATCGCTATCCTTAGAAGGATCGGACTCGCTTGTTGTAGGGTTTGAGATCTTGCCATCAGGGAGATCGAGGTCCATTGGATCTCAGATCTTGTCAGTTGGCCCCATGGGGGGTACAGGCCCGTCAAAACCCCTTAGAGGACCATACAACATGTCCCCTAGCCTGATGTACCACGCCTTGAAGACGTGTGGCACGTAATGGTCTCTCGCTCCTTCGACCACCCATACAGTCGTCACATGGTGCTCATAAACAAAATCGCGGCTCGGGACAAGTCGTGTGGTGACGGTGGTGCTCATGTCAATCAGGATACCAAACTTCACCGGGTATGGCGTTATACTGAGGTCCAAAAAATGTTAACCATGACGGGGTGAGATAAATTCAGTAAGTCAAAATCCAAAGCCTTAGTTAGGAACTCTGCTCGCCTCGAGGGTAGTCTAAACATATAACCTAATAACAACAACCGACCAACTATAACGCTATTCTTGCCCTATCTAACATCATCTCAAAGAAGCGTTATCAGAAAGCAGTTCAATCACTAGGCGCAATCACAAGCAATCGTACCTTGTCTTGGCACACGCATCTTGCAAAAGAATACCATTTAAATCATGACAAGATCACAATGCATGCATATAATCAGAGCACTTCTCATAGCTTTCTCATGCCTCAATACCCACATGTACTCCAATTATTATGACCCCTTAGGCCACGACACAACCTTATGGTTAGCGGTGTATTGGTCCAAAACCAAGCATCATCCCCTTCGTGGGCATGGCTACGTCATAGGCCTCCCCCCCAGACGGCATTCCCAAAGGAGCATTGGTCTGGCTTCTACCGCGACTTAGCAAGTGACCACCGTTAGGCGACCAAATGGCCATGGCATAACCCCGAGGGATTGGCGGTCTTCCGGCATTGCCGGGCTTTTCTCTTAATGTGACCATGCAGCACAATCATCAATCAATTCATTCTTTCTATTCTCTGTTGTCAATGCAAACATTGATTCGTGCTCACGCGACATGCCCTTGCAGTTGTCATGCGTATAATGTAATGCAGCAATAATCGACATTCACGCAAAATAGTAACATCCCAACTTCTCTAGACATGACTATTCAGTAGTAGTTTAAAATGCAATACAACCATCAAATCCAATCAATGACAACCACGATACTCACGTAGTGTGGTTACGGACAACTCCCAACCACTTGTTTCAATAATCAGTGATAATCGACCACGTGCTTCTATGACTAATAATAATCAATTATTCTTAACAAATATCTAATCGTCACCGCCCAAGGATAAACCAAGATTATTCTCGAAAAACTCATATAAAAAGGGTATATAATCCAATAATTCATTACTCCAGTAAATCCCATAATCCCCATAAAATACTTATCATTTTCACAAAAATCCTATAAATATGTATTCCTCCCTAAAGTTTCATTTCTGAAGACCTTTCTTTGACAAACCAATATTCCTCGATAACATAGTAAATAATTACAATTGACATTAGAAAATAGGCCCTAGTAATTTTTCCCACAAAATTACTCAATTAAATTCATTTCCAATAAATAATCATAATTAATTAATTTCCCCCAAAAAATAATTAATATTCAGAAATAAATAATAATTCGAAATTTTAATTAATTAATTAATTCCGAAAATAATAATAATTTCACAAATAATAAGAATATTTATTTATTACTAACCATAGTTACTTTAATCAAACTACGCTTAATTAACCCAACAGAGGTTACTTTATTCAACCACGGTTAATGAATCTGACCGCATTTATTTTAACCAACTACGGTTACTTTAATCTAACCACGGTAACTTTAATCTAACCAAGGTAAATTAATCTAACCATAGTTAACACTAAGCAAGATTAACCAATTAATATAATGCTAATCACCCACACAAAAAGCATAAACCAAGGTTAAGCTAATTAAATTACTCCTAAGCAAGATTAACCCCTAACTAAGGGATTAGGAAATTAACTCATGGGTTCAAAGATTCCGACGACGCCGGAGAGACGGCGAGGGCGAGGGCTACTCGGGGTTAGCTCGGGAACAACGACCGTTTCCGACGAAACATCGTTGGAGCTATTTTTCGCGAGAAAAGGGTAACAGTGGCTACTGGTGCTGGAACGGGTCACCGGCGATGATAGGTGGTGGACAGCTAGACTCTGGACGATGGCGGCTGCACATTGGATGGTGGCAGCAGCTTTGGCGAAAAGTAGCAAGGTGACGGCAATAGTGAACAGCAAAGGGGTAGGGGAAAAGTGAAGAAAGTGAGGGAAAAAGGGAAAGCAAAAGAGAGAGAGTGGCTGCCCAAGACTTGTCCAAGAAGCCAAGGCAAGTTGCAAGCCCACTTGCATCCAAAACCAATGACAACCAAGCAAAAATAAGCAGTTAGGACCACACAATAAAAGCTTCTAGAAAAAAGGGCCCATGGGCAGAGGAGAGGAAGGGAAATGGGCCAACTTGGACCCACATTGGGCTGGTCTTGATGGGCACAAGGCCCATTGGGCCGTCGGTCTTGGGCTGGCCCTCTCATGGGCCCAAATTCCAAGTCCAAATTTTCCTTTTTCGACAATTTAAAACCCCTCACAAAACTCGAGAACAAATGAGACGACGTCCAAATATCTATTCATGACATCACTGAGAAGTCAGTACCCAAAATCAGATTAAAATTCGAGGCTAAATTGAATCAATTGCGACCGTAGTACATTTAGACTATCAGGCGCCCCTTTAGGGTTTTTCCTCACGTTTGACCCATGGTCGATAGTTTTTCGATTAAGCAATTTCTTGAACTAGGGATGACCCTCAATTGTCATGTGGTCTCGGGGGTTCAACTAATAATCCCGAGTACAAGACAAAAATGAATCAGTTTAACGTTGTTTGTAGCTCGTACCGAAGTCGTGCAGAATCACCAGTCATCTGGCTTCGTACTTCTGCCAAATTGATTTATTTTCGTTCTCTTAATAGTATAGTACTAGATGGCATTGTTCCTGCTCGGACTATTATGGTCGAGTGGTTCGTTCCTGATCGGAATTGCGGATTGTACACGTATCGTTCCTATTGGTGCCTTCTTATAGTCCGTTATTCTATGAATGATTAGTTTGGAATATTTGTACTGACCAAGCATTTGATCAATATCGCTATTTTATAAAATCCCAAAATATGGCCGAATTTCAGAATGTTACAGCTTGCATTACGTTGTTGAGTTGTATGTAAGATAATCGGGGTAAGTACACTAGGAGTGCCAATACTTTCGTACGGCGCTCACTTTGGTACCAAAACTTTTTTTTTCGCTCACTTAAGTGCCACAAGTTTGAAAAAACGTTCACTTGAGTGCCACTCCACCGAAAAAGCTGACATGGCCGCCGGAAAACAATATTTTAATATTTTCATTAATTTTTTTGATATTTATGCTTTTTTTTTTAGGGCCGGCAAGGGCCACTGTTGACCCTCGCTGGTTGCAGAATCCTCGCCGTCGGCCGCGAAGGCCTTGGTTGAGGCCATTGCGGCCTCCCCACGGCTGCCGAGGGCCGCCTAGCCCTCACCGTAGCCGCTGCGGGTGAGACCGTTGGGTCCTCGCCAATCGTTGGCGAGGCCGTAACGGTCCTCGGCAACCGCGGGGAAGCCGAACGGCCTCACCCAAGGCTTTCACCACCGACGGCGAGGGGACCATCGCCCAATTTGGGCAAGGGTTCCGCAGTTGGTGAGGGTCAACGGTGGCGCTCGCCAGCCCTAAAAAATAAAGCAAAAAAAAAAAAAAAAAAATCAATTAAAATATTAAAATATTGTTTTCCGGCGGCCACTGTAACATCCTGAAATTCGAGCCCTTTAAGAGATGAATGAACGTTAATTTCGCCAATGCATTGTTGGTTGATCTCACTCGGAACTGATCACTCCTGAGATATTGACCTTGAGGGGAAAGTCTAATGAGGACAGAACTCGTGCGACTAAAGAACTTGACCTTGGAAAACGACTCGACCGTGAGACTTGCGTAAGGACGATCTTGTAGTTATGCAGGCCGATTTCAGGGATGACTAGAAGTCAATTCGCGGACAGAAATAATGGGACGACGGGTGATTCCGTCTACTGTTATCGAACCCGCGAATGGCCCTATGTCGATCTTTGGTAATCGTGTACTTTGAAATAAGAATCGATCCTTCGCAATTTCATGTAGTCAAGGACGTCCATGTGTCGAGAAGTCTTGAACGTGAATTGACACGAATCGGTTACGCGTGAATCCTCAAAGCCGCCTGTCAGTCTGAGTAGTATCAAAATGGCATTCGGGCGAACTTGACATGGCATGAGAATCTAGTATTGGACTTCGAATTTTCGGGAACGTCCGGGACGGACTTTTGGACGATGCTTCTTAGACAGTCGATAGTGCCAGTTAAGCCGAGTATTTGGAAAAGAGACTTACGGACCGAGGAAACGAGCCTACGAGGACGTGGGCCGGACAAGAACAGTGTGGGCCTCACGCCCAAGGTGGGACAGCCGCCATGGAAGGCCCGAGGCAGGCAAGTGAGCCCGTTGGGTCAAACCGACAATTTACCCTCCCGAACCCGTTGTCTAAACTTGAGTCGATTCGAGCCCAACAAATTCCCGAGCCCGTTCCTATTCATTTTCCGACCTGTTTCCTAGGTCCGCCTTTCATTTTCAGCCCAAGGGCACATTGGGAAATGTGCAAGGTGGAAATGTCCAAAATGCCATTGGATATTTTGAAGAAAAGTCAAAAGGAAGAGAGAGAAGATGATGTCATGTTTTTGGGACTTGAGCCAAGCAATTAATGCCCTTAATTGGCCTATCTTCAGCCTCACTTCACTCTCTCTCTCTCCTCTTCATCTTCTCCAAAACCGCACCACTTCTCTCCTTAGTTTCCCTTCCTTCCTTCAGTTTTTTAGTTCTGACCTTTCACCGAAAATCGAGTTGTTCATTGCCTTCCCGTTTGAATTACGGCCCGTGCCACCCGCCGTTGTGTTCAGAAGATGAAAACTGTTCAGATAGCGTCGGCTGTTCGCCGAACGAAGTCTCGGCCGTCCCGTACGGCCGCCGGAAGTTGCTGCTCGCCGGACTGCCACTGTTCCGCCTTTTCCCCTATTTTTCTCCCATTCCAGCCAAACCACCGCCCATACCAGCCACAAGTGGTTCCCCCTCGACCCCCGGGTGCTGCCGGTTGCCGGCCCGCCACTCGCTGGAGCTCCGGCCAGCCCATTTTCCTCCGGTCAGCCACTTTCCTCCCGTGCGCCGCTTTTCGAGTTGAGAGATTTCGAGTTTGTTGCTTTGCTTTGTTCTCGCCCGGGACCGCCTTGGATCACTGTGGTAGAGGTCCCCGGGTGTCGGGTTCGTTGCCGCTGCCGCGCCCGTGTCGCCGGTCCGCTTAACGGGTGAGTTTAGCCCCTAATCCCTATTTAGTGCCTAAACTTGCTTAGGGTTGGTTAGTTAGTGTTAATTTTGGTTTAAGGGGTTTAATTAAGTTGTATTAGCCCTAAGATAGGTGGTTAGATAGATGGCTAAGATTAGATTAGCTTAATTTTGCTTATTAAGCTTAATTGTGCTTAATTTAGGATTAATTGTGTTTATGTGATAATTAAGCATGATTTGCTTAAATTGGTTGATTAATTGTTTTAATTAATATTTTGTTTAATTTCTGGATTAAATGTTTTAATTAATTGAATTTCGGTAAAATAACTGTTCATAATTACTGTTCACGGCACTGTTCATGCAGAAGCTAATTTTTGTCTAAATTTGATGTGCTCTTGATTGTTGTGATTAATTGAAGTGCCGATTATTAATTATACTCGTGATTGATGGTGAAATGCTTGAATGCCGGTTGAATTGAATTTTGGAATTGGCGAGTGATAACGCATGACATATTGCGTGGGTTATTTGAAATGGCATGTCGCATGAGCATGAGTGCATGAGCGATGTTGCATTCACGAACAAGCAAAAGCAAAGACAAGAATGAACTGTTTGCTGATGTGTTGCATGGTCAGATTAAAGTTGATAGCCTGGTTGAGCCGGATGACCGCCAATCCCCATTGGGGTTGTGCCGTGACCATTGGGAAGCCTGACAGTGGTCAGATGCGGGGCTGCTGCAGTGAGCGGGCCCCATGCTCCATAGGTAATGCCGTCGATGGGAGACAGCCCGTGACGTCGCCGTGCCTTATGGGGGAGGACAATGCCTGGTCTTCGACCGGTAGACCACCAACCATAAGGTTGTGCCGTGGCCCTAGTGGTCGTAATAATCGGAGCATATGTGTGGATGTGAGGCATGAGAAAGTTGTGTGAGATGCTCTGATTATTCGCATGCTCTTAATGTCGTGATGATCGCATTAATTATGGTACGCACGCATGAGTTGACAGTCGTGCAGGGTGTGGCAATGGCCAGGTGAGATCGCTTGTGATGCGATTCGCATGTGATTGATGAACTATTTCATCTAACGGCCATGTGCTTTGCTTGCATTGTATGAGATTTGACGTGTAGGGTATGGCAGACCGGGTAAGGTTGCATGCGAACCGAATGTGATTGTTGGTTGTCCTTGTCTGTTGTTGGCTGTTGTTTGGTTTTGGTTGTTTGTTATTGGGTTGAGTGAGGGGTGGTTTTGGAGAGATACCTCGAGTTGAGTTGGCGTACTAACCGGGGCTTAGGGGGAGAACTCGCTGAGATTTTATCTCAACCCGTCGTGGTTAACCATTTTTAGGCCCCTAGAATGGCGTACCCGCAATGGAGGATCCTGCCTCGCTCCTCCAGTGATCGACCCGACGGAGATTGAGGCCGACGGGTCCGAGTGATGATAGTGCTGAACCTGAGGGTTCTTCTTGTTTAATTGGATTAGCCTAGTTTCTATTTGATTTGGCTTAGAGGATGGATAGGCCCTTTTTGTCGGGCTTGTAATTCGGAAAACAATCCTCCATTGGTTAATCCAGTAAATTGAATAATTGAGTAGTTGCTTGTTGTTCTTGCTTGTTCATCCCTCTCCCCCGTTTGATTGTATGTTTGTCTGGGGATGGTTCGTCTTCCGCTTGCGCATAATCAAAGATAAAATGAATGGTCGTCGATGGGTTCTGGGACGTCACTTTCAATTGACCAAGGTAATGTGGTTGCCGCGAGCTCGAGAGTTGGGGCGTGACAGCCACGTCAGCTTTTCCGACGGAGTGGCACTCAGGTGAACATTTTTTCAAACTTGTGACACTTAAGTGAGCGAAAAAAAAGTTTTTGCACCAAAGTGAGCGCCGTACGAAAGTATTGGCATTACTAGTGTCCTAACCACTAAGATAATCTCATGTGTGAGTTTGAAGGTTATGATAAAGCTCAAGCAACCTGGGTTAAGTTGAGGAGGCTCACCATTAACTTTGACACATACCAAAAGCACCCAAATCTAACGATGAGGTAGTATCTTTGGGACATGTCAAACATGATACATGAGCTGAAGTCGGCAGGTTATGCCCTTGTTAATGAACAATAAGTTCAGGCTGTTATAAGGTCTCTTCCTAATAGTTGGGAACATATGAAAATCAATATGACGCACAATAAGAATATTGTCACTTGTAATGATATAGCGCATCATTTGGAATTAGATGATGAACATCTAGAGCCTGTGAGATCCTCCACCCATGCTTATGTTTTGCTGAATTGGGTTTGCACAAAGTTTCGTATTTTAGGTGCAACAAGAACTATAAATTCAACAACAAAGGGAAGAAGATTGATGAGGCACCCAAAGGAGCAAAGACCCTTTGACACAAGAAGCATGATGGGAAGAAGAACAAGGACAAAATGAAGCGCTACAATTGTGACAAACTGGGTCACTTTGCTCGTAAATGCACCGAGTCAAAAGATGTACCACATTGCTCTATTATTTTAAGTAATGCCTTTGTTTCTAACACTATAATGCTTGCTGAATCTCATCCTATATGGATTGTAGACTTGAGAGCAACATACCACGTAGCTAGAGATCGAGGAACATTTGTGGAGTATCGTTTGATACAACCTATAAGAAGATAGATATATGTTGAAAATAATTCAAGAGTTGAAGTGAAGGGTATCGGCACATGTAAATTAACCTTATGAGGTGGTCGAAACTTATTGCTACATGATGTCCTCTATGCTTTAGATATTCGACGGAACTTGGTGCTGTAATTGTTCTTCTAAGCTTAGGTTATATATTGAATTTTCATGGTAATTGTATTGACATCTTATTTTGAACATTTTATTACGGTTCTAGTCATCTATTGGATGATTTTATGGTGTTAGCCATTGATTATGATATGTACAATGTTAATGTTAATAGTTGTTTTTCTTTAATTGCATATTCTAGTAATGTGGAGATTGATGCAAGTACTTAACATGTTAGACTAGGTCATACTGAGTTATAAATAATGCAATGCTTAGCAAAAGAAGACCCTTTAGGGACACTTGCTAATGTTGATCTACCTGTATTTGAATATTGTCTAGCGGAAAAACAATTAGAAAATCATTTGGTAAAGGAATTAGAGTTGAACTTCTATTTCAACTCATACATTTTAACATTTATGGTCCATTGAATGTGAGGGAAAGACATGGAGCCCCATTTTCATCACTTTTATAGATGACGTCACGCGTTTTGGTTATGTTTTTCTAATCTCCCATGAGTTTGAAGCATCGGATTGCTTTAGGCAATATATAGCTTCAGTAGAGAATAAGTTGAAAAAAACAATAAACACATTGAGAACTAATCATAGACATGTTTATTTATTTAAGCAATATAAGGCTCTTTGTGATGAAAAGAGAATTATAAGATAATTGACTATTCCTGGTACTCTACAACAAAATAGAGTTGCTAAGAGAAGGAGTAGAACCCTATTGAAAATAGTTAAGTCTATGATGGTGTAGGCAAACCTAGCTATCTCATATTGGATAGATGCGTTATTTGCTGTAGCCTATGTACTTAACCGTGTACCCTCTAAGTCAGTCACTTCCACCATTTATGAATTATGGACTAGTAGGAAACTAGACTTATTTAATTCATGACCTTGGGGGGTGCAGCACATGTTGATGATTCTTACCATAAATATGGCAAATTAGGCTCCAAAAGAAACGTATTTTTATTAGATACTCTAAACACTCCAAAGAGTATGTGTTCATAGGTGAACAACGTGATGGAAGAATGACTGAAATGGAATCAAGAGATGTCACGTTCTTAGAGAATAGTTTTCCTAGTAGAGGTGAGATCAATAATGACTTCTAATTATATGAAATGGAAAATCCTGAAAATACACCTACTAATGTTGTAGAGGGAAATGAAGATTTACCTCAACATACAAGACACAGTAAGAGTGTTGCATTGCTTGGCAAACTGAATTCATAAGAAGTTCAATTGTGTAAAAGTAATTGTAAAAATGTTTGCCATTGTTGTTTGGAGATTGAAGGGAAAACATTTATGATTCTTGTACAAGACAATGCAAAGCCTAAGACAACTCAAAAGGCTCCCTCATCCCCTAATAAGAATAATTGAAAAGAGTTTTGGAAGATGAAATGGAGTTTATAAGGACAAACCACGTCTGAGACTTGGTTGATCTGCTACCCAATCGCAAGGTTATTAGAAATAAATGGGTTTTCAAAATCAAACGAAATGAGGATTGATCCATTGAAAAGTATACCATCTTGTTAGGTATAACCTTTCACAACAAGAGAGTATAGACTATCAGAAGGGCTCGTTTTGTGGTGAAAGATTATACTCAATAAGAGAGTATGGACTATGAGGAAACATTTTCACAAGTTGTAAGGTTTACCTCTATATGCCTTATCCTAGCCATTGCCGAATATTTGGACCTAGAATTACATCAAATGGATGTAAAGACAACATTTCTCGATGGAAAACTAGATGAAGAAATCTCTATAAAGCAAGCAATAGGTTTTGTAGCTGAATGTCAAGAGTGAAAAGTTCTCAAGCTTAATCGCTCAATATATAACATTAATCAATTATCTAGATAGTGGTATTTTCGTTTTCACCGAGCCATAATTTCTTTTGGATTCATGATCATCAAAGAAGATCATTGTGTGTATATCAAATAGTTCGAGGATAGATTTGTGATTTTATTACTTTATGTTGACGATATTCTATTAGTTGGGAATGACAAGGGTTTAGTTATAACTATAAAAGAATGGTTATCCTTCAATTTTGAAATGAAGAATACGGGAGAAGCTGCTTATATATTGGGAGTTAAGATTGAAAGAGATCGATCAAAGAAACTCTTTGTTATGTCACAAGAGTCTTATATAATGGAGATTCTTGAACGCTTGAACACTTCAATATGCAGCATTATAATCCCATTAATACCTCTGTCATGCAAGACGAAGGTTTGAGTACTAAGATGTATCCTAAGACTCTAGAGGAAAAGAAAAAAAATGCTCCTTATGCTAGTACGATTAGAAGTTTTATGTATGCTATGATGTGTATTTGACTCGACATATGTCATGCTATGGGGTTAGTGAACCAATACCACTCAAATTTTGGTCAAGCACACTGAAAAGTAGTTAAAAGGACCCTAAGATATATGAAAGACACCATAGACTATCGATTTTGTTATCAAGGAAATAATTTACACTTATTAGACTACTATGGTGATGATTGGGGAGGAGCGTAAATCGATGTCTGGCTATGTGTTCTTACTTGATGAAGGTGTAATTTCTTGGAATAGCAATAAAAAGACATGCACAACCCTATCTACAATGAAGACAGAATTTATTGCATATTCTACCGCGGTGCAAGAAGTATGGCTAAAACGTTTCTTGGAAAATTTAGCCATTGTTATTGAGGTTACAAGACCAGTGACAGTTCATTATGATAGTTAAGCAATCATTGCCTATATGAAAGATCCCAAGTATCATGATAGGACGAAGCACGTTGATGTAAATAATAATTTCATCAAAGATATAATAGCGAAGAAGGAAGTGGTTTTATAATATGTTTCAACCAACAAGATGGTTGCTGATTCATTCATGAAGGTTGTTTTCAGAGATGTGTTCTTAATCTATAGAATGTCTCTAGGGTTACGTAAAATGTAATATGTAATATTGTTGAGGATCATTGATTTATGTATATATGGAACATATGTATTGTACTTGTTTGTTTTTCAATGAATTGATGTTTCATTAATGAGTATAAATCCATTATGAGACTAGCACAAACACATAAATATTCTTGAAAAGTATGTCAACAAGTAAGGATTAACCCACTTACACGAGCAATCGCCTCAAGTACTATAGTTAGCACGTTGAAATGAGACATTATGTTATATAGTAAGTTTTGTATATAATATAATTTTACCTTGCCTTGATTGGAAGTAAGATGAGGTATGTATTTTGTGTGTGATAAGACCGAACATGATCGTTCCATAATCATGTATGTCTAAAGGAAGCTGAATGCGAGTACTTAATTGGACGTTGTAGAAAGCGAACTAATATAGTACTCGGGCTAAACATGAGTATGTAAAAAGTATGTGACTGTGTTTAGGTTAGAATCTGTATAGTGGTTATATTTAATAAATGACATACTCTTATAGAAAGAGAAATCTACTTTAGCATGTAATTTATATTACAAGTGTATTATACGATTAATAAAGGAGATGAGTAAAACTTATCCCTATTTACTCATTGTGTGAGTCTTTGAGGTAATTCATAATTTACCTCATTTTGTGCTCTATGCTACTTTTGACTATATTCTTAAAGTGATGGATTAATTGCCACTTTAGCATGCTATCAATGGTCATAAATAGATATGGCTTTATGGGATTTATCTAGTTAACAGTTATTCTGAAATGGAGAGAACATGAGTGCGCAGGAAGATTGTTGTTATTTCACATCTATCACGTGTATTTACCGATCAACTAATTGTAACGTCTTGAAATTCGAGCCATTTGAAGGATGAATGAATGTCAATTTCGTCAATGCATGGTTGGTTGATCTCACTCGGAACTGATTACTCTCGAGATACTGACCTTGAGGGGAAAGGTTAATGAGGATAGAACTCGTGTGACTAAAGAACTTGACCTTGGAAAACGACTCGATTGTGAGACTTGTGTAAGGACGATCCTATAGTTATGTAGGCCGATTTCAAGGACGAATCGAAGTCGATTCGCGGACAAAATATAATGGGACGATGGGTGATTCCGTTTACTATTATCAAGTTCGCGAACGACCCTATGTCGATCCTTGGTAATCGTGTACTTTGAAATAAGAATCTATCCTTCGCAATTTCACGTAGTCAAGGATGTCCATGTGTCGAGAAGTCTTAAACGTGATTTGGCATGAGTCGGTTACGCGTGAATTCTTGAAGCCGCCTGTCAGTTTGAGTTGTACCAAAATGGCATTCGGACGAAATTGACATGGCATGAGAATCCAAGATTGGACTTCGAGATTTTGGGAACATCCGGGACAGACTTTTGGACAACGCTTCTTCGACAGTCGACAGTGTCAGATGAGCCAAGTGTTTGGAAAAGGAATTTACGGACCGAGGAAACGAGCCTACGAGGACGTGGGCCGGGCAAGACCAATGTGGGCCTCACGCCCAAGGTGGGATAGCCACCGTGGTAGACCCGAGACAAGCAAGTGAGCCTGTTGGACCAAACCGACCAATCTACCCTTCTGAGCCCGTTGTCTAACCTTGAGTTGTTTCAAGCCCAACCAATTCCCGAGTTTGTTCCTATTCATTTTCTAGCCCGTTTCTTAGGTTTGCCCTTCATTTTTAGCCCAAGGGTAGATTGGGAAATGTACAAGGAGGAAATGACCATTTTGCCCCTAAATATTTTGAAGAAAAGACAAAAGAAGAGAGAGAAGATGATGTCATTTTCTTGGGAGTTGGGGCAAGCCATTTAATGGCCTTGATGAGGCTTATCTTCAGCCCTCATTTCACTCTCTCTCCTCCTTCTTCATCCCCTCCAAAAACCGCACACTTCTCTCCTTTGTTTTTCCTTCTGACCTTCCTCCAAAAAACCGAGTTGTTCATGCCCTTCCCATGCGAATCACTGCCTGTGCCACCCATCACCATGCTTAGGAGAGAGAATTCGTATTGTTCATGGTGGCCGTTCACCGGTCGGAGCCGCCAGCTGACCCGCCGGCTTGACCGCCTACTGTAGCAATAGTTATGTCTAGTTTCGCCTTTTCAGCCATTTTCCTTCCTTTCTGACCCCATCTCTGCCCATCCTAGCCACCAGCAGTTCCCCCTCGACCCCCAGGTGCCACTGGTTGCCGGAGCTCTGGCCAGCCCGTTTTAGCTCCAATCAGCCCTCCTCTTCAAGCAGTCAGTTTTTCAGAGTTGCAGTGAGAGAGCAGAGGTTGTTGTTGCTGTCCCAGGACTGCCTTGGATTGTCGTGGTAGAGGTCCTCGGGTGTCGCCTTTGTCGCCCCTGCCGCGTCCATGTCGCCGGCTTGCTTAACGGGTGAGTTTAACTCCTAATCCTTTATTAGTGCCTAAACTTGCTTAGGGTTGGTTTAGTTAGTGGTAATTTTGGTTTAAGGGGTTTAATTAAGTTGTATTAGCCCTAATATAGGTGGTTAGATAGATGGTTAAGATTAACTTAACTTAATCTTGATTAATTGTGCTACTTTATGCTTAATTGTTGCTTAAGTGTGTTTTATGCCTAATTAAGCATGATTTGCTTTAATTGATTGATTAATTGTTTTAATTAATGTTTTGTTTAATTTCTGAGTTTAATTTATTAATAATTGAATTCTGAAATTTACTGCTCACGATTATAGTTCATGGCACTGTTCATATGGAAGCTAATTTTTGTCTTAATTTGATGTGTTCTTGATTGTTGTGATTTATTGAAGTGCCGGTTGTTAATTATATTCATAAATAATGATGAAATGCATGATCGAAGACCAATTGGAATTGAAAGTGTTTGGTTTATTGAGTTATTCCCGAGAATTAGGAAATGCACGTGATTGTTGATTGGTTGAATTTGAAATTTTGGAATTTTTGATTGATACCGCATGACATATTGCGTGGGTTATCTGAAATGGTATGTCGCATGAGCATGAGCGATGCTGCATTCACGACAGAGTAAATATATAAATGAATTGCTTGATGATGTGTTGCATGATCACATTAAGAGAGGGAAGCTGGAAGACTGCCAATCCTTATGGGGTTGTGCCGTGGCCGTTTGGTCGCCTGACTTCGATTGGTTGCCTGGTAGGGAGGGGTTCTATGTGGGACTGCGGTAGTGGGCGGGTCCTATGCTCCTTCGGGACTGCCGTATTGGGAGCGAGCCCTTAATGTCGCCGTGCCTTGAGGTAAAGAGGACAAAGTTGGCTTGGCTAGGAACCGCCAACCATAAGGTTGTGCCGTGGCCTAGGGGGAGGGGTCGTAATAATCGGAGCATATGTGAATGTTGAGACATGAGAAAGTTGTGTACAATGCTCTGATTATTCGCATACTTTTAATGTCGTGATGATTGCGTTATTTATAGCATGCACGCACGAATTGACAATCGTGCAGGGTGGGGCAATAGCTAGGTGAGATCACTTGTGACGCAACTCGCATGTGATTGATGAACTGTATTATCTAAGAGCCATGTGCCTTGCTTGCATTATATGAGGTTTAACGTGCAGGGTATGGCATACCGGGTAAGGTTGCATGCGAACCGAATATTGATTATTGGTTGACCCTGGTTGTTGTTTGATTGCTGTTCTTGGTTGTTTGTTGTTGGGTTGAGTGAGGGGTGGTTTTGGAGAGATACCCTAAGTTGAGTTAGCGTATTAATCGGGGCTTAGGGGGAGAACTCGCTGAGATTTTATCTCACTAGTTATTATATAACCACTTTTAGGCACCTAGAATGGCGCACCTCCTCCAGTGATCGACCTGACGGAGCCTGAGTTCGATGGGTCCGAGTGACCGTGGTTCTGAACCCGAGGGTTCTTTTTGTATAGCTGGATTAACCTAGTTTCTTTTTGGTTTGGCTTAGAGGATGGATTGGCCCTTTTTGTCGGGCTTGTAAATCAGAAAACGATCCTCCGTTGGTTAATCCAGTAAAATGTATAAATGAGTAGTTGCTATTGTTCTGTTGTTCATCCCTCTATCCCTGATTGATTGGTTGATTGTTTGTTGGACTAGGGATGGTTCGTCTTCCGCTTGTGCATAATGAAAGATAAAATGAATGGTCGTCGACGAAACCTGGGATGTCGCTTTCTATCAACCAAGGGAGGGGTTGTTGCGTGCTCGGGGTTCGGGGCGTGACACTAATTATATCATCTTTTATAGTTTTGGATATAATTGTAAATACATGATTTTTTTTTTTTAGAATGGTCAAATATAGCTTTTGTGGGATAGGTATACTTGGACTAATGTGAAAAATATGTTTGGGGGTGTTGTGAGACAATAATTGTTTATTTTCTTTTGGGGTTGTAGCTATTATGTTATTCCTAATAGGTGCATTATTAGAGCTCTCAAGTATAGGTGTGCTCATTGATCGCATGGCTTTCTTGCCAATATGAATTATTTTTAAAGTAGATAAATGTTGAATGCCTTATATCCTTGATAGAGCATTGCCCATTATGTCCGAGTGAGAGATGTTATATCACGATGGTTTGTCAATGACGGGATGTGTCTAAGGAGCATCATTTGCTCTAATGGGATTTATGTCTAAGAGACACCTTTTGAAAATGTGTGAGAGGTTATTTTTAAGAGAGGTTTAAATAGTTTCTAAAGATAACTGTCAAGTAATGGTTGACAGAAATTAAAAAGGAACGTTTTGCAGAAAACAACATTCCTCTCTCTCTCTCTATAGAAAAGAGCAACGCACAAAAAGGGCTTTCTTCATTACTTTGAAAAACGATCGGCATTAACACTAAGAAACGGGAATATTTTCCTTGTAATTGTATCTAGACTAACGTGAAGTTGTATTATCCATTGTTTGCCGGTGATTCAACATACGTTTATGGTTAATTTATTTGTTGCATATCAAAGAGGTTTATCATTTATTCCGCCGATTATTCTTCCAACACAGGTAAAAGAACTGATTTTTATTTTGATTCATTAAAAATATACTCTTTTTCTTTTGAGTTAAGAAGCATAAAGTTTATTGAAAGCCAAGCTCATAGAAAGTTTTCCAATTCATGTACGCCACACGAAGAAACAACTATAAATCATGAGAGAAACCCCACTAAAACTTGAGAGCTGAATCATAAAATGTGGAACTAACGAGATTTCCAGATTCAAGGGTGTCGGAGAGAATGACCTTGAAGAAGTGAGGACTCTCAAGACGAGGTCCAGTTGCCATATCTGGCTTGACACCTCCACCTTCTCTCAGGTGTCACTTAAGAAGAAGGAGAAGGAGAAGGAGAAGGAGAAGGAGAAGAAAGGTGGTTCGTGAAATTTGCCTCTATTCTAGAGGCAATCTTCTTAAAGAAGACTCTTGCTGACGATATGATAAGGCTTTATAGTATTTATGTTTTGACTGATTGCGTACTATTTGGATAATTTTATAAGGCCTAATGAAATCCTAGAAAGCCCCAATTTTGTACTACAAATGAAAAAAGTCCTAACATCAATCCATATTAAAGAGGGCATAAGATGTCACACCCCACATTCTATAGGGACGAGGGAGTCACACAACTATCCTTTCTACACGAGGGACGCGGCCTCAAATTATACTCACTAGCTTCCAAAAGTTCCCGCGATAATGGTCTCGCTTTAATGACCACTAATTGAGAGACTTGAAAAATATAATAAGAAGAAATGAATGAGCTACGACTGCCCAGTAAGTAATACATTTCTTCTAAGTGAGTCAAACATTCACAAAACCAAATCACAACTCAGTTAACCCAAATCTAGAATTTAGTACACATACTAGATAAAATTAGGTTATATCGCTTTAACATAACCATATACCTATTAGAAAACACTTGTTTAATCAATAATATTATTACAAATATCAATGGCCAAATCCATTGATCAATCTCATCAATTCATATACCAATGGTCCATTCCATTGGTTAATCTCATGTTACATGTCAATAGCCTATTCCATTGATCCATTTATATACCACATGTCGATGGTCTATCCATCGACAAATCTTTTGCTTAATATCAAACCATGGTCACGATATAATGCTTGGTGACAAAGCGACCAAGATCCTCCCCTTAGCAAGGTCTCCACTTATTATAAACCGATGGCTCGGCCCACAAGGATATCCTAGACTAGTATGCGCATACCTACAAGCCCCTTATTGGGCTCACAACGATATTGAGCATGACCCGTCAATCTTAATCTCCATAAATCCACAACCAAAATCAGAAATCATCTCACAACTTAGGTTTAATAACCAAACCACATCTTTCACTATCGCAATTCAAATATCAATGGAGATCCATTGATTAATCTCTATTAAATCACACTTTATATATCACAATACATTTTCTAAACTATTTCAAACTTCACTTCGTAAATCAGCTCACAAATCAATATATAACCTTCCATAAATTATATTTAAAATCACGGACTTCTCATAAGTCTCTCCCAAAAGGTTTCTCAAACCCATTTGCAGGCAATCAATTTAGACCATAATCAAAGATAATATTTTCACATCTAATACACAAAATGTAGTGAGTGCTTGATCCAATTTATGCAACAAATATGCTTATTCACAGCTTATAATATGCCACATCTTTATTATTTTGAAGTCATAATTTACAAATTCTTAAAAGAAATAGTATCACTCACTTGGGAAAGCTGAAACCAACCTTTGCTAGTTACTCGAGTCGATGCACTCGAATTCCTCACAAGTAACCCAAAAATAATATTAAAAGACCGAATAAAACGATATTTTAATGAACGACTTGACTACACTATGCCTATTTGTCGATAAAATGACACATACGCACCAACGAAAAGCTCGCCTATAGTGGAAACCAATTGTTATCCGCTATGCGTAGCTTGCACTCTAAACTTCTTTGCGCCATAACTTCATTCACAGAATTCCATTTTAAGCCTAATTATAGTCTTTAGAAAGCCATTTTGAGATACCACAAGAACCCCAACTCAGCCGCCCCAAGACCTCACCGGAAATGACTGAAATTTTGCTCAAATTTTACTGTTCGGAACTCTATCCGGAATGCGCGCCAAACTTGAAAACTCTGCTCCGGGCAAATTGTAAGCTCAAATTGAGATCTGCAAAATACTTTAACTTTATAGCATCTTAAATTATCATTTCTATATAAATAGGCAGCTCCAAAAATCAGACTTCGCTGCATGAATCTCCAATAATTCCGAATTTCAAGCCCTAAATTCGAAACTACTCCAATTAAACGAATGAGAGGAGCGAGCACTTACCAAGCATTACAATACAACATTAAATTGGCTTGACAATTTATCTGGATCAAGAACGTGTGGAAAAATCTATCTTTCTTTCTCCATTTTCCTTCTCAGAAACGAGCCCCCTCTCTTCTCCTCTTTTCTTATTTTTGTCTGCTGCTTGCCCTCGCGTGAAATATCTAGAGAAGAGAAGAAGAAATATTGCTGAGTTTGTCTATTAAGACATGGGCTTGGGTTTAATGGGCTATTATTACATAAGAAGTTACATTTTAATGAAAATTTAGCCACCATTATCCAATTCCCATGAACTGGGGATTCTCCACGGTAACCGTTTCACGCGCATGTGTCGGGTAGAGTCTACTTACAAGATTATAAACCACATCCACTGTCTCTAGTTGGTGGAAACTTCCTCTAGCCGTTTTTATTGAGTTGATAACTTATAAATACAAATATTATGCACATTTATTTACGAGTAAATTAGCATGTGAATGATTTTCATATTTGTAACTCACCAATCAAAGGTGTGGTTGCAACACTTCCTCCAACTAGAAATGGAGTAAAACATGATCTCATGGATGGGACGACATTATTTGAAGTCTACCGTTGTTCTTCAAACTATGGATGAGATGAGCAGGATCATTCCCGTGGTGCTCCATAGTAATAGCAACCCTCTTCCCCAACCAAACCATGTCAAATTATCTCCTGAAGAGCAGGTTGATGTTGAATCATGCATGTGAAACCTTAAAAAGCGTCAAACATGAGAGATAAACCCCAGAGAAGGAATGTCGTAAACGTGTTGCACTTCTCATTGATACATCAAAAGGCAAAACTTCTAGTTTGCATCCCCGTCCGCGTAAATGAGTTCGGGAACTAAACACTAATCAAGCTATACAAAATGAACCCTTGGGTTCAACACCACCATTACTTAGACCCATCGGACTCAGGCTCCGTCGGGTCGATCATTGGAGGAGTGGGGGTAAGATCCTCCACTGTGGGTGTGCCATTCTAGGGGCCTAAAAGTGGTTATACAATAATCAATGAGATAAAATCTCAGCAAGTTCTCCCCCTAAGCCCCGGTTAGTACGCCAATTCAACCTGGGGTATCTCTCCAAAACCACCCCTCACTCAACCCAACAACCCACAACCAGCAAACAGCAGACCAAACAACAAACAGGGCAACCAACAATCATACAGTTGGTTCGCATGCAACCTTACCCGGTATGCCATATCCTGCACATCAAATCTCATACAATGCAAGCAAAGCACATGGCCGTTAGATGATACAATTCATCAATTACATGCGAATCGCGTCACAAGCGATCTCACCTCGCCATTGCCACACCCTACACGACTGTCAACTCATGCATGCTTGCCATAAATCATCACGACATTAAGAGCATGCGAATAATTAGAGCATCTCACACAGCTTTCTCATGTCTCACACCCACACATGCTCCGATTATTACGACCTCTCCTCCTGGGCCACGGCACAACCTTATGGTTGGCGGTTTTTGGTCAAGCCAGCTTCGTCCTCTTTACCTCAAGGCATGGCGACGTCAAGGGCTCACTCCTAAGACGGCATTCTCGAAGGAGCATAAGTCTCGCCCACTACTGTAGTCCCGCAACTGACAGAGACCCGAGACCCGCCCACTACCGTAGTCCCACAAAGTTAACCCCGCTTTGTCAGGCATCTGACCGAAGTCAGGTGACTAAACGGCCACGGCACAATCCCATAAGGATTGACCGTCTTCTGGGAACGCCGGGTTCCCTCTCTTAATGTGATTATGCAACACATCATCAAGCAATTCATTTATATCTTTTCTCTATCTTGAATGCAACATCACTCATGCTCATGCGACATGTCATTGCAAATAACCCACGCCGGTATCACTCGACAATTCCAAAATTCCAAATCCTACCAACACTCGATCACGCAACTCATCAATATTCACGAGTATAATTAACAACCAGCGCCTCAATAAATCAAAACAATCAAGAACACATCAAATTAAGACAAAATTTAGCTTCCACATGAATAGTGCCGTGAACAGTAATTGTGAATAGTAATCGTGAACAATGTTCGTCAATAGTAATCGTGAACAGTAATTTTCAGAAATTCAATTAATTAAAACATTTAATCTAGAAATTAAACAAAATATTAATTAAAATAACTAATCAAGAAGTTAAGCTAAACATGCTTAATTAATCACCTAAACCACAAATAAGCACATGAAACACAATTAGGTAATAATTAAGCACAATTAGCAAAATTAAACTAATCTAATCTTAACCATCTATCTAACCACCTATCTTAGCGCTAATACAACTTAATTAAACTTCCTAAACCAACATTAACACTAACTAACCCAACCCTGAGCAAGTTTAGGCACTAAATAGGGATTATGGGCTAAACTCACCCGTTAAGTGGGCCAGCAACACGAACGCGGTGGCGGCGATGAACCCGACACTCGGGACCTCTACCATAACGATCCAAGGTGGTCCCGGGGTCAAAACAGCAGCAACAAACTTGGATCCCCTCTGTAACACTGAAAAACTGACTGCTTGGAGAGGAAAGCGGCTGAACGGAGCTAACCGGAGTTTCGGTGAGCGGCGGGCCGGCGACCGACAGCACCAGGGGGTCGAGGGGGAATTGCTGGTGGCTGGTATGGGCAGAGATCGGGTCGGAAAGGAAGGAAAATGGCTGAAAAGGCGAAACTGGACAGAGTTGCCATTACAGTAGGCGGTCAGCAGCCAGCCTTTCAGTCGATCGGCGGGTCGGCCGGCGGCTCTAACCGATGAACGGCCGACGCCATCCATACGGAATTTCTATCTTGAACATGATGGCAGGTGGCATGGACCGTGATTTACACGGGAAGGGCATGAATAACTCATTTTTTCGGAGGAATGTCAGAATGAAAAACTGAAGGAAGGAAGGGAAACTAGGGAGAGAGTGTGTGCGGTTTTTGGAGGAGATGAAGGGGAGAGAGAGAGTGAAGTGAGGCTGAAGTCAAGGCCTCATCAAGACCAATTAATGGCTTGCCCAACTCTCCAAGCAAATGACATAATCTCCTCTCTCTTCTTTTGTCCTTTATTCAAAATATCCAATGGCAAAATGGTCATTTCCACCTTGCACATTTCCCAATCTTCCCTTGGGCTGAAAATGAAGGGCGGGCCTAAGAAATGGGCTAGAAAATGAATAGGAATGGGCTTGGGAATCGGTTGGGCTCGAAATGGCTTAAGGTTAGACAATGGACTTAGAAGGGTAAATGGTCGGTTGGGTCCAACAGGCACACTTGCTTGCCTCGGGCCTTCCATGGTGGCTGTCCCACCTTGGGCATGAGGCCCACACTGTTCTTGCCCGGCCCACGTCCTCGTAGGCTCGTTTCCTCGGTCCGTAAATCCCTTTTTCCAATTACTTGGCTTAACTGACATCGTTGACTGTCGAATAAGCATCGTCCAAAAGTCCGTCCCGGACGTTTCGAAAATTCGAAGTCCAATCTTGGATTCTCATGCCATGTCAATTTCGCCCGAATGCCATTTTGGTACAACTCAGACTAATAGGCGGTTTCGAGGATTCACGCGTAATTAACTTGTGCCAAATCACGTTCAAGACTTCTCGACACACGGACTACCTTGACTATGTGAAATTGGAAAGGATAGATTCTTATTTCAACGTACACGATTACCAAGGATTGACATAGGGGCATTCGTGGGCTCGATAATAGTAAACGGAATCACTGGTCGTCCCATTATGTTCTGTCTGCGAATCGACTTCTATTCATCCCTAGAATCAGCCTGCATAACTATATGATTGTCCTTACACAAGTCTCGTAATCGAGTTATTTTCCTAGGTCAAGTTCTTTAGTCGCACGAGTTTTGTTGTCATTAGCCTTTCCCCTCAAGGTCAGATCTCGAGAGTGATAAGTTCTAAGTGAGATCAACCAGCAATGTATTGACGAAATTAACGTTCATTCCTCCCTCAAAGGGCTCGAATTTCAGGATGTTACAGCTTCACTTGGTTGAGTTTGCTTATAACAACAGTTACCAACAAAGCATTAAAATGGGAGATCCTACAGAACTCCGGTTTGTTGGGACGAGGTTGGTGAGCGTAAGATTACGGGGCCAGAGTTGGTACAGCAATCTTTGAATGTAGTTCAGATTATCCGAGACAGACTAAAGACCGTTCAGAGTCGTCAGAAGAGTTATGCAGACAAGCGTCGTAGACCGTTGGAGTTTAAGGTGGGCGATCATGTATTTTTGAAAGTATCGCCAATGAGGGGTACTTCCAGATTTGACAAGAAAGGAAAGTTAAGTCCGAGGTACATGGGACCCTTTGAAATTTTGGAAATGATTGGGGTTTTAGCGTATCGTCTTGCGTTGCCACCGTGTCCATGTTTAGAAAGTATGAACTAGACCCGACTCACGAGTTGAATTTTGAGGAACTGGACGTGGACGACAGGGTGCCGTACGTGGAGAGGCCGATATGAATAGAGGACCGTAAAGAGCAAGTGCTTTGAAATAAGACTATTGCCTTAGTTAAGTGATCTAGCAACATCATGGAACAGAGGGAGCTACATGGGAAAATGAAGAAGTGATGAAGCATCAGCATCCCCATCTTTTTGAGGATTTATCAGTAGCTGCAAATTTCGAGGACGAAATTTTTGTAAGGGGGGAAGAATTGTGACGTCCTAAAATTCGAGTCCTTTGTGGGATGAATGAACGTGAATTTCGTAAATACATTGTTGGTTGATCTCACTCGGAACTGATCATTCTCGAGATACTGACTTTAAGGGGAAAGGTTAATGAGGACAGAACTCATGTGACTAAAGAACTTGGCCTGGGAAAACGACTCGACCGTGAGACTTGCGTAAGGACGATCTTGTAGATATGCAGGCTGATTTCAGGGACGATTAGAAGTCAATTCGCGGACAGAGCATAATGGGACGATGGGTGATTCTGTTTACTGTTATCGAGCTCGTGAATGACCCTATGTTGATGCTCGGAAATCGTGTACTTTGAAATAAGAATGAATCCTTCGCAATTTCATGTAGTCAAGGACATGTGTCGAGATGTCTTGAACGTGGTTTGGCACAAGTCGGTTACGCGTGAATCCTTGAAGTCGCCTGTTAGTCTGAGTTGTACCAAAATGGCATTCAAGTGAAATTGATAAGGCATGAGAATCCAATAGTGGACTTCAAATTTTTGGGAACGTCCAGGACAGACTTTTGGACAGTGCTTCTTCGACAATCGATAGTGTCAGTTAAGCCGAGTATTTGGAAAAGGGGTTTACGGACCGAGGAAACAAGCCTACGAGAATGTGGGTTCGGCAAAACCAGTTTTGGCCTCACGCCCAAAGTGGGACGGCCACCATGGTAGGCCCGAGGCAAGCAAATGAGCCCTTTGGACCCAATCGACCAATTTACCCTTCCGAGCCCATTGTCTAATCTTAAGCTTTTTCGAGCCCAACCGATTCCCGAGCCCATTCCTATTCATTTTCTAGCCCCTTTTTTAGGCCCACCCTTCATTTTCAGCCTAAGGGTAGATTGGGAAATGTGCAAGGTGGAAATGACCATTTTGCCCCTAGATATTATTGAAGAAAAGACAAAATAAGAGAGAGAAGATGATGTCATGTTGCATGGGGAGTTGAAGCAATATTTAATGGCCTTAATGAGGCTTGTCTTTCAGCCCTCACTTCACACTCTCTGTCCTGTTCAGCCTCTTAAAACCATACACCCTCTCTTTTCCTTGTTTCCTTTCATTCCTTTTGCTTCTCCTTTTGACCTTCCTCCAAAAACTTGAGTTGTTCATGACTTTCCCATGCTAATCACTACCCATGCTAATCATCGCCCGTGCTCAAGAGGCCCAAACCGTACACCCCACGGTGGCCATTCGCCAGACGAAGCCTCCGGTCGACCCGCTTGCCAGTCGGAAGTTATCGCCGGCCAACCCGCCTATTTCAGTGCTGTTCTGCCCGTTTCAGCTATTTTCCTCCTATTCTGACCTAACCTTCGCCCAGCCTAGCCACCAGCCATTCCCCCTTGACCCCCTGGTACCGCCGGTCGCTGGCCAGCCGCTTGCCAGAGCTCCGGTCAGCTCCGTTCAGCCATTTTCTCCTTCAAGCAGTCCGGTTTCCAGCTTGTAGTGAGAGAGCAGAGTTTGTTGTTGTTGTTTCAGCCTTGAGACTGCCTTGGATCGCTGTGGTTGAGGTCCCCGTGCGTCGCCTTCGTCGTCGCCGCCGCATCCGTGTCGCTAGCCCGCTTAACGGGTGAGTTTATCTCTTAATCCGTTGTTAGTGCCTAAACTTGCTTAGGATTAGGTTAATTAGTGGTAATGTTGGTTTAGGGAGTTTAATTAAGTGGTATTAGCCCTAAGATAGGTGGTTAGATAGATGTTTAAGATTAGATTAGCTCAATCTTGCTTTATGTTGCTTAATTGTGGTTTATGTGTTTTATGTGTTAATTAAGCATGTATAGCTTAATTGATTGATTGTTTGTTTGATTAATATTTTGTTTAATTTCTAAATTTAATTTATTAACTATTGAATTATGAAATTACACTGTTCATAGTGTATTGTTCACAAATTACTGTTCACATGCACTATTCACGCAATATTGTTCACGTGCATTGTTCACACGGAAGTGAAAAATTGCTTTGTTTCATGTGGCTTGATCTTATGAGGTGAATTGGATGTGTCATTGCATGAACATTTGCTTGAATCATATGGTTTTCATAAAAGAAATGGGAAAATGATTTGTCCAAGGGACACCGAAAATGGATCGCTTTTATGAGAAGGATTTGAGGTAGTATATGCAAGCATGTGTGCATTGGCTAATGCTCAAAGATAAAAAGTGGGTTGTGGTGGTATGCTTGAGTGATCACTAAGTTGAACCCACCGCCCCGGCCGTAGTTCAGGGGGTGATAGTCCGATTTATCGGAAACCCGGCGGAGATCTGGATGTGGAGTTGCTGTAGAGGTCGGGCCCATGATCTTTCGGGAATGCCGTCTTGGGGGGTCCTTTGACGTCGCCGTGCCTCACAACGGAGGGCGATGCTTGGCTATGCTAGTAGACACCAGCCGGGGTTCGGTTGTAGCCCTGAGGGGCAGTAATAATCGGAACACATGTGGATGCAAGAGCATATGAGAAACATGGCATCATTGGTTCCGATTATGCATGAGATGATCACATTATTTATGGCACGCACGCATGAGTTGATAACGTATAGGGTGTGGCAATGGTCAGGTGAGATCGCTTGTGATGCGACTCGCATGTGAGTGATAAACTGCATCATCTAATCGCTATGTGCATTGCATGTATTGTGCTGACATTTAACGTGCATGGTATGACATACCGGATAAGGTTGCATGCGAACCGATTATTTCATTATTGGTTGACCTTGTATGTTGCTTGGTTGCCGGTTGGTTGTTGTTGGGTTGAGTGAGGGGTAGTTCTGGAGAGATACCCCGGGTTGAGTTGGTGTACTAACAAGGGCTTAGGAGAAGAACTCGCTAAGATTTTATCTCACTGGTTATTGTATAACCATTTTCAGGCCCTTAGAATGGCGCACCTGCCAGTGCGATTTGGGATCCCAAAGGATTGGGAGACCATTGTGACGCACCACCACTTTCCGAGTTGGGTGCACTTGTACGAGAAGTATCTCTTCACCATTTGGGTGGATGAGGGACCGGGGGCAATGGATACCCCATCGGTTCCTAGCATGGTACATCCGGGAGGACGATATGTTGATCGGTCCTCTACGAGGTTTTGACGGGCCGCCCGGTAGGGGCCCTGAGGATGCCGACTGGGACCCCATGGAGCTTGACCATCTTGACAGTGCAGTGTAGAATCCTGCCCCCGCTTCACCAGTGATCTACCCGAACGCCTCCAATTACGACCTGACGGAGCCTGAGTCCGATGGGTCCAAGTGATAGTGGTGCCAAACCCGAGGGCCTAGCCTAGTTTCTTTTGGTCTGGCTTAGAGGATGGATTGGTCCCTCTGATGGGCTTGTAAATCGGAAATGATCCTCTGTTGGTTAATCCAATGAAAATGTATATATATGAGTAGTTGCTGTTGTTCTTTCTGTTCATCTCTTTATCCCCGCTTTGATTGTTTGATTGTCTGTTTGGATTGGGGATGGTTCGTCTTCCGCTTGCGCATAATAAAAGATTAAAATGAATGGTCATTGACGAGTCCTGGGACGTCACTTTCAATTGACCATGGTAAGGGGTTGTTGCGTGCTCGGGGTTCGGGGCATGACACTAGACGAGACTTGTTTGCAAGCCGTGGGTATTATGAGTCATGAGTTAATTAGTTTGAGTCTCATGCGCATGTTTGTATGTTGCACAACCGGAATGATATCAAGTTTCGTTAATATGTCCATTGTGAGTTGAGGTTCACCAAAGCCATAAGGCGTCGACCGATATGGAGGCGTATCAAGCTCATGTCTTGGATTGGTGCCAGGAACCTCAAACACTTGTTGATTAGACTAAGTCTCGGGTCAAGATGCATTATTGGCTTGATAGAATGGTGTTGTAGGAGGCATTACACACACTTCGCATGAGTACAATCTTATGTGGGGCCTTCATGCATGATCGAGTTGGCTAAATCAGAAGATAACAACCAATCACCTAGGAGATATTGCATGTGTTTATGTGGATTAAAGAGACAAACAGCACCGTCGCCACAAAGCGTTGGTGATGATGCCCTGTTGAAAGAATGGGATGCCTAGGTTCAAGTCCCAAATGCCTAACAATATAGGCTTGAATTGAAATGGGTTCGAGTCCCATGATGGCCTTCAGATGCTTTGGGTTTGTTAGCCTCAAGATGCCTTGGGTTCGAGTCCCAAGATGCCCTGGTTTTGAAGTGCTCAGAAGTCGAATAAAAGCCCGAATTGAATTGGGTTCAAGTCCCAAGAAGGTTTTGTAAAGATCGAGGTTCGAGTCCTCAACGACAGTAAATTAATTGCATGTTGCATGGAGTGTCAATTATGTGTGAGCCATGATGTGAATTTGGCTCTTACAAACAACCATGGTTATGGAAAGGCATGTTTAATGCATTGATAGTGTTTGCTTGTGTCATTGGGCTAGTCCTTACGAAAGGATTATCTTACTAGCCAACTCTAGGGACTTTACTTACTGAGTATTCCAAGTACTCACTTCTTTAATTTTTACAGGTAATTAAGTACAGCTGCTGAACGTTTTGGCTATCTTGTAAAGATAACTGTGTCTATCGTAGACATTGTAAATGTCGAGAGGGTTATTACCTATCGCAAGCTTGAGTCCGCCTATGGAACGACAAAAGGCTAGACGAATTGGTGTCTCTCAGCTTCGGAGTGTGGTATGTGTGGTTTGATGGTGACTAGGTTGAACCTTTTTGAGGCTTCGACAGTCCATCCAACAAGATCAATAAGGCGGCACCCAATGGAATAGCCCCTAGCCCTTGAGATCGACCCAAGCGGAAGGGTTTCTAATTTTGGATAGCTGCGGTAGTAGTAGTAGTAGAGCTAAGGAAACCCGACCTTTTGTATGTAATAGTCCAAGAAAAGATCGAGCTTGTATTGCAAGCTTAATGTAATATAAGTAGTATGTTTCGAAAGTCTCACATCCCACATTTCCCTTCTCTTTATATGGATTCGGGTTGATGAATTAACGCTTCCACGTGTGCATATAAACATAAAAAGAGATTAGGTTGGTGACAAGCCTAGGATGTCACAAAATTAACCCACAACTCGACTCCTGATCAGGAGTTGTGACAGGTTATAGTGTTAGAGCAAGGGTTATTACCGAGAGTCATAAGGTGCATTGGGAGTCGTGGGTTAGAAACTCAGGAAAAACACACCGTGCATGTGATTGCTTGTTTGCGAGTCCTTCTTCTAGAAAGTTGTGACTACTGACTTTTGGCTGTGTTGTAGAGAACTTCTATAGAATTCTGCACCCGTTCTCTTTAGCAACCAATATGAGTTCCCAAGAACAAGTGACTACTCATGGAAGGTCAGCTTAGGAACCAACTATTTCGAAAGGAAAGTCGAAACAGAACCCTCGACTTGATGGTATTCTGCTAGCTTTGACTATGATTGGGAGCCTTATGGAACAACAAGCTTAGCAACAGTTAGCCTCTGTTTCTACTAATGCTTCTGTTTCTAGTAACGAAAATGGAAATGATGATCATCTGAAGCATGGATTGGTTGAGCAATTCCTGAAATTGAAACCTCCGATGTTTGCTAGAACATGGAACCTTCAAGGGGCGGAGTCCTAGATTGAGGGACTCGAGAAAATTTTTGCTCTCTTGAGGTGTTCCGATGAAGATAAAGTAACTTTGGCAGCATATCAGTTACACGGTATGCTAGTCATTGGTGGAAGGCCATTAAAGGCATCATATTCCCTAAAGACACTCCTGTAACATGGGATGTGTTTGTGAAAGCCTTTAATGGCAAATATTTCTCGGAGTGTGCCCGAGATAAGAAGATGACCGAATTTTTGCAACTGCAGTAGCAGAACATGACAATTAATCAATACGAGGTGGAGTCTGCTAAGTTATCAAAATATGCACCTCAATGGATCGAAGACCCAGTGAATTGGGCTAAGAGGTTTCGTGATGGCCTAAGGCCTGACATCCGAAGTCAGTTGGTGTTGTTAAACCTCACGGATTATAATGAGCTATACGAGCAAGCTCAATTGATTGAGAAGGATTTTCAAGAACGAGCCGTTGTACAAGGGAAACCTTATTACTCAGTTTCTTGGTTTAATCAGGGACAGGGCAAGAGGTTTGCGCCAAGCATAAAGCGTAATTTCAAGAAGGGCAAGAAGCCAAGATTGGATGGTATACCGTCCGAGGTATGCTATAATTATGGGAAACGGCATAGAAACACCCCCTGTCTAGCTCGAATGGGAGTTTGCTATGGTTGTAGTCAACAAGGCTACTTGATAAGGGCTTGTCCGCAAAAGCAATAGTTAATGGTGTCGCCGCAACCAATATCGAATGGCGTTTCTTAGCAAGACAATCGCCCCATGCTCAAGGAAGGATATATGTGATTACGTAAGAGGAGGCTAAAAACTCCAAGACCGTTATCACGGGTATGGTCTCTGTAAATGACCATCATGCGCATGTCTTATTTGATACTGGTGCTACTCATTCCCTTGTGTTGAAACAATTTATACGAATAGTCGGGTTACAACTCAAACCATTGGAGGTGATTCTTAGTATTTCTACCCTAATCAAGAATGAGGTTCGGGCCACTAAAGGATGCAAGAATTGTAAGATTTCTATAGATGGACAGGAGGAAAGGATAGATTTAGCAGCCATAGCTATGTACAACTTTGATGCTATTATTAGGATGGAATGGTTTAGTAAACAACGAGCAATGGTGGATTGCTTTAGTAAGGCGAATCAGTTCAGTCCACCAGACCATCCTAGTTATCAATTTATAGAGAATAGGGAAGGACCCTCAACACCCCTAATTTCTGCGTGTGAGATTGTATGACTTCTTACGAATGGTTGTTGAGATTATTTAGTGACCGTAGAAATTAAGTTGGTGAAAGAACCAAAGTTGGAAGATATTCCGGTAGTATGGGAATTTCCTGATGTTTTCCCAAAGGAATTATCGGGATTACTACCAGAAAGGGAGATAGAGTTTGCTATTGAACTAGTTCCTGGAACAAAACCTATTTCTAAGGCAATGTATTGAATGGTCTTGGCGGAACTCAAGGAATTGAAGGTGCAGTTACAAGAATTACTTGACAAAGGTTTTATACACCTCAGTGCATCACCATGGGCCGTACTAGTTTTGTTTGTTAAAAAGAAAGATGGATTCTTACGTCTTTGTATCGAATACTAGCAATTAAATTGGGTTATTGTCAAGAATAAGTACACACTATCACGGATCGATGATTTATTCGATCAACTTCAAGGAGCGGCAGTATTCTCCAAGATTGATCTACATTCAGGATGTCATCAGTTAAGAATCAAGAAAGAGTATATTCCAAAGACAGCTTTCGGAATTTGTTATGGGCATTATGAGTTCATGGTTATGCCGTTCGGTTTGACCAATGCACCGGTAGCTATCATGGATCTCATGAACCGGGTATTCAAATTGTGGTCTATTTGAAGAATGTAGTAGAACATGAATAGCACTTGAGAACGGTGTTGCAGATGGTCCGTGAACACACACTCTATGCTAAATTCAGTAAATGCGAATTTTGTCTAAGCTATGTGGTGTTCTTAGGCCATGTGGTTACTGGTGAAGGAATATTGGTAGACCTTACCAAGGTGGAAACCGTGCTTAATTGGCCGAGACCAACGATAGTAACTGAAGTTCGTAGTTTTCTTGGTCTGGCTAGATATTATTGGAGATTTGTGGAACAATTCTGCAGTGTTGCTACCGCTCTGACATAGTTGTTAAAGAAGGATGTAAAATTCGAATGGATGGATAAATGAGAGAGAAGCTTCCAAGAGCTAAAGCAGAAACTCACTACGGCTTCTATTCTCAAAATACCATTTGGATTAGGAGCCTTTGAGATATACAACGATGCCTCTCACAAAGGGCTTGGTTGTGTATTGATGCAACATGGAAAGATTTTGGCTTATGCATCTAGGCAATTGAAACGTTATGAGTTGAACTACCTAACTTATGACCTAAAGCTTGTTGGGATCATTTTTGCCCTGAAGATTTGGTGACACTATCTTTACAGGGAAAAGTTCGTGATCTATACCGATCATCAAAGCTGAAGTATCTATTCTTTGAAAAGGAATTGAATATGCGGCAAAAGCAATGGATGGAACTTTTGAAGGATTATGGTTGCGAGATATTATACCATCCCGGCAAAGGCAATCGAGTTGCCAATGCCGTAAGCCATAGGTCCTCTCTTGCTTATTTGATGGCCAAAGAATGGAATCTTCTTGAAGAAGTTTGGGATTCTAACTTTAAGTTCGAAATTGGTCATCTTTTGAACTTACTGGCTACACTTAGAATCAAGCCAGAGATACTACAAAAAATTAAAATAATGCAGAGAACGAATCCAGGAATCCAACAACTTTGAGAAGAATTTGTGAATAAGAAGTGGGGTGATTTCCAGGTGACGGAAGATGGAACGTTGAAATTCTGAGACCGATAGTGTGTACTCGACTATGACAAGCTTAAGGAAGAACTTTTGTTGGAAGCACATCGGAACAAGTATAGTATCCATCCAGGTAATACAAAGATGTATCAGAACCTTATGCAGTATTATTGGTGGAACGGGATGAAGATGGACATTGCAAAATATGTAGCTAAATGTCTATCATGTCAACAAGTAACGGCTCGACGCTACAAGCCTAGTGGATTACTACAACCACTTGAAATTCCAAAATAGAAATGGGAACATATAACCATGGATTTTATCTTGGGATTGCTGCAAAGTCAATGGGCCAATGACTCTATCTGGGTGATAGTCGACAGACTAATGAAGTCAGCTCATTTTTTTGTGGTACGAAAGGATTACTCATCGGAAGATTATGCTAATTTATGCATATGGCAGATAGTACGTCTACCCGAAGTTCCCGTGACCATTACTTCTGATTGAGATCCCAAGTTTACTGCTTTTTTTCTAGAAAAGTCTCTAAACAACACTTGGAATGAAGTTGCAATACAGTACGGCGTTTGATCCTCAGACTATAGTCAAATAGAAAGAACTATCCAAACTTTAGAAGATATGCTGAGAGCATGCGTGCTTGATTTCAAAGGAAGCTAGGACGAGCATTTGCATCCAGTCAAATTTGCATATAACAGCAATTATCAATAGAGCATTAGTATGGCCCCATTTGAGGCGCTAAATGGCCAAGCTTGCAGAATGCCAGCTTGTTGGAATGAGGTCGAGGAAAGGAAACTCACGAGTCTAGAATTAATCCAGCTTACAATTGATGTGGTCTAAGTAGTTAGGAAGAGACTTAGAGCTTTCCAAAGTAGGCAAAAGAGTTACGTTGACCAAAGAAGAAAGCCTTTAGAATTCAGGTGGGCGACCATGTGTTCCTAAAGACGTCTCCCCTGAAAGGCGTATCTTGCTTTAGGGAAAAAGGCAAATTAAGCCTCCGATATATAGGACCATTTGAAATCTTGGAGAGGATTGGAAATGCAACCTATCGGTTGGCGTTGCCACCAAAACTTGCTCAAATACATGAGGTGTTTTGTGTATCCATGTTAAGAAAGTATGAGCTAGATCCAACACATGTGTTAAACTTTGAGGAGACCGAAGTAGACGACCGAGGGTCATATGTTGAGGAACCAATGCGGATCATGGATAGACATGAGCAAGTGATAAAAAGCAAGCCTGTCATGCCCTTACTCTCGAGCACACAATAACCCCTGTTTCACTTGTGGTCATTTGAATGCGAGGTCCCAAGAGGCATCGCCGACTATTATTTTTATCTTTTACTTAAACGCATGTGAAAGTGAATCACAATCACTCAGTCAATTATAATAGTAGAGATAGTAGGAAAACCCAACTAGAAACACATTCAAAAGTGTTCCCTAGGAAGTTTACAAGTACAAGCCCTTACAACGGGCATCTTCCTATTGAGCCAACGAAACCAATAGGGCCATGGTTAATCTACTTCTTTCAAAAACGGCCACGAACGGCAACACGTGTCGGTTCTCCATACTATGGACCTGAAAGTGGTTAAATAATAATCAGTGAGATAAAATCTAAGTAAATTATAATCCTAAGCTTTAGTTAGAAACTCGCTCGCCTTAGGTGCAGCCTAACCATGCAACATATTATCCATGGCAGATCAATTGCAAAGCAACCACCGCTTTGCCCTATTTATAACATGTAAAGAAACCTCAACCACAGCACAAATCATCAGCCATCATATGCAATCACAGGTGATCTCACCTTGCCTTGGCACACGTACCCTGCATGATACAATATAACTAATGTTATAGCAACTTCAACAAGCAGTTCACATAATCAGAACACACATCAAACTTTTCCATGCATTAGCATCCACACGTGTTCAGATTATTACAACTCTTTGGGCCACGGCACAACCTCAAGGGTTGGCGGTCATTTGGCAGCACCGGGTATCCCTTTTTGTGACCATGCAGCACAACCATCAACCATACTATTTTTTTCTTTTCTCTATCGCCAATGTAACCATGGTTCGTGTTTACTCAACATGCTATTACAATTAACACACGTATAATGCAATGCGACAATTAACAATGGTCATGTGAACTTGCATAATTTAACAATTCCAGATGCATCCAACAATTAGCAGTTCAAGTCATACTTCAACAATCAGTACTCACCTACCAACGTCACGATATTCACATAATATTCGAGATAGTAACAACCATTAACTATCCCGTAATATCAACAATTACCGATAACTTGTCTACAAATAGTCACTCCGACAACTAATAACATGTCTCAACCAATTTTCGATAATCAATTATTCCCATATATAATTGACTACCACAAAATAAGCATAATCTTTAATTACAACCTCCAAAAATACTCATTGATATACGGATAAAACACTTTAGTTAATTATTCTAATAAATAACTAACTCTCATCTATAATTATAAATATTTACCCCTTTCATAAATAATTACTATACCATAAGTAATTTACTTTCATAAAATATTCCATAAATATTTCAAAGGCCATATAATATTATCATACATATAACTACCAACCTTAAATAAATAAACAATAATTAAAAAAAAGTATAACTATTGCCCAATCTAATAAATTATCAACAAATAATCATAATTTATTATTTCTCCAAAATAATTAATTATCCCATAATTAACTAATAATTCGAAATTAATTAATATTATTAATAATTAATTAATTTCCACAAAATAATTTAATATTTCCATAAATAAATAATGTTCATAAAATAATATAATTATAAATAATTATTCCAATAGATAATTAATCATAATTAACTAATACTAATCCTTCATTAACCAAATTAATCAACCATAAGCAAGATTAGTAATATAATATAATGCTAATTAAACATAATCCAATTTCATTAGTAATAAGCATAATTAAGCTACCATTAGCTTATCTTAATCCCACTTAGGGCATATAAAACACACTTCAGTATAAACAATCCTCATAGGCACTAAACACACTTAGAACTAATTAAACTACCCCCTAACGCAAGATTATCCCCTAATTAAGTGATTGGGAAAACAACTCACTCATTAACAATTCTGGCGACACAAATGCGATGGTGACAGCGAGAGGAACACGCAGGTACCTTCGAGGCGTCAATGCGAGGCGGCACGAGAAGCGGATCTTAGCTGAGAGTGGCTGTCTATTCGATGAGGGGCTAAAAACGAGAGGGAGTCAACGACTGAGGTGGCATAGGCTAGCTAGTTAGCGATCCGGCTGTGCCGGGTGGTGGCCAGCAGCTCCGGCAACTAGGTGGGACGGTTGGCCGACGGCGGTGGCTATCTCGACCCTAAATTAGAACTGAAAAGGTGGATGAAAGAGGAAGGAGCGGCGGGTCGGGGGTAAAGTAGTTGGGTGGGCTCGGCGAACCGATCAGTTGGCTTCCAGCAGTGGCAGTCTATACAGGTGAGCTGTAATGGTGGCGGGCAGATTAGTCCAAACCGAAGCAAAGCAGTAGCAGCTGCATTTGAACTGTGGAAGAAGAGAGAAGAAGAGAGATGTGGGCTGTGTTTCGGGGGAAGCCTGCAACAGCCAAGCGCTTCACGGTGGTTCGACATGAGCTAACAGCCGGCTAAACTATGGTGGCATTTGGTTGTGCATAGTTGGAACACAGCAGCAGATGCAAGTTAGTCTAGATAGCAGCAAAAGAAGAAGGAGGAGAAGGTGGCTGGTTTCGGGCATGGTTTGGCTCATGACTAGCAGGCAGCGACTCGCCGTAGGTTCAACGGTGTGCTGACGAGATGGCAAAGCTACAGTAGTGGTGGTGGTTGTTGGCTTGGTTAGAGCAGAGGCAAAGTAGCAGTAGTCGCGGTCATTCGTTTAAGAAAGCGAAGAGGAGGAGGGAAATGAAGAAGAAGAAGAAAGGAAAAAGGGAGAGATGGACGCACATGGGTGGTAGACAAGTGGGTGGGGGGAGAGAGAGAGAGAAAAGAGAAGAAAAGTCAAAGATGGGGGAAAAGAAAAAGGGCAGGTGGTAGTAGAGGGGAAAAACGTGTAGAAGAAGGAGGGGGCCAACGTGGGGAAGAAGCAAAAGAAAAGAAAAGAAATAAAATTAAAACTTCTATCCACGATTCTTGAAACGGGCATTTTGGTCATTGTACTCTTGAAACACAAATCCTTAAATATTCGGCTCCAATTCTCAGCTCATTAATCCATTTTAGACAATTTTTGGACTTACTGATAAATTTGAGAATTGACGAGGCATTGTCCAACATTTTAGTTTCAACGTCCTTGATATCGGATTGAAATTCGTTGTTAAAATTGATCAATCACGACTTTAGTACGACCTAACTATCGAGCGGCGTTTAGGGGTTTCCGTGCATTTGACCCGTGGTTAATAGCTTTTCAATCCACAATCGTGCCTTTTCAAATTAGGACAATCCTTGATTGTCATGTAATCATGATAGTTTGATTTCTCACCCTGAGTACAAGGCTGAAAGGAAATCAGTTTAACGTCGTTCACCGTTAATATTGAAGTCATGCGGAATCACTTGTAATTCAACCTCGTACCTCGCCGAATCGATTTATTTCATTCGCTAATTGGCCTATAACAGCGTGGTATCATCCCTCTTTGATCTGTATGGTCGAGCGGTCTCTCCCTGATTGAATTCACTAGTCGTACGCATATCGCTCCTTAATTGATTTTCCGAATAGTTAGTTAATTCATAAGTGGCTAGCTCAGAGTAAATGTAAGTAACAATGGATTGATGAAATAACCATTTCATATATCTCGAAATGAGTCGAAATTTAGGATGTCAGAAAGCCCATTCCCCTTGTCAAGGTCTTATAATAACACCATGTTACATAAGAGGCTACTTGGGAGAGTGAGGAAATTGTGAGGCGTCAGTACCCACATCTATTTGGATGTCCAGGTACGTTATGAAATTTCGAGAACGAAATTCTTTTCCTTGACTCCGACCCTGTGAGGAAAGGCCATAAGTTCCATAATGGATCAACTAGGGACCATTGGTCATGGAATCGATTAGTGAGAAATTAAGGATTGATCATGGTCTGATCAACCGACCGGCCATGAACTAGCTGAGAGATCGACCATCGACCATGCAAGTAGGATTGGATCACTAACTCATGAAATGACTTTTGGATCATGAGAATTGATCTTGGGGTGTCATGGACTGTAACGGATCAACCAGATCAGTCATGATTGATTACGGATGATTCCACCGGCTATGCTCCAATATATGAACAATCCGACTCGACTTGATAGGATCGTGTTCCGACTGAAAATGCATCATTCCCTATTTAATTCTTAGTGATCAAAAGCAAATCATGAATTGGTAATGTTCAATCATGGATCGGTCACGGACCGGCCATAGACCTATGTGATGGATTGGGAAGCGATTGGGATGAGCCTCGGGATAGACTCGATGATTCCTTCACTAATTCTAAGTTTCATGACTGCATTGACTTAGTGCTATGCCATGGATAGTCTTGGAACCATCCTTGAACCGACCGTCGAATCAAGGACCTGATTGGTTGTGTACAAGCCTTGCAATATGCCCAGCGATCGGCCCGAGGGCCAATCCTACACCTGGACGGATCGACGGTGCTGATCACAAGGTTGGCCATTTAGCCGACCATGGAGCCGACCCTCCTAGGCTGAAGAATTGCCCATGGAAGTAGTTTGGGCGTGCAAGGGGCACGATAGCCCGAACCTTGGGCACATGAGAATCAATTTTTCGAGGTGTACCCTGTGATCCCTCTTTCGGCCCCAGAACCAATTTGATTGATGGATTTCTTGTGACCGCCTCATTTTTGAGAAAAAGACAAACGAGAGAAGTCTCTAGAATACATTCATTAAATGCATGGTGATGAGTTGTGATGATGAGGTGTCTTAGCCAAGACTTGATAATGATGACCAAAGTTTTTCTTAATGGTCAAGTTAATGACTCACCACACACTTGGACCAATTGGAATTGGACATCTGAAGTACTCATCATGAGCCTGAAAGGTTTAGGCACCAATTTTGCATTATAGGCGCCACTTCCTCAAGATTGCCATAAATGCTCTTAAATGAGGAATGTTTGCATGGACGTATAAGAGGATAGCAAGTAAGCCTCCACTAGAGATGTTTAAGCTCTAGATTGCCATACAAGACTAATAGGTGTGCTACCTCATTCTTTAGGCAAGATATTTTGTAAAGTAGGCTTGTCACCTAAACGACTTAGGCGTGCAAATTGGAAAAGGAAGATTGGACCATTTGGCTTGGTAATCATGAGGCCGAGAACTATAAATAGGAGGAGCTCTCCTCATTTTTAACCACTTTGGCCTCCTCTCTTTTTCTCTCCTCTCTTCCTCCCTCTCTTTAGGCGTCCTCATCTCTCTCTCTCTCTCTCCATTTGTGTGCCTATCCCTCTTCGACAAGTTGTTTCTTTAGATTTCCGAGGGCTGTTAAGGTAAGTAGAGTTTCCTATCTCCTCTAGTAATGCTATTCCTATTCTTTAAGACTAGTCAATACTCGTTTGTAAGCTATGGGTATTATGAGTCATGAGTTAATTATGTTGAGCCTCATGCGCATTTTGGTATGTTGTTCAACTGGAATGATATCGAGATTCGTTGATATGTCTATTGCGAGTTGAGGTTCACCAAAGCCATAAGGCGTTGAACGATATTGAGGCATATCGAGCTCATGTCTTGGATTGGTGCGGGGAACCTCAAACACTTAGTGATTAGACTGAGCCTCGGGTCAAGATGCATTCTTAGCATGATAGAATGGTGTCGTTGGAGCATTACACACACTTCGTGTGAGCATGGCCTTATGGGGGCCATTATGCATGATGAAGTTGGCTAAATCGGAAGATAAAAACCGATGACGTAGGAGATATTGAATGTGTTTATGTGCATTAAAGAGACGAACAACACCGTTGCCACAAAACGTTGGTGATGATGCCTTGTTAAAAAAAAAAGGGATGCCCGAGTTCAAGTCCCAAATGCTCGACTATGCAAGCACGAGTGAAATGGGTTCGAGTTCCATGATGGTCTTCAAATGCCTTGGGTTCGCTAGCCCCAAGATGCCTTGGGTTTGAGTCCTAAGATGCTGGGGTTTTGAAGTGCCCGGAAGCCAAATAAGAACTTGAATTGAATTGGGTTCAAGTCCCAAGAGGGCTCCGGAAATGTTGGAGTTCGAGTCCTCGACGATGGTAAATGAATTGCATGTTGCATGGAGTGTCGGTTATATTTGAGCACATGATATGATTTGGCTCTTACCGACAACTATGGTTATGGAAAGGCATTTTTAATGCATTGACAATGTTTGCTCGTGTCGTTGGGCTAGTCCTTATGAAAGGATTATCTTACTAGCCAAGTCTAGGGACTTTATTTACTGAGTATTCCAAGTACTCACTCCTTTAATTATTATAGGTAATTAAGTATGGCTGCTGATCGTTTTGGTTGTCTTGTAAGGCTAACCGTGTCTACCATAGACGTCGTAGATGTTAAGAATGATATTACCTACCGCAAGCTCGAGTCCACCGTATGGATCAACGAAGAGCTAAATGAACTAGTGCCTCTTCACTTCAAAGTGTGGTACGTGTGGTTTGATGGTGACTGGGTCGGACCTCTTCAAGGCTTTGACGATCTATCCAATGCGACCGATGGGGCGGCATCTGATGGAACAGCCCCTAGCCCTTGAGATCGACTCGAGTGGAAGGATTTCCAATTTTGGATAGCCGCGGTAGTAGTAGTAGCGGAGCTAAAAAAACCCAGCCTTTTGTATGTAATAGCCGAAGAAAAGATTGAGCTTATACTGTGAACTTAATGTAATATAAGTAGTATGCTTGGAAAGTCTCACATCCCACATTTCCCTTCTCTTTATATGGATTGGGGTTAATGAATTAACGTTTCTGCATGTACATATAAACAAGATAAAAAGAGATCGGGTTGGCGACAAGCTTGGGATATTGCAAAATTAACCCGCAGCTTGGCCCCTGATCAGGGGTTGTGACAGCCGGAGAAGCGGTCGCTCGCACCGCTGTCCCTTGTGTCCCTCACCCCTCCATGAGCCTCAGGTGGCTACATCTCTCCGCCGATCCTCCTCTTTCCTCCTGTTAGGCGCTGCCTCTTTCACCAGTCTGATCCTCTCCAAATTGAGCCGATTAGGCTCAGTCTTGAATCGGATCAAGATCAAAGGCCCCTAGCCTATTCCGACGTCCTCTGATGACATTTGGAGGTCTTTAGAGCTTCTACGAGCTGTCCTCATCGATATTTTGCTAAGATAATCCTTCATTCGAGCTCGATTCAAGCAAAAATCGCAAGGTAAACCCTTCTATAGACTCGAATATGATGAAGTAATGCTACGATGAATAGCTAGGGCTAGGATTCACTCTAGGACCTTCTGTGAACTCTATTTTGATGAATCATGGTTAGTATGAACTTGTTTGATAATTTGATGGTGATGTTCTTGAGGTTGAAGAAGTTCTGTAATTTTGGATCTCTCCATGTGACTTTTTGTTAGGGCTCATATGACCTATTAAACGTCGTTTCCTGACCTTGACACCTATAAGATTTTCGTAGTATGCTTTGAGAGCTCCGATTTGATATTTTACAATGCTCAATTTGATGTCGTTTGCTAGCTAAAGAACCTATTCTAAAATTCAGATTCAAAGTCTGGAAAGTTGCAGAAATATGTTTTTGTAGGTCTTACTAAATATTAACAAATTTGTTTATTTTTTGCTAATTTTTCCATTAGGATTCTGAAGTTGTATCCTTCATGAAATTGCTCCATATGATCTAAACTACAACATATCTTTCTTCCAAAATTTTCTGAAAAATGTGGACCGACATAGTTTTTTTGTGAATCGACCATGAATGTTTTGTTCATTTGTGTCCTGAATATGTTTGATGATTTTTTGTCAATTGATGTGTTTAGATTTGGAAGTCGACCTCCTCATGGAAAATATTCTAAGACATGTTGTTTGTATTATGTATTTTTCTCGAAATTTTTGGAGCATGATTAAGTGTCAAAAACTTGTGTCATTTGGCCCTTACACATGCTGATTTTGCCAGACCTGCAATGTTGTCAAATTTTTGCTGATTTTTCTATAAGGATCTAGACTAGATCTCTCATGAAAATGTTCACATGTGTCTTGACTACATCATATAATTTTTTTAGATTTTTTAAGTACATTAGATAGGTGAAAACCCCTGTGAACTGATTCTGGGTCCTGTCTGCTCTATTAGAATCCGAATTGCATTTGTATGAAATTGATTGTGTAATTGTCATTTCTTGACCCCAATGTTTTCATGAAAGTCATAGTCATCTCATTACCTTTCTAACAAGGTAATAATCATGTCAATCAAACTTCATTTGACCAAATAATTGCATGAATAAACTTAGTCTCATGTCCGAAATTGTAATTCTCAATATGTTGGACTTGTATTGCCAATTTCGTATGTCACATTGTATGCACATTTAGGTGGGCATCTCTTCGTAGAAAATGATCATGGTCATATAAGTAATCTACATTTTTTTTCTCCAAATTTTGTCATATCATGTAGATGTCATAAGGCATGCATTTCATGATGATGCCTGCTGCCCTATATGTTGCTATGTCACGTGTTTGTGCAAATGCTACAAATTGTACATGAAATCAATCTTAATTGAGTTTGATGTCTTTTAGAAAGTCTTAGAGAACTCCTTAAAATTTCTAATGATGTCAAATTTTCCTCATTTGCATGTCAATAGACCCCTTTCCCATTTTTGTGAAGTTGTCCCGAAATATGAAAAATTCGGAAATTCGGAATGCTAAATTGAACAAGTCTGTTCCTGATTTTTACCATTTTCGTATGAGTTCTTTGGTAATGATTCAGACATCGAGTCCTCCATGGAATTTGATTGTCATTTGCGTGTCTAGGTTGTGGCCAAATTTGAGAATTTTTGGACATCATCAACATAACCAAATTGCTATAAATTTTCCTTAGAACCATGCTGTCCTGTCCAGTTCTGATGCATTGTATTGTATTCTTTGATTTTTATAAATTCATGTGTGGCTCTTCTTAAAAAGCTTTCTTCATAAAAGTTGTTCCTCATGATGTTTTTGATGTACCATAAATTTTCCAGAACTAATTGGCAATGGGTCTATCTTCAATTGCCTATCCTTTGATGCCATGTTACAACTTCCCCTATTTTGTTCATCATGACTCGACCGCGTTCTAAGAATTTTAGAAAATGATTCTTGCATAATCAACTTTCAATGTCTTCATCACTTTTGATCCTTATTTTGTGAACTTTGTTCACAAAAAGTTTCAGAAAATAAAAAGACCATTCGATGACTATTTGGAGTATGTGATTGTGTGTGGCGCTTGGTGAATATATGAAGTGACCTGGTGTTGGTTCACTAATTATTTGATTAGTTGAGAATCAAAGCTCTCAGGCATGTTTGCATGTTTATTTTCAATCTTTATTCATGTGATTGTTAAATAATTGCATAAACCCGATGCATGCTTGTGGGTTAAGCTTAGGGATACACATAGAACCTGGCTTAAGGGCTTATGGTGTTAGTCATCGTGAGTCAATGCTAATAATGACTAATTACCATAAACCGTGTGTAATAATAAATGGGAAGGTGGCGCGTCGCGTGTGCAATTTCAAAAGCCAACTCTGAGGCCAATTAGAATCGGTTGATTGTCACTTGTTTGATTTTTTTGGCATGCTTTGATTGCTTTTTGCATGATTAGGTATTTGTTTCAAATGTAATTCATTTTATTTAACTTTAGCATGAGATTAGAATAGGTACAAGAAGGCAATCCCAAAGACAATAGTGGTCCATGTCCCTTCTGACCTTTCTTTCTTTGTAAGTGGCAATGGTCACTATTCATTTTGACCTAATTTTCTGTATCATTCATGTCATGCCCCGACTCTCGAGCTCACGGCAATCCTGTTTCCATGGTCAATTGAAAGCGACGTCCCAGGACCCGTCGACGACCATTCATTTTATCTTTTGTTAAGCGCAAGCGGAAGACGAACCATCCCCAGACAAACAAACAATCAAACAGGGATAGAGGGATGAACAATAAAAACAACATCAACTACTCAATTATTCAATTTACTGGATTAACCAACGGAGGATCGTTTTTCGAATTACAAGCCCGACAAAAAGGGCCGATCCATCCTCTAAGCCAAACAAAAAAGAAACTAGGCTAATCCAACAGTACACAAAGAACCCTCGAGTTCAACACCACGGTCACTCGGACCCATCGGACTCAAGCTCCGTCGGGTCGATCACTGGAGGAGCGAGAGCAGGATTCTCCATTGCGGATGCGCCATTCTAAGGACCTGAAAATGGTTAATCACGACGGGTTGAGATAAAATCTCAGCGAGTTCTCCCCCTAAGCCCTGGTTAGTACGCTAACTCAACCCAAGGTACCTCTCCAGAACCATCCCTCACTCAACCCAACAATAGACAACCAGCAAACAGCAGACTAAACAATAAACAGGGGAAACCACAATCAATATTCGGTTCGCATGCAACCTTACCCGGTCTGCCATACCCTGCATGTCAAATCTCACACAATGCAAGCAAGGCACATGGCCATTAGACGATACAGTTTATCAAACACATGCGAGCCGCGTCACAAGCGATCTCACCTAGCCATTGCCTCACCCTGCACGACTGTCAACTCATGCGTGCGTACCATAAACAATGCGATCAACACGACATTAAGAGCATGCGAATAATCAGAGCATCTCACACAACTTTCTCATGCCTCACATCCACACATATGCTCTGATTATTACGACCCTCTAGGCCATGGCACAATCTTATGGTTGGCGGTCAACTGGTCGTAGACCAGGCATCGTCCTCTACCTCGAGGCACAGTGACGTCATGGGCTCTCCCCCACCAACGGTATTCCCTAAGGAGCATGGGGCCCGTCCCACTACTGCAGCTCTGTATCTGACCACTGTCAGGTGACCCAATGGTCACAGCACAACCCTGAAGGATTGGCAGTCATCTGGCTCAACCGGGCTATCAACTTTAATCTGACCATGCAACACATCAGCAAACAGTTCATTCTTATCTTTGCTTTTGCTTGGTCGTGAATGCACCTCGCTCATGCTCATACGACATGCCATTGCAGTTAACACACGTATCATGTCATGCGGCAATATCCAGCAGTCACGTACAATAACAGCAATTCAATCATTCACGAAAGTTGCAACAATCAGCAGTTCAAGTCATAGTTTGACAATCAACTCGGACCAATCAATATTACAGTACTTGCATGTTTTTCCAAAATCATCACGTACCTCAATAATTACGGTACCCAATCACGCATCTCAATATTTAATAATAAATAAGCATGTGTCCTCACGATTACGACAATCAACTATTTCCATAAATAAGAGATAAGAAGCATGTAATACTATAGTCAATTGTTCTGATAAAAATATTTTAAGTCCCACAAAATACTTATAATTATTTTCCAATCCCATAATTAATAATCCAACCCAAATAATTTCATTTAATAAAACCATTCTTTAATAAACCAATGTCATTTGATAATGTAGTATATAAATACTATTGACATTAGAAAATTAGACCATAGTAATTTTCCTACAAAATTACTTCATTAAAGCCATTTCCCATAAATAATCAATTAATTATTTTCCCCAAAATAATTAAATTTCAGAAATATTAATAATTCGAAATTATAAAATAATTTAATTAATTAATACATTAAATTCAAACTTTAAACAAAACATTAATTAAAATAATTAATCAAGCAATTTAAACTAAACATGCTTAATTAAACACATAAATCACAATTAAGCACATAAACCACCATTTAAGCAACAATTAGCAAATAAAGCAAGATTAAGCTAATCTAATATTAACCATTTATCTAACTACCTATCTTAAGGCTAATACAACTTAATTAAACTTCCTAAACCAACATTAACACTAACTAACCCACCCTAAGCAAGTTTAGGCAATAAATAGGGATTAGGGCTAAACTCACCCGTTAAGTGGGCCGGCGACACGGACGCGGCGGCGGTGACGAACCCAACACCCGGGACCTCTACCACGACGATCCAAGGCGGTCTCAGGGCTGAGAACAGTAGCAACAAACTCGGATCCCCTCTGCAACACTGAAAAACTGACTGCTTGGAGAGGAAAGCGGCTGAATGGAGCTCACCGGAGCTCCGGCGAGCGGCAAGTCGGCGACCAGCGGCACCTGGGGGTCGAGGGGCAACTGCTGGTGGCTGGTATGGGTGGTGGTTTGGTTGAAATGGGAGAGAAATGGAGGAAAAGGCGGAACTGTGCAAAGCTGCCGCTACAGTAGGCGGTCCGGCGAGCAGTGACTTTCAGCGGTCGTGCGGATCGGACGGCGGCTCCATTCGACAAATTGCTGACGCCATCCGTACGGATTCTCTCTCCTGAACACAATGGTGGGTGGCGCGGGCCGTGATTCACACGGGAAGGCCATGAACAACTCGATTTTCAGAGGAATATTAGAAGCTGAAATTGCAGGAACTAAAGGAAAACAAGGCAGAAAGGTGCGGTTTTGGAGGGGCTGAAGAGGAGGAGAGAGAGGGAGATGAGAGCTGGAGATAGGCCTCAATTAAGGCCATTAAATGGCTTGCCCAACTTCCAAGAAAGATGACATCATCTTCTCTCTCTTCTTTTGACTTTTCTTCAAAATATCCAAAGGCATTTTGGTCATTTCCACCTTGCACATTTTCCAATCTATCCTTGGGTTGAAAATGAAAGGCGGGCCTAAGAAACAGGCTCAGGAATTTGTTGGGCTCGAAATGGCTCAAGGTTAGACAACGGGCTCGGGAGGGTAAACGGTCGGTTTGGCCCAACGGGCTCACTTGCTTACCTCGGGTCTATCACGGTGGCTGTCCCACCTTGGGCGTGAGGCCCACACTGTTCTTACCCAGCCTACGTCCTCGTAGGCTCATTTCCTCCATCCGAAAATCCCTTTTCCAAATACCTGGCTTAACTAGCACTGTCGACTATCTAAGAACCATCGTCCAAAAGTCCGTCCCGGACGTTGTCGAAAATTCGAAGTCCAATACTGGATTCTCATGCCATGTCAATTTCGCCCGAATGCCATTTTGGTACTACTCAGACTGACATGCGGCTTTGAGGATTCACGCGTAACCGATTCGTGCCAATTCATGTTCAAGACTTCTCGACACATGGACGTCATTGACTACATGAAATTACGAAGGATCGATTCTTATTTCAAAGTACACGATTATCAAGAATCGACATAGGGCCGTTCGCGGGTTCGATAATAGTAGACGGAATCACCCGTCATCCCATTATTTCTGTCCGCGAATCGACTTCTAGTCGTCTTTGAAATCGGCCTGCATGACTACAAGATCGTCCTTACGCAAGTCTCACGGTCGAGTCGTTTTCCCAGGTCAAGTTATTTAGTCGCACGAGTTTTGTCCTCATTAGCTTTTCCCCTCAAGGTCTATTTCAAGAGTGATCAGTTCCGAGTGAGATCAACCAACAATGCATTGGCGAAATTGATGTCCATTCATCCCTTAAAGGGCTCGAATTTCAGGGTGTTACAATTCATTCAATACCCGACATCTATTTTGGGTTTTCTTTTGTGTTGTATAAAACCCCGACGAGGTGCAGGTTTCTCTTTCTTACTTTGTTTTCTTTCTATTTTAGGATTGCAAGTATAGATTTACCGCTTTCCTTAGATGTTTACTTACTACACTACAATTTCAATTTCAATTATTTGCTTTCTTTTTCTTTTGAGTAGAATTAGAATGGCATGAAACCGATATTTACACATGATCACCCTGTTAATTTCAAATGGCACAAAAAGGTAAAAGATATGCATGATCACCTTACGTAACATGATAATTGTTAAGTACCGAAAGGGCGTTAATAGAATATTAACATAATCTAAGTCCTCAAACTCTAGATTTTTGATTGTGTAGAAATCGAGGGAACACTCTCGATCATCGATTGGGCTTTCTAGCTGGCCCCCAAAAAAGAAGGCTAGTGGCGACTCCTAAAGTTTTATCCTAGGTTATTTAATCAACTTAAATAAAATGAACTCGTCGTGCAAGCTCGTTAAGTACTCACTAGTTATGATTTAGCATACCTAAAGGACGATTCCAAAAGGCGAAGTGCTAATGTTTTTGGAGTTACTTTACCTTAGGAGGGCTATCGTAGCGGAAGTACCCCTAAATTCTCTCTCACGAGTGGTTTTCCTTTTCGTAAGATGTGTCGTGTGCATGGGAATGGATCATGACACTTTCTCGCTATTGCGTGAGGTATGGGTTTGGAAGAATCTACATTCGTGTAGACCTCAAGCCTAATGCGTCGAGACTAAAGGGCAAGGTTATGATGCCTTTGGTCGACATGGCTCGAGTGCGATCTCACGAGCAAATACCCCTAAATCTTGTCTCTCCTGACACATGCCATCGCCAAAGACGAATCACGACAGGCTTGGCGATTTCACTAGAGACTTGGTTACTAGTTTAGTCGACTTGAATCCACTCAAAATGGTTGTCTTGTTTTCTTAACATGTCTTATGTAGGGTTGTTTGCATATCAAAGTCGTGTGAAAAACAAGGTAAGTCGTTAACCTCGTGTTAAATGGTTTTATTGGTAGAAGTTATAAGATGAGATGTGTTTGTAAACCCTTTGTTTTGTTGGTGGCATTCGAATGTATATGTGTATGTGGAGATTATATTGAAGTGTTGATTGTTTAAGCTTAAATTGCATGTTTACAAGTTTTAGCACGACATTGTGTACACAACCGCGGTATAAAACCCAATCGCCCTAATAAAACCTTCAGGAGGATTTTTGGGTGGAATCCACGAGGGAATGCTTGTGATAATCCACATTCCAATAGACATGCTCATCTCTTTAATGAAAGTTGCATTAGCTGATGATAGTAGCAGTTAGAAAATTGCTTTCATTAATCGAGATGGGAACCGGAGCCTATAGCACCCTACCTTTGGGCGTCCAGACCTCATTGTCCTCATGGGATGTGTGATTTGTGCTTGCCATGGTTTGGTTTGTAAGAATTGTTTCTCTTTTATCGATGTTGTGCTTCTTAATTTTCAAATTTCCATTCCGTATTTTATTTTTATAACGACGATGGATTTTTAATCTCGAATGCCCCACTAGATTAGGGTCTAGGGACAAGCCCGAGATCGATATCATCCCTATCCAGAAAGGACTCAAGAGTATTTCGGAGAGCCTTAACTTGGAGTATCAAAACTACGTGAAAAAGTGAATCAGCTAACTTTCGACCTTGCTGATGGTCGATCCTCAAATTGCAATGGTCAAAGTAATGGTTCATTTTTTGAATCGCTCGACTTCTACCTTTGTATGTAATCAAAACGAGTTGACCCCTACAATTGAGGAGTTCGAGATAGCCATTGGATTGACTCAAGCTTCCCTTGGTTTTACACTGCCTCCAATTGGTCAAAATCTGGTCTCTCTTATGAGCTAACTCCTAAATATTCCTTCCAATCAAATTAAAACGATTTTGGCATTAGATGTTGACTATGATGTGTATAATGTGAATGTGGATGATTGTTTTTCTTTCATTGCATATTCTAGTAATGTGGATATTGATGTAAATATTTGGCATGCTAGATTAGGTTACATTGGGGTACAAGAATGAAACGATTGGTAAGAGAAGGCCTTTTAGGGTCATGTGCTAATATTGATCTACGTGTCTATAAAATTATCTAGTGGAAAAAAGCAACAAGAAAGCCATTTTTTAAAAGAACTAGAGCTAAACTTCCATTGTAACTCATACATTCTGATATTTATGGTCCATTGAATGTGAGGGCAAGACATGGAGACTCATATTTCATCACTTTTATAGATGAATTTACACATTTCGGCTATGTTTTTTCTGATCTTCCATAAGTCCGAAGCATTGTATTGCTTTTGTGACGACCTAGACCTTGAAGCTGGGTAATGTGACTGGGATGGTAGGAGAGGTTGCGCCGACAGGTGACTGCGACCCAAAAATGGGTGAAACTAAGAACACACATCTCCTGTCTCACATCACTTAGGGGGAAGTCCTAGGCTAGTTTATAAGATTTAAGTTCTCTACTCTGTGTAATGTCTTTTAAAGTTGTAAGAGCGGAAGGTCCAAAGGAAATAATATTACACAGTGGTAGTCTTCGAGTCCTTACAAATGGTACCAAAGCTGACTCCCACAACATGTAGGGCCATAGCAAGGGCGCTATGCCCAAGGGGGGAGAATGTAATGACCCAGACCTTAAAAGTGGGCAACATGGCCAGAATGACAAGGGAGGCTACGTTGGCGGGCAATTGTAACCCAAAAGTGAGCGAGGCTAAGAGCACATGTCTCTTGTTCCACATCACTTAGGGAGAGTCTTGGGCCAATTTATAAGGCTTAGGTTCTCTACTCTATGTAATGTGTTTTAAACCCGTGAGGGTCGAAGGTCTAAAGTGGACAATATTATATAGAGATATGCCCCAGGTCTTTATAGCTTTAGTAGGGAATCAAATAAATAAAATAATAAAGGCATTGAGAACTGATCATAGACGTGAGTATCTATTTGAGCAATTCAAGACTTTTGTGGGAAAAGGAAATTGCAAAACAATTGACTATTCTTGGTACTCCACAACAAAATGGAGTTGCTGAAAGAAGGAAAAGATACCTATTAGAAATAGTTAGGCCTATAATGATACAGACAAATCTACCTATCACATATTGGGGAAATGCGTTATTAACTGTTGCTTATACACTTAATCATGTGCCCTCTAAGTTAATTGCTTCCACCCTCTATGAATTGTGGACTGGTAGAAAAATCAAACTTAATTAGTCTATGATCTTGTGGGCATGCAGCATATGTTCATGATTTTTCCCATAAAAATGGCAAATTAGGATCAAGAGGAAAGAAATGTATCGTTATTAGATACTTTGAACACTCTAAAGAGTACATGTTCATAGATGTATAAGTTGATAGAAGTATGACTGAAATGGAGTCATTGGGTGTCATGTTCTTGGAGAACGATTTTTCTAGTAGAGATGAGATCAATAAAAACTTCCAATTTTATGAGATAGAAGATCATGATAACACACCTACTAATATTGGCCAGGGAATGCATCGCCTAGCGAACTAAATTCACAAGAAGTTTAGTTGCATAAAAGTAAACGTAAAAGTAGTTCCTGTCATCATTTTGAGATTGAAGGAAAAGAATTTATGATTACTCCACAAGACAAAACAGAACTTAAGACAGTTTAAAAGGCTCTCTTATTCTTGGCAAGGAAGAATGGAGAAAAGTTTTGAAAGATGAAATGGAATCTATGAGGGCAAACCACATTTGGGACTTGGTTGATCTACTACTCAATTGCAAAGCTATTGGAAATAAATGGGATTTTAAAATTAAGCAAAAGGTGGACGGATCCATTGAAAAATATAAAGCTTGCCTTATGGTGAAAGGTTATACTCAACAAGAGAGTATAAATTATGAAAAAACATTTTCACCAGTTGTAAGATTTTCCTCCATACACCTTATCCTAGCTATTGTTGCACATTTGGACCTAGAGTTATATCAAACAGATGTAAAGACAGCATTTCTCAATGGAAAAATTGATGAAGAAATCTATATGAAACAACCAATAGGTTTTATAATTGAATGTCAGGAGCGCAAAGCTTGTAGACTTCATCACTCAATATATGGCATTAAGCAATCATCTAGAGAGTGATATTTTCGTTGTCATTAAGCTATAGCTTCTTTTAGGTTCACAATGATCGAAGAAGATCATTGTGTGATTAAACGGTTCAAGAATAAATTTGTGATTTTATCACTTTATATATTCTGTTGATTGGGAATGGCAAGGATTTGGTTATCACTATAAAAGAATGGTTGTCCTCTAACTTTCAAATGAAGGACCTGGAAGAAGTTGCTTATATATTTTAAGATTGAAAGAAATTGATCAAAGAAACTCTTCGCTATGTTGTAAGAGTCTTATATAATGAAGATTCTTAACACTTCAATATGTAGCACCGTAATCTCATTGATACTCCTATCATGCAAGGCGAAGGCTTGAGTACTAAAATGTGCCCTAAAACTCCAAAAGAAAATAAAGAAATAGAAAATTTTCCTTATATTAGTGCGGTTGGAAGTTTGATGTATGCTTGATATGTTTTCGGCCTATATATGTCATGATGTGGGGTTGGTAAGCCGATACCATTCAAATCATGGTCAAGTACACTGGAAAGTAGTTAAGAGGATTTTGAGATACTTGAAAGGTACCATGGACTGTGAACCTTGTTATCAAGGAAATGATTTACGCTTATTAGGTTACTTTGATACTAATTACAGATGAGACCTAGATGAGCATAAATCGACGTCTAGATGCATTATTGTTTAATGAATGTGCAATTTCTTGAAATAGCAAGAAAGGGTGATGCACAACTCTATCTATGATGGAGGTAGAATTTATTGCATGTTCTACTACAGTACAAAAAGGAGCGCATGACTAAAATGTTTCTCGAAAAATTTAGCCATTGTCAGTAAGGTTCTGAGACTAGTGACAGTATATTGTGATAGTCAAGCAACCACTACCTATTTGAAAGATCCCAAGTATCATGATAGGACGAACCACATTGGCATAAAGAATAACTTCATCAAAGATGTAATAGCGCAGACGGAAGTGGTTCTATAATATATTTCAACTAGTAAGATGGTTGTTGATCCATTCACGAAGGTTGTTCCTATAGACATGTTCTTGACCCACTGAGTGTTTTTAGGGTTATATAGAATGTGATGTATACAATTGTTGAAGATCACTGGTTTAAGTATATATGAATATATGTATGTATTTGTTTGTTTTTTAATGAATTGATCTTTCATTAGCAAGTACAAATCCATTATCAAACTAACACAAACACACATGTATTGTTGAAAGTTATGTCAACAGACAACAATTGGCTCACTCACATGAGCAATCACCTCAAGTGCTATAACTAGCAAGTTGAGATGAGACAGTATGTACTATAAATGCTGGAAGTGTAGTTAGTACATAAAATAATTTTACGTCACCTTAATTGGAATCAAGATGAGATCTGTGATTTGTATGTGCTAAGCCCAAACATGATAGTCCCACAATCATGTATGCCTGAAGGAAGCTGGATGCGAGTACTTAATTAGAATATATAAGCGAGCTAATGTAGCACTCAAGCTAAATATAAGTATGTGAGAAGCACCTGACTATATTTAGGCTAAGGTCTGTATAGTAGAGATGTTTAATAAATGACATATGCTCTTATAGAAAGAGAAATCCACTATAGTGTATAATTCATACTACATGTGCTAAATTTGACCGATAAGGGAGATGAGTAGAATTATCTCCATTTACTCATTGTATCAGTTCTTGAGATAATTAATTATTTACCGCATTTTGTGCTATATATTACTTCTGACTATGTTCTTGAAGTAAAAAATCAATGTTGCTATTTTAATATGTTACCAATAGTCATGAATAGATATGGCTTTATGGGACATATTTAGGAAAGTAGTTGTTTTGAAATAAAAAGAGACATGAGTGTGAAGGAAGACCATTGTTGTTTTATATCTATCACCCATATTTACTGGTTGGCCAATTATTTCGTTTTATGTGGTTTTGAATATAATTGTAAATACATAGTGCTTTAAGAATAGTCAAGTATGGCTTTTAAGGGATATGTATACTTAAATTGATGTAACAAAATATGTCTGGGGCACTATGAGACATCAATTGTTTATTTTATTTGGAGTTGTAGCCATTATGTTATCCCTAATAGGTGCATAATTTGAGCTCATAAGTGCAAGTGTTCTCACTGGTCCCACGCTTTGCTTGCTAATATGAATGTTTTAAAAGTAAATGAATGTTGAATATCTTATATTTTTGATAAATTATTATTTAACTCATCATGTTTGAGTGGGAGATGTTATATTTGGACAATACACCCATGATGGAGTGTGTACAAAAGGCACTTATTGCTTATGATGGGCGTGTTTTAGAGAGGTATCTTTGGTGAGTTGAAAGAGGAGGAGAGAGAGTGAAATGAGGGTTGAAGATAAGCCTCATCAAGGCCAATTAAGGGCTTGCCCCAACTCCCAAGCAAATGACATCATCTTCTCTCTCTTCTTTTGTCATTTCTTCAAAATATCTAGGGGCAAAATGGTCATTTCCACCTTGCACATTTCCCAAACTGCCCTTGGACTGAAAATGAAGGGCGGGTCTAAGAAACGGGCTAGAAAATGAATAGGAATGGGCTTGGGAATTGGTTGGGCTCGAAACGACTCAAGGTTAGACACGGGCTTGGAAGGATAAAATAGTTGGTTTGGTCCAACGAGCTCACTTGCTTATCTCAGGTCTACCATGGTGGTTGTCCTACCTTGGGGGTGAGGCCCACACTGTTATTGGCCGGCCCACGTCCTTGTAGGCTCGTTTCCTCGGTCCGTAAACCCCTTTTCCAAAAACTCGACTCAACTAACACTGTCGACTGTCAAAGAAGCATTGTTCAAAAGTCCGTCCCGGACGTTCCCGAAAATTCGAAGTCCAATACTGGGTTCTCATGCCATGTCAAATTTGCTCGAATGCCATTTTGGTATAACTCAAACTGACAAGCGGCTTCAAGGATTCACGCGTAATCGACTCCTGCCAATTCACGTTTAAGACATCTCGACACATGGACGTCCTTGACTACATGAAATTGCGAATGATTGAATCTTATTTCAAAGTACACAATTACCAAAGATCGACATAGGGTTGCTCAAGGGTTCAATAACAGTAAACAGAATCACCCTTCGTCCCATTATGTTTAGTTCGCGAATCAACTTCTAGTCATCCCTGAAATCAGCCCGCATATCTACAGGATCGTCCTTACGCAAGTCTCACGGTCAAGTCATTTTCCCAAATCAAGTTCTTGAGTTCCTCATTAGCCTTTCCCCTCAAGGTTAGTATCTCAAGAGTGATCAGTTCCGAGTGAGATCAACTAACAATGCATTGACGAAATTCACATTTATTCATCCCTCAAAGGGCTCGAATTTTAGGACGTCATAGCTTCAATCTCAGGAACTACTCTACTAGCTTGGGCATCGGTCTCTCACAGACCTCTCCTCTCACTAGGGGAACCACAGGGACTACAGCAGAAGCACTCAATTTGTTGTCCTAACAAAGTCTCTAGCACCAGCATGATCCCGTCTAACCTAAGATCTACCTATGCGCTACCTCTACCACTAGTTTGACCAAACGCTGCCCTGCACCTAAGGGTTGAGCAGAGAGCCCTACATACATGCTCATCAATATGGACTATTAGCAACTCACCACAACACAAGACCATAAAAACAATCATAGGCACGTAAAGTAAAAGCCATCCCTATCTCACTATCCCAAAAATCTCACGCACCTTATCACTCCAAGTCTCGACCTCGCTCTGATACCAAAATCGATGAGTATGTCACGCCCCGAACCTCGAGCACACGACAACCCCTTCTTTTGGTCGATTGAAAGCGACATTCTAGGACCCGTCAACGACCATTCATTTTAATCTTTTATTATGCACAAGCGGAAGATAAACCATCTCCAGTCCAACAAACAATCAAGCAATTAATTAGGGATAGAGGGATAAACAGCAAGAACAACATCAACTACTCATTTATACATCTTTAATAGATTAATCAACGGACGATCATTTCCGATTTACAAGCCCAACAAAGACGTTGATTCATCCTCTAAGCCAGACCAAAAAGAAATTAGGCTAATCCAGCTATACAAAATGAACCTTTCGGTTCAGCACCACCATCACTCGGACCCATCGGACTCAAGCTCTGTTGGGTCGATCACTAAAGGAGCGGGGGCAGGATTCTTCACTGCGGGTGCGCCATTCTAAGGGCCTAAAAGTGGTTATACAATAACTAATGAGATAAAATCTCAGCGAGTTCTCCTCCTAAGCCCTGGTTAGTACACCAATTCAACCCGGGGTATCTCTCCAGAACCACCCCTCACACAACCCAACAACAAACAATCAGCAAACAGCAAACCAAACAACATACAAGGGCAACCAACAATCATACAGTCGATTCGCATGCAACCTTACTCGATATGCCATACCCTACACGTTAAACCTCATACAATGCAAGCAAGGTACATGGTCGTTAGATGATACAGTTCATCAATCACATGCGAGTTGCGTCACAAGTGATCTCACCTGGCCATTGCCACACCCTGTACGACTCTCAATTCGTGCGTACATGCCATAAATAATGTGATCATCACGACATTAAGAGCATGCAAATAATTAGAGCATTGCACACAGCTTTCTTATGTCTCACACCCACATATGCTCCGATTATTACGACCCCTCCCCCCTGGGCCACGGCACAACCTTATGGTTGGTAGCTCCTGGCCAAGCCAGCTTCGTCCTCTTTACCTCGAGGCACGGCGACGTTAAGAGCTCACTCCCAAGACGGCATTCCCGAAGGAGCATAGGACCCACCCACTACCGCGGTCCCACATAGAACCCCTTCCTGTTAGGCAACCGACCGAAATCAGGTGACCAAATGGCCATGGCACAACTCCATAAGGATTGGCAGTCTTCCGACAATATCGAGTTCCCTCTCTTAATGTGATCATGCAATACATCATCAAGCAATTCATTTATATCTTTGCTCTGTCGTGAATGCAACATTACCCATGCTCATGCGACATGCCATTTTAGATAACCCATACAATATGTCATGCGATATCACTCAACAATTCCAAAATTCAATTCCAATCGGCATTCAATCATGCATTTCATCGTTTAACGAGTATAATTAACAATCGGCACTTCAAGAAAGCATAACAACATAGAACACATCAAATTAAGACTAAAATTAGCTTTCGTATGAACAGTGCCGTTAACAGTAATTGTGAACAGTAATCGTGAACAGTGTCCACAGTAATTATGAACAGTAAATTTCAGAATTCAATTATTAATAAATTAAACTCAGAAATTAGACAAAACATTAATTAAAATAATTAATCAATCAATCAAGGTAAATCATGCTTAATTAAGCATAAACCACACATAAGCAACAATTAAGCATAATTAAACTCAATCAAGCAAGATTAAGCTAAGATAATCTTAACCATCTATCTAACCACCTATCTTAGGGCTAATGCAACTTAATTAAACTCCTTAAACCAAAATTACCACTAACTAAACCAACCCTAAGCAAGTTTAGGCACTACCAAAGGATTAGAGGCTAAACTCGCCCGTTAAGCGAGCCAGCGACACGGACGCGGCGACGACGACGAAGGCGACACCCAAGGACCTCTATCACAGTGATCCAAGGTGGTCCCGGGGTCAAAATAGCAGCAACAAATTCAAACTCCCTCTACAACTTCTGAAAAACTGACTGCATAGGAGGAAAGTGGCTGACAGGAGGAAAACAGGCTGGTCGGAGTTCCGGCAAGCGATTGGCCGGCAACCGGCGGCACCTAGGGGTCGAGGGGGAATTACTGGTGGCTAGGATGGGCGGTGGTTGGGTCAAAAAATAAGGAAAACAGCTGAAAAGGGCGCTGCTGGCGGAATCGTGCTATAGTAGATGGTTGGGGAAGCCGGAACTTCTGGCCGACCGGTGGGTCGGCCAGCGGCTCCGACCGGTGAACGGCCGCCGTGAATAGTATGTAATTTGTCTTCTAAGTACAGTGGTGGATGGCACGGGTGGTGATTCGCACGGGAAGGGCATGAACAACTCGGTTTTTCGAAGAAAGGTCAGAAGGAAGGAAGGGAAACAATGGAGAGAAGTGTGCGGTTTTTGGAAAGCTGAAAGAGGAGGAGAGAGAGTGAAATGAGAACTTGTTCAAGGCCTCATTAAGGCCATTAAATGCAAGCTTCAACTCCCCAAGCAATGACATAATCTTCTCTTTCTTCTTTTGTCCTTTCTTCAAAATATCTAGGGGCAAAATGGTCATTTCCACCTTGCACATTTCCCAAACTTCCCTTGGGTTGAAAATGAAGGGCGGGCATAAGAAACGGGCTAGAAATGAATAGGAATAGGCTCGGGAATTTCTTGGGCTCGAAAGGGCTCAAGGTTAGACAATGGGCTCAGAAGGATAAAATGGTCGGTTTGGTCAATGGGCTCACTTGCTTGTCTCGAGTCTACCATGGTAGCCGTCCCACCTTGGGCGTCAGTCCCACACTGATCTTGCCCGGCCCACGTCCTTGCAGGGTCGTTTCCTCGGTCCATAAACCGCTTTTCCAAAAACTCTGCTTAACTGACACTATCGACTGTCGAATAAGCATTATCCAAAAGTTTGTCCCGGACGTTCCCGAAAATTCGAAGTCCAAGCTTAGATTCTCATGCCATGTCAATTTCACCCGAATGCCATTTTAGTACAACTTAGACTGACAGGTGGTTTCGAGGATTCACACGTAACCGACTTGTGCCAAGTCACATTCAAGACTTCTCGACACATGGACGTCATTGACTACATGAAATTGTGAAGGATAGATTCTTATTTCAAAGTACACAATTACCAAGGATCGACATAGGGTCTTTCGCAGGCTCGATAACAGTAAACAGAATCACCCATCGTCCCATTATGTTTTGTCCACGAATCGACTTTTATTCGTTCCTAAAATCGGCCTGTATATCTACAGGATCGTCCTTACGCAAGTTTCACGGTCGAGTCGTTTTCACAGGTCAAGTTCTTTAGTCGCACGAGTTCTATCCTCATTAGCCTTTCCTCTCAAGGTTAGTATCTCAGGAGTAATCAGTTCTGAGTGAGATCAACCAATAGTGCATTGACAAAATTCACGTTCATTCATCCCTCAAAGGGCTTGAATTTTAGGACGTCACAGGAGTTCCCATCCGCGTGGATTATATTCCAATTAATCACCAAAAGAAGCAAGCCCATACCATTTAACTAGAGACTATCTTTTCTTGAGGAATTGTGCAAAATGCATAATACACTTATTGTTTCCACTAAAAAATTTATACTTGCTTAACATATTTCTCTTGCAAATTACTAAATATCAATAACATGATAATTTTATGTTAAAATTGTCATTTTCTCAAAGAATTACAAATGATGCAAAATAAACTTATGTTTGCAATAAAAAGATATGGTTACTTAACCCAAGTAGTGTTGCTGTTGGTTTGGGGCATTGAAGGATTTCCAACTTTGAAACTAGAGGTCACCCATTTCAAATCCCACAATGTTTCTTGGGTTTAGAGTCTCCGACATAAGTTAAAGGCATGAGCTTAATCGATTCATGGGATTTGCAAGATATTTTATGAGCATATAGGTAGATGGGTCTCCCCATCTATGCCCCTATATTATAAAGGAGCACATTTGCCCTAGGAGAATGCTAAATTTATATGGTAATTTTTTTAAATACACTTTTTCCTCATAAGCTAGGTACATGTTATGCAAAAGGTCCTCATCAACTTAATTAGAAAGAGAACATCCCTCGTGACATTAATTAGTCAACATTTTTTGTTAGAAATTTGTCATAACATTTTCACATAGTCATAAAAAAAGTATGGATTTTATGGGTAATTTGACATTCTAATCTAATAATTATGGTTGACAAAAAAAAATCAGACAACCTCAATTTTTCCTTATGAATTGAGTTTTTTATCCACTTAAAGGGATAATTTGAGGGGCTTTCTATCAACAAATCTATGAAAATTTGAAAGATAATACATAAAAAGTCAAGACTTACTTTCCAGTAAGGGCAACGTTGATTAGATATACAAATCTAAGTTAACTGTCTAATATGTCAATAAGCGGAACTTTATTAAAAATTGCTATGCATTATATAAATCAATAATATGACAACGTAATCAATGTTTGTCCTTTAGCGATGGAGGAAATTGTGGCGACTCATCCAAACTTTGCCCATGAACGTGGGTGTACAGAATGCCATCCTTTTCTTTCTATCGTTCACGAGTCCATCATTCTTGTCTTGATAAAGGTTACCGACAACGGTCTTTTTACATATATTTATTTATTGGCTAGTGACGACTTACAAGCGTGTGCCACTAAGTTTTTAGCTTCTCAAGGAATAGACTGGCGTATAGTTAAGGCCTTAATTAAGGTTAAATTACTGAGCTTCATAATTCATGCCCATCCCTTCATTCTTCCTCGTGATTTGGATCTTTGTTACGGTTCTAATCGTTAGAATGCTAGTACTAAATTTTGGCCGTTGATAATCAAATATCCAAGCAAAAAGTTGTTGTGCACATCGGCTTTTTTTATTTTTATTTCTGGCTTGGAGCAATCTTCTTTAATCTTATACTTTCTAATTTTATCAATTTAACTCTAAATTTTTTGATAATTTTTTAAAAGAATTTTTCTGGCCAATTTTGATGGAGAGGTTCAGCTAGCGCCAACTATCGTGCCATGGCGGACATCCACCGTTAAAGAATTGCATCATAATGATAGCGTTTTGTAAATTTTGCAGAATTTTTTTTATTTTTTCTTAAATTTTTATTGTTTTTACCTTTTTCTTGCTACCGTTCGTCTTCTTCCATTTCATCTTCAGCCGCCATGCAAGTTTTCCGATCACTGCCCCCAAAAGCCGCCACTGCCATCACCAACAAAGCAACCACCCCCGTCAAAATCAGTTCATGGTCGCTACAATCTTGCTCTCGAGAATGCACTTCCTGCTTTGCCCTGACCGCATTCAAGAACGTGAATGGCGGAGCGAATCTTGTTATGAGAATTTGTTTGAACAGCAAGAGGGTACTCTCGACTGAGATTGACGGAGGAGGGCAAGACTGCCTGGCTCAATCTTCGTGTGCCGCTGGGCAAAGTCTTGCACCTCCAAGATCGTTGATGCATCCTCGCAAACACATTGAATGCAAAACGAACTCATCTTTCAAAAAATGCGGTGGATGGGAATCAAGGTCGTGTTCCACAGGCGAATTGGGTAGTGAAGATGAAGAGGGTTTGAAGGAGAGACACGGCATCATTTGGCACGCATCGACGAGCTACGCCAGCTAAAGCATTGCCTTCCTAAATGCGCTAATTCAGTGCTTCATCATCATCATCATCTGTCGATGACCGTCAACCTCCATTAATGGAAGCACTCGAGTGACTTCAGATCGCGCGATCTCATATGTAATGCGCACAACCTCAAGTGAGGTGTCGCACCTCAATCCTAGGAGGCGAGCTCCATTGATGGAGGCCGGCCACTCAGTGAGGGCGAGAGAGAGAGAAAGGCGATGGCAGCTTCTGTATGATGGTGGTCGCAGTGGCGGAGGCCGAGTTTGATCTTGATGGTTATGGTGGAGTTGTTGGTGATGGCGGTGGCAGCTTGCGGTGGCAGTGACGGTGGCAGCAACATCTTCTAAAAACAGCAAAAAGCTGGGGCTTCCAAGGGGAGAGGATGAACAGCAAATTAAAAACATTTTAAAAAAATATAAGATAATAGAAAAAGAGAAATTTAGCAAGAAAAATGAGAAAAATAAGCAAAATGATGTCATTTTGAATAGAATTATACATCGTATTACCAGAGATCGTTGGGCAAAACTCTATCATAACTCATCGAAAGAATTACAAGAGATTTTTGTGTAAAGATTTTGGATTAAATTTGTAAACCTAAAAAGTTTAAAGCTAAATTCGAATCTGTACAATAACATTAGGATAAGTTGGATAATTTCTCCATCACAATTGAATTTATCATTGGACGAAATTACATGTCATGTGGGTGTGACCTGTCCTCCATTTGTACTTACCACACTATGCGAGGATTTAAGTCGAACCGTTTTGTTATTTGGATAGTTGGTCATCACGTTTACGATTTTCTCGTGACTATTCAATCATTGCATTAGCGGAGGAAGCTCAGACATCAATGATAGTGACCGATCAACTAAAGAAATAATAAAATGCAGAAAATCATCCATTTCTGTTATCCCGATTATTCACGAGTCCACCATCCCATTCTTGCCTTGATTGAGGCGGCCAATAGCGGTCTTATTTAATTTTTATCTTTCGTCAGCTTCGAATATGTTATCAAGTTTTTAACTACCCAAGGAATTAATCGATGTTTGGTTAAGGCTTTAACTAAGGTTAGGTTACCGAGTTCTCTTATACTTAAATTGATTGCTCTTGGCTCCACTTCCTTCATGCTTGTTTGCGCTCAAGTCTCTTCGCCTTCTTCATCTCTCATCTTTCTTGCTCTGTTTCCCTCTTTCTTCTCCTCAGCACAAACATCCTTCCTCCTCTTCTTCTTGTTCAGTATCTGCTTCTCTTTTTCATCATCCTCACTCTCTATCACCCTATTGTCTCGCCCTTTCTTTCTCGAAAAAAAAAAAATCAAAGAAAAATGTCGATCGATTCTGCTATTCCTATTGCGTGGGATGTCTTGAAGTACGTAGTTGCTCCCATCAAGCGTCAATTCGGATACGTGATCTCCTCCAAGAGGCATGCCCAGGATCTTCAGAAGGAAGTCGAGGAGCTTGCGCACGAGGTTGATAGGGTCCACAATGTCATTGAAGAGGCCAGAAACAATCTCCGGAATGTCTACGGTCGCGTGACGGAGTGCCATGCAAGTGCCGAGAAGGCCCTGAAGGAGGTGCGAGACCTGTTGAGCGACTTCAAGGAGGCGAGCAAGACTTGCTGCTATGGGACTCTTCCTGACCCCAAGTGTCGCTATCAATTCAGCAAGAAGGCCAAGGCCAAGATCGAGGTCATTCAGGGACTCACTCATAAATGCAGGGAATTCAGGGAATTGAACGACATCTCCTTCCGCAATCCTGCTCCAGGGAAAGTTATTTCTTTTGCCTCGACGTCGAATAAGGTTAGGGACAACGATATCTTCGAATCCAGAGATTCTGTCGTTCAGGACATCGTGGACGCTCTTGCCGATGACAACAATAGCGTGGTCGGGGTTTACGGGATGGGTGGGGTCGGCAAGTCCACCCTATTGATTGACGTCGAAAGGAGAATAAGGAAAGAGAAGTCATTTGATTGGGTCGCTAAGGCCGACGTGTCGGAAAATCAAGACATCAGGAGGATTCAAGGAGAAATTGCGCATGCATTGGACCTGGACATAAAGGCTGTAGAGTCTGTCAATTCGCGAGCGGGGCTTTTGCACAAGAGGCTGGAAAATGATACGAAGAGGCTGGAAAATGAAAATGATACGAACAGGCTGGAAAATGATACGAGGGGAAAAAAGAAGGTCCTCATAATATTGGACAACCTGTGGAAGGGGCTCGACTTGAAATCAGTGGGCATTCCTTGCGGACATGACAACAAAGTCATAGGATGCAAGTTGTTGCTGACGTCAAGATTTCAAGATGTTTTGCGAAGGGAAATGAGCTCCGACAGGGACTTCCGCCTTGACGAGCTGAAGGAGGAAGAGGCAAGAAGTTTGTTTGAGAGGACGGTGGGAGACAAAGTTCATGATGACCCGTTCAAATCCTTGGTGGATGAAGCACTCCGCAAGTGTGCAGGTTTGCCTTTTCTAATTATAACGATGGCAAAACTTTTCAGAAACGCGAATTTTTCTCAATGGGAGGATGCTTTGAAACAAATCGAGATGTCTACAAATAAAGGAATCAGTGAGAGGATAAATAAGATGTTACAATTAGTTATGATTATTTAGAAGGCGAGGAAGGCAAGGAGGCGAAGTTATTGTTACGACTGTGTGTTGTATATGGTGTCTCTAAGCCTTCTCTTGAAAACTTGGTGAAGTACGGTGTGGGTTTAAGGTTATTTGGAGAAAATAGCTGCATTAAAGATGCTAGAAATAGGTTGATCTCACTGATTCAAACTCTGCAAGCGTCCTCCCTTTTGTTAGTAGACGATGAAGATGCTGATGGTTTCAAGATACATGATCTGGTTCGTGGATTTGTTGCATCGGTCGCTTCAAGAGATGACCCTCTTCTCGTGTTAAAAGATAATGATAGGTCAGTGATGGAGTTCCCAAAGGACAAGCTCAAAAGTTGTAGTGCGGTATGCTTTCCTTACGTTGACATTAAGGAGCTTCCTGAGGAGTTAGATTGCCCTGAGATGCAGATCTTTTTATTGTTCAAAAACAATGAATCTCTTGAGGTCCCAGATTCGTATTTCAACTCTATGAGAAAACTCATGGTCTTACATCTTTCTCAGGTACATCTCACTCGTTCTCCTTCGCCATTTCAATTCTGGGAGAACTAACATACACTCTGTCTTCATGGTTGTTCGTTAGAAGATGTAGCCATGATTGGCAAGCTAAAAGGGCTACATATTCTTAGCTTTGTGAACTCCAAAATTCAACGATTGCCAAAAGAAATTGGACAATTGGTAGAGTTGAGGTTGTTAGACTTGAACTGTTGCTCACAACTTAAGATAATTGAACCAAGTGTACTTGGAAGCTTGATGAAATTGGAGGAGTTGTATATGGAGGATAGCTTTGATCAATGGAATGCTATGGAGCAATCTCCACAAACTAATGCCAAGCTTATTGAGTTGAATAACATGAAGAATCTATGCACTTTCCATGTATCCATTCTCGATCCAAGTGTGCTCCCAGAGGATCTAAATGTCAAGAAATTAACCAAGTACAAAATCCAAATAGGTGATGTGCGGCGCTGGCCTAGTTGCAAAGGATCGAGCACATTGGAGCTTAAGTTGGACCCAACAAATGATATTCTTCAGAAGGGATGCATACAAACTTTATTAGGCAAAACTGATGATCTATTTTTAGATGGATTAGATGGATTAGACGGAATTGAGCAAAGTATTTGCTCGTTATCCCAAGAAGGCTTTCAAAAATTAAAGCATCTACAAGTTGAGAACAGTCCCTCTATCCGTTATGTCCTCCAATCTCCATCCCATACAGATTTTACGATGTTGGAGTCGTTACTTCTCAAGAATCTCATCAACTTGGAGAAGATATGCAACAACTCTATCTCCTCAAAGTCATTTAGTGCATTAAAAGTATTACGAGTCAAAAGTTGCGGCAAGATGGAAGTTTTGTTTCCTCTTTCATTATTGAAAGAACTTCCACGGCTTGAAGAGATCCAGGCTTTTGGGTGCCCCTTAATGCGGGGGATTGTAGAAGTTGATGATTGTGGCAAAGTTGAGTTGCGTAATTTGCATAAATTGAAGTTGCGTGACTTGTCAAATATCAATAACTTTTTCACCGCCAAGAATGCTCCTTCAAGTGGTACATCAAAAGACCAAGTTGACACCCAAGTTGCATTTTTTAGTGGCCAACAGGTAACTTTCTATCAAAAAGATATACTATTTAATATTTTGCTCATTTGCTAACTAGATGTAACGTAGATTTTAATCCTTATTCATTTTTTTTTTCAGTTTATTTTCTTCCTAATTACCTTTTCCAGTCATGCCTTCTTTGTAATTAGATAAAGCAATCTTTTATTTCTTTTCGTTGTGTAGAAGTCCAATTAATAGAACGAAATCCATGTTAATTTAGTTTGTGATAGGATCTAAGTTATTTTCAACTTGCATGTTGCAAGTATATCTATATTAATAGGGTTTTATAGAGAAACATTGAAGGGAATTTTGGCATTAGAATAATTCCATAATAAAGTCATTTCATAATCTTATAAAATGGATTCACTGAATTGAGTTATCTAACTCTTTTATTATCTATAAGATATAATATCTAGGTGACTTAGATAAAAATCAATACGAAGGATGGGCAAGGGGATTGGGTTTTCAAATGGTGGCAATGATGCTAATTTAATTGACGCACGTCATTTTCATATCTTGTATTTGTAGATATATTTGTAAGCAGCTTTGACATAACAAACATAAATCTTCAACTTGTGCTAATATCTCATAGTTGTAGGCATAAGTGAGCGGCTTTTAGGAAAAACTGCACGAAATCCCCCATGAAAATTTTAAGCGGTACACATTTACTCCCAAAATTTGGATATATAAATTATGGCGTATTGAACATAGCTAAATGATGTTATCATCCGATGGTATTTCTTGATCACTGTAGTTTTTCTTATCGTAAATAAATTGCAAACAAAATCTAATAGTAATACCATCCACAAATATATTGTAAATAAAAAATGAAGTTCATTAGGCATTTTTGGGGTCGTTAGATACCTTTTCAGATTGTCAATTAGCTTTTGTTCATCATAGATGCAAATGCAAAAATTATTCTAAAGTTTGTGAATTTTCTTCCATAATCATTAGTAATAATTTGCTATAGCATGTAAGTTTCTTCCTTGCTCTCTATACTTGTAAATTCTATTGTTGATGGGTCTATTTGTCAGGTTTCAATCCCATCCTTGGAGTCCTTGACATTTTTTGGACTTCCCAATCTGAACAATATGTGGGCCGATGAATCTCCATTGTTGTTGAGCAATCTCCAATCTCTTGAGGTGTCTTCGTGCGAATCTCTCTCAAAGATTATCAACTCTAGGTCACTGGTAAAACTACACAAGTTACACACTTTAGAGGTAGAAGCTTGCATTTTGGTGCAAGAAATTTTTGACCTTGACGAACTAGGCACCAATGCAAATACTGAGATTCTCTCTGAGCTGAACACCATCCTTATAGGTAATTTACCAAAGTTGAGGCGCATATGGAACAAGAATCCACGTGGAATTGTGAGATTCCATAATTTGAAGGAATTAGAGGTGTGTGACTGTGAAAACCTCAAGTTTCTGTTTTTCCCATCCATGGTTCAATCTCTTGCACAATTGAGAGAAGTAAAAGTATGGAATTGCAAGAACATGGAGGTGATCATCATGGAGGAAGAAGGGCCAAGAATAGAAACATCAGAAACTCTAGTATTCCCGATGTTAACCACATTAGTATTTGGAAAATTGGAAAGTTTGATGTGCTTCTCTCGCAAAAAGTGTAAGATTGATTTTTTGGTTTCATCATTGAAGATCTTCTCAGATTAATTCATCCCTTCAATGCAAAAGATGGTGTTATTTTCATCTAATGAAAAATTGATGATAGGTACACTAGAAGCTCGGAATGAGGACTGCGTCAAATCGCGCTCTACTGTTCTCTTCAATCAAGAGGTATGTGATAGCGCTACGTCAAAATCTTAAATATACAAAAATCTAATGGAGTAAATGCTTGGCATCAATTTTATGTGTCATCGCACTTTAGAAGCTTACAAGTTGTGCATTTCAAGTTACCACATGCCACTACAAATAATTGGCAAGTTTCAGGTCACACCAACAGGAGTTGGATCAATCACATCAAATTGTTAAGAAATTAGAAAAAAGATATATGCATATAACAATTATTATGCCAGCCAGCACCATGAAATCTGGATTAGTCAAAGTAGAGTTACTATTCAAATTGTGACTTTTAATTGAAATGAAGAATTTAAAGTAGTGTCATTATATACACAAAAGTTGGATAATTAATCTTCAATGAGCTCATTTGTTAACTCTCCAAATTATGGGGCAACTATATAGTAAAAGATTTTGTAATATAGTCATTGAACTTTTATTTGATCACCTAAGGCAATAACTTTTCATTTCTTTATAGTTTATGCATATCCGAAATTTTCAAGCGAACTATCGATGTGCAAGACACGTGGCTAATTTTCTAAATGTGCTACTTTTTCCACTTCATCATTGAATCAGCACCTTAGTGGAAAATCTATATTAATATTTAATACAGTCATCAAAGCTTTTAATTTGCAAGATGATCATTTTCCTTTTCTTGTACTTTCCTCTCATCTTGCTTCGAACGAGAATTCCTCATTCTCATAGGTGGTTGCCTTATTCAAGGCCATCGGTGTTAATGAGTTTTAGCATTGCAAATTAGCAATGTAACTCTTCCTATTATATATTTCTGTTGATGAGTTTTGTAATTTTCTCTCAATATTACAATAATGATATATTTTATATTTCATATAACAATGACAATTAGGAATTTTTAAATGTTATCAAATCCTTATGTTTTGCATAATATGAGTTAAGAATTGAGCCTTTTTTCTTCAAAAAAGGTAGATTCACATGAAATGAGAAATAATTTAATTAATTATTTGTATAAAAAACATATTCCAATTTTACATATATGAAAAATTCCACGCCTATACAAACGTGTGAGAATGTTGCTAATTACCTAGCAATTGAAGAAAGAAGATTTATGCAAAGGATCTCTCAGCTTCCTCTTGTTGGATAGGCATATAGGTTATTGAGAGAAGTATTTTGAACATTACGAAGCTTCCACGTTAGCACCTTTCTTTCAAACATAACTAAATATAAGTACTTTCTGTCAAAATAAAAATCAAAAATCGACTAGCTGGGAATTTATGTTCATTGGACAACACTATATTTTTGTTAATTTTGTTACAAATTTACGTATATTATGTTCATATCAATTTGCAAAATTCCGAATTCGTCATTTAATTATTTACGAATATTTTTATTCGTATCACAAATTGTAAGCCCTTTCAATTCTTATATTTTTTATATATAAAATTCTAATAGTATCCTTTTTTAGAGTCGACACTTTTGGAGTTATTTCAAAAATCAAGAAATCATCAAGGCGAGCTAAAAAGAAATTGTAAATATTGGATAGATTTATTACAACATAGACCTTATTAAGAAGTAGACAATTGGGAAGTAAGCAAAATCGTATAAAGAGAACAAATAAAAAGAACCAAAAAAAAAAATGAGAAATTCCAATCATAAACGCACGCATGTGGAAGGGAAAGTAATAAAAGAAAAAAGCAAGAAAGAAAAACAGGAGGAGAGAGGATAACATAAGTTTGACATACGATTTAAGGCGACCCTGGGGTACTGTTCCGCTGCTCCGCCAACCTACATGATCATCCCGTCCGAGTTCGCCACGTGCGTGCGCTGCGGTGGTAACTCGTGAGCCACGGATGCAACCTCAGCCGTTGCGTCGCGTGGGCCCTAGCGTGCTTCGACGGCGCTAATGGATTGGTCTCGAGTGCTCCAGTGCACGAGACTATCACTCACGTAGGGCCGGGGAGGGGGGTTTGCGGGAACTGTTTAAGTTACTGTTTCGAACCACTTTCTATGACCGGGGGGAAGCCATTGGCAGAAAGGTAGAATGGGCAGTGGGCCACCATTTAATGTGCTGGTCCTGAGAGGGGAAAGAAAAGTGCTGCTAGATGGCTCGAAACATTGGTTTGATACTTTAGGTTAAACTGTTCATCGGCCACCACATAGAATTGACGGTGGGGGTAGAGCTTTGTGGGAGTTCTAGATGATGATCCATCAAATTCGATTGGTCCATGAACTTTGATTCGTGCAAAGCGCACCTCGTTTGAAGTAATGATTTCGCCCGTATCATCGGCCGATCGAACTGTCAAATAATAAAATTGAACGATTTAAAAAAAAAATGAAAATAACACTCAAGATATTAAAGTGCGCAATCAAATGTAATTGAAGTAAACACACAAAAAAATCTAATATTATTTTTAAAAAAAAAAAAAAAACAGTATCCAAAAATTCCTATTATAAAGCTCTAAAGACTTATTCAATTTCGGATTTTAGTTTTCAAAGGATTTTCCATTTTTTAAGAGAAAACTACATGAAAGCTAAAAAATTTTGAGCTTTTTCCAAGGATTTCTATTTTTCTGAAATTTTCCGAATTTTCTATTTTTAATTTTTGATTAATTTTCAGAATTTTTGGAATTTTTAAAAAATATTTTTTAAGCCCTGCTCCAATATTATCAAAATTGGCCCACAAAACAATTCAACCTTCAAGCCCTCTTGGATCTGACCTGACCCATTGACCTTATTTGATTGCCCAGATTTGATCCGGTCAAGATTACAACTGAATTTTTTTTATTTTTTTTATTATTTTTTTCCATTTTTCATTGCTTCTTTTTTAATTATTCTTGTTTCTATTCTTTCATCCCCTTCCTCGCGTCCTTTTCTTCCTCATGACGCCTTCTTCACCGAAGCTCCAACCCTTCGACCAAGCTCCCGCTGGAGCTCCAACGGCTACCAAATCGTTCCCCGCCGTCAGTCTTTCACCAACGCCGATCACCGCCGTCCGCCGTCGGATCTTCACCGACGAGGACCTACGCTGACGGCGACTACAATCCAACGCTCATCCTCTACCGAAACGAATTTTCCTTCTAGATCAACAACCACAAACAGCAATTCTCCAACAGAACGAAACACACATGCTTGAGGGGAAAAGTATAGAGATCTAATACGGCCGCGACTAATCGTAAATCGTCATCGGAGAAACAGAGGCGGATTTGAGACTCCGACCATGGACAACCGGTACCGTGAGCATGCATGATCTGGTTTCAGTCAATTCCACCGAGGTCAGGGACGGCGGTCACCAACGAATGGCGGAGTGCGGATGACAGATTGGTCATTTCTTTGGGAGAAGCGCTTCTATGCGAAAATTTTCTGGTGGCTTCTCGCTCTCTCTCCTTCCTCACTCGCTCTTTTTCAGGTTCTGCAAGCTCTCCCTCTTGCCAGCTAAACCTTCTTTGAAGGACTCAGGGCTTTTGCTTTGGTCACTCATCTGTTCACTTTTAGTCGCTCACAGACACTTTGCGTGCTCGCCCACAGACGAGGGATTTTTCCTTGCGCCACAGACGCTCTTCTCACCAAAGTGCGCGTGCAAAGGAGCCAGGCCTATAGTATAAATGGCCCACCGAATCTTATTTTATTTTATTTTATCTATTTTTCTTGTTCATTTTATTATTTGTTATCTTTTTTATTAATATGTTTTTTACCCTTTTTGTATTTTTATTTTTTTTGTAATAAATGGACGCCCGAAATGGTAGACAAAACTCGGGTATCAACAAACAAAAGAATAGAAGAATAAGATGATTACCAAACATGCCCTCAAATAGGGATCCCACATTTTTCTGTTAAATTTAGAATTCTTTTTCTTTTTTATATTTCCATGAATATTCAATCCTTTTTCGAAGGTTGCAATTCTTCCATTATTTCTCTCATTTCTCTTGCAGTTGAATCTTAAAAAGAAATGTCTCTTTTTTGCTAATCAATAAAACGAAGGTGAGAGAGACAATTATTGTGAAATTACCTTCGTCATACAAAGAAATTTTTTTTGAAGCAAGAGTAGCGTATAAGCATAAGGGTTCAGAGTTGCAAACATGTAGGAGTTACAACTCCTTACTTATTATTTCTTTGAAAATAGTTTCCATAAATATGGTCGAACATCTCTTTTGACACATGTATGGTTTTTAAAAGCTTTTTGATGTTCGCATAAAACTTAAAATTCTCAGCAACTTCACATGGACGGTTTGGACATTGCAAGCATGTGTAGGAAAGCAATTGAAAGAAATTGAGAGGAAAGTGAGCTATAAGGTTCAAGAGGCTGGAGATGAAGGACCTTTGAGATCCTCACTTGACTTCATTTACACTTACTAGATCTTTTTCTTTGTTTTTTTACAATTTTTTTCCCCAATGGAAGGGAGCTCTTTCTCTTAGATTAATCATACCCCCAAAGCCTGATTCTATCTTAAAGGCCAAACTGGGCAATTTAGTTTCTACTAATTGCTCATTTTAGTTTTCACTAATTGTGACCATATTTATGAAACTCTTGTTAAAGAAATAAAATACATTTTGCAAAACAACTATTTTAGTCAAGTAACTTGACTAGTGGACAGTAGAAGAATGTTTTAATGGAAAATGAAATTGTGTAGTTCCCCAGGTGAATCCAATTTGACTTAACTAAAGGGTAATTTAGGCCATTCACCAAAAATATTGCTTATGCAACCATATAGTCGGTAAAAATGGGCCCTTCAATAGGATTGATATGTTGAGTTTATTAGATATTTGTCCTTTATTGAGATATTTAGGACTATTTTCGACAATCGGGCTTAATTATTTGTATGAACTGCAATTGTTATCTAACTATCGAATCTTCCAATATGGTAAAAAAGCAATGAATCTTAAAAGGAAAATAAAATCAATTAAGTATATTGAGTTCTTTCGAGTGTAAAATGATATAAGAAAGATTTGCTCATTTTGACCCAAGCAATCCCGTTTTTCATTATTTTGTTTTAGCCTGACTTTTTAATTGGTTTAGAGTGATATAATAGTGAATAAAATTGATATTGACTTTAACGGGAAGTAATGACGCCCCTTGACATATTTCACGTATATTTCAGAGATATTAAAGACTATAACTTAATAAATTGTAATTTTATTTGTACCATACATGTTTAATTTCAGCAAATTAGTAAAATTAATAAAAACCTAACGGGCTAACAAAGACAGTATTGGGATTAATACACTACTTTTGAAGTTAAACTTGTCCAAAATGAAACATGAAACTCCTTTAAAGGAAAATTGCTAATTGGACAATCAACCGCGATTACTTTATTGAAGTAGCATATTTATTGTGGAGAAACAACACAACCAACCTTGCCAAAATTAACGCCCACCATGATTAAGGAACATCGTCCCTTTTCGTTTTCAAATATTTCATATTGCCTTTTGAATTGTCCTTTGAAAATATGGGGAGACTAATATGTGTCAAAACATAAAGAGAAATTTTTTATTCGTCTTATTATTTTGGGTGGTCTGTCCAATCTTTGGTATGACCTTTGCTAAGATGAGGATGCATTAATCTAATAAGACGACCACAATCGATAGATCAAGATTGTTAGGATCACCGCTTCTTCAATGTGTTTCCTTGCATCTCGTAATTTCTTTTTACCACAGTGAAGAAACTCATAATTTGATTTCCATGCTAATGCAAGCTGCTACTTCTATATGGCACCTTTTGATGGATGATTAGTTGCCTTTTTAATCTCAATCTCTCCATCATTTTCTTTCTAATGCTAACGCGTTCCTCAAGCAAGCTCTTCTATATGTAATGGAACTCCATCAACTTTTAATCTAACGTAATCACTAATTTTGTGAGTGAATACCGCAGGTTGCATTTCCTAGCTTGGAGACATTATACATCAGTGACATGGATAATATTGAGGTATTATGGGATGATCAACTTGTTGTGGGGTCTTTTCACAAACTAAAATCACTTGAGGTGGAGAGTTGCAATAAGCTATTGAACATTATTTCTTCTTGCATTCTTGATTGGCTCAAGAGCTTGGAAAGTTTAGATGTACAATCATGCGGCTCGCTTGAAGTTATTTTCAAACTTCAGCCATTGAATCCTCTAGATGGACATTCCATTGCTCATTTTCCATTAAAAAATTTGAAGTTATGTGAATTGCCAGAGCTAAAGTGTGTATGGGATAAGGAACTCTACCGTCAAGTTGAGTTCCAGTGTCTATGTTATGTTAGTGTTCGCAAATGCAAGAGCCTCATCTCTCTATTTCCAGCTTCAGTAGCCAAAGATCTAATCCAACTTGAGGAGTTAGAGATTGACGAATGTAGCATTGTGGAACTCATTGCGAAGGAGGAAGGACTAGTTACCAAGTTTGATTTCTCAAGGTTAACCTCCCTCAAGCTAAATGATCTAACAGAGTTGAAGTGCATCTACACAGGAACACATGCTTTACGTTGGCCTGCATTGAAGACCTTGGAGGTGCACGGTTGTAACAAAGTGGAGATACTTGCTTTGCAACTTGAATATGAGACACCACTTCATAAACAGCCTCTGTTCTTGATAGAAAAGGTACGGCCCACGATTATTTGTTTTGCTTTAATGGTGAATATTCAATGTGATGATTAATTATTATGCCAGCCAGCTAAATAATTTAAATTAACAAATAAATAGTTATACAGTAATCCCGGCACCATAAAATCTAGATTAGTCAAAGGGGTTACTATTCTAATTGTGATTTTAATTTGCAATGAATAATTTAAAGTAGTCACTACAGATACAAAAGCTGGATAATTAATCTTGAATGAGCTCAATTGTTAACTCTCAAGATTATGGGGTAACTATATAATAAAATATTTCGTAATATAGTCATTGAAGTTTTATTTAATCACCTAAGGCAATAAATTTTCATTTCCTTATAATTTATGCACTTTAACAAAAAAAATCCGGAATTTTACGGCAAACTATTGATGTGGTAGACACATGGCTAATTTTCTAGCCGTGCTATTGCTTCCATTTCATTGCCCAATCAGCACCTCACTGGCAAATTTATATAAATATTTAATACAGAAAAATGCATATAAATATTTAATACAAATTACTCTTCATTAATATCCTTAATGACCATCAATTAAACTTTTAATTTGCAAGATGATTTGCAATTAAAACTTTTCTTGTGATTTTCACTCATCTTGCTTCCGATACGAATTCCTCATTCTCATAGGTGGTTGCCTTGTTCGAGGCCATTGGTTTTAATGAGTTTTAACGTTACAATTTAGTAATGTAACTCTTGCTATTGTATATTTCTTTTGATGAGTTTTGTAATTTTCTCTTGATATTACAATAATGTTATATTTTATATATAAAATCACACAATGTCATATAACAATTGCAATTAAGAATTTTTAAATGTTATCAAATCCCTATGTTTTACATAATTCGAGTTAAGAATTTAGCCTTTTTTCTTTAAAAAAAATGTAGATTCATATGAAATGAGGTACAATTTAATTAATTATTTGTATTAAAAACATATTCCGATTTTACATAAATGAAAAATTTCACGCTCATACAAACGTGTGAGAATGCTGCTAATTAGCTAGAATTAGAGAGAGGAATCATCAGACCAAAAAGGGAAAAAAAGAAAAGAAAGAGGAATCATGCAAAGGAGACTCCCATTTATGCCTGGTGGGTGTTTTTCTTTTTTTCTTTTTTTAATCATACTGCCTGGTGGGTTGACGGATAGGTTATTGAGAGAAGGATTTTGAGCATTCTAAAGCTTCCACGTTAGCATCTCAAATGAACTTGAAATGATGATCGTTATTTGGCACTCACAAGCTCGAGCCTTTTATAATAAGTATTTATAAAATGTTATAATTCATCATTTACCTTAACTAAATACGGCAAATATGTGTATGTAACATCTACTTGTAAATTAAAATATATATTTCATCTTAAAAATTGAGTTTTCTGTTAACGAGTTCGAATTTAGAACAGTAGTATTAGATAAATCACTTGCTGGCCGAACATAAAAGAAACTCTCTTACCATAATATTGTGGTCAATTCAATGATAGATCAATGTACTTTATTTTCATCATTTCATAAACGGAGTCTCCTTAATTGCCTTGATAACCAATGAAAAAAAGTATTATAAAATTAGGGCAAGACAATTCTTACAACCTGTAACATTATGTTCCCAAGTGCGTTCGGTAACATTTATGTTTCCGGGATTGATTTCTGTATAGAAATAGTTTTTTCCATTTTTGTTATGGGGAATAAAGTAGTAGATTTTTTTTACTTTTTTTTTTCCAAATATATTTCTTGGTTACTTTTGTACTCCGGGAAATAGAAAAATTAGTTGAGATTACTAAATGGATTTCTATCATTTTTTGTTCTGGGGGAAACAATATCGCGACCTACCCCTCGGGGGGAAATAGGTTTAGAGGTATTGCCAAATTGGAGCTAACAGTGTTCAGTTGGTGTGAGTTCTCCTAAACCCATACCTCACGTGATATTAGATGTGCGATTTTCATTTGATTAATCCTATACAAATTCTAAATAAGGAGCCGCTACTAGCTTATTGAGGTTGACTAGAAACCAAATGAGATATGGGAGAATATTTCACTTTTTGCTCAACTAGAGATCTTGAGAATAAGGACTTGAATACAATAGTTCTAGAACTATATACTTTCAGTATCTGAACTTGATTATGTGCTAACCAAAATATTAGGCAACCTATCGATGATTTTTTGGGTTCATCCTAACCACAATAAAAATGAAGATAACACTTAAGATATTAAAGAGCGAAACAAAATGTAATCAAAGTAAACACACAAACAACTCAATATTGTTTTTTTTAAAAAAAGAAATTGGTATCCGAAAATCCCTATTATAAAGCTCTAAAGGCTTATTCAATTTCAGATTTTAGTTTTTGAAGGATTTTCCACTTTTAAAGAGAAAACTACTTGAAAAAGGTCATTTTTTAAAATACTTTTCCAAGGATTTCTATTTTTCTGAATTTTTCCTAATTTTCCGAATTTTTATGAATTTTCTATTTTATAATATTTTATTAACTTTCGGAATTTTTAAAATATTTTTCTTGATTTTCTGAAATTTTTAAGAATTTTTACGACTTTTAATATTTTTTAAAATTTATATATATATTTTTAAAATTTTTAATATTTTTTATGACTTTGAATTCAGAAAATGACTCTGGACCGGGTCCTCTGACGTGGTCTGACACTTTGACCCGGACCCTAATGGTCTGGGTTTGGTGTGAAATTGGGCAGGGATAAAGGCCTGGTCCAATATTATCAAAATTGGCCCACAAACCAATTGAACCTTCATCCCGTCTTGGATCCGACCTGACTCATTAACCCGATTTGATTGCCCATATTTGATCCGGTCAAGATTACAACTGAATTTTTTTATTTTTTATTTTTATTTTTTTCAATTTTTCATTGTCTCTTTTTTAATTATTCTATTTTCTAGCCTTTCATCCCCTTCCTCGCGTCCTCTTCTTCCTCATGACGCCTTCTTCACCGAAGCTCCAACCCTTCGACCAAGCTCTCGCCGGAGCTCTAATGGTTACCAAATCGTTCCCCGCCGTCGGTCTTTCACCGACGCCGATCACCACCGTCCGCCATGGATCTTCGCCGACGAGGACCTACGCTGACGGTGACTACAATCCAACGCCCATCCTCTGCCGAAATGAATTTTCCTTCTAGATCAACAATCACATTCAGCAAATCTCCAATAAAACGAAGCACACATGCCTAAGGGGAAAAGTATAGAGGTCTAGCACGGCCGCAACTAATCGGAAATCGTCGTCAGAAAAGTAGAGGCGGATTTGAGACTCCGACCATGGAAGACCGGCATCGCGAGCAAGCATGATCTGGCTTCAGTCAATTCCACAGAGGTCAGGGACGGCGGCCACCAACAAATGGCAGAATATGGACGACAGATTGGTCGTTTCTTCGAGAGAAGCGCTTCTATGTGAAGATTTTTTGGTGGCTCCTCCCTCTCCCTCCTTCCTCACTCGCTCTTTTTGAGGTTCTGCAAGCTCTCACTCTTGCCAGCTAAACCTCTTTAGAAGGACTCGAGGCTTTGCTTCGGTCACTCGTCTGTTCACTTTTCTCACTCACAGACACTTCACGCGCTCACCCACGGCCGTCTATGTTTTCATTGATATGGGTCCCACCGTCTCATGTTAAACTTAGAATTCTTTTTCTTCTTATATTTCCATGGATATTCAACCTTTTTTTAAAGGTTGCAATTCCTCTTACTATTGAATCTAGAAAAGAAATGTCTCTTTTTGGCTGATCGATTAAACGGAGGCAAGAGAGACAATTATTGTAGAATTACATTCGTCGTACCAAGAAAATTAAAAAAAAAAAGTAGTAGCGTACAAACATAAGTGTTTAGGGTCGTAAACATGTAGGAGTTACAATCTCTTACTTATTATTTATTTGAAAATAGTTTCCACTAATATGGTTGAACATCTCTTATGATACATGTACAGTTTCCAAAAGCTTTTTTATTTTACAAGAAAACTGAAAATTCCCAGCAATTTCACATGTACAACTTGGGCATTGCAAGCATGTACACAAAAGCAATCGAAAGAAATTGAGAGGAAAGTGAGTGGTAAGGTTCAAGAGGCTAGAGATGAAGGGCCTTTAATATGATCACTTGACTTCATTTACACTTACTAGATCTTTTTTTCTTTTGCAATTTTTTTCCCAAGGAAGGGAGCTTCTACTCTTGGATTAATCACACCCCAAGAGCTCCAATTCTATCTTAAATGCCAAACTAGATAATTTAGTTTTTACTAATTGTTGACCATTTTTATGAAACTCTTGTTAGAAAAATAAAATACATTTTGCAAAACAACTATTTTATTCGAGTCATCTAACCTCTTGAGTGGTCAGTCAAAGGACATTTCAATAGAAAATGAAATAATGTAGTTTCCAGGTGGATCTAATTTGATTTAACTAAATGGTAATTTAGGCCGTTCGCCAAAAATATTGGTTACGCAGCCATATGGTTGGTGAAAATGGGCCCTTCAATAGGATTGATATGTTGACTTTATCAGATCTTTGTAATCTTCTTTAATGAGATATTTAGGACTATTTTCAATAATCAAACTTAACTATTTGTAGAAGTACAATTGTTATCCAAACTACTGGATCATCCAACACTGTAAAAAAGTAATGAATCTTAAAAGGAAAATAAAATCAATTTAAGTATATTGAATTCTTTCAAGTGTAAAATGATATCAGTAAGATTTGTTCATTTTGAATCAAGCGATCCCATTTTTCATTGTTCTGTTTTAGCCTGACTTTTTAATTGCTTTAGACTGATATAATATTAAATAAAAAATTTTGATATTGACTTTTTTTGGTGATGTCCTTGACATATTTCTCTTATATTTTAAAGATAATAAAGATTATAACTAGGTAAATTGTAGTATTATTTGTATTGCACATGTTCAACTTTAGTAAACTTGATAGAAACCTAGTAGACTAACAAAGACAGTATGGGGATTAACACACTAATTTTGAAGTTAAACTTGTCCAAAATGAAACATGAAACTACTTTTAGTAAAATGGAAAAGGATAATTGCTAATATGGATAGATCAACTGCGACTACTTTATTGAAGTAGCATAGTTATTGTGAGAAACAACACAACCAACCATGCCAAAATTGAGGCCCACCACGATAAAGGAGTATCGTCCTTTTTGTTCTCAAATATTTCATATTGTTTTTTGAACTATCCTTCGAAAACATGGGGAGACTAATATGTGTCAAAACATAGAAAAGCTTCGTTTGTCATATTGTTTTGTGTAGTCTGTCCAATCTTTGGTATGACCTTTGCGAGTTGAGGATGTGTTCATCTAATGAGACAACCACAATCGATAGACCAAGATTGTTAGGACCCTCGCTTCTTCCATGCGTTTCTTCGCATCTCGTAATTTTTCTTTATGACAATTAAGAAACTAATAATTTGATTTCAAGGTTAGTGCGAGAGCCACTTCTGTAGTGCACCATTTCATAGATGATTAGTCACCTTTTTAATCTCAATCTCTCCATAGTTTCCTTTCTAATGCTAACACTTTTCCTCAAGCTCTTCTATATTTAATGGAACTTTATGAACTTTTAAACTAACTAAATCTTCCACTTTGTGAGGGAAATTTGCAGGTTGCCTTTCCTAGCTTGGAGACATTATACATCAGTAGCATGGATAACATTGAGATGATATGGGACAATCAAGTTCCTGAGGAGTCTTTCCCCAAACTAAAATCACTTAGGGTGGATGCATGCAATAAGCTAGTGAACTCTATTCCCTCTTGCATTCTTGGGCGGTTCAGGTCCCTAGAAAGTATGAACGTAGAATCATGTAATTCACTTGAATTTGTTTTCAAACTTCAGCCAATGAATCCTCTAGATGGACATCCCGTTGCTCATTTGTCGTTAAAAAGGCTGGAGTTAAATGAATTACCGAAGCTAAAGTGTGTATGGAATAAGGAACTCCATAGTCAAGTCAAATTTCAGTGTCTCCGTTCTATTACCATTTCTGGATGCAAGAGCCTCGACTCTCTATTTCCAGCCTTAGTAGCAATACATCTAACCCAACTTGAGGAGTTGGAGATCAGTGAATGTGGCATTGCGGAACTCATCGAGAAGGAAGGAGTAGTTCCTAGGGATGTATTCCCAAGGTTGACCTCCCTTAAGCTAAAGCACCTAACAGAGTTGAAGTGCATCCACACAGGAACACATGCTTTGCATTGGTTGGCATTGAAGACCTTGGAGGTGCATGGCTGTAACAAAGTGGAGATACTTGCTTCACAGTCTAAGAATGAAATGCCTCTTCATAAACAACCTCTGCTCTTGATAGAAAAGGTATGACTCGATTTTTTTTTGTTGTTGCTTCAATGGTGACTATTGGAAATGATGATTAAGGTCATAGCCAATAATCTCATACAAGTTGCTATACTTATGAAGATGTAAACTGTATGACTCTCCTTGGATCCATAGATTTATTGCAACATGGGAATATTGTGTTTTTTTCAAAAGTTGAATGCATCTTCTTATTAATGTCTCACGTAATGTATAACCATTGATTTCAAAAAAAAGAAAGAAGGTTTAGTCTTATTCCAATGGTTCAACTCTCTCTTAGGTACCATGAAGACTTAAAATACATAGCATGTGGTGTGATCTTACCGAGGCGCAAATATGTTATCTAATTTGGAGTAAAGATGACTAATTTTATGCTAAAAATGAAAAGATGTGACATTTTTGTTGATATCAATCTTTGAAATTTGTGCGATTGTGATTATAATTGATGGAGAAGTTATTTTCGCAAGATATGTATCTATAGAAACGGGAATGTAGGGATTTACTTGAGTTCAAATGTGGGTACAAGTCAAATATTAAAGATTGGTGATAACGTCTATTGCATGAGGGCACATTTCCTTCCGTTGAATCACACAAGACTCAACATCTTATAATGTAGTAATTGCACGCGATATGCAAGACTTATATCATGATACATGAATATTTTTTAAACTAATTTGGTTTTCGATTCTGATTTGACTAATTTATTAGGGTGTATTCCCAAATCTGCAAGAGTTAAGATTGGATTTATCCGAACGGATGGAGATATGGCATGGGCATTTTCATGATGGAGAATTCTTCTACAAGCTTAGAGTTCTCGAGCTTCATAATCTCTCCAAGGAATCTGCAATATCCACATGTCATTTTGTTCAGAGTTTAACCAACTTGGAAGAGCTAGTTGTATGCAGATCTTATCTAGAAGAGCTAAGCATTATTATGGAAGCCATAGAAGGCCCAAGTCAGGAGCACAAAGTATTCCTCTTTTCGAGATTTTTTCAACACCTCAAGACTCTAGATGTGTCATGTTGTGATGAGTTGTCCAATATGTTCACACCGACTATAGCTGAAAATTTGGTGGAACTCATAAGATTGAGGATAAGTAACTGCAAAATGTTGATAGAAGTCATTCGTGACGAGGGAGGTGAGGAGGGACTTGTGGTGGCTTTCAATCAATTGAAGTATATGGAGCTTGATGGTTTGACAAGGTTGAGATGTTTCAGCTCAATTAAATACACCTTAAAGTTTCCTCTCTTGGAAGATGTCATTGTAAGTGGATGTCCCAACATGAAGTGCTTCACTGGGGTTCCAATAGAGGCACCAAAGCTAGAGAGAGTACAAGTATCAACAGAAGCTTGGTTTTGGAAAGGAAACCTCAACAGCACTATCAAAATATGTTTGAAGAAATGGTATGCATCGGTCACCAAATTCTATGCAATTGGATGGTCTTCATCACCAATAGAGTAATTGTTGTTTGCTAACTAGAAGTTTACATTCAATGATGCTTTTTCTAACAGGCTACAGTTGCTAGAGTAAAGTTTATGAAGCTGTCTGAGTTCCCAGAGCTAATTGGAAAATGGCACAGCGAACTTAATCCCATCAAGTTATCTTGGCAATTAGAATCATTGATGGTGGATAAATGTTCTTCATTTATTAATGCTATTCCATCCAAATTAATGTTTGTTTTAGACAAGGTGAGAAGATTGCAGGTATGCGATTGTGAATTGCTAGAAGAAATATTCGATCTTGAAGGGTTGGTGGGTGTGGGAAGCACTCGGGTGCTGCCTTCCTTCATGACTTTGAACTTGCTCAATTTACCAAAGTTGAGGCAACTATGGAACAAACATCTTCAAGGATCGTTAGCCTACAATTTTTTACATTATATGACCCTTCATAATTGCAGCAACTTGAGACATGTTTTTGCTCCATCAATGATCCAGTGCCTTGCCAATCTTGAAAGGATGGAAATAAAGGAGTGTGGTCAAATGGAAGGAGTGATCATGGGGGAAGAAGGGCGGGGAAGCACACTAGAGAAGATTACATTCCCAAGTCTTTATTTGGTGGAGCTGGAATGCTTGCCCAATTTGACCAGTTTCATCTTGGGGAAGAATTATACACTGGATTGTCCCGAAATGTATTTTTTGACTATTGCCCATTGCCCCAAGATGAGAAGTTTGACTAGGCAATCTTTGATGGAGATTGACTACCGCACTCCTTCACTTTTCACTCCATAGGTTAGTCTTCTTTTTCTTAATCAATGCTTTTAGGTTTTAGATTAATCATCTTGTCAAATGGAAATACCAATTTAGAAGTAAAACGGTGCTTTGCATGAAACAATTTTAGTTCCAGTTCTGTTCAATGTCCGCTTTTTTTCTTTCATTTGTTTTTGCCTCCGAAATCCTCAATACACAGTATCAATCAATGATAAGAAATTGATTACGTATTACAAGCTATATAAGATATTGTAGTTAGGTCTTAACACCAACTAAAACTTCAAAATTGTACACCCATTCACAAATTGGTTAAAGTGAAATCTTTCCAATCATTGAAATCACAAATCAAGAATTATTTTTCTTGAAGAAGGTCAACTCAAAACCAAATGCATGTTCACCTTGAACCAAATAAATCAAAGGATTGTCACCTTATAAAACAATCACAAGCAACTTTTTGTTTTTTAATATTCAAATTGAGGGAACTTTCCAAGAAGTCATCACTGACAACTTCCCAAATATTGAAGGGAGAAGGCGTTGCCAGTATAAATGTCAAATAAGCCAATAAAAAGTCAATGTTGACTGTACTATTGATTATAAATTGAATTTAGGAGAGGCTGTCCTTGAAGGAGAATAATAAGGAGATACATGTACACGCCATCATCTCATTTTTTGAAAAATAAAAGTCAATTTTCAAATTTATTTTCATTTAATTCAATGAGCACAAGCTAATATCTTTACCAAATTTGTTTTAATTTTCATCATTTCTTAAAAAGGCAATAAATATATGCCAACTGTTCAGTTTTTTTTCTGTCGCTCCTTTGTTGTCACAAATACTTTACAGGTTTTAACTAGGACCACACCTTTTTCTCTCCTCATTTGGCTTAAACGCTCCCTATCATAATATTTTGACCATATTGTCCCTTATGTGGCCTACCTTTTAGCATTATTTACTTCTCTCTCTCTCTTTTTTTTCTGCTTCTCTTTCCTCACGGTTCCCACTTTCCTCCTTCTTATCTTTCCATGCCTTTAGTGTCCCGTCTACAATACCGTTTCTCTCTATTCCCTTTTTTTACCCATTTTTTTGCTTTAGGCACGCCTTTGGTGTCTTGTTCCCTCCCTTTTTTTTTTCTCATAAAACATTCAAATGCTTCATGTGAGTCCCTCACCAAGCTCAAAAAGGAAAAGCAAAATATGACAGCAAATGTCAGCTATTAAACTGAACTTGTTGGCGTTATTGTCTACTCTTCACCATTCGCAACTTTATTATTAGCTCCATTTAAGCAATTTGGAAATAGAGAGGGACACTCTCTCTGCACAACCCCGCAACATCTTCACAAATCCGTCACCTCCTCTGCGTCTAAGAACATCTGCTCATCAACATGACGTCCAACTCTCCCCAATTCCCCTCCCTAACTCCTCCGATCTCCACACCACCCCCCTCACATCCACTCATTCCCCTCCGTCGTTCGCTCCCACGGTCCTCCTCAACCCAGGAGGATTAGCGTGACATCAGTGAGGACGACACGGCTGGCCCCGAGCCGTGCTATCGTGAGCTCAAGAGCCCAACTGAGCTCAATGACGTTCTTGCCGATGAGAGGGAACGGGCAGAAGTGAGCTTCAATAGAGAGCCACTTGGAGAGGACGAGGGTGGAGTCCAATGCTAGGATCTGGTAAGGGGATGATCGGTGATCGATGTCCTCATCTTGTTTGATGACGTGTATCAGAGTCCTGCAACGCCGATCTCTTGTGTGGTCATTAAAACAGTGTTTGCGAGCTGCTTCAAGGGGATTCTTCAGTTATCTATTTATAGGAGCTAGCAAAGGATAAATGTCGTGTGGTGGTCTTTTTCCTTTTGGTTCTATGAATGCGATTGCTAGCGATTCGTCTTTTAATCAAAGTTCTGGGACTTTTGGCTTAATATCTCTTCCATCAATCCTCCTTCTAGAGTCTACACCTGCTCAAAATGCTTGTCTGCTTGTCTGAAGCGAAAAATGGAAAAAGAGGGAATAGCAAGGGAAAGAGAAGAAGAAGAAAATTGACACCCATGAGGAAAGAAAAGAAACGGAAAAGAAAAAGAAATACAAAAGAAGGAGAATAATGCAGAAGGTGGGCCACATAAGGGACAATATAGTCAAAACACTATTGCTTTTTTATTTTCTAGATGGAGGAAATGCTTGAGTCTTTTCTTATTCTAATATTTTTTCCAATTTTATATTTATTGTTATGTGTGAGTAAAATGTTTCATCATAATTAGCATTCACACTTTTTTTCCTCCTTAACGATAAAAGTTATTACTAGTTATGCATTTACTTCCAATGCTGTTAATATGTTGTTTATGAGTTGTCATATGACCGCATTGTTAGAATACTTCAAAAGGCCATCATAATACTCACTTTAGAATAGTAATAGATAGACAAGTATGAAACTAGTAGCCTTATTTTTTGATAGTAACAAGTTCCAATGACATTATTTCATTTATTGTCAAATATAGGCTATCCAGCACATTTTTGAAAAATATTTCAAAAACTCATCATAATCCTCAATTTAGAAAATTAATAGATATAGAGAAATATGGAAATAGTTACCTTGTTTTTTTTTTTTTTTTTTTAGTGATAAGTCATATTCGCATTAATTTTATTGAAACCACAAAAAAATTGTCAATACACACTTCTCAGCAGACAAGCCATAAGAGCTTTTCTGCAAAGAAACATAAGTACTCATAGGGATCATTTGACTAAGGCGATTATCTTGGTGGACCATTCAATACTTGTATGATAAGTTTGTCTTTTTCCATGGTCTTTGGACTTAGGAAACCTCTGAATATGCATCTAGAAATTAAAATTGTAGCATGTCGTAATTTAATTAATTTTTTCGTAATGAAATGAAAATTCCATACGGGCTTTTAAATAAACAAGTCATAGCAGCTCATACGATGGTTTCATTGTTTTCGCATCACAATCTATTTTGGCATAACATGTTTCATTTGCTCATGAGGATTATTGCATTTGCCTAGGGATCCTTTTTTTGTGTAAGAAACTTGCCTTAATATTTCATGTCGTGTGAAAATATTAGGAAATTGCAAAACTATTCGCATGTTATTTGAGGTTGTAGTTACGTTCTTTGGATAGTAACTCAATGAAAAATGTTCTCTTATCTTATTTATGCACGAGTGTTAACAAGTGGCACAGACTATAAGGTAATTAATTTTGTTACACTTCATTTCATGCTTGTTCGAATGCAACATACTCGGCCTTAGTCATCAATCAATTGAAATGAAAGCATCAAGCAACGCTTCCTTGATTGTGTCAATAACAAATTCTATTTGGAGAGGAAGGGAAGTTTGAAAATTCCTTCTATGAGGTCATCGCTCAATGTAATGAAATTTATTGTCTTATTTTTTTTTTCAATACGGCAGGTACAATTTCCTCAACTTTTGTGGATTGTTCTCTCCCACATGGACAATTTAACCAAGATATGGATTGATAATCCTCAAGTTACTCTCTCATTTGAACATTTACGGAAAGTGAAGGTCAAGAATTGTAAGAGCCTTGAAAATCTGTTTCCGCATTGGGTGGCTATAAGTCTAAACCAATTGGAGAAACTTCAAGTGGAGTTTTGTGCGATTGAGGAAATAGTCACGAGTGGAGACGACACTTCACACTCCATTACTGCTCAAGTTCTTTTCCCACAACTGACTTCTTTGGTGTTCCATGATATGCCACAACTCAAGAGCTTCTGCTCTAACTTGCCTACTTTGAATTGGCCATTCTTGAAGAAATTGCGAGTGACCCACTGTGATAAACTAAACATGTTGTCATTTGAGGCATCCATGAACAAGTGGACTAAAAGAGACGATCAACACGACCTTTTGGACCATGAAGCATGCTTCTCGTTTGAGAGGGTATAATTGCAACTGCTCTTCCTCTCTTTCTTCTTCATTCTTTTATTCACCCAATATATCTTATGTGCACATCATAATCTCATCACATTATATCAATATAGTAAACATAAACCCCTTACCTATCAGTTCGTTGACATCATAAGATATTTTTAACATCTTTAAGCATATTTTTCATCTGTGGACACCCAAAATGTTTTTAGTAACACTATGAGTGCATGTTGTCACTTGAAATTTCAAGCAACTACATAACTTGTTGACAAGATAAGATAATCCTACTAGAAGATGAAATTGGTGATTATTGTATCGACCTCTACTTATAATTCTCTTAACAAATTTTGATGCAAATCACAAATGTGAATTTCCTATGGATTAAATTGAGAATTAGGCACTGGCATTTTGCAATTTCTTTTCAAACTGTAGAGGGATGACCATCTTTCTTTTGACGTCTACTGGGTAAAATGAATTTTCATTCGTTTGTATGATCATTCATATGCCAATACAGTTCTTTCCCTTTCTATCTAATCCTTGGTTGGCGGATGGCCATAGTGGAGCATTTGTTTATAGTTTGCATTTTGTAGCTTGACTTTAGAAGCCTGAGACTCGTATGCAGGGCTCTTGAATTTAATCAAATGTATGAACCTGGCCCTTTTCCATTGGAGTTAACCAATTTAAGTTTACCTCTAAGAGCCCATGATTTATTTTAAAACCTTGTTGAGTTTACTTGTCTCATTATATTGGCAATTTTGCAGGTCACTCCCACCTTAGAGAGACTTTTATTAGTCAACAAGGATATTCAAATGATACTGGACAGAACATTTTCTGATGACATCTTTGGCAAGCCAAAAGCACTAACATTGGCATGCTTTCATGATGAAAATGCCGTCTTTCCTCCCATTTTCTTCCTACAAAGATTTCAAAATCTACAAAGCCTTGAGATCTTCTGTAGTTCTTTTGAAGATATATTGCCTGAAGAAGGGCTTGTTGATGAGGGACAACATTCGGTGCTTGAAAATTTGAAAGAACTTAAGTTAAGCAAGCTACACAACCTAAAAAGTGTCTGGAGAGAAGGGTATCTGATGGCAAAAATTCTTCAGAGTATTGACAAATTTGAGGTTCAGGATTGTCCCAATTTGACAACATTATTTCCAGCCGTGACATCCTTCCAAAATTTGACGAAGTTAGTGGTGGAGAATTCTTCTGGATTGGCACATCTAGTGACAGTTTCAGTAATCACAAATTTGGTGCATCTCTTTCGGATGACAATAAGAGGATGTGAAAGAATGAAAGAAGTAGTGGCAAACGATGAAAACGGAGAAGGAAAAGTGATTTCTCTTGAGAAACTATCATGGTTGACACTCCAAAATTTGCCAAGTTTAGAATGCTTCTCCTCCACAACTTGCATCTTCAAGTTTCCATCCATGTATTCGATAGAAGTGGAAGAATGCCCGAAAATGAAGATCTTTTCTAAGGGTATGATAAGCACACCACAACTAAAATGTGTGAGATTGTTCAGATATGATTGGGATGAGTACTGGGAAGGTGATCTCAATACAAACATACAAAAGTTATCCGCGTAAACAAATGCACATAAAATTGGTAAGATCATTCCCATTCATTATTCTTTTCGCTTGCCTCTGCTTCTCAAATTGTCCATCAGCTGAAGCATCGTAGGCTCTAAACTTTTCATCTTTGTAACTTGTCTAGTCACTGATAAAGGAAAAGCAGATGCTGCAAGTGGTACGGAGATCTGGAAGATACTAGGGCACATCCAAAAGCTGAGATGACGAAAATCTCTATTGAGGTAGTGATTCTATTTCCAATTTCCTCTTTTTTTTCTCACTAACAACGAACACAGTTTTGCAAAAGAAGGGGGTAGCTGCTGGTGATGAATGGTAACGACATGATTTTCTCACCTTTTGCCACCTCAGTATAACTGCCTAGATCGCACGCTCCTAACTAAGCATCCCATTTCCTTTCTTTCTCCTTCAACTCTCTTCTCATTCAAACGAATGAACATGTTCATCCGTTCTTTTCTAATTTTTTTTGGGAACTTGCATAAAAAGATCTTAAACATTTTGCTTAATGTACAATCAAGTTCTAAATTTTAAAACAGTGCGATTAAGTCATAAGCATTTCGAATTAAATGTAGTGAAGTCCTTCAGCAATTAAGTTCTCCTCCATCATCGTTTCATCCATTCGATTCCCTATGTGTTCTTCTTAATGAGCTTCCTCCAGCATTCAGTTGTTCTTTTAACTTTTTGTCCCGAAAATGAATTTCTTATCCAATTAAATTCTTCATTTAATTAAGTCAGCGAAACTACTTTAAATTCTGACGTTACAACCTACTACACAAATTGTGCTCAGGGGATGACTTCTGATCGTTGGAGAGAAGATGAACAGCGCCGGCAAAGTTTTGCACAAGAGGTATCTCATTTCTTCAAGATCATACTCTTTTTGAAGGAAGGAAATGTATGTGTGTTTGAGCTTGTTACAATTGGTAATATTGAACTTGAAGTCTCCATTTTTAGACGGAATGTCAGGACTGAGGCGTAAATTTTGGCATGTCTACAGAAAAACCTCTGCTTCGCAATGTTTTGTTCAGTTAATCAGATCAAAGAAAGCAAAACTTTCTGCTGCAAGCAATTGAATGAATGGTGATGTATTTCCTAATGTTTTTAGGATAGTAGCGAACATTACACTGGCACATTGCATCGTTCCAAAATTCCAGGTACGTTATAAGTCAAACTCATGCGGAGCATGGGATCGACAAAATAATAGGTCCAAGGCAATCCTAATCTATTGCCATTATAAGATCACCCTCATTCTCTCTGTCCTCATCGTCTACCACTGCTACAATCTGGAACTCAGTTCCAACCATGACATGGAAGTCGAACAATTGAAATGCGCTCGATAATGCAATGAAGACAGCCTGGAATAGAAGCAGAGCCTGCCCTGGGTCGATCCAAGTCAAATTCATCATCTTCGCCGAGGATAACTCACTACCCAACGGAACCGCAGTTAGATCGGACGAAAGACCAATTTTGGGAAGAAAGGTTTGGGCCTAAAGCAGCAAAATTGGATGATTTCGAGTTTCGGCAGAGTCTCTGCATGAAACGAGGCCGCTTAACTTTTTACGCATGATGATTTCGAGTTGTGATTTGGGGGGGCTTTTTTTTTTTTTTTTTTTTTTTTTTTTTCCTTTCCGTGGACAAAAGTCGTAAATTTCGAAACGATCAGGCACTGCAATTGTCAATTTATGGGGAAATTCGAAGATACGAGGACTCCTAACTAAATTTATGTGCGTTGTCGATCTTAATTCATCGAGAGATCACGGGTGTGATTTTGAAATTTCATTTTCTTTAATTTATGGGCTTGTCAGATTACCAATTCCAGTAGAAGACACCGTGCTTTTCTTGTTTTCTTTGTATTTTAAAACTAATTGGGTGTATCGAAAGAAGATAAGTATTATTTATAAATCAAGAGGTTGTGATCAAGGATGATTAACTGAACCGTTTGGATGTGCATTGAATTCAAACCGAACCACACCCCGAAATATTAATGGCATTTTGGCATTTTGAGATAGAGATGATTAGCGTGTTAACCCATGAAGCACTGTGTATGCTATTGTAGAGTCTAAGAGCACAAATATTAATGGCATTTTGGCTTCAAATTACCGGGTTTGAATTGAGGACTACAAATGTTTTTGCTAGAGAATACTAAGCACAAATGGACATCTTGTTTGCCTTTTTCTTTATGGTTTGTTCGTATTTATTCTTTTTCTCATCATCCACTGGTTCGCAGAACATCTAATTGGCAAAGTGTTAATTGCGAATTCGTGAAGAGATCCATTCAAAGGAACCGACAAGTTGCGACATTCCTATATTTAGACGGATTGTGGCTAGAGGAGCTCAAGACGTATCAACACAGTTTTGGGGTAAACATCTCGGGCGGTTGGCCTGCGTTCGCGAGAGAAGCCTGTCTGCATCAAATGTCTGCAAGTGTCGAGCTCACACCAGTAGGGACGATCTTGCGTTCCAATTCTCGATCTTCAGCAATGCTGGTAAGAACCCCTCATTTAGGCCGATTAAGATGAACGTCAGGAGTGTTTCTTGAGGCTATATGTTAGCCTAGTGACAGAGGGTTGCAGACGCAAGGTCGGAGGGTTGGAAAAAGGCAATAAAACAACCATAATTGGGGAATCTAATGATTTCCAGTTTAAGTATAAATGCCTACCGACAATATCAGAATCGGATATGGACAATCTTTGTCCGGCAAATATTGGAATCTGGTAGACATGAAGGAGCAATTCTATCTTTGGACCATTTTCTCCCTCTAATCCTCGACATCTGGCTCTTTCAGGCTCTCTAATCCTCTCATTCTGTTTTAGCATCGATGCACTTAAATTATTAATGTTGCATAAGTATCATTAAATGAAAATGAGATGTGTTGCTGCATTTAATGATTGTCATTTCGGAACTTCTCCTTGCGGACGCGTCTCTAACTCTGATCCGCGTGAAACAACAATTTGCATGTGATAATTGTCATTTTGGGACTCAAGGTCGACCATTCTTTGAAAAGGAGTAGCAGAGAAAGCTTCTCCTGCGAGAGCGGGTCAAAATCGGGAGACAGGGCTTCGCTTTTGAGAGGACGAGGGTCCGTGGGCAAGTCCAAATTGAAGATTGGTAAGACCCATTCGTGTTATTCGTGTTCCGATTTAGGGCTTCTTCCATGGACAAATGCCTTTAATTCGAAGTGTTCGGGCACTGCATTATTAATTTGTGGTGGAAATCGGAAGAGATGAGGCTCTCTATTTTTATGCACGTCTTTTCGACGAATTATGTACAAATAAATCTCCACTTTTTCTTAGAACAGAGAATTTTATGAATCTTCTCTTCTGATGACAATGAAGGGAAGTGTAAGTGAGGTTGGTTTTCAATGGGTTTTTACCTCCACAGCTGATGGTAACGACTGATGGTGTCGATTTTGGGGGGAAGCTTCGATTAATAGTTCAGTTTTGGAAGCAACGAAGACAGGTTTTGCAATCACGGTATTTAGATCTGACGAATGCTTGTACACTTTCATAATTCATCAAAAAATCTGATAATTTGTGTGCGCTCTGTTTTTCATGCTCATTGATCCTGTTTTGCTTTCAATGAGCATTGCAAATCCTGCTGTGGGATTTAGTAATTGCTTTTGATGCTTGATTGCGTATTACTTCCAGCAAAGACCTAAAGCAGAGGCCTGATTTGTACATAAATGTTTTATAGGAAGTAGACTGAATTTTCCTAATGGGATAATCCTGAAAGTACTCCTGACAAGCTCATAAGGAGAGATTGAAGCAGGAGGTTTGACTGATAGAGGCTAGAGAGAATGTGAATCTCGAGCCAATGACGAATCTTGAAGAGAAAGAATGGCTCAGGGCTCTCCCAATCCATCAATTCACAACTTATGATCCGAGTTTTTATCTTATAAATTATTATCATTTATAAGTCAGCACTAATGGATTTGTGATAAATCGATTAAAAATCCATATAAAATATTATGAGAAATACAACCAGAGAAATTAAGGGAGTTGATTACACTAATTAATCAACCAATAGTCTTCCAATACTTAATCTTGTTTAAATATCAAATAAAGCATTTATGCAGCATTTTATAAGTAACACAAATCCTAGAATTCCATTGAGGAAACAGCAGTCTGTGGTGCAAAAAACAATCCAACATTTGTTTCCAAGAACTTGAACAAAATTCCTTCTTTTCTTTTTAAGGATTTTCACACATTTTCAAGAAAAACCACTCAAAGACTAATTATTAACTTTTTCCTAATTTCAGAATTTTTTGTGAAATTTTTTTGATTTCTTTTTTAAATATATATTTTATATTAATATAATAATATTATATTATATAAAAAGGAATCCGGGTCGGATCGCCGGCCGGACCTCCGTTTCCGGTCCGGATCGACTCGACCGGCCTGGGTCGAGGTTTCCCGATGCCACCACTCCAAACCCCAGTGTCCCCGCGACCTCCGCTCGCCGGGTGCCAGGAACGGAGCAACCCATGGCTTCCGATGCCAGCCACGGCGGCGACAACCCCCGTCGACCTCAGCACCACTAATCGGGAGCTACTCAACATCCCAAAACAAACCAAACCCGAAAGAAAATATACGCAACTCGCTCGGGCATTTTGTCAAGCCAGTGGCGTGCGTGGTCTAGGGGGCGAGAATGGCCGTGAACGGACGTAGAGCGGAACCAGAAAAATCTCGCAACGAAGCTACAACATCAAAGAAACGCATTATTCACACAACGGGGTCAGGGGACACACGAACCGAGCCGAACGGTCGATCCTACAAGCCTAAAAAAACAGAGCATACCAATGGAAGAGACAGGGAAATCCGGTCATAGTCCCTACCGGGCTCGGCTGTGTCGGACGGCGGACAAGCACGATAGATCGGGCTACGTCCGTCCGCCACGCGCATCCGCAAGCCAGAATCCTTGGAAAATAGACCCGAACCGACACCAAATCGGGATGGACCCGAACGGAACCTACCGCGATTTTTGGAGCGAGAAGGGCGGGGCCACGGGTCGTCGGTGGTGTTTCGGGTACGATGGCCACCAATGGTTCTCCCTACCCTAGCTCACAACGCTTGGGTTTCGCTTGAGCCCTTTCTCTCTCGGTTTCACTCTCTCCGCCCTCACTCCTTCGGGTCCCCTTTTATAGGGTCGGACGACCCACCGCCACACGTGGGGGCAGGTGGGCCTGCTACCGGCCGGACGTCCTGCCGGCTGCTCCCGTCACGTCGCCCACCTGGCCCCCTCTGCTCTGCGCTGCTGCCGTATCTGCTCCGCTCTCTCTGCGCTTGTCCTCTGTTGCGTGATGGCGAGGAGGAAGGAGGAGGAGAAAAAGAGGGCCGGGCCGATAGGGGAAGCCCGGGCGAGATGGGCCCGGGCTAGGCCTGGACGGGAAGGAAAGAGAAAAGGGGCTGAAGGTCAGGCCCAGCCCGGAGCCTCTTCGGCCTTTTTTCTTTTTTAATAATTTTTTAAAAATATTTATCCAAAATGCAGTAAAATAAGGGAAAATAAAAGTTAGTTGATACAAATAATATATAATGCTTGTGTCATGTGAAGATCCTTTTTTGTTAGATCGAATTGATCCCTAATTTTCAATGAAACTTAATCCTAAATATTAAATCAAAATTTAGATGTCAACATTTCTAATCATATCGAGGGCAATGTGCCTTGTTCGATAGCATTTAATCCTTGTCACAGTCAATCCATACAACAAATTCAAATCTTCCTCTAATAGCTTTGCAGTAAATTTAGGATTCAATATAAACATCGGTAGATAATTTTTGGCAATCCATTTTGTTGTGCCTTGTTTGTTTTTTCCAACACCCTAAAACACTTATTTTTTATCTCAACATGCTTAACATTAGACATCCTCTCCTTTTGGAGCTAGCCACCGTAAACTTACCTCAGGTATCCCTTCAGACACAGCCTGCATAGTCTCCAAACTCCTAGGCCATCTAATGCCGTACCCATTAGAAATTGCGTATTCTTGGACAACCTGTTTAAACTAAGATGAAGATTCAAGTCTCCTTCCTATTTCAAAATCAAGATTGTTCTCGATCAGAAACGGAACTAAATCAAGCTCCATTGTCTGCATTCTTCACCTAAGATCCTTTCCATCTTGCCTGGCCCCCTTTAACATCTTGTTATCTGACAAGTATTCAGCGTGAAATAAGCTCACTGTCGGACTCGCTGTCACTTGGATTCACAGGTTTGTAACCAAAGGCATCGTCCGAATTGTAATCTTCTCCTTTGACAGGAATCTCCACCTTAGTATTATTTTTTTTCAAAGATCAATAATAAAAAAGAAAAATTCTACTGGGCCCCGAAAAATTAACTAAAGAAAAAAAAAGAGCAGGCCCGAATTGATATGGGCCGTACTAGGCCTTGACTGAACCACCCTTCCTCCATTCCTACATTGTTGCACTTGTCCTTATCCACTCCCCTGGAGACGCTTTGACTTACGTGCGGCCATCGTCAGGAGTCGCTTCCCCGAAAACTTGTTAACGCCGGTTCTCATTCTTTTGCAATTTTTGTTGCTTTTGGTCCTTTAATTTAGTCATTTAGAAGTCTGGATATGATCTGGCCAAAAAAGTCATGGATACTTAGTCTGCTAAAAAAGAAAAAGAAAAAGCATAATATAATGTACAAGAACTTATGCGTACTCCTAAATATTCTTAATTATCTTAGCTACCAAATGGTTTTTGAGCATTTAAAAACATAATTTTACAGTAGTTAATTACATTACTAAGTTATTATATTGCACAAATCATAATATTCAGGTATACATATACTTAAATCAATATAAATAGATTTAACTGTCGAAACCCATCCATGAAATATACGTCAACTTCCATTATAGTGAATAAGTATCATTGAATGAAATGAGATGTGTTGTTGCATTTAGGGGTTCACATGTAAAGGGTAGCTGTTGAAGTTGTCCACAGTTTGGCTTTGGCTTCCCCATATCAAGCCATACAGATTACATCACATGTATTTTCAGCGTCTTTTATTTATTTATTTTCAAATCAAGATATTACAGATGCCAAGGTGAGTGATAAAATAAGATCCAAGACCATTTTGTAGGGGGGGAATTGGACAATTTACTTAATGCTGTCGAATTAGACTGTAGGGGGCAGATCAAACCGGGAAGCTATGGCGGTAATAGCTTCCTAGATTGGTCGTTTAACAAGTGTATTGTAACTTCTTTAGAAATATTTTTCATTAAGGCTCCGTTCATTTTACGAAAAATAACTTCTGGAAAACATTTTTTGGATTTTCTGATATTTATTTCACAGAAAATAAATTCATTGGAGAAAACATTTTCCATGAAGAAAAAAAAGTTTTCTGAAGTTGGGGAAAATGATTTTCATTTTTCAAATTGAGGAAGACATTTTCCACATTCACTATTTCCTATCTCACACCCCCTATCAGTCCTCACTTCTTTCTTTCTATTTTTTTTAAATTATTTTTTTTATTTTATTTCATAAATTCGAATTTTTTGTTATTTTTTAATAAAATCATTTTTTTATTACTTTTTCCTTCTTCTTTTTCCTGTCTTTCTTTTTGCTGTTTTTCTTTTTTCGGTCAGTTGCCGGCCATGGCAACGGCCAACAACTAGCGATAGGTGAGTCGAGCTTACCGATCCGGCGTCGCTAAACACCGCGAGGCTCGGGCCTCGCTAGATCGACGACGCTCGAGCGTCGCCAATTTGGCAAGGCAAGCTCGAGGCGTGGCCAACCGCCGGTTGCCGCCGGCCAAGGAAGGAGAGAACACAGAAAATAAGAAAAATAATAATAATCAATTTTAAAAAAATAATAAATAACGATTTTAAAATATAAAATAATAATAGAATTATTGAAAAATAGTTTATAAAGGAAAATTTTTTCCATTGTTTTCTTGGGAAAATATTTTCCACTTCAAAATCAAGTTTCACCCGAACAATGGAAAATAAATACGTTTTCCTACAAAATAATTTTCTAGAAAATAATTTTCTAGAAAATAATTTTCTAAAAAGTAATATTTTTCGTGAAATGTAGCCTAAATAAAAATAATAATGAGGATGCAAAGAAAAGCTCTTGCCCTTCTAAAGTTAGTCAATCCTTTAAATTAAAGGGCAATCCCACATCTTTTTACACCACATTTTCTAAATGAAAAAAGAAAAGAAAAAAGGAACTTTCAAATGAATCACAGAGGCACGCGTACCCCATCAGTTGAAACTACCATTAAATAGCATACGTGGCGGCTGACGTGCCATTACAAATCTATTCGGCAGCTGAGTACGCGAAAAAAAAAGATGAAAAAAATGAAAACATGCCGTTTTCTACATCCTAAAGCCAGCAGACATCATCAAATGGGAAAATAGAAAAGAAGGCTCTGAAGAGGAAGTCCATATTGAAGATTAGATCAGATAATTTTGTCCTTGTCTCTCTTTTCTTTTCCCCAACTTATAACAAATGCAACGAGTATTTAATTTCCGCCTACAGTCACATCACTTATATTATACTAATGGGCATCTACACCTCTCTATTATAAAGCTATAGCAAGTGGGTGATTGGCTTTACTTGAGATTGGAATGGGGTTCCCATCCCCATCAATTGTATGCAAATCAATCAACAAAGGAAGCAACACGATATAATTTAACTAGAGACCATCTTTTCTTAAGAAACTATGTAGAATGCAAAATTCACATATTCTTTACAATAAAGATGTTAGACTAACGTAACATCTCTATCTTGCAATTATGGAATTTCACAAACATAATGCTTTACTTGTGATATTGCTAGTACTGACATCCTAGAGGGGGGTGAATAGGTGTAAATAAAGTTTTTGCACTAAAATTATAAATACGAAATCTGACTGTAATAGACTCAGAATTTAAGAATTGAACATAGTATGGATGAGATAGACTTTTGTTGTATGCAATCGAAAATAAAAAGAGTAAGGAAAGAGAAGATTGCAAACAGTATTATAATGGTTCGGCTTTTGTCAAGCATATGTCCACTTTCCCACGCTGTCAGTCAATAGGTTGAATTTCACTATGTGATCGAAAATGGTTACACGTTCTTGAGTGAAAGTACTCAGCGATAATATCTCTCACTAAGTCACTCTTCTTTGCAATACACTTTAGATTACTTGGTTTTTGCACTTTCTCAGACAATTTGATGAAGAACATAATTAGACTTTGGAATTTCGTGTTCTCTCCTTCTTCTTCTGGTCGTATCTCCTCCTTATATACCCTTCGAACCAAAGGTAGCTGTTGGTCATCACCATGAAGGATTGCCTTCCATTTCCTTTCTTGGACAGACTTCATAAGGAAAGATTTCCTAGCCGTTGAAGACAAATTGAACTCCATTTGATTATGGTCGCCCATACAAACAGAATCTAGGTTTCCATAAGTGTTCCATCCTTCGTTGGAAATTGTCTTGTAGATTGATCTTGTCGATTGATTTGATTGACAAAATCAATATAAATAAGATAAGTGAAATTTGTAGTCGTTGGTGATCTTGTTCTCGTTCTAATCCTTGACGTTCGTTTCGGGCTCCTGACAAAATGAGATTCTACGTCTGTTTATGCCTTCATCTATAATGGATAAATTGTGTTGAATATGTCAACACATGAGTCTTCTTCCACAGTTTGTACTAGAAGCATTGCTTGTTTAATTCAATAGAAAGTTTTGTTAGCATCAAAATTAGGAGTTTTCTCAACAATTTGGTCATTTTCTTAAAAAATGATGCAAATGCAAAGTACACATATTCTCTACAATAAGAAATTGTGCTCACTAAACCCCAAGATAAGCGCAATTGGTTAGGGAGTTGGGGGATTTTCGGTTCAAAATTGGATTAACAAACCTTACAAATTGCTTACAAGTTGCCTTGGATTAAAATCACTAACGTTGACCATGGCTTGAGCATAATCGGGTCATGGGGTTTACAAGATATATCCTGGGTTTTTTTATATGCTCAATATTTTATATGAATTTATTCCTTATAAGGTAGTTATTGTGCAAAAGGTTATTATCAACTTAATTACAAAGAGGACATCTCTCGTGACTTTTTGTCTTGTTCTATATTATTAATTTACAAGCAATTATGTGTCGCATGTGCTGTGCGCAGGTTTCAAAACCTTGTTCCCTCGCTCATGCATCCTAATCCCCAGCCCCATGAAAAAATTGAAGAACCAAACTCCCCACCTCCCCCTTCCTAAGTGGTGGAAAGGGTGGCTACTGTGGCAATTCTTAGTGGTTCTTCACGATGTTGATAAATCATAAAAATGTTTTGTTTGGAAATTAGTCATAAATTTACCAAATAGTCATAATAAATATATGGATTTACGAGTAATACATTCTAATCTAACAATTATGGTTGTCACAAACATTAACCTTTTCTTTACTTAAAGGGATAATTTGAGGGACTTTTTGTCAACCCATTATAAAACTTTTGAAAGATAACAAATGAAAAGATGATACTTATTTTCAACTAATGGTCAACATTAATAAGATAAATGGGTCTAAGTTAGCCCAAGCCTAATATGTCGATAAGTAGAACATTGTTAGAAATTTCTATTCGATATATAAATCAATAACACGGCCATTTTACATTTTAACGCTGGATATTATTTTTAAGATTGACTTCAATCTTTCCTTGTGAAATTAGCTTTATCATAATGTCACTTTTATATTAAGTTTAGAATCTTTAATATTTTTATTAAATGAATTCATTGACCAGCATATGGAGTGGGTTTAGGACTAGTACCTAATCAATGTTTGTTGGGTACCTAATCGATGTTTGTCCATCAGCTACGGAAGAAAGGATGAATACATAAATATTGTTTGTGCATTAGCGATGCAGGAACGGATGAAAGGATGGATACTTAATAAATATTTGTCCATTAGCGGTGGAGAAAAGGATGGAGAATTAATTTTATGTTAACATAGACTTACTTTTTACTATAAATGCTTACTTAACCCCAGAATCAACGGGGTTAGTTAAAGTATTAAAGGATTTTCACATTAGGAAATGGAAATTGCTGGTTAGAATCTCACAAATGACGAGCAAATTGTTTGCACAAAGAACGTTTGTGCCACGTGAATCCTATTAATATTCACTATTGGGATCAGCATGAAAACTGCGAACTGTTTGCATGATAATGTTTGTGCCACGCAAACCTGTTAAGGAAATCATTCTTGCAAACCGTTTTAGTAGGATTCATAAATAACATGCAAACTATTCTAAATTAGAGCCAAAAGCCTAAGTTTAACCTATTCATGAGCTTACAGGATATTTCATGGGCTTCTAGGTGATAGGTTTCCATATTTCTGCCCCTAGATTATGAGAAAAAAATGCTTACTTTAGGAGGATGCTAACTTTTATGGTAATATTTTTATATGCATCTATTTGTGCAAAAGATCTTTATCAACTTCATTACAAAGAGAATATCCCTCGTTAATTTAATTAGTCATGACATTATCTTTTTAGAAGCAATCATAAGAATCATGGCTGCGATTAAAACAAGGAGCGAGGAAGCTGTGCAGGAGGCACCCAGTGTTATTACACGATGTTTTATAGGCGAATGAGATGACAAATTGGAGCAATACTTCGATTCATTGCGATGGCCCGTGACAGAACGGTCTCTTGATATTCACTGTTGGGATCAGATCTCAAGTTCATCTAAGTTGTCGTACTCTTACAGGAGTTAGATGGAGAGAAGTATAATAGGCTCTAACAACGTTATGCAAAGATGTAATTTGACCGGATCACTTTATCAAACTACATTGAGTTATGTAGGATTGAGACATGATTAAGAGATGAACTTGCAAGGAGTTATCCAAATGACTCAGCAACTTGCATATTAATTAGTATTTATTAAACCATCCGTTTGTGACTTTTAGCTAATGGGATGGGGCCCACGTGGAAAGCGCCTTTGTAATTTGTGAAATATCCAATTTCAACAGGATTTACGTGGCAAAATGGCACTCGGCATGAGATTAGTCATTTTCTTTTCCTTAGATCTATATGAATTATTATAACGTTCTTCAAAATGATTGTCATGAAATAGGCTCATGCAAGAGGGATTCTGAAAAGATTTCATAGAATGTTCCATCATCTTTTTGTCAACTTCTAGTTCTATCTATTTACACTCATATTCAGTAATATATTTCTGCGTTTTGCTTTCCCTCACAGAAATTAAATATGAAAAAATAATTTAGTTTATAGGTTATGAAAAAAAGAAGAAGAAGAAGGGGGGAAGCTACAATTAGAACAAGAGACCACGAAGCAACATTAGTTGTGGCTCACAATTGTTTCCCATGTTAGTTTTTGCCTTGGAAAGAGGAGCAATATTCAAGAAAGCAAACTAGTTTATAATGTTAATAAATAACGGCAAATGTTTAATTTCCTTTGCTGTTCTAATCTAACACTTACTAGTTGAAGTTACATCTAATCTAACAATCACAGTTGACATTCTAATCTAAAAATTAGCACAAGGAGCGAGTTTAGGGCTAATCTAACAATCTTAGTTGACAGTATAATCATAGTTAATATTAATTATAATGCTACTTTTATACTTTTTAATATGATTTTATTGACCAGCAGAAGAAGCGAGTTTGGGGCTAGTGCCTAATCAATGTTTGTATTACTCGATTGTTTATAAATCTGACCAAGAGTCTTCTTATATTTTATTTTATTTTATTTTATTTTGGCCAGTGACGACTTGGAGCAGTGTCCTACTAAGTTTTTAGCTACCTAAGGGATTCGCTGCAGAGAAAGAGTTTGAAAAGGACTTCAAGTCACCGCTAATACATAGGGGGGAAAAAAGGGAAACCAAAGTCAGAATGAGAGACCTCGAAGAAATGGTAGTTGTGGCTTGCAGTGGTTTCCTATATTAATTTTAACTGTTAAGAAAGAACGGAAAAGTTCAATCTCCTTAGCAGTTCTAATCTAACAGTTGACATTCTAATCTAACAAGTAGCTTAATGATAATTTTACTCATATATTATAAATATGATTTCATTGACCAGCACAACCAGCGGGTTTAGGATGAGCACCTAATCAGTGTTTATCCATTAGACGGTTTACCTAATCAATGTTTGTTTAATTACTGTTCATATATTAAGGTGGAGAAAAGGATGGATACCTGATCAACCATCAGCGGTTGAGGAATGATCAAGACTTAGACATTGGTGATAGTGATTGATCAAGGAAACAGAAAAAATGCAAATAATCATCCATCTCGATATGCATAAAAATGGTGACTTAGACAACGTTAGGGCTAGTGCCTACTCAATGTTTGTATTACTCCATTGTTTATAAATCTACATTGTTATCTTGATTGAAGAAGAGCGTACGTGTGTGTGTGTATATATATATGATTTCATTGACCAGCACAACGAGTGGGTTTAGGTTGAATACCTAATCAGTGTTTGTCCATTAGCAGTGAGGAAAAGACGGTTTACCTAATCAATGTTTGTTTAATCACTGTTCATATATTAAGGTGGAGAAAAGGATGGATACCTAATTAACCATTAGCAGTTGAGGAAACGATCAAGACTTGGACATTGGTGATGGTGACTGATCAAGGAACTAAAAAAAAATGCAAATAATCATCCATCTCTATATACATACAAATGATGACTAAGACAACATTAGGGCTAGTGCTATCAAGAAAACTCCTAGTTTTGATGTTAACAAATCATTTTTTGCATACAAGAAATCATATATTTACTAAAGGAAGAAAAGTCACAGGGTGACGTATTCTTCTGAGTCTGCATGTAACAGTAGGAAAGAATAAGAAGTTTCTGAGTCTACTTGTACCAGACGGAGAACACGAGGAGACATAGAATCTTTGAGTCTATGTGTACCAAACGGAGAACACAAGCAGACGCAGAATCTCGGTCTGACAGGCCCAGAACGAAACTACAAGACCAGACCGAAAGCAAGATCACCAACGGTTTTGAATTTCACTTACCATATTTATATTGATTTTGTTATATCTAATCGATCAGCAAGATCGATCAACAAGACAACTTCTAAAGAAGGATGAAACACTTATGGAAGCCCGGATTCTGATTGTATGGGCGAACAGAATCCAAGGGGATCCAATCTATCTTCAATGGTCAAAAAGACTTTCCTTATAAAGTTTGTCCAAGAAAGGAAAGGGAAGACAAATCTCTCAAGGAGATAGCCAACGGTCAAGTGTGGCTCGGAGAGTATATAAGGAGAGGTTGCGATCAAGAAGAGAGATATGATTAATATATTCCAAAGCTTGATTCAATCCTTCACTAATTGTCTGAAAAAGAGTGAAATTGAGTGATCCTAGTGTATTACCAAAAAGAATGACTTTGTGACACATATCATCACCAAGTGCTAACACTCAAGAGTGTGTAATTACCTTTGATCAATACTGAAATCTAGCCTATTAGCTGATCGACCGAAGAGTAGACGTAGGCTTGTAAAAGCCGAACTACTATAACTGTGTTTGTAATATTCTCTACTCTCTCTATTTAATTTTTGTTTGTAGATTGCAAAAGCTTAATATTACTTGCGTGTAAAATCCCTTTACACCTATTCACCCCCCTCTAGGTGTTAATACTAGCAATATCAAGTGCATACTCAATGTTTGTTTTACTCCATTGTTTTATAAATCTACATTGCTATCTTGATTAAAGCAGAGCTGTCTTTTCTTTTCTTTTTCTTGTTTTGGGCAGTTTCTACTTGGAGCAGTGTGCTTCCAAGTTTTTAGCTCCCCGTTGATTTAACTAGTTTTAGTTAAGGCCTTAATTAAGGTTAAATTACCAAGGTCTTCCACGCTTAGATTGATTGCTCTTCGATCCCCCCTTCCTTCATCCTTTTTTGCACTCAAATCTCATTGCCTTCTTCATCTCTCATCGTTCTTGCTCTGTAAGGCTCTTTCTTCGCCTCGACCCAACGAATTCTTCCTCTTCCTCTTCTTTTCGCTATCCGCTGCTCTTTGTCATCATTCTCTCTCTCTGTCTCCCTATTGTCTTGCTCCTTCTTTCTCCAAAAAAAAAAAAATCAAAGAAAAATGTCCGTCAATTCTGTTGTTGCTATTGCGTGGGATGTCTTGAAGTCCGTAGTTACTCCCATCAAGCGTCAATTCGGATACGTGATCTCCTCCAAGAACTACGCCCAAGATCTTCATAAGGAAGTCGAGGAGCTTGTGTATGAAGCTGATAGGGTCCACACAGCCGCTGAAGAGGCCAGAAACAATCTTCGGAATGTCTACGGTCACGTCACGGTGTGGCAGGCAAGTGTTGAGAAGGCCCTAAAGGACACACGAGAGTTGTTGGGTGACTTCCAAGAGGCGAGCAAGACCTGCTGCTATGGGACTCTTCCTGACCCCAATTGTCGCTATCAGTTCAGCAGGAAGGCCAAGGACAAGATCAAGGTCATTCAGCGACTTACTCAAAAATGCAGTGGATTCAAGGAATTGAATGACATCTCCTTCAGCGATCCTGCTCCGGGAAATGTTGCCGCTCTGACTATGGCCAGAAGAGAGGGCAAAGATGTGCAGTTGGCCACCATGACCGCCTCGGCTTCTTCTGCCTCAACGTCGATTAAGGTTAGAGACGATGGCATATTTGAATCCAGAGCTTCCATCATACGGGACATCATGAACGCTCTTGCCGATAACAACAACAGCGTGGTCGGGGTTTACGGGATGGGCGGGGTTGGCAAGTCCACCCTTTTGGTGGATGCTGAAAGGACAATAAGGGAAATGGAGTCGTTCGATTGGGTCACTAAGGCCGATGTTTCGGAAAATCCAGACATCAAGAAGATTCAAGGAGAAATTGCACATGCGTTGGGCCTAGACATAAAGAACGAAGGGTATGTTAGCATGCGTGCGGGGCTTTTGCGCAAGAGGTTGGAAAATGAGGAGAGGATGAAAAAGAAGGTCCTTATAATACTGGACAACCTGTGGAAGGGTCTCGACTTGAAATCAGTTGGCATTCCATGCGGACATGACAACAAAGTCATAGGTTGCCAGTTGTTGTTGACGTCGAGAAATAGAGATGTTTTGCGAAGGGAAATGGGCTGCGACAGGGACTTCCTCCTCGGTGGGCTGCAGGAGGAAGAGGCAAAAAGATTGTTTGAGAGGATGGTGGGAGACAAAGTTCATGATGACAAGTTCAAACCCTTGGTGGATGAAGCACTCCACAAATGTGCAGGTGTGCCCTTCCTAATTCTCTCATTGACCAAACGTTTTAAAGACGCTGATTTATTTGAATGGAAGGATACTTTGAAACAAATCGAGATGTCTAAGGATAAAGGAATCAGTGAGGTGATAAATAAGATGTTGCAATTAAGTTATAATGATTTAGAAGAGGAGGTGAAGTCATTATTACAACTCTGTGTTGTTTATGGTGTCTCTAAGCCCTCTCTTGAACATTTGGTGAGGGACGGAGTGGGTTTGGGATTATTTCGAGAAGATAGCAGCATTGAAGAAGCTAGAGATAGGTTGAGGTCATTAATTCGAACTTTGCAAGCCTCCTCCCTTTTGTTAGATGATGAAGATGCCGATGGTTTCAAGATACATGACTTGGTTCGTGAGTTAGTTGTCTCAGTCGTTTCAAGAGATCACCCTCTTCTTGTGATGAAACATAAAGATAAGCCGATAACAGAGTTTTCGAAGGACAAGCTCAAAAGTTGTAGGGCAATATGCTTTCCCCATGTTGACATGAAGGAATTTCCAAAAGAGTTAGATTGCCCTGAATTGCAAATCTTTTGGTTGTACACAAGCAATGACTCCTTTGAGGTCCGTGATTCGTATTTTAACTCTATGAGAAAACTCAAGGTCTTAGATCTTGCCAGGATACGTCTCTCTCATTCACCTTTGCCGTTTCAGTTCTTGAAGGACTTACGCACTCTACGTCTTTTTGATTGTTCGTTAGAGAATGTAGCCATTGTTGGTGAGCTAAAGGGGTTACAAATTCTGAGCTTTGTATGCTCCAAAATCCAGCGATTGCCAAAAGAAATTGGACAACTGGTAGAGCTGAGGTTGTTAGACTTAAACCATTGTTCACAACTTCGGATGATTGAACCAGGTGTGCTTGGAAGCTTGATCAAATTAGAGGAGTTGTATATGGAGAACAGCTTTGATCAATGGAATGCCATGGGGCAAACACCAGCAACTAATGCAAGTCTTGTTGAGTTGAATTACATGAAGAATCTCTGCATTCTGCATCTATCAATTCCTAATCCAAGTGTGATACGAGGGGGTCTAAACATCAAGAAATTAACCAAGTACAAAATTGGTATAGGTAATGTGGTGCGCTGGCCAAGTAAAGGATTGAGGACATTGGAACTCAAGTTGGATCCAATGAGTGATATTCTTCAGAAAGGATACATTCAAACTATCTTAGACAGAAGTGACGATCTGCTTTTGGATGGGTCGGACGGAATTGAGCAAAGTATTTGCGCGTTATCCCAAGAAGGTTTTCCAAATTTAAAGCATCTAGAAGTCCAAAATAATCCCTTTGTCCATTACATCCTCCGATGGCAATCCCTTACTTATTTTAAGACGCTGGAGTCATTACTCCTACAGAATCTCATAAATTTGGAGAAGATATGCCACAGACATATCTATTCCAAGTCCTTCAGTGCATTAAAAGTAGTACGAGTCCAATTTTGTAGAAAGATGGTAGTTATGTTTCCTCTTTCATTAGTGAGAGAACTTCCCCAGCTAGAAGAGATCGAAGTTGCCCAATGTGACTTAATGCGGGAGATTGTAGAAGCTAATGATGGTGGCAAAGTTGAGATGCGTAATTTGCATGTATTGAAATTGCAAGACTTGCCAGATATCGAGAACTTTTTCACCGCCTGGACAGCTCCTTCAAGTAGTACAATGGACGACCAAGTTAGCAGTCAAGTTGCATTTTTCAACGGGCCACAGGTAACTTTCTAACTTTCACCTCATTTTCTTCCTAGTTACCTTATACATTCGTGCCTTCTCTGTAATTAGATAAAGCATTCTTTTGAGTATGAAATCCGTGTAAATTTATTTTGGGATAGGTTTTAATTTATTTTCAATTACAGGCTGCTAATATATCTATATGAATAGGGCTTTATAGAGCAACATCGAAGGGAATTATGGCATTAAAATATTTCCACAATAAAGTAATTTCATAATTTTGTGAAATGGATTCCGCTGAATTTAGCTATCTAACTTTGTTATTATTATCTCTGAATTATATAACATAGGTGATCAGGCAAAAACCAATTCAAAGAATGGGTAAGATGATTGGATTTTTAAATAAAAGTAACTATACTAATCTAATTAATGCACATCTTTTCCTTATCATGTAGTTATTGCGTAGGTCCCATAAGTGTGTGTATATATATAGACAAGCACGCTGTTTTTTGGCATCACAAAAATAAATGCGCAACTTGTATGTAATATTTTGTGCGGTAGTATGCATTAGTGAGCGACTTCTAGGAAAAACTACACGAAATCCCCCATGAAGATTAAGGGCGATTCACCTAAACTATGGTATATTGTGTTGGATATGATAGAGCATAGCTATGTGGGCTTATCATCCATGGTCCTTTCAAATAGCTGACTGTGGAGGCTACACGCATAATAAAATAAGATATTTAGACATTTCTATGATAGTTTTAAATGCTTGGGATACATCTGAAAGCCTACTAGAAGTTTAGCACTTCATGAAGTCAACCGTATAATTACTAAATAATTGCATTCTTTCCCTATTCTTCTGTATGTACTTTGGAAAATTTCAACTCATTTTAGCGCATTCAGAGGCCAAAGGATGATTTGACTTAAAATAATACAGAAGACTACAGCTTTACCGTAAGTAATCACATGTAAAGCACGTGCGAATGTTAAAATTCACGAACGGTTGACAGCCGCAATAAAATCTTAGTTGAAAGAATTTATGTAATAATCGAAAGTTTAGTAGTAAAGATGTGCCGCCCTCAAAGTTCATAAAGGGCATTATTTAATTTCCCTTTTTTTTTTGTTGTAGTAAATGAATGTAATATTGATGTAAAATAGCATCATTGAAGAATAAGGAAATGTAGAAGAGTGCTACAATTAAGCAGTGAGATAATAAAGAAAGAGAGAAGGGGACGGGCAATAAATAGTGAGTGGCTTGTTGACAAAGGATTTCTAATATCGCCGAACCGGCAATTTGGCCAAGTAGCATTAAAGCTCGAAGATTACTCCATAGCAAAATCTCAACCTATAGTTTGAAGCATTATGCCAAGATGTAGTCGAGACTCGAGCGTATGAAATGGCGATTGAGATATAATAGTCCATAACACTCATGATATGAATAATTAATGATTTTGTATGCTAAACCTTTATCAACTACAAATCCGACTTAGAGAACTGTCTTAGGCACTGTGTAAGAGAAAACTTACGAATATGAAGTTGATAATTTATATCATCACAACAACAATTAATGGCATTTAATTGAAATTGAGGGCAATTATTCAGGGTAGATTAAACTACGAATCTAGTAGGTGGAATTGTAATTAATAGCTTAACTATCTTTAGTGGTAACATTTAATAGGACATTCTTTTGGTTTAATCTTTACACCGAGTGTAAAGAATCCAAAAATGACAAATCATGCAAGTGCAAAATTGGGGGAGCAATTAAGGATGAAAAAGCTTTGTTATTTGCTTTTATCAATGAAAACGATGTTCCATGCAGTTGTCGATAAATTGTATGGTCTCGTAGACGGGACCCATCCCGTATCCGACATCAACCGTCGGATTTAAAGCAAAAAATTCTTAGAGGATCAATTTTTAAGTGTAGTCAGTTACGTGTTAAATTGGTTATTGACAGTAATTTATTAATATTGAAATTTTTTTTAGTAAACTAAGCATTAATAATTGTCCATTTAAAGAAAGCACATGGCAATTTTTTAGAGCAAAAATTGATGGGTTAATACCACAATAAACTCCAATTTGATACATATGTAATAAATTTATCCAAGATTAATTTTTTGGTCACGAAAAATCTCAAATTGGTACACTTGTGACAAATTTAACCCAGATGACCACAAAAACCCTGAACTAGTACGGTTGTGATAAATATATCCCTAAACTAATTTTTTACTCAAAAAAATCCAAAACTGATGCATTTGTGACAAATATACCTCTGTTAAATTGGATTAATACCATAAAAAATCACAAAACTAGTAAAATTGTGATAAACGGAGAATAAAATCTCAAATCGGTACATTAGTTAACTGTCAGTGTCATCCAACTCAATAATATGATAGTAAAGTCCAACGAAAACTAACAGAGAGTAAATTTGTCATAAATATATTAGTTTTGGATAAATTTATCAAAAGTGTATCAGTTTAAAATTTTTTGTAGTCAAAAAATTAATTTGGATTAAAATTATTATATGTGTATAAATTTCGAATTTTTCGTAGTATTAATCCAAAATTAGTTAGAACCTTTTGGTTGAGAGTTTCCCCCTCAATAAAAAGTTCGTGGAAATTTAGCGGTGGGTCCCACAAGATAGTGGTGTGTGAGTCTCTCCACTTCAACCCTGGCTTTTCTTCTTCCTGTGCTTCAAGCTTCCATGTAGAGGTCTCGCTTTCAAAAACATTGGAGAAACTAGATTGGGAAAATTTGCAAAGAGGCTTTGGGGCTCTTTAGCTTCCAATAATGGATGCCATCATAGAGTTATGAAGCATGGAAGGAAATTTTAGGTACATTTATTTCACGAAAAATATATATTTTTAAAATAATCATTTTTATTTTTAAAATCATTATTTTTATTACTTATAAAAATGAATAAATGAAAAATATTTTCATCATTCAAGAAAATATATAGATACAAATTTTTGCTGTTTATAGAAATATTTTTTCATTGACTAATTATTTCAAGTGACATATAATGATTTTTAAAAAGATATTTTTAGAATTATTTATTTTTTGCGAAATAAATGATTTTTTTTTAAAACAAATGGAGTTTGAGAATAGAAACAAAATCATTTATTTCGGCCACAACTCACCTCCGTCGATGTCGCCACAAATAGCTCGCGGTTTCGACCCTTGCGCTCACTTATCTCCCTTGCGAATATACATCTGTTGCAGCCAACAAGCTAAACCCCAGCACGAGCCTTGGCCGCGTCTTCCGGAGGTTGATTCCTCTATAACGTTGTGTGTGTGTGTGTGTGTGTGAGAGAGAGAGAGAGAGAGAGAGAGAGAGAGATTGATAAAGAGGAGGAAAAAAAAAGAAAGAGCAAGTAATGTGCCGCGTGCTTACATATCCTGTAAAAATTGATTGGGTCTGCGAAAGCCCAAGCAAACTTGGGTGGGTGAACCGAGACGTCCGAAGGCAGTTACTTGTAATAATTAAATTTTGTGGTAGTAATTTTCCCTTGTGGTGTAAGAAATTACTCTTCGAAATTGCTAACTTTCCTTAGGCGTGTTGTAAATTAAAAGGAGAAAGCCACAAAGTCCTCCAAATTATGTTTACTATGACACATTTGCCCTGAACTTTTTTGTAACATTAAAAATATCAAACTATGTCCACCTAAATTTTTTTTGTGACATCAAAAATCCCAAAATATATCTATTATGACACATCTACCCTAAACTTTATCTTATGTCATAAAAAACCCAAAACTTGTAACAATGTGATACATTGACCCTCCATCAATGTTCTGTTAGATGAATTTTCAATTAAAACAATGTTGTTTTTATTTCATTTAAGTAATATTGGCGCCATGTCAACACTGTTTGCTTTCTAATGTTCATGTAAGCAGATTTTTAAGGGTTTTCATTGACAGAATTTTACGGATGATAAATGTATTACACATGTATAAGTTTGGGATTTTTTGGTGTCACAAAAAAATATTTAAGGTGAACATGTCACAATGAACATAGCTTAAGGTTTTTGATAGCTTTTGCCCTAAATTTAAAATATTTTTTGTAATTAAGGTCTTATATCATAGTGATTTACTTATGATTGCAATCTCGCCTTGAGATTGTCAGGCACTTATTGCAATGACCACTTTTCTTTTGGTAGTAAATTTCCAAGTCTTCCGTAATCATTCTCTTTCTATAGTTTCTTTATTTTTTACATGGTACTAATCTCCACTTGTGAAATAGTAAAACTACTTTCTAGCAATCATCCTTTAAAATGGGTAATGCATCTTCAAGGTAGTAACATAACCTAAGAGTGAGTAGCTTATTTTCTAGGAAGTAATTTATCTTGAAAGTACTTTTTTGCTTAATGGGTCACGCATTTCGTTGTCCTAGTAAACTAAATAACTGCTCATTCTTAATGATCCAAAAAAAAAAAAAACTACTAATTCTTAATGACTGTAATTTCCATTATTATTAGTGAATTGCAAACAAAATCTAATCGTTACTTCCCTTGTTAGGAAGTAAATAAAGAGTAAAGTTCATTACTTAGCTTTTGAGGTTGTAAATTTCTTTAGGATGATAGGTTTTCGTAAATTAGCTTTTGAAGTTCATTACGTGTCTTTTGAGGTTTGTGGATTAGCTTTTGTTTATAATAGGTTTTTCTAAATGCAAAAATTATCCTTAAATCCGTAAATTACTTGCTCTAAATTTCCTTCAACAACCATTTATGATAAAATGCGCACGTAAATTTCCTACCTATCTTTTGTAATTGTAAATGCTGTTAACGATGGGTCTGTTTGTCAGGTTTCAATCCCATTCTTGGAGTCCTTGACAATGGATGGACTTCCCAATCCGAAACATTTATGGAACAGTAATCCTTGTGAAATAGTGAGATTTGATAATTTAATGCAGTTAAAGGTGTTTGGTTGTGGCAACCTCATATTTATGTTTTTCCCATCCATGGTTAAATCTCTCACACAATTGAGAGAACTATGGGTATCGAATTGCCATAAGATGGAGGCGATCATTATGGACGAAGAAGGGTTGGGAATTGAAACATTAGAAACTCTAGCATTCCCGATGTTAACCTATTTACACTTTGAAGGTTTGGAAAGTTTGACATGCTTCTCTAGTGGAAACTGTAAGACTGAATTTTTATCTTCATCACTGAAATTTATTTGCAAATAAATTTATCCCTACTATACAAATGGTAACATTCTTTTCATTCAATAAAAAATCAATGGCAGGTTCACAAGAAGCTCGGAGTTGTGACTATGTCGAATCACGTTCCACTGCCCTCTTCAGTCAAGAGGTACTTGATAAACATTATCTGAAAATATTATTTATGTTGAATTTATTGGAATAAAAACTTTTGAATTAATTTTACATGTTACGGTGCTTTGGAAATTTGCATGCTGTGCATTTTAAGTTGCCACATAGCACTACAAAAAATGAGGGAGTTTCGATTGACACGAATCCCAAGAAAGCAAGAATTGGATCAATCACATCAAAATAACAAAATATTATTAAAAAAAATATAGGCGTGTAAACAATTATATGCCCATCTGACTAAAAAATTAAAATTAACAAATATATTGTTATACTGGAGAGAAAGTATAGCCAAAATAAAAAATAATTAAATTACTTACAAAGCATACTTAGTAAAATTAATTCAATCCACCTGATCACTGCATCCTAAAATCTTGAATAGTCGAAGTAAAGTGACAATTTAAATTGTGATTTTAAATTGAAAGGAAATCACAATTTAAAGTAGATCACTAAAGATACAAAAATTGGTCACTTAATCTTCCAAGAGCTCGATTGAAAACTCTCAAATTATGGGGTTAAATATACTCTTGGCAACTAAATAGCAGTGAATTTTGCAATCTGCTCGTTGGACTTTAATTTAATCACCTAATAAATTTTCGTTTTATAAATTATGCATTTTGACCAAAAATCCAAAATTTTCCAGTGAATTATTCATGTGGCGGACACATGGCTAATTTTGGGAACGTGCCACTGTTGCCAAATTAGCGACTGTGAAGCTACATAAATGTATTATCACGGAGTACTCCTCTTTAATGCCCCTAACGAGTGTCCCTTAGACTTTTGATCTCCAAGATGTTGATATTCTCCTTGCAATGGGAACTTTTCTTACACTCTCCACTCATCTTACCTTCGACTAGGATTCTTCCCTCTCCTAGGTGTTGGCCTTGTTTGATGCCACTGATTTTAATGAGTTTTAGCATTGTAAATTAATATTGTAACTCTTCCTATTATATATTTCTATTTCTCTCACTATCATAATAATGTTATTGATTATATAAAAATATCCTATATAATATAACAATGCTACACATACTGACCCTCTAGGGAACACCTAGAGTGGGGATGAAGTGGAGAAGAGTTGCCAACGTTCAGCCCTTCTTGGTGTGAAAATTCGTTGGTATTCTCAAGTAGAGAGGGAAGAAAAATATACCCTACTAATTAGGGGACTCTACGGTGTGAAAATTCGTTGGTATTCTCAAGTAGACTCAGGGGTTTTAGCCCTTGCTACTGCCAGTTAGGAACAAGGCCTTTGTAGGTACCTCGCGCATCTGGGATGAGTAGAGGTGGATGAAAACCCCATTACACAGCGACTTCCCTTACGAGGAGAGTCTCTAAACAGATTGCTAGCTTGTGTAACCCCAGTTCAGAGACTTTGCCTAATTAGGAATTTTTTAATTGTTATCGAGTCCCTACATTGCATAAATTAAGAATTTCACCTTTTCTTTCCAAGTCAAAAAGTTATTTGTGTTTAAATTAATATTTTGATTTTACACAAATGAAAAAAATTCACGCTCATGCAATGCACGAGAATGCTGCAAACTTGATATATGTCAAAGAATCGGAGATTTGAGGAATCTCTTTGAACCCATGAATGAGACGACCACAATCGATGGAACAAGATTGTTGGGACCACTGCTTCTTCCATGTGTTTCCTTGTATCTACTAATCTTTTTTTACTATAATTAAGAAACTCACAATCTTTCCTTACTACTGAGCTGCACCGTTTAATCCTCAGCTGCGTTTTGATAGTGGCTTCTCTACACCTTTTCTTTTAGGGCAAAAGCCACCAACTATATATTTTTTTATAACAACAAAAATCCCAAACTTATAACTATGTGACACATTTACCTTACGTCAATGTTCCATTAATGAGCATTGTTAAAAATCTATCTACATAGACCTTGAAAGCAAATGGTGTTGAAATAATGCCCACGTGTCTTAAATGAAATAAGAACGATGTTATTTTGGCTAAAAAATCATTTAAGAAAACTTTGACAAAAAGTAAATATATCACATAGATACAAACTTAAGGTTTTTTATGTCATAAGAAAAAGTTTTTAAGGTACATGTATCATAATGGATATAATTGGGGTTTTTTATGTTACAAAAAAAAATTCATGATAAATATATCACAATGAACATAATTTAGAGTATTTGATGATTTTTTCCCTTTCTTTTGTTACATTCATTCAGTGACTTGTAATGTTGATTACCCTTTTGAATCAATTCGTCCTCATTCTTAGTCAATTTACGAAGTTGTGCCTTGAAAACGTACTTCAATTTCCTTGAAGAATTTTGTCCATATTGTAACTTAAATAATCGTCTCTTAGTGATGTAATAATTACATGATAGAAAGCGTGAATTCGATTTAGAAAATTAACTAAATTGAAAAGAGGGAAATATTTGATTTAGATATATAGAATCTACGAGAGACTAATGGGACAACATGATTGCTATATGAGCATAAACAAATTACCATTATGTCCATTGTAAATGATTTGAACTATTTGGGCCAAAATTTGAGGTTGAAAGTATTGTTGGATTTGCTTAGATAGAGTGATAAGTGATGCTCAATATTTCTACTAACCAGATTTTTATGAAGGAAAATTCTTCCGAAGGAATAAAACTGGCTCATTAATCAAATTAAGCTTCAGACCAAAAAAAGAAAATCAAAGTATCAAAGTAAGCTATGCGTCGTAGTAATTTATTCTATAGCAAAGAATCATACGACTCTTCTGTCGTTATATAGGGCTTGCGCTTGCACCAGTCTAGTTATTACCGATGAAATTTAGCATGCACCATGATATAACAGCTTTAGAAATGAATGGTATCATGTTATAATTGATCTCATCATTTTTAGGACTTTGTAATTTTTTACGACATAAAATTGATTTTTTTAATCCTTTGAGGTGTGATTTTATCTAACAGTGAATGCCTCAAATATACTATAATCTAGACAAGTGAACTGAAAGGTCATTTGATTCTTTGAAAATGTAGAAAATAATTCTTTCAATATAAAATAATCTAATAAGTGTTTACATGCTTGAAGACGCATAAGTCAGTATGGTGCCATCTTCTTTCTCTTTTGATTACATTTCTCGCAGAAGTTATTATGGCAGTCTTCTATATTTACATTTTGAAAGTTCATGAATTCATAGTTTAACAGAATCATCAATTCCATGAATGGATACCGCAGGTTGCGTTTCCTAGCTTGGAGACATTAGAGATCACTAACATGGCCAACATCGAGCTAATATGGGATAATCAAGTTGCTGCGGATTCTTTCCACAGTCTAAAATCACTTGGTGTGGACGAATGCAATAAGCTAAAGCATGTATGGAATAAGGAACTCAACCATCAAGTTAAATTCCATTGTCTACGTTCTGTTAGTGTTTCCAGGTGCCAGAGCCTCACCTCTTTATTTCCAACCTCAATAGCCAGAGATCTAATGCAACTTCAGGAGTTGGAGGTTGATGAATGTGGTGGCATCGTGGAACTCATTGAGAAGGAAGGACATGTTCCCAAGGATGTGTTCCCTAAGTTAACCTCCCTCAAGCTTAAACATCTAATAGAGTTGAAGTGCATCTACCCAGGAACACATGCTTTACATTGGCCAGCATTGAACACCTTGGAGGTGAATGGCTGTAACAAAGTGGAGATACTTGTTTCGCAACTTGAGAATGGGATGCCACTTCATAAAAGGCCTCTCTTCTTGATAGAAAAGGTACAGCCCATGCTTATTTATTGTGTTTCAACGGTGAATATTTGGAGTGTCGATTAAGGTCACAGTCAAGCATCTCATACAAGTAGCTCTACATATGAAGATGTAAAATGCAAGCGTCTCCTCAATTCCATAAATATTGCAACATTGGCACATCATATGTTCTTCAAGTATTGACTCAATATTCCCGTCAATGTCTGATGTATCAAATGCACACTCGTTGATCTCCTTGAGAAAAGCCTTAGGCTAATTCTGATGGTTTAGCTAAGTGCCTCAAAGATTGAAAGCATGTGGCATGTGGTGTGATCTTACCATGGCACAAGTGCGTTCTCTTATTTGGACCATATAAAGATGACTTATGTTATGCTAAAAACGGAAGATGGGATTCGTGGACATTAATATTTGAAATTTGTGCAATTGTGATTATAATTGATGGAGAAGTTTTTTTCACAATGGATATATCTTTAGAAATGTGAAGGTATTGAGTTTAGTTCAAATGTTGATACAAGTCAAGTAGAGAAGATCACCGATAATGTTTATTTTATCAGGCACGTTTTCTTCTGTCGAATCACATGATACTCAACATCTTAAAATGAAGTGTTGTGTGTTATATGCAATACTTATACCATAATACAAATATACTCTTTTAACTAAGCTGGCTTTATATTCTGATTTGACTACTTTCTCAGGGCGTATTCCCAAACCTACAAGAGTTAAAATTGGATTTATCTCAACGGATGGAGATATGGCATGAGCATTTTCATGATGAAGAATTCTTCTGCAAGCTTAGAGCTCTTGAGCTTCGTCGTATCTCAAAGGAATCTAAAATATCTACTTGTCGTTTTGTTCAGAGACTAACCAACTTGGAAGAGCTAGTTGTAACTAAGTCTTATATAGAAGAGCTTAGCATCAATGTGGAAGCCACAGTAGGGCCAAGTCATGAGCTAAAAGTAATGGTACCCCTTTCGAAATATTTTCAACTTCTGAAAACTCTAGATGTGTCACATTGCGATGGGTTATCAAGTATATTCACACCGACAATAGCTAGCAATTTGGTGGGACTCACAAAATTAAGAATAAGTAACTGTAAAATGTTGACAGGAGTAATTAGTGATGAGGGAGCTAAGGAAGGGCAAGTAGTGGCTTTCAATCAGTTGAAGTATATGGAGCTTGATTGGTTGACTAGGTTGAGATGTTTCAGCTCAGGTAAATACACTTTGACATTGCCTCTCTTGGAAGATGTCATCGTGACTGGATGTCTTAACATGAAGTTCTTCTCTAAGGGACCAATAGAGGCACCAAAGCTGGAGAGAGTACATGTACGTTTGAGTAAATGGCAAGTGTTAAGAAAAGCGTGGTTTTGGAAGGAAAACCTCAACATCACTATCCAAACTATGTTTGAAGAAATGGTATGCTTCATTTACCAAATTTTGTGCAATTGCATGTTTTTTATCAGAGATAGAGTAATTGCTTTTTGCTAATTTGAAGTTTACATTTTAGTTTTTTTGGTTAAGGAAGTTGATGTTTGATGATGCATTTTCTAATAGGCCACGATTGTTGGAGTTGAGTCTATGTGGCTATCCGAGTTCCCCGAGCTAATTGGAAAATGGAATGATGAACTTACTCCCATCAAGTCATCTTGGCAATTGGAATCACTAGTGGTGGATAAATGCCCATCATTGATTAATGTTGTTCCATCTAAATTGATGTGTGTTTTAGACAAACTGAAGAAATTGCATGTGAACAACTGTGAGTTAGTAGAAGAAATATTTGACTTAGAAGGATTGGAGGCTGTGGAAAGCACTGAGCTGCTGCCTCAGCTACGGGTTCTGGACTTTGTCAATCTACCAAAGTTGAGGCGACTATGGAACAAAGATCTTCAAGGAGCGCTATGCTTGAATTCTCTAGTATCTCTAACCCTTTATAATTGCAGCAACTTAAGACATGTTTTCACTCCATCAATGGTTTGGTGCGTTACCAATATTGTATTTATGACAATAAAGGAGTGTGATGAGATGGAAGGAGTGATCATAGAGGATGAAGGGCATAGCGCAATGGAGGAGATTACATATAATCTCCCCAGGCTCAAAGTAATGACGCTGGAATGCTTGCCCAATTTAAGAAGTTTCCTCACGGAGAAGAATCATGCGTTGTATTGCCCCAGTTTAGAATCTCTGACAATTGCCCATTGCCCCAAAATGAGAAGTTTGGTAGAGATTGACGAAGGCACTCTTTCACTTTTCACTCCACAGGTCAGTCTGATTTTTTTTTTTTTAATATTAAAGAGAAGAAATGCTTCTGTTTGTTCTTATTCCAATCCTTTTGAATTTTAGATTATTCATCTTGTTAGATCAAAGTAGGAATATCTCAAAGTGATGAATTGTGAATCGACCATCCAAGTAAATGAAATCGTAAAATTCGTTAATGGTAAACTAAAATGAGTTTTCCTTGATAAGCATACATAACAAGTAGAAAAACTATAAAATAACGAGTTACACTTGGCTCTAATACCCACTACGTAATGTTCTAAAATTCTACTGCTTCTTTTAAAGATGAGATATTCTAATAATTATGTGCGGTTTTATGTACATAATCTTTTAATAATCAGTACAAACATTAATAAATTTTCTAAGTCAATAATAAAACCATGATTTGTACACCTCCATACCTTTTTATAAGTATTATGCTTGTGTCGGCTCACAAATCATATCATGCACAGTACTTAAAAATCGATTAGTGAGGTTCTTAAAAAGGTATTATCACAATAGCCATATAAAAAACATTTAGAAATAAGTACACTAAAAGTCCTCAAACTTGTCAAGAAAATGCAATTAAATTTTTAAACTTGTAAAAAATGCAATCAAATTTTAAAACTTATAAAATTGATGCAAACAAGTCCTAACGTTGACTTTGTCTAATTTGGTTAACAAAAAATGCTAAGGTAGTTATTTTAAAATTCTTAAGGCATGTGAACCTTAAGAGTTTTAAAAAAAAAAAGAAAAAAGAAAAGTGGATAAAAGTCACAATGATAAAAGAAAAAAGGGACAAAAGAAAAGAGTTCTTTGTCTTCCCCTTCGCCTTCAATAGATGTCGTCGTCCACGGAATAAACCGCCGGAGGTCTGCAAGACGACTGCAAAATCTCCTGCACATCGTTTTTGTGGTCATCATCTACATCACCTCATTCTCGTCGTCACCTGCGTCACCATTCTCTTCCTCCTTACTTTCTACTCCTCATCCACGTCGCCATTGTCATTGTCTTCCTTCAACATAATCACTTCGTTATGTTCTCGAATCTCCATCACCAGTCATGTCCACGTTCTCTGTTACACATCATTGTCCTCACACTATCATCTTGCTGAGGAAAGGGAGGTTCCAAAATACCAGTGGATTGAATATCCTAAAAAAAAAAACATCAAACTTCTCAGATATCATATGACAATAATTCCTATTTTGAACACCGAATTGCAAGAGTCAACATGAAAGGCTTTTCCGCACTTAGCTTTGATCTCCTTCTTCATCACTTTCCCAAGACTCACACAACAAAAGAAGGAAATCGGGTTTTGGAGACAAAATATGGATCTTTGAGAGAATCTTGTTGAAAATGGCGGTGTCGTAGGTTGCTGTCTTAGCCCTCAACAAAGGCGGTGGCTGGGGACGATGCTCGCTTGATTATTGAGTGGTAAGATTTTGTTAGTGGCAATTGTTTGTGGCAATGGCGATGGCGGCATACGAGGGCCAACGGCCCTCACTGGCACACCAACGAGGTCACCAGCCTTCTCCAACGAAGATTGACGTCTTACATTCCTTTTAAAAATTAATGTTTATTTTTTTTTATTTTTTTTTTGATATGTGTCATCTTTTCTTTTTTTTTTTATATGTTCTCTTTTTTCTTTTTCAATTTTTTTCTGATTTGGCATCACATGTTTTAAAAAAATCAATGTCAGCATATTCCGTAAATCAAATTAGATGGAGATAAATGAGGAATTTGATGGAACAAACTTGATAAGTATTATGATTTAATTTTATTTTTTGAAAGTTTTGAAATTTAATTTAATTACACTTTTGTGATAAGTTTTAGAGCTTTTTGTATGCTTATCCCAATCACACTTGCATTTTACAATTCCACTTGTGAAGTATTAAACATAATGGCAAAAGGATGTGTCTGCATTGCCACTACATATTTTCTTGCGTAGAAGGAAACGTGCCTCTTATTCTATAGAACATTGAGGATCTTCCTAGGAAACCGAAAGGAACACACATGGCAACTGAAGTTACAAGGCGCATTTATTTGTGATCGGCCAACATGAATGTTGGAGAATCCAAGAAATCATTAGGGAAACTTTCCAAAAAAGAAGAGGGAGAAGGCATTATCACACCCCCATCCTCAAGCACGCAACAACTCTTATTCATTTGCGGTCATTTGAATATAACGTCCCAAGACACGTCGCCGACCATTCTTATTATCTTTTGATTAAAAACATGTGGAAATGACAAACAATCCCCAATCAACATAGCAATAGGGATAGTCAGAAAAACCAACTAGAAAACACATTCAATAGTACCTCTTTATCTATCTATCGATTAAACCTAGGAAATTTACATATAGAGGCACTTACAACAGGTAACTTCCTACCAAGCCAACAAAAGGAACCAGTAGGGCCAGGGTTAATCTACTCTTTCCAAACACCGCAATGAACCACACCGATTATTGGTTCTCCTTACTATCGACCTGAAAATTGTTAACAACAATGAGTGAAATAAATTCAGTAAGTTAAAGTTCTAAGCTTCGTTAGGAAATCTACTCATCTCGGGTGCTACGAAAATGGTCATATAATTTTTTCGCCATGACGAGTTTTAATAGCGTTAATTTCATTTATTTGTCAAATATGAGCAATCATGTAATAATAGGAATTCACCACATTGTTAAAATTCACAAAACTCATTGCAATCCTCGATTTAGAATATTATTAAAAATTAGGATGGTGTAGTCATATGTTGTTTTGGTTGTGACGAGTCATAAGAGGTCATAACAAAGTTGATTTTCTCCAAACAAACAGAATGTGGTCATAGGGATCATTAACTAAGGTGGATACCTTGGTGGACCATTTGATACTTGTATGACAAACTTGTTTTTTTTTTTTTTTCCATGGTCCGTGAACTTAGAGAACCGACCAAAAAAAAAAAAGAACTTAGAGATGCGTGGAAATAGGCATTTGGTAATTGAGTTTTTACCATATAGTAATGTCATTAATTTCATCTAAATAAACAAAAATTCCTATTGGCTCTTAAACGAAGAATTCTAGACGGCTCATACAATGGTTTTATTTTTTTCCGTGCCACAGTCTATTTTATCATAGCATATTTCATTTGTTCATGAAGAATAATCGCGTTTGTCTAGGGATCCTTTTTTATGTGAAAAACTTGCCTTAAAATTTCATTTCATGTGAAATTTAGGAAATAGCAAAAGTATTCATTTGGTATTAGAGGTCGTAATAATGTTCTTTGCGTCGTAACTTAATGAGAAATGGTCAACTAGCTTTTTTATGCGCTTGTATCAACAAGTGCTAAGCACCGTAAGGTAACTTGTTTTTTCGCACCGCATTCATGCTTGTAGCAATGCAATACAATCAGCCTTAGTCATCGGTCAACTAAAGAAAGCATCAAGCCCTCCCTATTTGTGTCAATAACAAGCTCTAGAATTATTGTGATTTTTGAAGACTATGGAAAGTTTGGAAATTCTTTCTTTAAGGTCATACTCAATGTAACCACTTTCATTGTGTCATTTTTTGAAATATGGCAGGTACAATTTCCTCTACTTCAGTCGATTGCTCTCTCCCACATGGGCAATTTAAGCAAAATATGGACCGATGGTCCTCGAAAAACTCTCTACACTGAACATCTACAGAAAATGAAGGCCCAAAACTGTGATGACCTTGAAAATTTGTTTCCACGTTGGGTGGCTAAAAGTCTAACCCAGTTTGAGGAACTTCAAGTAGAGTCTTGTGGGCTCAAGGAAATAGTTGCGAGTGGAGATGACACTCCACACTCTACCACTGCTCAATTTCTTTTTCCAAAACTGACTTCTTTGGTGTTACATGATATGCCACAACTCAAGAGCTTCTGCCCTAACTTGCCCACTTTGAGCTGGCCATTCTTGAAGGAATTGCGAGTGACCCATTGTGACAAACTGAACATGTTGTCCTTTTCAGCATCCATGAACAAGTGGGCTCAGAGAAACGATCAACACAATTTTTCAGACCATGAAGCACACGTCTCGTTTGAGAGGGTATGATTGCAACTACTCTTCCTCTATTTCTTCTTTATTGTTTATTCACCCACTATATCTCATGTTCACTGCATAGTCATGTCACATTATGATCCTATAAAAAACATGAACCCCTTTCCTATTAGTTCATTGACAACATAAGATATTTCTAACATCTTTAAGCACACTTTTCATTTGTGGACATCCAAAATGTTTTTGGGAGTACTATTAGCGCATTTCGTTGCCTGAAATTTCAAGGAACCGCAAATTTTTGTTGACGGGATAACATATTCCTAATTAAAGATGAATCTAGTTAGGGCAGTTCTTGAATAACTGTGCCGACCTCTACTTAGAAATTTACTTGAAATTTTTGATATGTATCAAAAATGTGAATTTCCCATGGACTAAATTGAGCATCGGCATTGACATTTAGCAATTCATTCACAAATCGCAACAGGATGACCATCTTTCTTTTGATGTTTTTATGGGCAAAATTGATTTTTTATTTGTTTGTTTGTTCATTCCTACGCCAATAGAGTTCTTTCCCTTTTTTTTTTTTTTGGGTAAGGTAAGATTTTATAGAACAACCATAGAACTGTACAACAGAGGGGGGGATACACGGTGCCAACATATACTCATCCGGACGAAGTGTCCTTGGAGTAGATGGGTACCGCGGTCCCAAAATATACAAAAGACTAGATGCCCAGGGAACTAATGATGCCCAGGGAACTAAAGAGGACCTAAGCCATCCTATACTAAGTTATAGGTGGCTCCACTCCAAAAATCTGAGGGTCTATCCCCCAACTGCGCTGCATTCTTCTGTTTCTGGGGTTGTCTTCAACCGATTTGAAGGTTAGGGCTTTATCCTTAACGCCTTATGAAGGACCTGCTTCATAGAGGAAATACAAAGGTTATGGCCACCGAAGAGGATGTCATTCCTGGTTTTCCAAATAATATTGCGAGAGAAACCAAATGAGAAAAGTGCTATCTCCCCCGTAAAACCTTTCCCGCACAAAAACTTGATGGCCCAAAGTAAATTATCCGACCAAGAGGAGTTGCTCCAAGGGAGATTACATTTGGCAGCCCAGTAGTTAGATAGGGTATTAGAGATGCCGCACGCAAAAAATAGGTGATTGACTGAATCCGGCATAGAGTTGCATAGAGCGCAGACCGAATTAGGGATTCTGCCATAAGACATGAGATAAATCTGAGTGGGGAGGCGATTTTTTGTAATCAGCCAGAGAAGAAATTGATGTCTAGGGGTCAGCGTCTTGTTCCAGACAAAAGAAGACCAATGAACCGGGTTGACTTTGCGCCGTATAGTAGCCCAAGCCGAAGCTATTGAAAATTTTCCGGAGGAGTCCTCCATCCATGTGAAGGTGTCTTGACCGGTTGAGAGATGGGGAATCGGTATTTGCCACAATACCAGCTCTTGGAGTAGCTGGGTCCCTTCCAGAGAAAATAGGTCCTTCACTCTCGCTTGTCTAGAAAGGTCCGATTGATAGATGTAACTATTGGAAAATACTGAGTTTAGAGGACCAAAGGCAAGCCATGGGTCAAACCAAAGTGATGTCAATTCACCATCTCCTATTTTCCACCTGAAATGGGGTAAGAATTCCTCCCTTAAAGTAAGGATCTTACGCCATGCCCAAGAGCAATGTGTAGGAGTCGAAGTATCCCAAAAATTCTTCCTTTTGAGATAGGTAGCATGAATCCATTTGCACCATAGCGACTCTTTATCGGTGAATAGCAGCCAAATGTGTTTTGCCATGGCTGCTTTGTTGCTATCCCTTATCCTTCTTATTCCAAGGCCCCCTTCCTGATGGGGAAGGCAAACATCATCCCAAGATACCTTTGCACCTCCTAGCCCCATAGTTGGGCCCTTCCAGAGGAATTGCCTACATATTTGTTCTATCTTGTCTACTACAGCCGATGGGAGCCAAAAAATGGAGGCCCAATAAGCTTGGATGGCATGTAGCACCGACTTAATAAGTTGAAGACGGCTTGCAAAAGAAAGAAAGCGATGGGTCCAAGATTGGACTCTAGTAGTGAGCCGGCAAACTAGGGCATTGCAGTCCACTTTGCTCAGTCTTGATGAAATAATGGGTACACCCAAATATCGCACAGGAAGGGAACCACGGTTGAAGCCAAGAGCTTGTATAATCTGCTCATTCATGTTCTCCGAACCTCCTGAGATGAAGACTTCACTTTTCCTAGGGTTAGGGACCAATCCACTCCAATTAGAAAATAAGGTAAGCCCATTTTGAAGGCAAGAAATACAAGCAAGTTTCGCTTCACTAAAGAGAAAAACATCATCCGCAAAGAAAAGGTGGGATAGACGTGTAGCCTTACACCGCCAGTGGTATCGAAAATCCGGGTGCCGAGTATGAGAATCAAGAATCCCAGTAAAAACTTCCATGATCAAGGTGAAAAGGTATGGAGACATAGGGTCACCTTGTCTTATACCACGTCCACTTGCAAAGAAACCATGAAGTTCGCCATTTATGGAGATAGAAAATTTTGGAGTCCTAACGCATTCCATAATGAGCTTAGTGAGATGAGAGGGAAAGCCGAATGCTTGGAGGGTCTTCTCAATGAAATTCCAATCAAGGGTGTCATAGGCTTTTCTAAAATCCACCTTGATGGCACACTTCGGTATATAAGGCTTATTATGAAACCCGCTGAAAAGTTCTTGGGCAAGAAGGATATTGTCACTTATTCTCCTACCTTTAACAAATGCAGTTTGAGCCGGACTAATTAGGTAAGGGAGCACCGCAGCAATTCTAGAGGAGAGTATCTTGGAGATACACTTGTAAATTGTGTTATAACAGGCAATAGGGCGATAATCAGAAACCGATGTCGCATTAGGGATTTTGGGCACCAGGGCAATGATAGTATTGTTGACTTCCTTAAGCATACAACCAGATACAAGGAAATCCATAATCGCCTCAGTAACTGAAGAGCCAACCTTGTCCTAATTCTTTTTGAAGAAGTCAGCATTATAGCCATCAGGTCCAGGGGCTTTATTTCCAGCCAAGGAGAACATAGCATCTCGTATTTCCGAATGGAGGAATGGTTGGGATAGAAAGTTGATATGATCTTCCTTGAGAGGGGACTGAATGACATCAGTGAGTTCCTGTATAGAAGGCCTCACAGTCATAGCAGCCGGAGCAAGGAGGTCCTGAAAATAAGAGACAAAAACCCTCTGAACTGCCTTCATTTTTGATATCATTTGTCCTGAGCTGTCTACGACAGAAATGATACGATTACGGAGGTGTCGGTGGTTAACTGAATGATGGAAGAACTTGGTATTATGATCCCCTTCCTTAAGCCAGCGAATTCTAGACTTTTGCCTGAAGAACGATTCCTCAAGAGAGCGGAGCTCATAATATTCCTTGAGTTGGGCATGTTCCTCAGCCGCCAGAGAGCTACTTTGAGGGTCTAGGTGAAGAGCCTCTTGAGTAGACAAAAGGATACTTTTAGCCGCAGCTACCCTCATAGAAATATCCGAGTAGGCATCTCTATTAAGGCACTTAAGCCGACCCTTCAGCAGCTTGAGTCTAGCATAAAGTCTGTACATAGGAGAACCTGATACTTGGGCCTCCCAAGACTGAGAAACTAGCATGAGGAAGTCCAGGTGGCTCATCCATAAGTTAAAGAATTTAAAAGGACTACGCCTAGAACCAGGTGCAAGAATTCTCACAGTCATCGGAGTATGATTAGATAAGCCAGGGGCCAGGAAGGATGCTTCAGAGAAAGAGAAAGCGGAGCACTAACAGTTGTTGACCAGGACTCGGTCAATCTTCCTTTGTTTCCTGCGAGGGTCAGAGGAGGTGGACCAGGTAAACCGGAAACCCACATACCGTAGGTCGAATAGTTCAGCTAGCTCCAAACAGTTCTTGAATTCATCAAAGGCGGGAATCCAAATATCCGGGCTCCCCAAGCGATCCGAAGAATCCAGAATAGCATTAAAATCACCGGCAACCATCCAAGGACTTTCCTTTAGAGTAGAACTCAAGCTGATAAGTTCACTCCAAAGGGGTCTTCGAGCAACAAAAGTATGCTCCCCATAAACAGCCGATAGAGAAAGTGTAATCCCCGACTTCAAGAATTTTACATCACCATGAATGATTTGGTCAGTACTAATCCGAGTAGTGAAGCATACCAAAAGCGGGTTCCATCCAACCCAAATCCGCCCTCGAGGAGAGGACTCATAATTAGAAGTCCAAATCCATCCAGGGAGTAGACCAGAAGAGATATTGGAAAAGCTAGCAGCTGGCACTTTTGTTTCCAATAGGCCAATACAGCATAGATTATTGAGGCGCGCAAACTGTCTAACCTTAGCTTGCTTAATAGGATTCATAAGACCCCTAACATTCCAAAAGCCAAAATACATAAATAAAACTGTACATAATGAAAAGGAATGCGGATTACTTTCTTTTTGAGCGCCTTCTGGTGGCAGCTAGTTTGGAAGCTTTCCCAGGCGACGGTCCAAACCTATTACCTTGCCCAGATATTTTTGCCTTACCAGCAGGCGTACCAGAGGTAGACCCCAGTCTATTAGCTTGCTCAATTCTCACCTCAGTGAGCTTAAGGTCAGAAAAGTCAGATTCAGAGGGGGCAATAGCAGGTCTCACTGTTTGGCTTGAGCATATATCATTAGGACCTTCCAATGCTAGTTTAACAGCAGCATCTACGAGAGGGATACCAGCATCAAGACCCCTTTCACGGCCTGAACAGACAGCACCATCAGGTTCAGATGAAGTGCATACAGCAGCAGCTATTATTTCCTGATCAGAATAGCCAGCGGCATAAGCACCAGCAGAGATGGAATTAAAACCAGGAGTATAATCAGTAGCAACACCAGCAGCAGTGGCATCCACAGCAGCCACCACAAAGAAGAATTGCACCAAAGATCAATCGCACCGGCACCAGCTGCTACAGCCCAATAGCTGCATCCGCGGAATCGCACCAAAGAATACCGCACTCACAAAGACCCGTAGTAGCTGCACCATCAACAGCTGCACCACCAGCATCAGCAAATTGAAATCGCCCCACATCGCGAATAATAGCGCGCCTTTAACAAAGAACACCGGTTGCGGCATTTACTCCAAAGAACCGCAGCAGAAGAATGACAGCTTGCATCAGCATCATCGCACCGGCAAAGAATAAAGAAGAGATCACCGCAAAGCAGCACGGCATCGCAGCCGCAGCAGCTCCCTTTGAGCATCCCACAAAGAAATAGCGGGACCGCACCACCACACACGCAAAGATCACCAGCGGCTTCGAGGCGCCACGCATCGGCAAACTCCTCACCCAGATCATCTTCTGAGTCAGAAGAGGATGGGGGAGCAGGTTCAGGCCCCGCAGGAGCAATCTGTTTGTTCTTGTTTCCAGTCTGACGGTTCTGATTTCTGCTAGCTCGTTTCCATTCCTCAGCAGGGGCTGATCTAGTCTCCTTAGCTGGTATGGGTGCAGCTAGAAGGGGACCTTGTCCCTCCCTGATTGCAGAGAGTTGAGGAGTCTGCACATGAGCTGTGATCGCCGGTTCGGGCTCAGATGAAGAGGGGACTTGAGCAGGACACCTATGGCCAAAAGTACCACAAGTATGGCAAGATACAGGTTTCCATTCATATTCAACATTCACTATACGAGGTTGCTCATTCATGAAGACCGTAATAGTATCATAACAAGGTTTAGACGCTGCTATTTCAACGCAGACCCTAGCAAATGAAATCATTTTCAAATGCTCCGTACGCTGGTCTACATATAGCGGTCTTCCCACAACACTTGCTATCTTGCTAATCCCCTTAGCAGACCACAGCCCATAAGGGAGATTCTTAAGTCTAATCCAAACTAGGATTGTCGAATGATCTCCTTGTTTCAACTCTAGCATGGGGTGCCATTGTTGAAGGATGAGGGGCACACGTGCTACTGTCAATGGCCCACCCTCAATAACCTTTCTCCTAAAATCAGGATCAGAGATATGAAAAAAATAGAACCCTTGGTCGTTAGCTTTAACCTCTAACAAGCGTTGGCCCCATAGGTGTTTAAGGGCCGTCTCGACTAACTTAAATGGGAGTTTCTTTCCAACAAAGTAGCCAACTAAGCAATTATGCCAAATGGGATCAGCAGCAACAAAATCCTCCTCCGAACAGTGGACTATATTGCTCCCATCAGTACAAGGATCAATGAAAGAAAGGGAGTACCCTTGTATGGCCGCCTTAGCGACATTAGCCCAAGAGCGAGTGGTTGTGGCCGACGCTCCAGCATTTTGAACCAACACGCCTTGCCTCTCCTCAGCGTTCATGCCTTGGCTAGGCCCAGCAACATCCATAACAGAGATAGACCGTTCTGTTCTGCTGTCATTACCTACAGCAACAGATTTTTGGCCTATATTCCTGCCTCTTCTCGAATCACCAGCAGCATTTCGAGTGGCAGGGACCCTACTTCGGCTACGATGGCGAACATTACCCAAACCCAGCTGGGATTTTGCAATAACATCATCCTTTTCCATGATTAAAACAAGACCCAGCAACCCAGCTAGCTAATTCTAAGCTCTCCCATTGCAAGATCGTGAGAATATAGAGCCTTACCCGAACAAAGAAATTCAGGTAACTTGGCTGGCTATAATTTGGCCTCTTACCCGAACTAAAGCTACCTCACACCCGAAGTGAATCTTCGGCCAGAGTGGGCAACTGCCAGCACTAAACCATTCCAGAGTCGGAATGGCGCAGAGAACATCAGGGAAGAGGAGGTCGGCTTCTGCTCGATCCCTTCCCGGAAATGTGGCTTTGCCGGGGCCAGAAGACGCCTGGATTGAGCCACACCAGGATCAAAGATGCAGAGGCGGAAGCTCACATGCAGAGAGAAAGATGAACAGTAAACCCCCTTTTGGTCGTTCTCCAATAGAGTTCTTTCCCTTTCTATCTAATCATTACAATATGAGCGCATAGCCAACCTAGTTAGTGGATGACTATAGTGGAGCATTTGGTTATAGTCTACATTTTGTAGCATGACTTTAAAAGCTTGAGACCTGCATGCAAGGCTCTAGAAATTAATGAAATGTAAGGACAGGGCCCCTTCCGTAGGAGTTAACGGCCGTAAGTTTAACTCTCAGAGCACATGATTTCTTGCCAAATCTTGTTGAGTTTACTTCTCTCATTGTTTTGGCAATTTTGCAGGATATTCCCACCTTAGAAAGACTTTTATTAGTTGATACAGATATTCAGAAGTTACAGAATGGAAAATTTTCTGATGACATCTTTAGCAAGGCAAAAGCACTAACATTGGCATGCTTTCATGATGAAAAGGCCGTCTTTCCTTCCAGATTCCTCCTACAGAGATTTCAGAATCTACAAAGCCTTGAGGTTTTTTGTAGTTCCTTTGAAGATATATTCCCTAATGAAGGGCTTGTGGACGATGAAAAACATTTGGTGCTTGAAAATTTAAGAGAACTTAAGTTAAACAAACTACATAACCTAAAGCGTATCTGGCCAGAAGACTATTTAGTGGCAAAAATTCTTTAGAGTATTGACAAATTTGAGATTTGGGATTGTCCTAGTTTGACAACATTATTTCCGATCATGACATCCTTTCGAAATTTAACGGAGTTAGTGGTGAAGAATTCCTCTGGATTCGTACATCTAGTGACAGTTTTAACGGTCACAAATTTGGTGCATCTTACTAAAATGATTGTAATAGGATGTGAAAGAATGAAACAAATAGTGGAAAATGATATTGATGAAAAAGGAAAAGAGATTTTTCTGAGGAGGCTAAGTTGGTTGACACTCCAACATTTGCCGAACTTAGTATGCTTCTCCTCCACCCTAAGTTGCAACTTCAGGTTTCCATCCTTGGAATGTGTTCTAGTGGAAGAGTGTCCAAAAATGAAGTTCTTTTCTGAGGGTGCACTAAGCATGCCTAAGCTATTTTTTGTGACACTCTTCGGATACAGCTGCTATGGGAAGTGGGAGGGTGATCTCAACGCAACCATACAAAAGTTATCAACAAAAAAAAATGCACATAAAATTGGTAAGATCCAATTAATGTCCTTCTCATCCATTATTTTTTCCGCTTGCCTCTGCTTCTCAAATTGTCCAACGCCTGAAGCATCATTGTAAGTTCTAAAATATTCATCTTTTTAACTTGTCTAATCACTGATAAAAGGGAATGGCAGGTCCTACAAGTGGCTCGGAGATCTCGAAGTTACTGAGGCACAATCAAAAGCGGAGGTGAAAAAATCTAATTGAGGTAGGGATTCTATTTCCAGCTTCTCTCTTTCTCACAGATAAAATCACAGTTCTGCTAAAGTAGGGGGAACTGCTGATGAGAACAGAAATAATGAAGGATGTCGTCTTTATTAAGAAATAAAAATGGGAACAAATTTCTTGGGTAGACGCTAAAATCCAGGTTAGAATTATCTCTTCACCCAAAAAGCTACGGATTAGTCACGTGGGCACTGAAAAAAGACCCTTCCTCAAATTGTTACCGTGAATAAAATGACGTATGAATCATAAGTTATGATATGACAACTGATTGCTAATTGATGGACCATTAATGTGCCAATCAAGCAAATCCTCTATCCTGTGACCATAGATTATAAATAGGTAATAACATGATTTTCTCACCAATTGCCACCTCAGCGTAACTGCCTAAAGCACACCATCGTCATTTTTCATAACTCAGCTAAGCATCCCATTTCCTTTCTTTTGTCTCTCTTCTCATTGAAACAAATGAAAATGTTGATCCACTCTTTTCTTTTCCTTTTTTGGGGAAATTGCATTAAAAAATCTTAAATGTTTTGCTTAATGTACAATCAAGTTCTCAATTTCGAAAAAGTGCGATTAAATCATAAACATTTCACATCATATGAAGTCAAGTCCTTCTTGATGACCACTCAACCAAATCTGTCAACGTGGCATGTCGGATTCTGAAATCAATTTCTAATAGGTATTGCTGTTCTGTGACCAGTACACTGCTAGCTTCGGATTAAAGTCTGCTAATCACTTAACTGAAATAATTAAGGATGAAATGTAAAGCCAGCATAGACATGGAAGTAGGATGTTGCGTCAGAGGACTAGCTTCTCACATTTTCAACTTATACAACTCTGAAAAAAATTGAACAAAGTAATCGTGAATTTTACCCAAAATAACAAGGAATGAAATTTCACATTTTCAACTAAATATAATCGCCGTAGAGATGCAGGACTCGTGGCTAAAGAGTTTCTAAAGGCTAAAGATCTTTATTTTGTAGCAGGTACCCTGTGTTTAACTTTAAATTTTTAGTTATGGCATAATTAAATGCCTAAATTAATCTGGATTGGAAACAAAAGATTGACTAGCTTAAACGTGATGGTTGGGACCACTCTAGTCTGAGTGAATCATCGTTTCTTTTACCCCAATCATCTCTAACGACTAGAGGTGGTGTTTGGCCTCACGGCAGAGTCTGCCGAGGTCCGCCAAGTCATAGTTGCAATGGAACGGGCCAAGACAAACAATTTCCTTCTTTAGCTTGACACGCAGAGCTAGGCCCGCTCAAATCCCATCTATTTTTCAAAACAATTAAATAAGTAATTAATCATTGGCAAGTCTTGGCAAGGGTTTTTACGCCTAATATCTAAATCGACCCGCTCATTGGTCAAGTCTTCTAACCAGTGGGCCGATTATCTAATGGCGATGGTCATACTGATTACCTATTAATGCAAGAGTAATGCTAAAGATGCCACAGGTACTCAGCATAAGAGTAGCTCGATAAAAAATCTTGCACTCCACTTAGTAAATCAATGTTATTGATTTCAGTCTCAGTAGTTCTAACACTACGTACACGTCTTAGCATAAAAGAAAGAGGGTCGTATTCTAATGTTCAATAAAAATTTTACAGGTAACTTTGTCAATCAATTTTATTGATTTCAGTCTCAGTAGATCCAATGCTACATCCACGTCTAAGCATCTCTAACGATATTCTTAATACAATTTCGATTAAATAATATATCATTTATCTTTTCATCCGCTCGATTCTCTCTGTGTTCTTCTTGGTGAGCTTCCTATGGCATTCATTTTTTTTTGTCACTTTTTTTTTTTTTTGGTAAGGTAAGTTTATATAATCGACCAACAATGTACAGCAGACATGAGGCGAGGCACCAGCAGGCACTCATCTAGACAACAAGTCATTGGAGTGACAGGGTACCTCGGTCACAAATGAGAGCAAAAGGTACAACAGAAGAAAAGCCTTTTTTGTCACTTTTCGTCTCTGAAATAATGTCTTTTCCAATTAATTGCTTCATCTTTTAAGTTGGACCGATAAAGCCACAGAACTAGTTAAGGTTGAGATGTTACAACTCATTAAACAACTTGTCCTCAAGGGATGACTTCTCATCTTCTGAAGAGAAGATGAACAGCGGTGGCAAAGTTATGTACCGGGGACACAGTTTTTTCTTCAAGATCATGCTCTCTCATACACTCCAAACCAGAAGGCTTGTAAGCTTTTTTCTTAAAAATTCTTTTCAATATACCATGGCTTGGAAGGCTAAAGCGTACTACGCACTAGTCTTTCCTTTCGAGTTAATATACATCCAGCACTACTTGTTTATGTATTTATGATGACTTTGCATGTTATAAAATTAGGGTATTCCAAAGAGGTTTGTGAGAAAATATGGCAAGAATCTTCCCGAAACGGTGCGTTTGAGGGTTCCAAATGGTGGAAGTTGGAGGTGGAGATAGAAGAATGGGATGATAGGGTTTGGGTATCAAAAAGATGGAAGGAATTTACGGAGCATTACTCTATTTGTGAGGGCCACTTTTAAGTGTTCAAATACATAAGGGACTCATATTTGACAAAAGCTCATCCGAGATAGATTGTCTGCTAATGAATGCCAACAGCGAGGAATTAAATCTCCACAATGCTGAATTTGTCCCGCTGAATACGAGAGATGGTAATGATCACTGCATCTATCAGCTGGACTTGCAAGTCTGGATGGTTTCTTGCCGAAGAGAAAAGAGAGGGATGAATTGCATCTAAAACCATATCATAACAAGCCTTCCTAGGTGGTGAAATTTGATCCCGTTAGTTATGTCGATGATGCTACTATGTCCCATGCAATTGGACTCACATTGAGTTCCCAATCGAAAGGCTTCCAAATTGATGAAGGAGCAAAGCTTTGGCAACAAGATTCGGAAGGTGTCTGAATCTTAGCCTATAAGTAATTGGATACGCTTCGAATTGTCTCTTTCTTATGCTCTCTGCCTCACCAATTCAGGTAGGATAAAAAAATTCCAAACGCAACGTGAGCCCTGCCATGCTGGCTTCTTGTAGTTCTAAAAAGTTCACGAGTAACTAGGGCTCTCAAAGCAGCCAACTAGTACGAGCTGCAGTATCCTTCCCTCGCAGCAGTTATCCGGTCACATCATCTATCGAAGCAAAGTGTGGTAAGAAATGATCCTGGGATATTAGTTCTTGTGTGCAAAATTTGGACATGAGTGAAATCTTTACTTTCTTGCGTGTGTTCTGGTTAACATTTCTTGTCCTACTCATAGATCATATGTTGATCAAAAATCAACTCCACAGACTGTACCTGGCGGTTTTTCTAAGGGACGCATCGATGGAAGCATGCAAACCACGAATCCTAGATATTCGGATGGACAATGGCCAGTGAAGCTTCTGTACTTGCCACAACAGAGCTCAGGAAAGTTCACTGCGAATTGGGCCGCATTTCAAAGAGGAACTTCCCTAGAGGAAGGAGAATTCTGTGATTTCGAGCTTGTTAGTATTTTCAATATTGAACTCGAAGTCTCCGTTTTCAGGAGGAATGTCAAGATTTGGGGGTCAACTTTGATAGGCCTACTGAAAAATCTCTGCTTCACTATGTTTTGTTTAATTAATCAGATTAAAGAAAGCAACACTTTCGACTGCAACTAATTTAACGATGATGTATTTCCTCATTTTTTTGGAGTAGTAAACATTACACAGGGAAATTGCATCTTCCAAAATCCCAGGTACACGTGTGCCTAATTTCGAACCTCTTTGCATATTGCGTCTTTATTCGACGATTTATAAATCGAACTTATGGCTAGCATGGGATCAATAAAATAAAAGGTCAAAAGCAATCCTTATCTATTGCCCATATCGAGAGTTGATCTATAACATAGACATTAATATCTTCCTTCGAGTAATATCTGTCACCATTGAGGTGGTCACAGGAGAGGAAAGAAAGAATGTCCTGCACCAAATCTTTGTTCATGAAATATGGGGAGGTCTCTAGATATCAATACACAGATTCACGGAAAGGTGAATTAAGGATAATATTTGCCATCCATCAATAACACAAAAAGAAGTTTCAATTAGAGGGCTAGTCTTTCACCTTTTCGCCTTACAAAATGGATGAATGACGACAGAACAATAACTATAAAAATGAAACGCAACAAAATTTCCAGGACTCATGGTCAGCAGGTATCCCAATGTTCTTGACCTTGGGGCTTTAAAACATGAAGTAGTTTCAACATCCGTCAGGGAAATTGCTTGTATTCCCCAAATTAATCATTAGCAGTCAAACTATCCAGCGGTTTCTATGAGTCAGACAGCCACATCAGAAGGAACAGGACTGCTCAGTTTGCCATTTTTGCTGATGAGATTGCCCGCTCCATAGATGTGCCCCATCTAGGAGCTGTTTTGTCTCCCAAGTGTCTCTTGTTCTCCTTTGTCATGGGAGTTACAGAGGGACTCTCTCAGCAATAATTAAGCCATAACTTCCAAGCCCCACGTACTTCATCAGCCTCATGGTTCTGATTCCCAGGTCATGCGACATCTGCAGTATTGTCAATATGTCAAGCACTAAAACAAATGCGTCAAATGCTATGAAAAGATTATCGATGGAGTAATTCATTAGAGTTATTAGATCTTGTCTTTTTAAGATGAGAACCTGAAGATCTGCTCTAGTCACCAGCTTCCTCTAGTTGTCCTACAAAATGATGTACAATCTCTGAAACAGTTGCCTCTCACATCAGTATAGTTTCTGACTTAAAGAAGAAATACCTGAGCACCAATTCCGTACTCGCAGGAGTAAACGGATGATCCAAGCTCCACATTTGCTTCCATGGAATCACATCCCCAATCCTGCAGGTTATAGGCACGTAATATGTGCCCTAAACCTATTCCTCTTCCCTCATGCCCTTGGTGGTAGACCAGCACACCGCTTCCATCTGCTGCATCGTATGTGCAAGCTGGTTGCCGCAGTTGCATCTAGCACATCCAAATGTGTCTCCTGTGAGGTATCCTGAGTGTACTCTCACAAGAACATCTTGATCATCTCCAATGTTGCCCAGTTCAGATGATAAACAATGAAGTATGAATCACATGATGGGAAATGTTGCTGTCTGAAGGGAGGACATAAAATAGGAAAAACTAAAGATTACGGCATGCCCATATCAATTACGCACACATACAGGCCCCCTTTCCAATCGTTTCATAAACTATAATAAAGAATTATTGTTCCCAGCAGTTCCACTAATGTCCTAACAATCACTTCTCTCAATGTCAAACATTCCTGTCCAGACAACATCATTATCCAAGCAAGATAAATTTGGTACTCCAAATTATGATTGACACATAATTAGATACTTTATTACAAACTTCAAGATAATTTAATGGAGTGCCACCCGAAAGATAACATCAATTTGTCAGCACAGTGATTATTCAAATCTAAAGCTTGACAGCCTGTTCCAGTAAAATCATTGTCAAACAAAATCATGTAATGGAAGCACATCAGATGAAGTGAAAATTGAAGTTGTGTTGAAAAATTGGACTGCTACAAACAAGATCTTCAAAGTTTACAATTAACCCATTCAAAACTCTCTGTTTTAGTTTCTAAAGTCTTAAAACAGTTTTAGCAATTAACTCATAATTTATCTCAACTTGACCATTGCAATTTGCTCAATTCCATCTAATATCGACCTAGAGCAATGGGCTGTAAAGGGCCCTACATTGTTGGTAGTCTTGCAGCAGCAGCATTTTCAACTAATCTTATCTCTTTTCCAGCGGTGCCTGTCAATTTATGCATCTAGCAGTGAAATCATTTCTCACTCACACAGTAGAAGCTCCTCAATATACAAGTCAGAATATGAACTAGATGTTCTATCCCTATTTCCTGGTGATAATAACGAGAATACACCTCAAACTCTGCCTCAGTTAGTGGTGAACTGACATTCAGACATGAGCTTCGAAGCGAGGTAAACGCAAGAAAATGTACACAAAAATAACTAGGGTCTCATGCTCATTGACATGACTTGACAAGAACCCTGGCCAATTATAACCATATACTAATCAAATGATGCCATACACAAAAACTGTGAGAAACAACTCTTCAGAACCCAAAACCATTGATCTGCACGGTGTCGATGAGCAGAATAACAACCACAAGCTTAAAGCATAAAGTAAACTTGAGACATGACTAGACCAAGGTAGCTCATGCTTCTCTCATTTTTGCCATGTCAAACAACAGCCCATCAGCCTCCCACGAGAGACACTTTTTCCCACCCCACCCGGGAATCCACAGTTTCAACTTCTTAGTTTATTCACTCCCAAAGAGGGGAGATGCTGCTGAGACAACATCTTGGCCTAAAAAGCCAATACTTAAGAAGTGAAACTCACAGCTGAAATTCGATTCAATTGGGGACTACGTGTCCTTAAAAAGTATTTCGATTTGGATTGCTGGGAAGAGAATACTTACCTGATCAGATCAGCAATAGATACAATTTTCAAGTTCTCCCGCTGTGCAAACTCACGAGGCTTAGGCAATCTTGCCATGGGACCACCATCACCCACTACCTCACAAAGAACTGCCACAGGTTCCAATCCAGATAACACAAAAGAGCCAAAGCTGTCGTTGCCCTGTCAAGCGCTGATACGCCTGTAGTTGTCCCACACTCTGCATCCTATAACAACATTGCTTAACTACCATCCATTACAAGGTAGGAAAAGAGATGATTAAAGAAACTAACTAAGCCGATCGAAGGCCATTAGGAAATCAAGAATTCGAGAAAAACAATATTGTTCTGCTGAACTATAAAAGAAAGTGCACGTCATGCATCATTGCTCTAGAAAAATTCATTACCGAGAACACTTCACAAATCGAGACCTCTACCGACCATGGACAAATAACGATCCGAAGTGTCTTACTCTATCCTACCTGAAGAAACCAGTACCAGTCAATTATGTTACAACTAAGATTTGAGAAAAAAAAAAAAAACTCAAGGATTGAAAAATAGATTTAGGGGAATAAACTCGGCATGAAACGAGGCCGCTCGGATCTTTACCGTGAAGGTCCAACACCGACTGGAGTTTGGATTTTGGGGCTTTTTCTGGCGTCGACGTAAGCCCTACATTCGAAACGATCGGGCTTTGCATTGTCAATGTTTGATCGAGGTCGCTCTTTGGAGTCTTTCTCCGATGAAGAATGGAATCTGATGAGACGATAAAGAGCAATTCTCCACTATTGTCAAAGCTGCATTTTATGCAAGTTAGAAGCTGAACAATCTAAAGAGAAGGTTTCTTTTGGTGCACATAATTGAAAAATCTGCTATTTTGTTGAGGTTCATGTTTTGTTTTCCAAAAATGCAGTCCCATTTTCCGAAAAAATGTAAAGGACCGACCATTGACGTGAAAAGTCATCATGATTTGTAAAAAATCGCAATTACACGTCATTTGATTTGCGGAATAAATTAATGTTAGAAAGTTTAATAATGGAAATAAATATTGATTCTATGATACTAGATTAGAGTAGGAAGATTAATGAAATAACTATTTCCTAGTTTGATTTGCGTGATTAAATGTTTTATTTATCAATGAATTAGTTATACATATGCGTTAAATATGTAAGGGGAAATTACTCAAAACTCTGTGAATCTTAAATGTGGCACATATTTACCATTCTATTTTTTCAATTGGCGTGTGCAATGTACATGAATTTTAAGTGGGAAAAATTTATTTTCATCTCAATTTTTGTACGAAATCTCTATTTTACCTTTACTTTCCGTAAAAATATGACAACAATTATAGAAACTCGACAAAACTAAATTAATGGATATTGTAAATTAACTAAGCTACTACAAATTTTAGCACAAACACAAATAATAGTGACAATTTTTCATATTTTTCAATTATAATTAGCTATTTATCGTGCTCTTTTTATATTCTAATAGAGAAACCGCCACCAAGCAAAGTGGGCGTCTTTCTCAATTGTTACCGTGTAAATTATTCTTCTCTAATTGAAGAGTCTCAATTTGATTCTCTTCATTTTGCTGGTATATCGGAACTGGAATTCGCTGCGACGCGGAAGAAAAGAGATTGCAGAACACAGTACAAGCTTTCACCTCCAATTTCAAGAATCTACGTGTGAGATCTTGCTCGACCGTTCGGCAAATCAAGAACAGAGAACCCAAAAAGTCACAACAAAAGAAGAAATTCCGAAAAGAATAGAAACAAAAAAGATCCCCAGATATTTATAGCGGACCACAAGAAGAAAGCAGGATTACAGAGTATTGGCGAACTGTCAGCTTCGAAAGACTTGAGAGAGTCCTTGAACGATTTCCGCATCCCAATTTCAGCTATCATAAACAAATATTTGAAAAGACCACATTTGACTTTTGTCACTTAAATTGGAAGAGATAACGAGAAGTACTTGTTAATATTTTTAATGAATTTTAGGATTTACTTGCACAACCTAACGGTGTTAGATCTGATCGGATCAGCATAATTCGAGCTAGTTTATGCTTGTTTGCAAATTTTTTACAAATTTTATGTCGGTGATATAACAGGATTTGATATTCCTTTTTCTTTTACCAAACGCAACGTGATAGCTAACGATACAAGAATGACATGATAGCTGACTTGCTAATGAAAGCATAAATTAGGAGATGGAATGCAAGACTAGTGGTGAACTGATTTTATTTGTCCCAAAGTAGCGTAATTCTTCCTCAAATGTCGTCTGCTCACTTCTCACAAATTGATGTCAACCGTCGGATGACAAAGCATCTCAACTATGCGATCAAGATAAATTGATGTCAACCTTTAGATTTGGCATGACAATTTTGTCCAGCCAAACCCAACGGTGCCATAGCCAAAAGCAATGGACTGTGCTCACCATCATGTCACTAATGATAGGGTGCAGGATAATTTTGGATTTCTCATGCTCTATGCTTCTCAAATGAAGCAACCATCGCCTAAATTTAGTCCACACTCATACTGAAGCACGCAACTCTTGTAGAAACTGATATTTCATCCACGCTGCAGAGTTTAAAATTTCTCAGTTTTCTTCCTTTATTTTCTGCACTTTCGTGTTGACTATGATGAGTTAGTGTCATGGACTTGTAACATGGGAATTCCACAAGTCCCCGACAAATCATTAAAGCAGAATATCCTGATGATTGAACCACATTTACCTTGTTATCAGCTAAGTCCGAGTTGCACACCACGATGGTCCAAAGGCGTGGCTCTTCATATTACAACTTCTAAGGTGAAGAGGATGCGAAAATTATTTGGTCATCTAAATTTTGATTTCCCTGACAAAATTAACTTTTATTTTGTGAAATTTAATAGGATCACAGTCAACTATTCTAAAAACTTAAATTGTTAGATGAAGATATGGTTTATTATTTAAATATTTTAACATTTTCCTTCATGCTTAGTCTAGTTTTTGACTAGTATTAAGCGTGAAAATTTAATTGAGAAGGCAAAGAGAGTCTGGAAAGATTTAAACTCAAGACCTCCAGCTCTCATACCATGTGAAATTTGGTAAAATTAAAGTCAACTGTTCTAAAAGCTTAAACTGTCAGATGAACGTGTAATTTATTATTTAAAATCAAAGAATGCCAACTCATATATAGTTGCAAAAATCAAGGACTCATCTATAGCTTCTTTTTGATATCCTTTTTGAATTTCCAATTAGCTTACCAACTATGGATGGGTTGGCATTCCTTTATTTTATTTTATTTTTACGACTAATCAAATAGAGATATTCATATAATCTTTAAAGATACGGAAAATCATCAAAATCATCCTAAATATTTATAATATCCCCCTTAAACTCAAGGTGCATTGAAAATATCCACTTGAGTTTGAATAAAAGTTGTCCAATGACTGAGACTTCTAGATCTTGCTAGTCTAAGAGTGGTGAGTCTAGTGATGATGTTGCTTTTCGAAACAACACACTCGAAATGACACGAAACATTGAGAATCAAAGGGGAAACAACAAGCAACTGATATGACTTGCTTGCGATGCAATAACTAAACGACACGACCTATACAGCTGGCGTCATTGCATCAAGTAGACTATCTAGCTCGTTTGGGGAAATAGTTACTGAGTCATGCAGCCTATGCGATTGGCATCGAAAGAAAAGCCACCTCTATGAAAGGCTCGACTGGGAGATGCAACCATTGTGATTGGCATTGAAACATGACCATCATGGAATGGACTCGATGAAGTGCTTCCTTACATGAGAGGCTTTTGCAAACTATGCAACAAATATGAATTTGTTCCAAACATCTTGATTGGAGGATATTATGACTTACTGGAAAAGAAATGACAAGAAGCAAGATTATACTTGGGTGTATATTGGATGTGGAATGCACCCAATGCACGGGTACTTCAGGATTGACTAACTCTGATACCATATAAAGGCTCAACATTTATGAATGATTTTCATTATTGTACATTTATAGATTGTACGCATTTATAAAAAGAAGAAAAAATACAATGGTAGAGCAAAAATCAAGGAATGCCAACTTATCTATAGTTGGTAAGCTAATTTGAAATTCAAAAAATTTATATAAAAGATTTCATATCTTAAATTTGGCGCTTCTCAATATTTGAAGTGGATCAACTTGGACTATAGAACTAGAAATGCGTGGTAATGACATCCCTTTGTCATCAAAAGGGCGGCCAGACTTCATGGAGCTAGTGCTTTGGAATTATTATGATGGCATACAATTGTAAAAAAATACAATCGTTAATTTAAACTAAGCATGCACTTCATTCAAATTGTATACATTCTGAAGGCCACTTAATATGTGCATAAATTCAATTGAACATAGACATGGCGCTAGCATTTTATTAAATGAGATTAGTCTAGATTGACATGTAGTTGCAAAATTACAGCACTCCCTTCAATTTTCCTCCCACACAAGGGCATTTTAGCATACCATATAATAGCAATTGTATAATTGTTGACATCTAAATTTTGGCAATTCAATTAATTCGTAGAAAATTCGAGATTAATTTTTCACCTCTAACAAAAATAATTTTCATTAAATTGCATCACATATAGAAATTAGGAACATTTTTATTGCTAGTATTAATTATTAAAATTTTCTGGAAATTATTTTTTAAAAATTAATTAAATCATTTAAAAAAGAAGGAAGAGGCTCGGGCTAGGGTTGGGCCGGCCCGGCCCCCTTTCTTTTAATTTTCTTTCCCATCTCTGGTTTTTTTTTTTCTCCGCGCGGACCAGCCCACCTTTTCCTCTCCCCCGGCCCGGCCCCTTCTCTTCTTCTCCTTCCCTCTTCTTCTCTCTCGTTTGGGACGAGATCTCGGCGACAAAAGACGACGAACGACGAAGGACGACGTACGAGCGTGGACAGCAGTGCGGAGAGTGTCGCGCGACGCCCGGTCGGCACAGCCTGGCCAGCAACAGCTGGCGTCGTCCTGTAGAAAGGATCGAGAGAGGGATAAAGGAGAGAAAGAGGGAGAGCTCGAGAGGGGCTTCTTTAGCTGGGGGAACAGGGAGGCCGAGAGAGAGTAAGCTAGAGAACAGAGAGCTTGAGGGAGACGGCGTCGTGAGAGAGAGTGGAGAGCAAGAGAGTAGCTCGGCCGTGCTCGAGACCCCGTTTCCCGGCGCCCTTTTTCCGGGGAAGTTTTTTTGAGTTCAACCCCCTTTGACCCGACGATCTCGTCTCGACGACGCCAGGGCGGCCGGCCACGGTTCGATCCATCTCGGCTGCGCCTGCCGGCTGCCGTCGTCGAGCCGAGTAGGGCCCCGTCACCCGAGTGCAACACCGCGCTCCTTTTTGCTCTGTTTTTTTTTAGCTCGCCGGACCTGAGCTCCCGGTTCTGTTCACCCGAGTTCCGACCCTGGCGGGCTGTGATTTGTTTTCTTTAGACTTTGCTTGGTTGTTTTTTCTGCCTGGATTGTTGATTGATCTCCTGTTCGAGCTTTCGTTCACTTTTCAGTCAGCGCACCCCAGGTGTTCGACGTTTTGTCTAGGCCAGATCCGCGGCAGATTTTCTTTGGTTTTTGTGAGTTGGTCGTGGACGGTTCGGGGAAGGTTAACGGTGGTTTGGCAATGGCCAGGGTGCCGGCCTGTTTCGTTTTTTAAAGAGTGGCAGCAAAAGGAGCCTTACTTCATCGGTCATATTCACCTCATAGTTTTCAAATATAGGGTCAATATTACAAAAAACCAAAATCAATACTCTTACGAACCTCAAATTAATTTTTTAATCGCAAAAAACTTCAAATTGGTACACATATGACTTCTAATTCTAACACACATTCAGACATAGGTTTTGATACAAGGTAAATACAAGAAAATGTACATAGAGATAATGGCAGTTGAGTGCTCATTGACATGACCCAACAAGAATCCTGGCCAATCATAACCAATTTCTAAAGTTAAGCATAGGGTAAAAGATGAACTGTAAACACTAATCTAACAACAACATACACATTAAAAATTGGGAGAAACAACTCTTCAGATCCCAAAACTATTGATCTCCATGGTGTCTCGATGATTGGAATAATAAACACAAGTTTATAGCATAAAATAAACTTAAGACACGAATAGACCAAGATAGCTTATGCTTCTTTTTTCCCGTCAGCCCCCAGGAGAGAATCTTTTTTCCTGTGCATTTAACTACCTGTAGATGTTAACAGCTTGAGTTTTATTCCCCTGTATCCACACCTTGAGTAAATAATCGTAGAAATTGCAAAGCACATACACAATTGAGTAAAATGTTTTTGAGCAGAGATATAACCGGAGAATATTCATACAAATGAGACGAAGAAACATAGGCAGTCATCATAGGCTTCAACTTCCAAGGATATAATGCAAGCCAATTGGCAGCTACTATGAAAATGACTACCAGGGCAGTGTTTCCAACATGAGAGAAGTACTAAATCCTTCATGCAAGTGATGAAGATGATTTTCCTAATCCATATTTGTTGGAGAGATCACCTTTCTAAATAACGATGCTCTTCGACTCATGGTACATGGTGAATCCATGAGGATGAGTTGAGGTTTTGCAAGTTATATGACATCACATTTCATAGTAAACATCTCAGACATCCATTGCATAAACATCAAGACCATGCAAATTAAAAATTTAATATGATGATGCAATGCAAATATAGCAACATATTCACATATTCAGTGAGTTCGTCTGTCATTAATGTACACAACTAGATGTGTTTGATTGATTTTATGCACAATGACTATAGAGCAGCAGTCTAGCTCATTCAATTAGAATTTTCCGCCTCTGCAAGTCATTGAAATTAATCTATAATTTGCAACTAATAGACTGCTGGTATCTGCCATTCTAGTTCGCACAGACTACACTTATGCGCCAAATCTTTCATCTTTCATGATCGCACAACCAATCCCAAAGTGCCATACTTCACAACAAAGTGCCATAAGATCACCCTCAAAGACCAATTCGCGAAGAAGGGTTGGAGCCTGAAGCGGCGAAATTGGAGGATTACGAGTTTCGACAACCTCGACATGAAACGATGCCGCTCGGATCTTTGCCATGAAGGTCGAACACCGATTAGAGTTTGGATTTTGGGGCCTTTTTCGGGCGTCGACGAAAGCCCTAAATTCGAAACGATCGGGCAATGCGTGGTCAATTTGGAGAGTATTTCTCCGATGAATAAAGAGCGATTCCCTACTAATATCAACTTGAAGATGTGGGCCGTAGCATTTTCCCCTTAGCTCCTAACCACTTTCGTCTTCGGACCATCTTCTCCCTCTACTCCTCTCCCCTTCAGATTCGAAGTGGTAGTGGAAAGAAGATGGATGGAGGTGGGGGGAAGAAGAGGAGGGAACAGGGTCTAGCCTTTGCAATGGCTGAGCTCACTGCAACAGACATTTACCCAAATAAGGAAAACACGCCTGTCTCCTCTTCTGCATGCGAAAGCCAGCAGACATGCCAGATGGAAAGGAAGATGAACTTCCGAAACGGAGCACCAGAGACACCTTCTCCTGCGGGCGCGAGAGTGGGAGGGAAAAATCAGGAGATGGGCCTTTCTTCGCTCTTGGGTCGAGGAGGGTCCGCGAGCAAAAGCCCAAATACACGATTTGGACGATTTTGCCTAGGCCAGTCGAATGATAGCCCAATTTTCAGGTGAAATCAAAATTGCGTTTGGGCTTGTTGAGTTCAAAATTCAGATTTTGAATTATAACAGAGTATTTCAGGCCCAAGTCCAGAAAACCTTCTCGGTCTCTTGGGCCGAATCGAGATCTCGCCGCTCGCTAATGGAAAACTGACCAGCGATTTGAGAGGTTTTGCAATCCCGGTGTCAAAGCTGCATTTTCTTTAAGCTCGTTTGAAGCTGAACAATCCAGGGAGAAGGTTTCTTTCGGCGAACATATTGAAAAATCTGACATTTTGTTGAGGTTCATGTTCCGTTTTTCAAAAAGGCAGTCCGGTTTCTGAAAAAAAAGTGTCAAGATGATGGGCTTCTATGAATAACAACGAATGGACAATTGAGATGAAAAGTTACAATATCTCCTCATTGCAAAACTTTGATTGAGGTGACTCTTGAGGAATTGGAAAGCTTACAATCCTATTCACGTGATCTCGTCGCTTGATTTGCAAAAATCACAATTTTCATTAACTTCATGAAGATTGGACATGTATTATTACAAGGGTTAATACCGCCAAAAACCTCAACATGATACACCTGTAATAAATTTATTCCAATTTTGTTTACTACAAAAATTCCTAAACTGATACATTTATGATAAATTTACTCCAAATGATCACAAAAACTCCAACCTAGTACATTTGTGACAAATTTACCCTCAAACTAATTTTGGACCGCCAAAAAATCTAAACTGGTACATTTGTGACAAATTTACCCCCAAACTAATTTTGGACTGCCAAAAAATCTAAACTGGTACATTTGTGACAAATATACTCTCTATTAAATTGGATTAATACCATAAAAAATCACAAAATTAGTGCAACGGTGACAAACAAAGAATAAAATCCTAAATTGGTACATTAGTAAATTGTCATGTATCATCCAAACTCAGAAATTTCGCAATAAAATTTAATGAAAATTGACGGCAAGTGAAATTGTCATAAGTGCATTGGTTTGGGATGTATTTACCAAAGGTGTATCAGTTTTGGGTTTTTCGAGATATTAACTCTTATTACAAATGGCAGTATTTGTGGGTTTTCAATTTAGGCAAATTGGATGCCATTTTTTTTTTCCGGTTTGTTTTACTTTAACTCTCAATTTATTTTCAGACTTTTGTCTTACCTCTTTGTAAAGCCTGAGAGTTAAACTCTACACTCGAAACTAAATGTCCCCACCTTCAGCCCCTCAAAAGGTGGGAAATCGAATTCCCCACCCCATTGTCCTATATAGGAAAGGTAGCTACTGGGGTAGCCTCCATAGTCAAACTTGATGACATTGGAAAGTATACCTTTCACTTGGAAAACTATATTACTTGTATGATTTTGAAACATGACAATGCTCAACCAAAATAATGGTTTTTCTCATCACCAACCTAAACTTAAAATTTATAAAATCAATTTGGTGAAAAGATTGGTGCTACCAAATTTATTGGCTATTTCGAAAAATTAGATTCATGAAGAAATGGTGGCTGCCGCAAAGTGTGGGTTTCTTACTGGCGCAACAAAATGATCAGGTCACCTTTTTAGGGCAATATTGATGAGTTTATGATGTAGTGTTGTAGCACAACATGAGAATACAGTAATTTAGCGTATGTTTGTTTCACGAAAAATGAAGGATTTTAAAAATATTTTCCAAAAAATAATTGCTTACAAAAAAATAAATAAATAATATTTTAATTATTCATAAAAATGTTTAGAAACAAATTATTATCGATAATAAAAGTATTTTTTATTAATTAATTATTTCAAATAATGCAAGCACAAACCTTGAAGAGAAAACGTGGGTTACTTTCACATTTTGCGATCGCTGTGCAGACTAGATTTTCCCAGCAAATGGGTTCGAGGCACGAAACTGAGGATGAATCAGGACCATTACTTGAAGGCAACGGACTCATTGACTACAGTGCGTCTACGCACACCAGATCGCAGCTCACTGCCTCTGTCCTTCGCATTTCCCGCTAGAAACTCGTACCCCTTGGCCTTCATTTACTGCCAGATATCTCTCTCTCCCTCTCCCTCTCCCTAACCTAACCCTCGCTTGCGAGAGTCTCTCTCTCTCCCTCTCTCTGTGCCGCCCTCTCCCCCGTCATTTGAAACCATGAAGGACCTCGACTTCAAAGCAAACAAAACAATACCAATCATAACTTTTATCAAGATCGACTACAACATCAAAATTTGTTCAAACTGCAATAAGTATTAATGTCTATAGTAATCACCATAAATGTCCATCTACCCTTTCGTGGCCCTTATCCACGGTGACCTCAGATAGCGATATTAGACATCAAGTCTGCCCACGATGAGCTAAGCACACAACACTTTGAGAGATGTAGGGGCCGTAGCATTAGGTGGCTGGAGATGGTAGGCGCCAACAATTGACGCAAGTGAGCATGAAAGTTTTATATGGAAAATAAAGAAAATAATGGAAATCTTTGTGAGATAGAAAGAGCATTTTTTTCTTTCTCCAAAAAGACTGTCCATGACAAATCACAATGCTTGAGGGGCTGCAGGAAAAGGCAGTATTGGATATTCTAACGTCAAAAGCATTGGAGGTGAGGCAAGACCTTATGGTAAAAAAAAAAGTTACGTGATCTTATGAAGATTTATTATGAGATGTGATGTTAGTTGACAGTATTTTGAGAGAAAAATTATTAAAAAAATCCTAAATTCATTACACTTTTATCAATTCAATATTAAATCTTTTAAATTTTATCAATTGAGTTATAAATCTTTCTTTTATTACTAATTGAGTCCATTCTAGCTAATTCATGAGGACCGACGCCGACGTGAATAATTTTTAATAATATTTTAACATTTTTATTAATTTTTCTCTTTTTTTTTCCTCTTTTTTCCTTTTTTTTTTTTTTTTTGCCTTTCCTTTCCTTTTCTTTCCTTAATTTTTTTTTTCCTTTTCCCGTGGCCAGCCATCCACGCCCATATCTGGGCCAGGCTAAGCAATGGAGGCACACTCTGGCTCGCCGAGCCAATTCAAAGGAGCCGGAGCGGGAATCCGAGAAGAGGATGTCGAGGAGTAGGGAACGGGCATCGAGGGTGGAGATGAGGGCGCGGTTTTTGTTGGAGTCATGGCTGAGCGCGAGGAGACAGCGGAGTGCGAAGAGGAGGTGGGGCGGCAGCGGAGTGTGGAGAGAGGGGCTCGGAGAGGATAGAACGGAAGGGGGAGGGGTCAGCGGGCTGCTACAGGGTGGGAATGCACTCCACGCCGGAGCGGCGGTTGGTGACGCACCAGGACCGGATGAGTCGGCCGAGGTTGTTGTTGGGTATAAGGGCGGAGTCAAGGAGGGGGGTGCGGGTGGCAGGGCAAGCGGTGTTGCCAGTGGCGATCCACGGATCGGTGCTGGACCGGTCGTAGGTGAGGCCAGTGGAGACGGTAACCAGGTCGCACATAAGCTCCCGCGAGATGGAGCGTCGGAAGGGTTGCGAGATCGGGACGCCCACCATGTCCAGCGGCTCCAGGCTGAGACCCCCACGCATTCTCTCTGTAGGAAGAAACCTCTCCTCTTTCATGCTCGCACAACCAATCCCAAAGTGCCATACTTACCCAATGAAATGCTATAGCTTCAATGCTTTTGACATTCATGATATGATAAAATTTATCCCATCCTGCATTTGATGCATGTTCAAGACATGATAAAGTTAAATACAAATGAGATATAAATAAGATAAAATCATCCAATAGGGAGTTGAGATAAATGTGGATAAAATTTCTATTTCATTTATTGGCTATAGACCTAAGTTATCGAGAGCATAGACTCCACTCAAACGTATGAACTAAAAGAAGAGAAACGCTTACCATGGTGGCGATAAAGAGGAGAGGCAATATAGAGGTGGCCGTGGCCATGAGCTTGGAGAAGTTTGGAAGCTAGAACAACTATGGTCAAGCTCTACAAAGGTAGAGTGGTTAGGGCTGGAAGCTCGACGAAGCTCCAGCTCCTATTGCCTAGCTTGACGAAACTTAGATGTTGGAGCAGCCATGACTGAGCTCAACGAAACTTGAGTGGCCATGGTCGGAAGCACGAAGTAGCTTCAGTAGTTGTGGCCTAAAGCTCGACGAAGCTCGAGTGCTATGGTCAAGCTCCATGAAGCTAGAGCAGCTCTCCATTTGACGTGCACCTCCATTCCGTTTTCCTTTCAGCCATGGCTGCGAGTGCCTCCTTTCAATTTTCCTTTACAACTGCTTTTAAATCTTTTTCCCCCCTAAAATGGCCGATGTGGTTGACAAGTTAACACCTCTCCTTTCCAATTTTTTTTTTTTAAAGGCGACAATAATCTCTGCCGTTTGTCAAATGGGATTAAATTAATAGAGAGACTTAATTGCATTAATTTAATGAGTTTTAAAATTTGATTGCACAAGATTATCCCTTAAAAGAAAGATAATTCGAGAAAATATTTAGTAGTTTCAAATCATCACGTCAATTGTTAACATGGCATGCATTTTTTATCCATATCTAATAATTAGATGACACATGATTGATGAGTTGGAATAAAAAAGTTAAATAACCAAATTCTCCCCTTGTTCTTCCTCCTCCATCCTTCATTCTCCTTCGTCCCAGCCACACCATAGATCTCAGCCGACGATAGAAAAACTCAGGCAGTGCTGGTGCGGGATCTGCAACTCCAATGAAGCAAAGAAGCTTCCATTGTTGATATCGTTCGCTCATGGGCGAGATTTGGAGCTCGCCGTCAAAACTCCCGAACATGGACAATCCGCTGTTGCTGGATCTTTAGATGAGGCTCCTCGCGAGCCATGGACAAGCAACAATTGTAACCGTGGATGATGGAGGACCACTTCCGACGTTGCTCGCGGTCGGCCCGAGCCTCCCTTCCATGGTCATCGTTGGCATCGAGCACCGCTGGAAGGCGGGGCTCGATTTGGAAGTTCGGTCAGATCTGGAGCCAGGCCGTGAGCGATGATAGCTCGTTTAGTCATGGACGAGGGACGCCGACGAAGATGACGACGGTCATGGCCATCGAAGGTCGTCGGCGTCGAGCAACACTGGAAGGGGCGGCCCGATTTGGAAGTTCGGCCAGATCTGGAGCCAGGCCGCGAGCGATGATAGCTCGTTTAGTCATGGACGAGGGACGCCGACGAAGATGACGAGGTTCATGGATGAGGGACACCGATGAAGATGACGATGGCCATGGCCATGGCCGCCAAAGGTCACCTTCTTGCTGCTGCTCCTAGAAGGATGGAGGAGGACAAAGGGGACAATTTGGTCCTTTTACTCTTTTATTCCGACTCAGCAGCCAAATGTCACCTTATTATTGGACATTGGCGAAAAACCCATACCGCATTAGCGGTTTGACACCATTGAATATTTTCTCAAATAAATCATCTTATATGGAGAGACCCTAACTAGTACGATACTAATTAATTGTATTTTGAGAGTTAAAAACATGTCAATACATAGGAATTTTAATAACAAATTTTTCATGGGCACTTATCTAACCAATATATACATGTCATTCAATAATTAGATATAGCATTTTCACTTTTCGAGTAAAAAAATAATTTCTCCGTTGAAAATAAGTGCATCCATCAGTCTCCAAAATTGAGATTTTTCTCATTAGACTATGTACAGCCTCTTCAGCTACTCATTAAAATAATTACGTATAGCGCATCCCACGTTAGCAATTGACGTGGCTGTTTGAAATCATTGAATATTTTCTCGGATAAGTTATCTTATTTGGAATGATCATAACCAGATGCGGTGCTAATTAATTGTACTTTGAGAGTTAAAAACATGTCAATACATAGGAATTTTAATAACAGATATTTCATGAGCACTTATCCATTCATATACATGTCATTTAATAGTCAGTATAGCATTTTCACTTTTCGAGTGAAAACATAATTTCTTTGTTGAAAGTGAGTGCATTCATCGGTCTTCAAAACTGAGATTTTTTTCATCAGGCTATGCACAACCTCTTTAGCTACTCATTAACATAACCTACGTATAGCGCATGCCGTGTCAGCAATTGACGTGGCTATTTGAAATCATTGAATATTTTCTCAGATAGGTTATCTTATTTGGAAGGATCATAACCAGATGGAGTGCTAATTAATTGTACTTCGAGAGTCAAAATACGTCAATACATAGGAATTTAATAACAAAAATTTCATGGGCACTTATCCATCGAATATATACATGTCATTTAATAGTCGGCATAGCATTTTCACTTTTCAAGTAAAAAAATAATTTCTCTATTGAAAGTGAGTCCATTCATCGGTCTTCAAAACTGAAAATTTTCTCATTAGGCTATGTATAGCCTCTTTAGCTACTCATTAACATAACCTATGTATAGCGCATGCCATGTTTGCAATTGACGTGGCTGTTTGAAATCATTGAATATTTTCTCGGATAAGTCATCTTATTTGGAAGGATCATAAGTAGATGCGGTGCTAATTAATTGTACTTCGATAGGAATTTTAATAACAAATATTTCATGGGCACTTATCCAACAAATATATACATGTCATTTAATAGTCACTATAGCATTTTCACTTTTCGAGTAAAAAAAAAAATTTCTTTGTTGAAAGTGACTGCATTCATCGGTCTTCAAATTTGAGATTTTTCTCATCAGGCTATGTACAGCTTCTTTAGCTACTCATCAACATAACCTACGTATAGTGCAATATACTCACGCCCATTACCTGTTTTTGTGTATTACCAAAAAAGTGTTACCTATTACAATTAAGCTAATTCAGTCTTAAACTTTTTATTGCCGATTAAGTCTTAAACCTTTTGCATTTATACTAATCTATTCTATTTGGCTAAATTTGATTGGTTGTCATTGACGTAGATAATTTTTAATATCATTTAATATTTTTCATTTTCCTTTTTTTCCTTTTTCTTTATTTTTTTCCTCATCCTTCTTCCTTTAGCTGGTTGTTGAACCTTGATTGGGCGAGGGGGAACTAACTAGGGGAGTCGTCGAGGGCTAGCGAGGTTGACTTCGCCTAGGCAAGGGCTCACCTTGCTAGTGGCTAGGTGAGCTTGCTCTTGTCAAATCCGATGAGGCAAGCCTCGCTCGTGGCTAGCAAGGTCACCTCAATTTGGTGATTGGCTAGAGGAAGAAGGAAGAGGAAAAAAAAAATAGAAGGAAAGAAAATATAAAAGAAAAAAATTATTAAAAATTATTCACATTAGCGTTAACTGTGTCACGTAACCACTGATTGTGTCACGTCAACGCTGATCATGCCACGTTAGCATCGGTTGTGCGATGCTAGCATTGGTATGCTAAATTTGATCGTATAGACTAAATTAAGACCAAATTTGCACAAATGTAGGAGGTTTATGACTCAATTGATAAAAAAATAAGCTTATGATTGAATTCAAACGATTGCAATAGGTTTATAGCTTTTTTGGTAATATCTATTGTATATTTTGATTCGTGAAATAAATTAATGTTAGAAAGTTTAAAAATGAAATGAATAGTTATTCTACAATACTTGAGTATAGTAGTAGGGGTGAATGATTTCGAATTTCGTATAGGTTCATTTTGGAACTTGGAACCTATTTGTTGGAATAGGTTATTCATTATTTTGAAATCTAGAATCTATTTTGCATATCTTGTAACATGGAATCTTTCCTGCATACTCTTTACCTCTTTATAGGTTTCAAGGTCTACTTAGGATTTACATGTATTATTAATTACACGATTGTATTGAATTATTACTTTTATGGCCACCATTTGCTATTGTTATTTATTAACCATAACTTATATTTAGATACATAAAGAATATGAAATATTAACAAAGTAAAAGTCTCTTTTACTTATCATCAAACGTCATAAAATATCGCAAGGTTGCGGAAAACATAAACAAAGAAAAATATAAAAACTTATTTTAGGTTTCAAGTTCTAAATTTCAAGTTTTAAGTCTAGGTTCCACAAATCTAAAATTTGGAACTTACCTGTCAAAAGAGATTCTCCAATTTTTGAAACTTGGAACTTACCTTGCATAACTTAAAATCTACCAGTCCGCTTCTTAAGTTCCAGATTCTACCTCGGAACTATGTTCACCTCTACGAGTAGGAACAACAATGAAATAGCTATATTTTAATTTTGATTTGCATGATAAATCTGGTTTTTTTTCAATGGATTGGTTATCCACATGTACTAAAAATGTTTGGAAAAATTACACAAAACTCCAATGAACTTTGGAGATTGTCTACATTCGGTCTCCAACTTTCAACTGTCATTTGATACCATGCTAACCTTTCGTCAACTATATTTTTTTGTTGGTATGGGCAATGCGTGTGGTTTTCAAGATGTACAACTATATTTTCATATTATTTTATGTAGGAAATCTTTCTTTTACCTTAATTACCGTAAAAAATGAAAACAAATATGGAAAATTGAGAGAAAACTAAATTAGAAGGAGATAATAAATAAACTAAAATACTAAAAATATCAGCACGAACATTAATAACAGTAAAAGGAATTTTCCTTCTTTTTATTTTTTCTTCAATTACAATTACCTTTTTTTAATCTAAAATTATTAATCATTTTACATTTTCTAATAAAGAAAATTTTCACTTTGGCATTGGTGCTCGCGGCTATCCGTGGAGATCTTCTTTTAAGATCGAGGTTGATTTTGTGTAACGGTCAAAATTTCAAGAGGGAATGTACATCTTGAAAGTTTCGTGAGTTTAGTGTAATTTCTTCAAGCTATAATTTTGTTTTGGAAAAATGACCTAAATAGTTTTTTAACTTTAGTAATTCATGAAATATTAGTAAATGTTCGATTTAATCAAGATTATATCAAAATATTTAATGCTATTTTTAAAATTTAAGAAATTTGCTAGAGTAGAAAAATATTCAAGGGATACATATTATTTCTAGCATGTATTTTTTCACTCACATCCACTTGCAAGTTGACATATGTCCAAATTGTCACATTAACAATTGATACGGAATTAATTAAAAAATTAAATATCTACTGTTTATTTCTCTCTTTTTTCTCCTCTTTCATCCACAACTAGCTTTCTCTCTTCTTCCTTATCCGTCCATAGCCCTCTATGTCTAACCTGCATGCTTCCCCACCGTCACCATTGGCGAAGTCACGAGCGCCATGTCCGATGAGTCCAGGTCGAGCCACCCCTTTCACCATCACTTGGGGTTGTCCTGGTCATCACCCTTCTGGATCTACCTCACCCATGGCCGCAAGCTTTGTTGGTCCATGGCTTACTAGTCTAAAATGCATTTTTGTCTCCACATCTAGCTTGCAAACTTCCATACCTAGAGCTAGCGATGATGGCTCCTCCATGGCTGTGAGTGACGACGATGAGTATGGGTGTGGTTCGTTTTGGATGATTGACACTGACGATGATCATGGATGAACAAATCTCACTAGGCAGCGAAGCAAATAAGCTATATTTATGAGCAACGATGTCAATCTACCTCAACTGAATATCTATCTAAAATAAATTTATTTATTTTTTAATTTAACTTCACATGAGTGGACACGTGTTAATTTCTCAGTGGACGTGACAAGAGTGCTTGGTACAAAATAGATATAAATACATTGGAAGTGCTAAAACTTGTCAATAAAATGTAATTTATTCATAAAAATTTTAAAAAGTGTGATTAAGTTTTAAAACTTATTGTGATAGTGTAATTGAGTTGTCAAATTGGTCAAATTAAATCTCTCATTTAATAGCACTTTTTGAAAGTTTTTTAAAATTTAATTGCATTTTTATGATAAATTTAAGACTTAATTGAACTTTTTGAAAGTTTTACGATTCGATTGTACTTTTATGATAAGTTTTAAGATTTAATTATATATTTTGAAAATTCTAAAATTCAATTATACCTTTATTGTAAGTTTTAAGATTTTTAATATATTTATTTTTATAAAATATTTAAGTTTAAACGGTTGATAATCAAAAAAAGCTACTTTCGGACCATTCAAGTAATATGTCCTCGTGATATAATAATTCATGTCGTTGACGGTAATACAATCTTGGACAAGACAACGAATATCGGTAAAAGTTGATAGACCGTTCTGTAATTTTGCCTAAAATCTGGCAGGCTTTTCGTAGGCTTGGCCACAAAATCTCAAAAGAGGTGAACGGGTAATCTCTTTACTAGATTGGCAAGACACCAAAGCAGGAGGCGCCACGTGTGAATCTGTTGGTACATCTGAGGCAATTAAAAGACGAAAGCGCACGCTTCCATCTGACGTGCCAACCCTCTGGTCTTCTTCTTCTGCTCGTTCTTGGGAAGTCGGACGGACAGTCAGTCACCGGAGATCGATCATGGCTCGCCGCCGCCGTCACCAACGTCATGGCCACCGTCGCCGGAGAGAAGACGAAGGTGCCGAGCGGGAGTTGACTCCTGCTACTTCGCTAAGCCGTCCTCATTTCTTCAAGATCATACTCTCTCACATGCTGGAATCTGGAAAGCTTGTAAGTTCGTCCACGCTTCAGAGTTCGCTCCATATCCTTCAGCTATCTTGCGTTTCTTTCGTTCTGTTAGCATCTTGTTGGACATCTCTCGACTCGTGCTGTTCATCAAGCACGTCCGCTATTCTTTCTGGTCGCTGCTTTTCTTTTGGCGTTCTTGAGTTTGGCTTCATGTAAGCGCAAATGGGTTTACCGTAAGCTTTCGTTACAGGGAATCCCGAAAAGCTTCTTGAGAAGATATGGGAAGGATCTCTCGGGTTTGGTGCTTCTCAAGGTTGCAGGCGGTTTAACCTGGCCTGTGAAACTTGAGAAGAGTGACGACGACGTGGTTTGGTTGTGGAAAGGGTGGCGAAAATTCACGGAGCATTACTCGATCGGTCATGGTCACCTCCTAGTCTTCAAATATGAAGGGGACTCCGTTTTCCGTGTGATAATATTCGACAAGAGTGCTTCAGAGATTGATTATCCCTCGAGCATCAAACGTTATGAAGCGAGTCCTAAGGGCGAATGCCTCTCTCGAAAAGAGGAAGATGTCATGGAAATCGAAGAATCAGAGGGGTTCGCGCCTCGTTCTTGGCCAAGTTCAAGCAGCTTGTCACGAGAATCTGGAGGTGTGACTTGTGATTTTCCATCATGTTCCGTTGTGGCACAGCTCTCTTTCCTCAGTTCCGTTCAACTTTAATTTCTTCGAAGTTTTTAATAAGCTTTCTTCATGTGTTGATCGATAAAGTATGTGGACAATGTAGTTTATTTAGTTACTTCTAATGTGAAGTGCATCAAGTTATTTTTACTTTAAAAATAGATCCCATTGCTTTTCAATCCATGCAAATGTCATGATAAGTAAATTGATAAAATCTAGTGCAGTTGTCAATTTTTAGTGCAGAGGAAATCAAACAGTTTAGATGCTGAGTGAGTCATCTTGAGCTGGTTTTACGTGGTTCTACAGGTCCAAGTTCTCTCACTGCTCTTGAATTAGCCAGCAAATTCGAATCGGACCATCCATTTTTTAAAGTGGTGATGCGACCTTCTTATATTCAGAAATATTTGGTAAGATCCCAAGCTCTATTCATCGGTGGCATACATCGAGTTCAAACTTGATTGTTGTCTTTATTTTGTCTTATGTTCTCGAAGTTGATTTAGTTTGTGTAGGAAACCACATGACATGTTATTCTCCTTGAAGTGTTCATGGTATGAGTCAAATTATGAATGGTATCTGTATCTAGTCGCAACATTGACGGCTTCAGTTTTTGTCCAGGAGCATATATTTTGACATTTAGATGTGAACTTGCAGGCTAAGTGGTTATAATTGATAACTGCTACTGACAATTAAAATTAATTGATTAGAACTCCTGAAACTAATAATTTTTATCATATATCCACATCTGGTGAATGTTTTTCTTGTGAGTGTATCCTTGTTCTATCACCTTTCTTAATCATATTTTGATTGTTCAAACATGCACTGGGCAGTGCGTTCCTTGTGAATTCTTCAGGAAACATGTTCAAAAGAGCAAGCAAGTTGTGACTCTTAGGTACTTAGACAGATTGTGGCAAGTGAAAATGAGGAGCTATGAACACAGACGAATGGCATTTCTCTCTACTGGTTGGTCCTCATTCGTCAGAGAAACTGGTCTTTGTCTAAGAGATGTCTGCGTGTTCGAGCTCATTGACAGGGATGACATTATGTTCAGAATCTCCATTTTCAACAATGATGGTAAGGACCTGATTTATATTGATTGAGATGGACACTAGAATTGTCACTTTGAGCCGTCTAAATCACGTAGGAATTCAGTATTACTAATTACAACTCCGTTGTTCAGTTTAGTACCGCTGAATCCGTAAAAAGTGCACTTTTATCTGCTTTTTCTTCCTTAGTTATGAGCCTTCCAAGAGATGAATTTTTCCATATGGTGTGTGAAATTCATAGTAATTAACTGCACGGTGCTGTTGCTGATCGCGGCACATCAAATCTAAATTTGGAGTTGTCTGTCACTCGTTGCTTTATAAGTTATGTTTCTGCTGGCATTCTTGCTATTCTTAATCTGTTTTCAAATCCTAAAAAATCTTTAAAGAAGCTGTTTCTTTTTTGATGAATGAGATAATGATTTGGGAGGTGCGAAATCTACTTGGTCACATCTTCTAGGAAGATGACGAAAACGATCATCTATATTGATATGTGATCCTCGTTAAATCCTTCCATTGTGAATTCGTGAAAAGCTCAGATTGGCACTCATGAGATTTCTCCTCTTTGTAGTACAGGTCGGATTGAAATCGAACAGTCTCAATGCCGAGAGAGCTCTTTGGAGCCAGATTTTCATGGTTCTCCATGTCTGAGCCCTGTCACTGCTCATGAAAAAGCCAGGGCATTTGAATCGGCCCATCCCTTTTTCAAAGTGGTGATGCATCCTTCTTATGTTCGGAATTATTTGGTAAGATCACGAGCTCTGTTCATCGGTGGCATACATCGAGTTCAAACGTGATTGCAGTTTGTATTTTGTCTTGTAATCTAGTGTTTACCAAGTTGATTTAGTTTGTGTGGGAAACCACATGACGTGTTATTCTTCTTTTAGTGTTCGTGGTATGAGTCCAATTCATATATGAATCGTGTATCTATGCTTGTCTCAAAATTGATGGCTTCGGTTATGTCCAGGAGCATATATTTTGACATTTACATGCGAAATTGCAGGTGAAGTGGTTATGATTGTTAACTTCCATTGGCAAGTGAAAACGGTTGATTAAAACTCCTGAAGCTAGTGCAGTTTATCATAAATCCACATCTTGTGCATGTTTCTCTCTCGAGTGTATCCTTATTCTATCACCTTTTTCTGAATCATATATTGGTTGTTCCAACACGTACTGGGCAGGGCATTCCTTGTGAATTCTTCAGGAAACATGTTCGAAAGAACAAGCAAGCTGCGACTCTTAGGTACTCAGACAGCTCGTGGCAAGTGAAGCTAAGGATTTTTGAACACAGAGGAATGGCATTTCTCTCTAACGGCTGGTCCTCATTTGTGAGAGAATCTGGTCTTCGTTTAAGAGATGTCTGCATATTTGAGCTTATTGATAGGGATGGCATTGTGTTCAGAGTCTACATTTTCAACAGTGATGGTAAGGACCCGATTTATAGTGAGTGAGATGGACACTAGAAGTGTCACTTGGAGCCGTCTAAATCACCTCAGAATTCAGTGTTCCTAATGACAACTCCTTTGTTCAGCTCAATACCGCTGAATCCATGAAAAGTGCACATTTTTTCTGTTTTTTCTTTTTACTAATGAGCCTTCCACGATGATGAATTTTTGTGTATGCTTATCAATTCAAATGCAAAGTCGCTGTTGTTGATGGCGCCATATTCATATCTAATTTGGAGGTTTCAGGCACTTATTTTATAAGTTTTGTTTCTGCTGACATTTTTTCTATTCTTAATCTGTTTTCAATTACTAAAAGAATCATTTAAGAAGCTTTCTCTTTGTTGATTGATGAGATAATGATTTGGGAGTTGAGACATCTACTTGGTTATATTTTCTGGGAAGAACATGAAAATGATCTTGCATATTGATATGCGATCCATGTTAAATCCTTCCACTGTGAATTCGTGAAAAGTTCATACTGCTTATGACAGGTCTACACTTTGTAGTGCAGGTCGGATTGAAATTGAACAGTCTCAACACCGAGAGAGCTCTTCCAAGCCAGCTTTTCACTTTTCTCCATGTCTGAGCCCGGTCTCTGCTTATGAAAAAGCTAGGGGATTTGAATCGGACCATCCCTTTTTCAAAGTGGTGATGCGGTCTTCTTATGTTCATAAATATTTGGTAAGATCCCGTGCTCCAGTCGTCGTTGGCATACATCGAAGTCAAACATGATTGCAGTTTGTAGTTTGTCTTATATTCTAGTGTTTACCAAGTTGATTTAGTTTGTGTGGGAAACAACTTGTTATTCTCCCTGAAGTGTTCACGGTAGGAGTCAAACTCAAATATGAACCGTATCTATATTTGTCTCACAATTGATGGCTTCAGTTATGTCCAGGAGCATATATTTCGGCGTTTAGAATTGAAATTGCAGGTTAAGTGGTTATGATTGGTAACTTCCATTGGCAAGTAGAAAAGGTTGATTAGAACTCCTAAAACTAGCAATTTTATCGTAAATCCATATCTCATGCGTGTATCCTTATTCTATCACCTTTTTAATCATGTATCGGTTGCTAAACATCTACTGGGCAGGCCATTCCTAATGGATTCTTAAGGAAACATGTTCAAAAGAACAGGCGAGTTGCGACTCTTAGGTACTTAGGCAGATCATGGCAAGTGAAGTTGAGGAGGTATGATCACGGAGGAATGGCATTTCTCGCCATGGGTTGGCCCTCGTTCTCAAGAGAAACAGGTCTTCGTCTAAGAGATGTCTGTGTGTTCGAGCTCATTGATAGGGATGACGTCGTGTTCAGAGTCTCCATTTTCAGCCGTGATGGTAAGGACCTGATTTATGTTGATCGAGATGAAAGCAAAGAGTGTCGCTTTGAGCCTTTTATATCACCCAGGAATTCAGTATTCCTAGTTACAACTCTTTTGTTCAGTTCAGTACTGCTGAATTATGAGCCTTCCAATATGATGAATTTTGTTGTATGGTTTGTGAAGTTCATGGTAATTCAAATGCACAGTCGCTGTCGCTGATGGCAACATATGTTTCTGCTGACGCTATTTCTATTCTTAATCTGTTTTCAAATCCTAGAAAACCATTTAAGGAGCTGTCTGTTTGTTGATTGATGAGATAATGATTTTGGATGTGCAAAATCTACTTGGTTATATCTTCTAGGAAGAGCATGAAAGCGATCCAATCCATGCTGAATCCTTTCATTGTCCGTCCGTGAAAATTTCATTCTGGTGCTCATGAGAATTCTCGTCCTTCTGGTGCAGGTCAGGTCGGAATTGAACAGTCTCAAAGCCGAGAGATCTCTCCGGAGCCAGCTTTTCATGGTTCTCCATGTCCGAGTCCTGTCGCTACTCATGAGAAAGCTAGCAAATTTGAATCGGAGTATCCGTTTTTCCATGTCGTGATATTGCCAAATCACATTCACAGAAAATTGGTAAGCCGGAGCTGTCTTCTGTGCTTCACTCAAGAATTTGCACGCTTATATTATGCTCGTTTTCTATCATCCATTGGTTGATCATCAAAATTACAATGTGAGCAGAACATTCCCTGGAAGTTCATAAAGACATACATTCGAGGAGACCGGCGAATGGTGACTCTTGTTAATTCCGGCAGATCGTGGGAGGTGAAGCTCTACAGCTATCGGCGCTATCGCATTGCATTCTTGGCAGCCGGCTGGCCCGCATTCGCAAGAGAAGCTCGCTTGTGTGGAGGAGATGCCTGCGTGTTCGAGCTCGTCGATAGGGACAACATCGTGTTCAGAGTCTCCATTGTCAGTCGTGTGAATGAAGAAGTGATCTGCATTGATTGAGATTATAGTGCCGAGAGGAACTCGAGAAACTAATTTGCCAACGCTTGTTCATGCCAGCGTGATTAATCAATGAAGAGCTCGCTTCTGCTTGCTCGAGAAACTAATTTGCCAATGTTAGTTCATGCCAATGTATTTTTTCACTCTCCTCATTCATCCACAGCTAGCTTTCTCTCTTCTTTCTCCTCCATCTGGAGCCCTCTGATTCCATCCTCCGTGCTGAAGAAAATAAGGGGACTAAAAGAAAATAATGATTCAAAGGTAAATTTTCGAAGAGGAGAATGTTCTTTACCGAAAGCCATAATGCATTACTTTAGGCTCCTACAGCCCATACTGCTATTTATATTAGAAGATAATCAAATGAATTGTGTGAAAAAATATTGAGTAGCGATCAAATTTGAAGATTTATTGGAAATTTTCCTTTCAAAAACTATTGAAGATATTCTATTGGAGATTTTCCTTTTAAAATCTTTAAGTGACTCAATGATTCTTTACTTGCTGATAACTTCTTTTCTTTTGCATCTTATGATGGTTCACCAATATTATCAACCTTATTAGCCTCCCTCAAAATGGGATTAGGTGGTCCTAGTTTGTATCGTAATCTGCAATGACCAAAGCGTGGTAAAGCTTTTATGAATATGTAAGCAATTTGATGAATAGCAGGAACATAGCGGACTTCAAGTGACTTGATAGCGACTTTCTCTCGGACAAGATGAAAATTGATCTCTCAATGAAATGGCTGAGCGGTTATCATTGTAAAGCAAAGTCGGACCCATAAGCGGAATACCCAAATCACTTAATACGAAAGAAACCCATGTAAGATTGGCCATGGCAAAAGCTAAGGTCCTATATTCAGCCTTTGTCAATGACCTTGACTCTGTCACCTACTGTTTTTGCGGACCATCAAATGAATTTTTGATCCCAAGAAAGTACAAACCCCGATTGTTGACCTTCAAGTTTCAGAACAGCCAGCCCAATTAGAGTCTGCATACCTATATAAATTCATTGTGCTATTAGAGTGAGGATAAAGCCCAAATTGTTAAGTTCCTTTCACATACCGCGACACCTATTTTAAAAGTTTGAAATTGCCATTCATAGGAGAATGCATTTTCCGACAGATTTGATTTATTGAATAAGAGATGTCCGGTCTTGTGATCGTTAGATATTGTAATCTACTTACAAAACTAGAAAGAAAGAAGTGAGGATAATGAAAAGATTCCATGTCATGTATCGTTGGATGAATTTTAATAAGCAACAGGGTCTCAATCGGCTTACTATCTTAATATTATTAACCTTATCGCGTGCTTCCCATCGTCCCCACCGGTAGAGTAGAGTGCCATGTCCTAGGCATTCGGGTCGAGCCACCCCTTCTGTCATCACTTGGGGTCATCTTGCTCGTTACCCACTAGATCTAGCCTCAGCCATGGGTACAAGCTTTGTTGGTCCTGGCTTACTGGTCCAAATATGGAGTCGCGTCTCCACATCTAGCTTGCAAACTTCCATATCTGGAGCTAGCACCGATGGCTCCTCTATGACTACGAGTGACGACGACGAGGATGGGATCGCTTGTCTTGGATGATTGACACTAACATGAACATGGATGAACAAATCTCACTAGAAAACAAAGTAGAGAAGCTATCTCCATGGGCAATGAGGCAAAGCTTCCATGGCTCCATATCTCTCTAAACAAAATTTATTTTTTTAATGTAACCTTGCATGAGCGGACATGTCAATTTCTAAGTGGACGTGACAAAGAATAATGCCTACTATGAAATATTTTCTTGCCTAAATAGTTATCAATATGTTAAGTTTGAACAGCAAAGAAAAAAAGTTACATCTAAATAATTCAAAGAAGATATTCATCTTAAATTAGAATATAATAATCCATGTCATTATATATAGATGATAATATATTATATTTTTTTACTCTTTTTAAATTAGATGAATATAAATCATATCAACTCATATTTTTAAAAACCCAACTTAGTATATAATAACCCACATTTGATTTGTTGTTTGATCGAACGAAAGTGTTACATTAGACATTTACTTGTAGTTCAAAAATTCACATTATATAATTTAGAAGTTGAGAAATATGGAGAAAAAGTTGATAGATCATTCTTGTAATTGATTAAAATCTTTTAGGCTTTTCGTAGGCTCGGTCACAAAATCTTAAAAGAGATGAACGTGCAATCTCTTGACAAGATAGGAAAGACACCAACGCAGAAGATGCCACGTGTAATGCCGTCGGTACGTCTGAAACAAATTAAAAGACGAAAGCGCACGCTTCCATCTGACGCGCCAACTCTCTGGTCTTTCTTCTTCTTCTCGTTCTTGGGAAGTCGGACAGTCACAGTCACCGGAGATCAGTCATGGCTCGCCGCCGCCGTCACCATCGTCGTGGCCACCGTCGCCGGACAGAAGACGAAGGTGCCGAGCAGCAGGAGGTTGCTCCCGCCACTCCGCCTAGCCGTCCTCATTTTTTTAAGATCATACTCTCTCACACCCTGGAATCTGGAAAGCTTGTACGTTCGTCCACGCTTCACAGTTCGCTCCATATCCTTCAGCTATGTTCACGACATTTTCGATGTTGCCTCCACCCTTTTGCGTCTCTTTCGTTCTGCTTGGTGTCTGTTTGGAAATCTCTCAATCTGTCTACTCGTGCTGTTCATCAAGCACGTCTGCTATTCTTTCCGGCCCCTGTTTTTCTTTTGGCGTTCTTGAGTTTGGCTTCATGTAAGTGCAATCGGTTTACCGTAAGCTTTCGTCACAGGGAATCCCGAAAAGCTTCTTAAGAAGACATGGAAAGCATCTCTCCGGTTTGGTGCTTCTCAAGGTTGCAGACGGTTTAACCTGGCCTGTGAAACTAGAGAAGAGTGACGACGACGTGGTTTGGTTGTGGAGAGGGTGGCGAAAATTCATGGAGCATTACTCGGTCGGTCATGGTCACCTCCTAGTCTTCAAATATGAAGGGGACTCCGTTTTCCGTGTGATAATATTCGACAAGAGTGCTTCGGAGATTGATTATCCCTCGAGCATTGAAAGTTCTGCAGCGAGTCCTGAGGTCGAATGCCTCTCTCGGAAAGAGGAAAATGTCGTGGAAATCGAAGATTCAGAGGGGTTCGTGCCTCTTTCTTGGCCAAGTTCAAACGGCTCGTCACGAGAATTCGGAGGTGTGACTTGCGATTTTCCATCATGTTCGGTTTCGGCATGACTCTCTTTCCTCAGTTATTTTCAAGTTTAATCTCGTCAAAATTTTTTAGTAAGCTTTCTTCATGTGTTGATCGATAAAGTATGTGGACAATGTAGTTAATTTAGTTACTTCTGATGTAAGGGTGATGACAAATTTACTGCGTCAAGTTATTTTTACTTTGAAAATAGATTACGTTACTTTTCAATCTCTGTAAATGTCATGATAAGCAAATTGATAAAATCTAGTGCAGTTATCATCTTTTGGTGCAGACAAAATCAAACAGTTTGGATGCTGAGTAAGTCACTTGAGCTCGTTTTACTTGGTTCTACGGGTCCAAGTTCTCTGACTGCTCTTGAATTAGCCAGCAAATGACAACTCCTTTGTTCAGTTCAGTGCCGTTGAATCCATAAAAAGTGCACAATATTTTCTGTTCTCTGTTTAGGAACGAGCCTTCCAAGATGATGAATTTTTGTGTATGTTTAGTAATTCAAATGCACAGTCACTGTCATCAGTAGCGTCATATTCATATCTAATTGGGAGGTTTCAGGCACTTGTTTTATGCTTTTTCTTTCTGCTGACGTTCTTTCTATTCTTGATCTTTTTTCAATTACTAAAAGAATCATTGAAGGAGCTTTCTCTTTGTTGATTGGTGAGATAATGATTGGGGAGGTGGTGCGACATGTACTTGGTTATATCTTCTGGGAAGAGCATGAAAATGATCATGCATATTGATTAGCGATCCACGTTAAATCCTTCCATTGTGAATTCGTGAAAAGTTCATACTGCTCATGGGAGTCATTACTTTGTAGTGCAGGTCGGATCGAAATCGAACAGTCTCAACACCGAGAGAGCTCTTCCGCACTAGCTTTTCACTTTTTTCCATGTCTGAGCCCGGTCTCTGCTTATGAAAAAGCTAGGGGATTTGAATCGGACCATCCATTTTTTAAAATGGTGATGCAGCCTTATCATGTTCGGAAATATTTGGTAAGGTCCCAAGCTCTATTTGTCGGTGGCATACATTAAATCCAAATGCGATTGCAGTTTGTATTTTGTCTTATATTCTAGTGTTTACCAAGCTGATTTAGTTTGTGTGTAAAACCACATGACTTGTTATTCTCCTTGAAGTGTTCATGGTTTGAGTCAAATTCAAATATGAATCGTATCTATACTTGTCTCACAATTGATGGCTTCAGTTATGTCCAGGAGCATATATTTCGGAGTTTAGATGCGAAATTGCTGGTTAAGTGGTTATGGTTGATAACTTCCATTGGCAAGTAAAAACGGTCGATTAGAACTCCTAAAACTAGCAAATTCCATCATAAATCCACATCTCATGCGTGTTTCTCTCATGAGTGTATCCTTATTCTGTCATATTTCCTAATCATATTTTGGCTGTTAAACACCTCCTGGGCAGAGCATTCCCTGCGAATTCTTCAGGAAACATCTTCAAAAGAACAAGCAAAAGCAAGTTGCGACTCTTAGGTACTTAGGAAGTTCATGGCAAGTGAAGTTGTGGAGCTCTGATCACAGAGGAACGGCATGTCTCTCTATCGGTTGGCCCTCATTCACAAGAGAAACTGGCCTTCGTGTAAGAGATGTCTGCGTTTTTGAGCTCATTGATAGGGATGATGTCGTGTTCAGAGTCTCCATTTTCAGCAGTGATGGTAAGGACATGATTTATGTTGATTGGGATGAACACTAAGAGTGTCGCTTTGAGCACATTTATATCACCTAGGAATTTAGTATTCCTAATAACGACCTTTTTGTTCAATGTGCACTTTTTTTTTCTTGTTTTTTCTTCCTTAATTACGAGCCTTCCAAGATGATGAATTTTTCTGTATGGTTTGTGAAGTTCAGAGAAATTCATATGCATGGTCGATGTTGCTGATGGCGTCACATTCAAATCTAAATTTGTAGGTGTCCGTTGTTGCTTTATAAGTTATGTTTTTGCTGATGTTCTTCCTATTCTTAATCTGTTCTCAAGTCCTAGAAAACCTTTTAAGAAGCTGTCTGTTTGTTGATTGATGAGACAATGATTCGGGAGGTGCGAAATCTACTTGGTTATATCTTCTGGGAAGAGCATGAAAATGATCATGCATATTGATTAGCGATCCATGTTAAATCCTTCCATTGTGAATTCGTGAAAAGTTCATACTGCTTATGAGAGTCATTACTTTGTCGTGCAGGTCGGATCGAAATCGAACAGTCTCAACACCGAGAGAGCTCTTCCGCGCCAGCTTTTCACTTTTCTCCATGTCTGAGCCTGGTCTCTGCTTATGAAAAAGCTAGGGGATTTGAATCGGACCATCCATTTTTTAAAATGGTGATGCGGCCTTATCATGTTTGGAAATATTTGGTAAGGTCCCAAGCTCTATTCGTCAGTGGCATACATTAAATTCAAATGCGATTGCAGTTTGTATTTTGTCTTATATTCTAGTGTTTACCAAGCTGATTTAGTTTGTGTGTAAAACCACATGACTTGTTATTCTCCTTGAAGTGTTCATGGTTTGAGTCAAATTCAAATATGAATTGTATCTATACTTGTCTCACAATTGATGGCTTCAGTTATGTCCAGGAGCATATATTTCGGAGTTTAGATGCAAAATTGCTGGTTAAGTGGTTATGATTGATAACTTCCATTGGCAAGTAAAAACGGTCGATTAGAACTCCTAAAACTAGCAAATTCTATCATAAATCCACATCTCGTGCGTGTTTCTCTCATGAGTGTATCCTTATTCTATCACATTTCCTAATCATATTTTGGTTGTTAAACACCTCCCGGGCAGAGCATTCCTTGTGAATTCTTCAGGAAACATCTTCAAAAGAACAAGCACAAGCAAGTTGCAACTCTTAGGCACTTAGGCAGTTCGTGGCAAGTAAAGTTGTGGAGCTCTGATCACAGAGGAATGGCATGTCTCTCTATCGGTTGGCCCTCATTCGCAAGAGAAACTGGTCTTCGTGTAAGAGATGTCTGCGTTTTTGAGCTCATTGATAGGGATGATGTCGTGTTCAGAGTCTCCATTTTCAGCAGTGATGGTAAGGACATGATTTATGTTGATTGAGATGAACACTAAGAGTTTCGCTTTGAGCACATTTATATCCCCTAGGAATTTAGTATTCCTAATAACGGCTTTTTTGTTCAATGTGCACTTTTTTTTTCTTGTTTATTCTTCCTTAATTATGAGCCTTCCAAGATGATGAATTTTTCTGTATGGTTTGTGAAGTTCGTAGAAATTCATATGCATGGTCGATGTTGATGATGGCACCACATTCAAATCTAAATTTGTCGGTCTCCGTTGTTGCTTTATAAGTTATGTTTCTGCTGATGTTCTTCCTATTCTTAATCTGTTTACACATCCTAGAAAACCTTTTAAGAAGCTGTCTGTTTGTTGATTGATGAGACAATGATTCGGGAGGTGCGAAATCTACTTGGTTATATCTTCTGGGAAGAGCATGAAAGCGATCATGCATATTAATTTGCGACCCATGTCGAATCCTTCCATTGTCCATGCATGAAAATTTCATACTGGTGCATCGGAGAATTCTCCTCTTTTTGATGCAGGTCGGATCGAAATCGAACAGTCTCAATGCCAAGAGAGTTCTTCGAGCCGGCTTTTGATGGTTCTCCACATCCACGCCCTGTCACTGTTCATGAAAAAGTTGGCAAATTTGAATCGGAGTATCCCTTTTTCCATGTGATACTGCCAAATCATATTTCCAGAAATTTGGTAAGCGGGAGCTATCTTTCTGCGCTTCGCTCATGAATTTGCATGCTTATATCATGCTCATTTTCTTATCATGCCCTGGTTGTTCATCAAACTACTATGTGCGCAGAACATTCCCTGGGAGTTCATGAAGACGTACGTTCCGGGAGACCGGCGAACGGTGACTCTTGTTAATTCCGGCAGATCGTGGGAGGCGAAGCTCTATGGCTACGAGCGCTCCCACACTGCGATCTTCGCAGCCGGCTGGTCCGCGTTCGCAAGAGAAGCTTCCTTGCGCAAAGGAGATGCCTGCGTGTTTGAGCTCGTCGATAGGGACAACATCGTGTTCAGAGTCTCCATTTTGATTTGTGTGGATAAAAAAGTGATCTGCATCGCTTGAGATGAATCAAAGGAAGAGGAACGCCTACTTTATCTGTTGCTTGATTAATCGATGAAGAGCTCGCTTTTGCTCGTTCACATAAATATTCTTTTTATTCCCCGGTGATGGCGATAAGAGAAGGTTAATATGCTTGAACCAGAACGTTGCCCGAACATTAGGGATGTGCAAAACAGACTACCCGGAACCGGGAACTGCTCGGACTAGCTGGTTTTGTATTGTTCCCAGGAGTGTCGGTCTGGTTCTTAGTTTCAAGGGAGAATGGACCGGATCGACTGCATATGCTTTTTTTTATATTTCTTAAAGAAATTAAAAGTAACTAGTTTTTTCTTTAATTTCTTCATCACATATAACATCAAATAGTGAAAAAAAAACTGGTTTCATTGGACTCGGACCGGATTGATGGTACGTTTTGGTTCCCAATCCTAAGATCAATCGGTTTGGGCTTTGGTTCTCAGTTCCACCTTGGTACTGGATTGGATTGGGAACCGATTACTCAATGAACCTTGGTACCCGATTGGATTGGGAACCGATCACTCCATTGAACATGTTTGTTGATGGGTTAGAGGAAAAACAGGGGAAAGGCTCGTGTGTTGGGGAGTGAGTTTGTTCTTGCATTTGTAGATTTAAGTCTTGTTAGTGGTGAAGTTTTTGGCAGGGCGTCGGTGGGTTAAACAGCAGCATATACACCAAATTACGAAAAGAGGGTGTTAATGACTCGTCTGCAGTATGTATGAAGAACAAAGGTAGGCTCCAAAGAATGCCATGCACGACATCTCGGGGTCGTGTTTTCCTCTGTTTCTAGTCGGAGGAAGTTCTCCAACCACGCCTTTTGATTGGAGAGTTATGAAAATATGAAATCACTCACGTCTCAATTTACTTGAAAATAAATATGCACGACATTATGCTCATGTGGTGTATTTCCAACATTCGGAATTCTGCACAATTTAAAAGAAGGGACTCATATATTGAATGGTGTTCAGCTAACCGGATAATTCATCCTTAATTTTAGATAGGCCACCGAAATATTCGATTTTTTATTGATAGGAGACCAAGTTGGATATAGTTTCGTTAGGCGAATTCTAGATTAAAAAAAATGTGCCCGACATTCATCTTTATCCGGTTACAATATAACTTCATATGCTTTTTCTTTTTAATATTGATGTTTGGACTTTCTTGTTTGTAGTACAAAAATTTGTGCCTTTTTAGGACATAAATATTATAAAATTTTATCGTATGATCAGTAACATATTTTAGTCATTGTAAGGTTCTCTTATGAGAAGGTTGTCTGAAGAACTCAAGGCAAATCGCCCGAACCACCTCCTGCTTCTCCTTCGGTGGCTCCTGCATGGCTCGTGGTGGCCGTCGCCCGAGAGAAGATGGAGGCATCAACCCAGATGCCGCGACCGGACCTCGTCTCGAGAGTCCTCACTTCTTCAAGATCATTCTCTCCAACACCCTCGAATCTGGGAAGCTCGTGAGTTCTCGCATTTTTCGCAGTCTGTTTCCGTCATGGTTTAGAAATGTCGCCCTCGTGCTGTGTACATTCAATCCGGGGATCTTTCCATGCGTTTGGCTTTGAATAAACCTTTTGATTCTTGCGGAAAGAGAGGAAAAACGAATACCCTGAAGAAAAAAGTGTTCATTTTGAATGATTCTGGATAAAAATCAGTTCTTTTACTTGGAATTGAAGATTGGTTGGCCAAGGATAGTGTGGACAAAGGCGTTGGGTCTCTCTAGCTTGACTCTCGTCAAATGAAGCAACTACAGCTAAAACTCGATGCTTACTTGCCCGGTGACACCCTGCTTGTGTGCAAGCCTATCTTTCATCGCCATGTTGCAGAACTTAAAATTTGCTCATGCTCTTACTCTTTTCCCTGTACCTTCGATCTAATTTTGATGAATTTGAGTCTTGGACGTATGACTTTTGAGTTTTTTTGAATAGGGAATTCCGAAAAAGTTCTTAGGAAGATATGGAAAGGATCTCTCAAGGTTGGTGCTACTCGAGGTTCCAGGCAGTTCGACTTGGACTATAGAAATTGACAAGCATAATGATGCGGTTTGGTTGTGGAAAGGGTGGCGAGAATTTATGCAGCATTACTCCATTGGTCACGGTCACCTCATAGTTTTTAAATATAGAGGGAACTCCACTTTTCATGTGATTTGATAAGAATGCTTCGGAGATTGATTATTTGTCGAGCAGCATATCGAACCTCGGGAGTGGATTTATCTTGCCAGAGAGGGAGGATGTGATAGAAGTTGAAGATTCGGAGGATTCCGCTCCTTGTAAAAAAATGAGGGTTGAACCTCACTCACCGTGTTCTCAGCTGAGTCCAAGCTGCTCATCACAAGATCTTGAAGGTGTGACTTGTTATTTTATGAATCATGTTTCTACTTACAGCCCTCTCGCCTTTGTTAGTTCTTTTTAATTCACTTGAGAACTTTCTGATAAGCTTGTTTATGTTGACTGAGGACATAATGATTTCAATCATGGTTATTGTGGTTAAGTAGTTACAACTTCTGAGGTGAAGAAAACTGAATTTTCCATTTGGTTGACTTATCTAAATCTCGATTTCCATCACGGTATTTTCTTCCATTCTGCACTAAATATGTTCATCATAAGTAAGTCAACTGATGAAAAGTTCAAATTGGCGTAATCTGAATATTTAATGTTTTTTAAAGAACAGACGGGGCCGGGCGGTCTAGAAGCAGAACTAGCCATTCTAAGCCGGTTGCTGGTGGTTCTATGAGTCCGTGGCCTCTCTCTAGTTTTGATTTGGCTAGCAAATTTGACTCAGAGTATCCTTTTTTCAAGGTGGTGATGCGGCCATCTTATATTAAGAATGTAGTGGTAAGATCTAGAGCTTAATTTATCACCATTCTGGCATTTTTTCCTAAGCTGATTGGATTTCTGCAGGAAACTACATAGTGTTTTCCTTGGATGTGTTAATCGCTATTTGTTTGAAAGGGCAAAGGTCCTTGACCCCTCATGATAGTTCCATGAGCAGAGACTTTGACTTTCTGACTTTTATCCTGTTAAGACTGTAGATTAGAGGTATCGAATCAATTTGCATTTTGCTTGTTGTGTTCTTTCTTTACCAAGCATGGGTTGTTCAAACATGTGTGTGGGCAGTATGTTCCTCGTTGGTTCATCATGCACCACAATCTGGAAATCAAGGAAATTGCGACTCTTAGGCATTCAGGCAGATCGTGGCTGGTGAAGCTTAAGAGCAATCCACATTCAGTCCATGGGGCAGCATTCTACTCTGGTTGGGGCACATTTGTGAGAGGAACTCGCTTGCATGTAGGAAATGTCTGCGTTTTTGAGCTAATTGATAGGGATGATGTTGTGTTCAGAGTCTACATTTTCAATGGTGAAGGTAGGTACTTGATTTACGTTGTCTGAAGTGAAACCTTTGGCTAGTTATGGCATGGCATGAGTTCCATGCTAAAGATCTTCATAGTCAATTAAAGAAACATTCACTCCAATATGTCTCTTAAATTTCTCATTTTTACTCCAGGGAGGTACAAACAGTCTAAATACAGAGTGAACCATCTCGAGCCGGTATTTCATGATCCTACTCCTCCAAGGCCTCTCACTACTCCTGAATTAGCCAGAAATTTTGATTTGGAACATCCTTTCTTCAAACTGGTGATACGGCAATGTCATTTGAAAAAACTGGTACAATCTTTGAGCCTTATCCATCATTGCCACATCTCCAGTTCGATTACGGTCGCTATCTGAACCTTGCCTCAATATTGTGTTTTCCCTGGTTGATTTGGTTTGTATTGGAAACCATATGATGAGATATCTTTCTTCGAGTGATTGGGGGCATCCCAATGGTGGAATAACACCAAATCAGGAAAAAGAGGAGTAGAAGAAATAGAAGTAAAAGACGATAATCAGGTCAAGACTATCCATTCACTTGGATATCATCGACAAGTTGCTTGATCCCTGTCCAAGTGAAAGGATGGACAGTCGTTTGAATCGATTACTAACCTAAAATGGCAATTAATGGGCAGTCATTTGTTTGAAAATGCTTTACATTGCGAGTTCAGATTGATGGCTTTAATGAGCCTCTAAGACAGTTGATTAAAGCTCCTGAAACTTGCAGATATGGCCATGTGTGCTTTCTTTTCCAAGAGTGTATGCTTACATTACTGTCCTTTTTTCAGCATAGATTGGTTGTTCAAACATGTACACATTTGCAGACTGTTCCCTATCAATTCATTGAGCAACATATTCAAGAAAACAAGGGAGCGGCAACTCTTAGGTATTCGGACAGATCGTGGCCGGTGAAGCTCTTAAGATGTAAGAATAAGCTAGCGTTCTTCTCTGCTGGTTGGATTGCATTTGCAAGAGAAACTCATTTGCGTGCAGGAAATGCCTGCATCTTTGAGCTCATCGCTAGGGAAGATAATGTGTTCAAAGTCTCCATCTTCAGCAATGGCAGTAAAGGCCAGATTCACATCAGTTGAGGTGATCATGGGACGGGTTTCCGTAGGCTGTTCAAAGTGTCGATATAAATCCAGGATTCCTAATTATACCTCCTTCATCCAGCAATGGCGAATCGATGAAAAGGAGATAACTTTTTGTTCATGTTTTCTTGTTTTTAGTTGGTAGTTTCGGTTCTATAGTTCCATTTTGGAAAGAATCCCCCAGACTTGGGGCTTCTTTTACGTTTCTGGTTTGCTCAACTGACCTCAAGGGTTCATATGTAATTTCTTAACATCTTGATATTTTGTGTTATTCCAAAGAGTCCTTGCGTTGTAACTTTTTGCATTCGTTGCCTTTTAACGGTATATTTATATTATTTTATGGGTAATTGAAAAAAAAATCGAGAAAGTTGCATGGGTAAATGCATGATTGTAAGGGACTGATTTATGATCAGATTATGTTTCTAATTCAAAGTAATCTCTTCACTCGAACTGCATGGATGCACCGATTATGTGCATCTAGGCCAATCTGACAAAATCGAGAAACTGGTGCTGAGAACTCTTTTTTTTTTTTTTTTTTTTTTTTGGGTTGAAGGTGCTGAGAACTTAAGAGCTTATTTTTAAGTATAAAAATAAAAAATACCAAAATAAAGAAAAAAAATGTGAAAATCACTAAATATCTAGAGTTTCTTTCCAAACATAGAATTGCGACCACATCAGATAGGTACTAACCACATAGTTGAAAAGATTATAACTACCATCAATTATTTTTTTATACTGAATAAATTAAGTAATTTTTAACGTATTATATAAGTCAATTTCCAGCTTAATTGAATCTTTTAAGTCAAAGCTAATCCGAATTATCTAACAAGCTTAATAGCATTAATTGCGGAAAAATTTTTAATAACAAAATGCCATAAAATGATCTAGGTATCGTGTTCGAGTATCCATTTTTAGTGACTTGCATTGATTGAGATCAACCATGGAAGTGTCACCCGTTGGGCTGTTTACGGTATCGAGAGGAACTCGAGAAACTATTTAGCTAACACTAGTTAAATGCCTCCCTTTATCTAGATTGATAAATCAATGAAGAGCTCACTTTTGACTCGCGCACAATATTCTTTTTTCCAAGTAATTGCAATCAAAGAATGTAAATCTACTTGAACCACAACATTTCCGAACATATTTACCAAGATTAATATCACAATAAATCGTAAACTGATTTCTTTGTGGCAAATTTACAAATCTTAAATTAATACATTTATGACAAATTTATTTCAAATTAATTTTTGGATCATAAAAGATCTAGAACCGATAGATTTGTGACAAATTTACCCTCCCCAATTAATTTACATTAATTTAGGTTAATACAACAAAAAATCACAAATTATATACCTATGATAAATTTGCCCAAACAAATTCATTAACCTCTTGTACCTTCAAATTTAGTAATTTGATTGTAAAATTTAATAGAAATTGATAGGGAGTAAATTTATCACATGTGTACATTTTAAAATTTTTTGGTAGTCAAAAAAATTAATTTAGGGCAACATTATTATATATGTATCTATTTTGAATTTTTCGTGATATCAATTTTATTTACTAATTGGTCAGAGGAAAGGGAAACATTTATGACTTCACAGAGCATCACCGAACTAGATCTTTTGCTCATGCCATCCATAGTTTTAAGAACAAAAGTAGGCCCTAGAAAACCCGGAGAATGCCTTGGCCGATATCTCAGGTCACGTTTTCCTTCATTTCTAATTGGAAAAAGTCCTCCAATACTGGGGAGTTATAAATACAAAAATGGTCATATGTCAATTCACGTGGAAATGAATGTGCATGATGATATTCATGTTCATCCGGTTCATTGAAGTAAAATAGTCTTGGCTGTATCCAGCTAAATATTAACGTCAGATGCGTCTTTACTATGGATAGGACTGATGTTTGGACTTTCTTGTTTTGAGTACAGAACTCTGTACCTTTTCAGGACATAAATATTATGAAGTTCTATCAAATCATCAGCAACATTATTAGTCATGTGGTAAAGGTTCTTTCATCTGAAGGTTGCCTCGAGAACACAAGGCAAATCGCGCGAAACCCCTCCCCTCCATCTCCTATGCTGACCCCTGTGACGCTACCGTACATGGCTCGCGGTCGCCGTCGCCCGAGAGAAGACGGAGGCGTCGACCCAGATGTCGCGGCCGGACCTCGTCTCCAGAGCCCTCACTTCTTCAAGATCATTCTCTCCGACACCCTTGAATCTGGGAAGCTCGTGAGTTCCCGCATTTTCGCAGTCTGTTTTTCTGTCATGGTTTAGAACCGTCGCCCTTGTGTTGCTGTGTACATTCAACCTGGGGATCTTTGTATGCGTTTGTCTTTGAGTAAACCTTTTGATTCTTGCGAAAAGAAAGAAAAAACGAATACCCTGAAGAAAAAAGTGTTCATTTTGAATGATCTTTGATAAAAATCAGTTCTTTTACTTGGAATTGAGGTGGTTGGCCAAGGATAGTGTGGACAATGGTGTTGGGTCTCTCTAGCTTTACTCTCGTCAAATGAAGCAACTATAGCTAAAACTCGATCATTACTTGTGTGCAAGCCTATCTTTCATCGCCATGTTGCAGAACTTAAAATTTGCCCAGTGCTCTTCCTTTTTCCCCTGCACTTTCGATCTAATTTTGTTGAATTCGAGTCCTGGACCTAAAACTTTTGGGTTTTTCTTAATAGGGAATTCCGAAAAAATTCTTAGGAAGATATGGAAAGGATCTCTCAAGCTTGGTGCTACTCAAGGTTGCGGGCAGTTCGACCTGGACTATAGGAGTAGAAAAGCGTGAAAATGGCACGGTTTGGTTGTGGAAAGGGTGGCGAGAATTTATGCAGCATTACTCCATTGGTCATGGTCATCTTGTAGTTTTCAAATATATAGGGAACTCCACTTTTCGTGCAATCATATTTGATAAAAGTGCTTTGGAGATCGAATATTCAGCGAGCAGCATATCGAACCTCGGGGGTGGATTTATCTCGCCAAAGAGGGAGGATGTCACAGAAGTTGAAGATTCGGAGGATTCTGCTCCTCGTCAAAAAATGAGGGGTGAACCGCATTCACCATGTTCTCAGCCAAGTCCAAGCTGCTCATCACAAGATCTTGACGGTGTGACTTGTCATTTTATAAGTCATGTTTCTTCTTATATTGCTCTTTCCCTTTTTCAGATCTTTTTCAAGTACTTGAGAGAACTTTTTGATAAGCTTGTTTAGCTGACTGATAGCATAATGGTTTTGGTTATGCTTATTCTGGTTAAGTAGTTGCAACTTCTGCGGTGAAGGAAGCGAATTTTTCGTTTGGTCAACTTATTTAAATCTTGGTTTCCATGGCATTATTAACTTCCATTCTGCGCTAAATCTTTTCATGGTAAGTGAATCAGCTGGGCGTCATATAAACATTTCATTTTTATAATGAACAGAAGGGATCAGACAGTCTAGATGCAGGGTGAGCTCTCCTGAGCCGAATTTTGGTGGTCCTAAGAGTTCCTGGCCTCTTTCTAGTTTTGAATCGGCCAGCAAATTTGACTTGGAGTATCCTTTTTTCAAGGTGGAGATCAAGCCATCTTATGTTAATCATTATAAAGTGGTAAGATCGATAACTTCTGGATTTTTTTCCTAAGCTGATTAGATTTCTATAGGAAACTACATAGTGTTTTCCATGGATCTGTTCATTCCCATTTATTTAAAAAGGCAAAAATCCTCTCCCCCTCGTACTGATTCTAAGAGCAAAGACTTTGACATTTTAACTTTTGTCCTGCTAAGACTGTTGATGAGAGTTACTAAAGTACCATGTCAATATACATTTTGCTTGATTGCTTGAACAAGGGAATGCTTTCCCAGTCTTTCTTTACCAAGCAAGGGTTGTTCAAACATGTGTATGGGCAGAATGTTCCTCGTAGCTTCATCATGCAGCACATTCGGGAAATCAAGGAAATCGTGACTCTCAGGCATTCAGACAGAACATGGCCGGTGAAGCTTACGAGCTATCCCAGTGGGGCGACGTTCTCTGCTGGTTGGATTGCATTTGTGAGAGGAACTCGCTTGCGTGTAGGAAACGTCTGCATGTTCGAGCTAATTGATAGAGTTGATATTGTGTTCAGAGTCTACATTTTCAGCAGTGCAGGTAGAAGTTTGATTTACGTTGTTTGAAGTGAAACTTTTGGCTGGTTATGGCATAACATGAGTTACTCTAGGCTGCTACAAACAGTCTACCGGCGGAGTGAACCATTCTAAGCCAGTATTTCGTGATCCTACTCCTTCGAGGCCTCTCACTCCTCCTGAATTAGCCAGTGAATTTGATTCTGAGCATCCCTTCTTCAAACTGGTGATGCAACAGTCTCATATTAAGAAAATGGTACAATCTCGAGCCTAATCTATCACTGCCATGTCTCAAGTTCGATTATGATCTCAATCTAATCTTTCCTCAATATTGTGTTTCCCCTGGTTGATTTGGTTTGTATTGGAAACCATATGACATGATTTTTCTTGGAGTGATTGTGGGGCATCCCGATGGCGGAGTAACGCCGAAAAAAAGAAGAACGAACAGTAGTTAAGACTGTAATTAGGTGGGGACTATCCATTCACTAGGATCACCTTGACAAGCTGCTCCATAACTATCTGAGTGAAATGATGGACAGTCACTTGAATTCAGTACTAACCTAAAATGGCGATTAATGACAGTAATTTGTTTGAAATGCTTAACATTGTGGGCTAAGATCAATGGCTTTCATGAGCCTCTTAAGACCTTCAGACTAAAGCTGGCCTTGTGTGCTTTCTTTCCAAGAGCGCATGTTTACATTAGTCCTTTCAGCATACATTGGATGTTCAAACGTCTACCCATGTGCAGCATATTCCCGCTCAATTTGCCAAGCAACATATTCAAGAAAACAAGAAAGAGGGAACTCTTAGGTATTCAAACAGATCGTGGCCAGTGACGCTCTCAAGATATACGGGGGAAATCCGAGTGTTCTTCTCTTCTGGTTGGCCTGCATTTGCAAGAGAAACTCATCTGTGTGTAGGAAACGCCTGTGTGTTCGAGCTCATTGATAGGGAAGATAATGTGTTCGAAGTCTCCATCTTCAGTAACGGTGGTAAGGGCCGAATTCACATTGATTGAGGTGATCACAGGACGTGTTACTATAGGCTGTTTGCAGTGTCGATATAAATCCAGGATTCCTAATTGTGTCTCCTTCATCCAGCAATGGCGAATTGATGAAAAGGAGATTCTGTTTTGTTCATGTTTTCTTGTTTTTATGGTGGTAGTTTCGGTTCTGTAGTTCCATTTTGGGAAGAATCCCTCAGATTTGGGGCTTCTTTTAGGTTTGTGGTTGCTCAACTTACCTCAAGGGTTCATATGTACTTTTCTAACATCTTAATATTTTGTGTCAAACCAAAGAGTCCATGCGTTAACTTTTTGCATTTTAACAGTATATTTATATTGTTTTATGGCTAAATGAAAAAGAAATTGAGAAAATTGCATGGGTTAGTGCTTGATTGTATGAGACAGGCTCCTGATCAGATTATGGGGAAAATTATAAAAAAGGTATAAATATATTGTGATTGTGTCGAATTCGCCTAAACCTTTTCATTTTTGTTAATTAAGTCTATTTAGTCAATTTTAGCTGAAAATTACTAATGTAGATGCTAATCATCTTATAAAAATTAGATTTTTTAATAATTTTTTTCTCTTTTTTTTTCCAAGTTTGGCGAAGGCCAATCATAGGTGAGGGTCAGCCAGTGTCCTTGCTGAATTTGATAGGGAAAAAAAAAGAAAAAAAGAAAAAAAGAAAAATATAAAAAATTCAATTTTGTAAAAATTAAAATATTATAAAAATTGCCACGTCGTCGCTTTGCGATCTTACATGGCACTATCAGTGTTCACTTCAATTATTTTCGATCAAAATTGATTAAATTGGATTAATTGATAATGTAAAAATGTTTATGACTCAATTGTTTTAAATAATTAAAAAATTTAGAATTAAATTGGTATAACTATAATGGATTTAAGACTTATTTTTTTGTAATTTTCCCTCAAATTATGTTTCCAATTGAAAGTAATCTCAAATTGGGGGCTATGTCCATCACTTTATTGGAGGAGTTTTATCCGATTCATGTGAATAAATCAGTTATATACATTTAGGCCTATCCAAAAAAATTGAGAAATCAAGAACTTAAGAACTTATTTTTAAGTGCTAACAATCTTAAGTATTAAAAAAGAAAGAAAATTTTGACAATCACTAAATATCTTAGTTTACTTCCAAACATAGAATCACAACCATAATTGAGAGTTACTAAGCATATAGTTAAAAAGATTCTAATTGCCATCAATTATGTTTTCTATGGAATAAATGAAGTAGCCGCTTTTTTTTTTTTGTATTAGATAAGTTTCTAGCTTAATTGAATCTTTTAAGTCAAAACTAAGCAGAGTTATCTAATGAGCTTAATAGCATTAATTGCGGAAAAAAAAGTTTAACAATAAAAATTGCCATGAAATGATTTGGCCGAAAATGTGTTTCGAGTCTCCATTTTCAGTGATTTGAATCGGTTGAGATTAACCACGGAAGAGTCGCACGTTAGGCTATTTACGGTGCCGGGAGGAACTCGAGAAACTAATTATGCAGTAACCTTCTTCTTTGGTTTTTTATTTTATTTTATGGTAATTGCAATCAGAAATTGTAAATCTACTTGAACCAGAACATTTCTAAACATATTTACTAATGGGTTAGAAGAAAAACAAGGGAACGTCTATGACTTCATGGAGCATTACTGGTAAGGATGAGTATGGTTTTAAGGTGGAATCTGGAATTTGAGAACCGCATTGGTGGGAACCCGTAAATTCTAGGTTTCAAGGTATATATGGTAAGTTTTAGTTTCAAAATTTGGAAAACTTATTTTGATGTATAGGTTTTAGGTTCTAGGTTCTAGTTGGTGGAACTTGGAACCTACAACCTAAAACAAATTTTTGTGTTTTTCTTAGTTTATGTCTTCACGCAATCCTAAAGTATTTCATGGCGTTTAATGATGAGTATATAATTTGGAACACTAATCTAAACTTCTATTTTATGATTGAAAATTTTATTTTGTTAATGTTTCATATTTTTCATGTGTTTAAATATAAGTTATGGTGAGTGAATGTAGCAGTAAGTGGTTGTCATTAAATGTGATAATTTATTGTAATCATTCAATCAATAATATAGATGGAACTTGGATAGACCCTCATGTGATAGCGTAGGTTTTAGGTTCCAAAAAAATGAAAAACTTGTTTCAACAAGTAGGTTCCAGATTCTAGGTGGTATTTGTATGGAATTTGTAATATGGAATCTGGAACTTCTCACCCTTATATGTGGCTATTAAAAGATAGGGAAGAATGATGAGATGTCTCAATTTTGAATGAAACCAAGATATGATTTATTCTGCAATATGATATGCTTGTATCTTTATGATTAATGTGTTCTCATAGACTGAGACTAGTAGACATTCCAGTTGCTTTTCTAATGCAGTTATATTTGAGCAATTGCTTCTTTTAATGTTAATGATTTTGTATAACACAAGAGTAATCGATGGATTGAAAATTGTAGAATTTAATTAGTGCATCGAAAATTGCAAAATTTTCTTAATACTATTCAACAAGTGCATATAAATACTCATTATTAAATAATCAATAATAGAAATCCTTTTTCATTTTTATTATTGTGCTTATTTTTGTTTTGCTTAACTAAAATGAAAAAAAAAAAAATCTATTAAAATCTGGAACCGACCTTAAAACTTGTAACATGGTAGTTTTTAGGTTTTAGATTCTGACGAGTAAGTTACAAGTTTCAAAAAACTTGTATATGAGGATAGGAGCCACTCACTCCTAATTGGAATGATCTTTTGCTCATGCCATTTATAGTTCGAAGGACGAAAGTAGGCTCCAAAGATTGTCCGTTATTTTGGGTCTTGCTTTCCTTCATTTCTATTAGGGAGGAAGTCCTCCAACTAAGCCTTTCGATTAGGGAGTTATAAATAAAAAAAGTAATTGGAAGTAAATATACATGGGATATTCGTATTCATCCGGTTCAGTTCATGAAAATAAAATAATGGCGGTTTTTTAATAATGGCGGTTTTTTCTGGTTAAAATATAGTTCATACGCCTCGTTACCATGGATAGGATTGATGTTTGGACTTTTTATGTTTTGTAGTACAGAATTTGTGCCTTTTTAGGACATAAAATATTATAAATGTTTATCATAATATCATCAAGAACATCATTAATCATATGGTAAAGGTTCTTTTACAAGAAGATTGCCTCAAGAACACAAGGCAAATCGCACCACCACCATCCCCGTCCTCCTCCCCCTTCACTGACCCGTGACACTGCCGTACATGGCTGGCGGTCGCCGTCGCCCGAGAGAAGATGGAGGCGTCGACCCAGATGTCGCGGCTGGACCTCGTCTCCAGAGCCCTCACTTCTTCAAGATCATTCTCTCCGACACCCTCGAATCTGGGAAGCTCGTAAGTTCCCCCATTTTCGCAGTCTGTTTCTGTCATGGTTTAGAACTGTCGCCCTCGTGCTGCTGTGTACATTCAATCTGGGGATCTTTCTATGGGTTTGGCTTTGAATAAACCTTTTGATTCTTGCTAAAAGAGAGAAAAAACGAATACCCTGAAGAAAAAAGTGTTCATTTTGAATGATTCTAGTTAGATATCAGTTCTTTTACTTGGAATTGAGGATTGGTTGGCTGAGGATAGTGTGGACAAAGGTGTTGGGTCTCTCTAGCTTTACTCTCGTCAAATGAAGCAACTATAGCTAAAACTCGATCCTTACTTGTCCGGTGACACCCCGCTTGTGTGCAAGCCCATCTTTCATCGCCATGTTGCAGAACTTAAAATTTGCCCAGTGCTCTTCCTTTTTTTTTCCTTGCACTTTCGATCTAATTTTGATGAATCGAGCCCTGGACCTAAAACTTTTGGGTTTTTCTTAATAGGGAATTCCGAAAAAGTTCTTAGGAAGATATGGAAAGGATCTCTCAAGCTTGGTGCTACTCAAGGTTGCAGGCAGTTCGACCTGGACTATAGGAGTAGAAAAGTGTAACAATGGCACGGTTTGGTTGTGGAAAGGGTGGCGAGAATTTATGCAGCATTACTCCGTTGGTCATGGTCATCTCGTAGTTTTCAAATATATAGGGAACTCTACCTTTTGCGTGATCATATTCAATAAGAGTGCTTCGGAGATCGATTATTCGTCGAGCATCATATCGAACCTCGGAAATGGATTTATCTCACCGAAGAGGGAGGATGTCATAGAAGTTGAAGATTCAGAGGATTCCGCTCCTCGTCAAAAAATGAGGGTCGAACCACATTCACCATGTTCTCAGCCGAGTCCAAGCTGCTCATCACAAGATCTCGAAGGTGTGACTTGTCATTTTATAAGTCATGTTTCTTCTTACATTGCTCTCTTCTTTGTTAGATCTTTTTCAAGTACTTGAGAACTTTTTGATAAGCTTGTTTATGTTGAGTGATAGTGTAATGGATTCAGTAATGATTATTGTGGTTAACTAGTTACAACTTCTAAGGTGAAGGAAGTGAATTTTTCATTTGGTCAACTTATCTAAATCTTGATTTCCATGTCAGTATGAATTTCCATTCATTGCTAAATCTTTTCATGGTAAGTAAATCAACTAATGAAAACGTCAAACTGGCGTCATATAAAATTTCAATTTTTTTTTTTAAAGAACAGAAGGGATCGGACAGTCTAGATGCAGAGCTAGCCATCCTGAGCCAAATTTTGGTGGTCCTATGAGTTCGTGGCCTCTCCATAGTTTTGAATTGGTCAGCGAATTTGACTCGGAGTATCCTTTTTTCAAGGTGGTGATCCGACCATCTTATATCGAACATCATGCTTTGGTAAGATCGAGAATTTAATTCACTACTATATTAACTTTTTGCCTAGGCTAGTTGGGTTTCTGTAAGAAACTACATAGCATTTTCCTTGGATCTGTTCATTCCCATTTGTTTAAAAGGCAAAGATCCTCTACCCCTCACACCAATTCTAAGAGCAGAGACTTTGACATCTTGACTTTTGTCCTGTCAAGACTGTCGACGAGAGTTACTAAAACTACCATATCAATCTACATTTTGCTTGCTTGCTTGAATAAGGGAATGCTTCCCCAGTCTTTCTTTATAAATCACGGGTTGTTCAAATATTTGTGTGGGCAGAATGTTCCTCGTTGGTTCATCAGGCAGCACATTCGGGAATCAAGGAAATTGTGACTCTCATGCATTCAAACAGAACATGGCCGGTGAAGCTTGGCAGCTATCCAAGTGGGGCGATGCACTTCTCTTCTGGTTGGATTGCATTTGTGAGAGGAACTCACTTGTGTGTAGGAAATGTTTGCGTGTTCGAGCTAATTGACAGAGATGATTTTGTGTTTAGAGTCTACATCTTCAGCAGTGCAGGTAGAAACTTGATTAACGTTATTTATAGTTAAACTTTAGGCTGGTTGTGGCATGACATGACTTCTATGCTAAAGATCTTAATAGTCAATCAAAGAAATATTCACACCAATAATGTCTTTTGAAGTTCTCATTTTAATTCCAGGCAGGAACAAACAGTCTAAATGTAGAATGAACCATTCTGAGCTGGTGTTTCGTGATCCTACTCCTTCAAGGCCTCTCACTACTCCTGAATTAGCCAGCAAATTTGATTCGGAGCATCCCTTCTTCAAACTGGTGATACAACAATCCCATTTTAATAAAATGGTACAATCTTGAGCCTGATCCATCAAAGCCATATCTCAAGTTTGATTATGATCTCTGTCTATTTTGCATCAATATTGAATTTTCCCTGGTTAATTTGGTTTGTATTGGGAACCATATGACATGATTTTTCTTGGAGTGATTGTGGGGCATCCCAATGGTGGAGTAATGCAGACTCAGGAAAAAAAGAAGAAAGAACAGTAGTAAAGACTGTAATTAGGTTAGGACTATCCATTCACTTGGACATACTCTACAAGCTGCTCCATCACTATCTGAGTGAAAGGATGGACAGTCACTTGAATTGAGTACTTACATAAAATGGCAATTAATGGCAGTGATTTGTTTGCCAATGCTTTTCTTTGGGGGTTAAGATTGATGGCTTTCATGAGCCTCTTTAGACTGTTGACTTAAGGTGGTCCTGTGTGCTTTCTTTCCTGAGCGCTTGCTTACATTATTGTCCTTCTTTCGGCATACATCGGTTGTTCAGATGTCTACCCATGTGCAGCATGTTCCCGGTCAATTCGCCAGGCAACATATTCAAGAAAACAAGAAGGAGGGAACTCTTAGGTATTTGGACAGATCATGGCCGGTGAAGCTCTCGAGGTATAGGCGGGATATCCGGGTGCTCTTCTCTGCTGGTTGGTCCGCATTTGCAAGAGAAACTCATTTGTGTGTAGGAAATGCCTGCGTGTTTGAGCTCATTGATAGGGATGATGTTGTCTTCAAAGTCTCCGTCATCAGCAGCAGTGGTAAGGATCAGATTCACATTGATTAAGGTGTTCATCCGACATGTTCCTCTAGACTACTTGCGGAGTCAATACAAATTCAATGTTCATAATTATGCCTCCTTTATTCAGCTGCGGCGAATCTTTGAAAAGGAGACTCTTTTCTAATCATGTTTTCTTGTTTCTTAGTGCTAGTTTTTATTCCATATTTCCATTCTGGCAAGAATCCCTCAGATTTTGGCGCTTCTGTAAGGTTTCTGGTTGCTCAAACCCTAAAGGGTTAATATGTGTTTAAAACCCAAGCCTTTGCAAGAAAGTGAAAAATACAAAGAAAGCAGTGCATGCCAAATTTTTTGTGTGCCATTTGTGAGAAAGTTGCATCACTAAGTGCTTGATCAAACATGATAAATTCCTGATTCATTTATAGGATGCGTTTGGTTAAACTTTTCCGGGGTCTTTAGAGAAAATGATATATTCAACTCAAATTAATTTTGAATTGGAGGCCATAACCCCACCACTCACTAAGAGCCTTATTTGCCCTACGTGAATGCACTGATTTTTGTGCACTATGCTGAGAATCCAGGGATTGATTTTAAGTGTTGTTGCCGCAAAGTTAGAAAATTCGAGATTTGATATTCCGATTGCAAAAACAAGAATTGACTTTTTGATGGATGTCGTATCTTAGAAATGTCAACTTTAGGTAAAAATTATAAAACACGCAAAATAATTTGCATGTATGTGTTAATTTAGCATATCCATGTAATATTAGGCGTTTAGATTTCAAATTTTCATAAAAATGGCCAAAGATGGACCTTTTGGTCAAACCAAATAATTTGATCTTTGATTGGAAAAAAAAAGGGTAAAATTTTGTTAGTTTCTAATCTTTTTAGACGTTTGTCTTAGGGACAGTAAAATTTAGGGATCTCGGATCCAATTTCAACCTTTGGAGCCGGTCAACCATATTTAGGGACAATATTTTGGTACCGTAAGATTTGAGTTACTTAAACTTACGCCCCTAGAGATTGCGTCACTTAAAGCGGCCTCATGAAAAAAAAAAAAAAAAAAAAAAAAACCTAAAACAATGGCTTATGCTGTGGCCTCCTCTTTCGCTGTCGGACGTCCTCCATCATCACCGGCGATCACCTCTCCGCCGGTGGGCGAGAAGTCCTTTGCCCTGCCCTGTTTTACCGTTAGTGCGTTGGAGAAGTTTGAGCCTTCGTTCGAGGCCTTTTCGCCCGTGAAAAACACCTCATTACTTCCTCCTGCTCCTTGGTTTCTCCTTTCACCATTGCCGCCTCCTCCGTCTCGCCATCCTTGCCTGTGCCGTCGTCAGGATAGCGTTCACTCTAGTCGAACGGTTCCTAGTCTCGTGCGTCGAGCTCGCGCCTGAGCAACGCGCATCGCTCAATGGCAGCAGAACTTCAGGTGACGATGGCTTGGGGTTGGACGAGAGTTGGCTTGGCTTCATCCACGGACCGAGTTTCCCTAGCTGCGGTACCTACGATCGGCAAGCAACAGGAAGAGCCTGTGTGGCTTCGACGACGATGATGGGAGACATTCGCGCTCGCCATGACAGCCGGACCATACTCGAAACGATCTGTCTTTCTCAGGGATGGTGATGGCGAGTGGCCTGAGACAGGGAGGCATCGTTCATTCGTTCACAGCCGAGAGAGTGAGAAAGCAACTGAGATTTTTAGACCATCGCCTCTTCGCCATTGTCGAAGAGCCTCCGCTTCGCCCTGTCTTGCCGCCCATGCGTCCGAGAAGCTCGACTGGTGATCGAACAGTCTTGTTTGTACTACTCTTATTTCGTGAAATTTAAAGAAATTTAAATGTAATATTGACTTATTTCGTGAAAAATGAATAATTTGAATTACTTTTTTTTTCTCGAAAATGATTGCTAGTTAATGAAATATGTTTTCATTATTAATGATAATTTATGTTTAAGCATTTTTGGGAATGATGAAATTTTTTTTGTTCATTTATTTTTGTAAGCGATATAAGTGATTCTTTTCTAGAAAACTATTTTTCAAATTATTCATTTTTTACGAAACAAAGGGAATTTAAGATTGAGAGTAACTCTGTACTGTTTGATTTTGTCATGGTGAATACTGGCGAGGAAATGAATAGGAGACTTTTGATGGACCGTCATTTCTTAGTATGCTCGACTTAAATTTATTCGGTCTGTTCCATTTTGTACGCTACACAATACGCATCATTTTGGAGTCATAATCGAGCATGGATGGTGGCCGAGAGTGAATCATATACGTTCGTAATTTGAGGCTTTGGTATATTGATCTTTATGGTAGCTCTAAAGTTCATGTTGTTGAGGATCAAAATCTAGTGGCGAAAATTATCAAAAAGTTCTAAATTTATTTCAATTGTTCCGATTCAATTCTAAAGTTATTTTTTTGGCAAATTAGGTCATAAATCTTTTGCAATTATATTAATTCAGTCCATCCAGCCAAATTTGACTAGTCAGCGCTGGCGATAATTTTGTAATAATATTGTCCGGATTTGATTCGTTCCCTTCCAAGACCTAAATCTCCTTGCCATTGTGGACCTAGTGAGGACTTGCCTCGCCGGTGTCTAGGCGAGCTCGCCTTTGCCAGGGACAAGGTCCTATGGGCATTGAGAGTGAGGACTGTGCGGATTGGGGCGAGGAAGACTAGGGTTGGGGCTTCGGAGGTAGTCTTCACAAGCTTCGTTGAAGGAGGGAGTAGCAAAGGAAGATTGGGGCCTGCAGAGGCATTTCCACCTATCTCACCAAGCTTTTGGGAAGATCTGCGATGGTGAGGCGAGCTCGCCCTCGCTTAGCTATGGTAAAGCGAGCTTGCCCAACCACCTCAATTACACTGGTCGGCCCTCTCCTCCGGTTGGATGCTAGAGCTGAAGGAAGAAGGAGGGAGGAGGAAGGAGGAGAGAGAGGAGGGAAAAAAACAGAAAAACAGGAAAAAAAGGTTTAAAAAAAAGTTAATAATATTATTTGAATAAAATAAAATATTATTAAAAATTATTGTTAGTCTTGCCCGGCCGCTTCTACATCGAGCTAGCTAGCCAAATTTGGCCGATAAACTAAACCTGGTACAATTGAACTCAATTATTCGAAAAATAAGTTTAGGGACCGAATTGTTATAATTAATAGATTTATGAATTTTTTTTTTTGGTAATTTTCCCAAATCTAGTGTGTAAAAAGGGGCCTAACTTGTTCATAATGGAAAAGGGCTAATCTGAGGAGCCTAATAGAACCCACGGATCATGAGGCCAGGTTTAGTCCACATTAGATTGGGCCCAAGAATTCGGCCCCATGCTCTACTTGAGAGAAAAAGGAAGGAATTTGCAAATAATAACTAAAAATTATTATATCAGATAACAAACATAGGAGAGAGAATTAGACTCGCAGTGCAAATTGTAGGTGTAAAAGGGAAAATATAAATGAAAAATTTTAAAATAGTAATAAAATTGGAAAGAATAAAAAAATAAAAAATGGTTAGAAATAGAGACCTTGATTAGGTTGCTAAGTTTTGCATTAGATTTAGCTTAGCTTCATTTTAGCTAGTACACATAGTTTAGACACTTAGTGAACACCATATAGGTTATCATGAGATAGATTGATATTTTAGATAAGAAATTCAACTCAATTTGAACTTAGCTCATGAGGCTGTTAGCGTAGGACTTAATAATAAGGCCATGTTATATTTTTGACCCACTTGTAGTAGATTATTTTAGTGCACTCTATCTTTAATTGCTCTTTTATTATTGTTTAGATAAATTGGTTGTGATTCTTTAATATCGTTTTCGTGTTCTGATTTGCTCGTTCTAGTTGAATAATTGGGTTACCTTTTTAGGATCATTATAAAGATGAAAAAATTGCACGGACGTTTAGTGGACGAGAATTTCAGGATTCATAATTTGGTAAAAAGTTGGGTTGACATTTTAGTTGACAAATAATCAAGTTTTGGTATCGGAAGAGTATTAGTTGAATAATTAGTGTAATCAAGTCCTCGACTTTAAATCTCTGATTGCATAGGAAGTGAGGTAACCTTATATATCTCACTTGATTTCTAGACAATCCCTATAAGTTAGTGTCGAATCTTTCGCATAGAATTCTTTTAGATTAACTTGACTTAAAATGAAAATCTTAATGTTACATGAGATAAGGATTTGGGAGAATCTATGCCGATCGAGGATTGTCGATCCTAATTTGACATTGCCTCTAAACTCGTTATTTCCCATACACCTGTTCATGAGGATCGTGACAAATGTTAACAAATTCAAGTGTTTGTTTGACAATCACAAGAAAAGCATACAAAGAGAGGAGGAGGGAGTGAGATTAAAGCTGTCTATAAAAAAGAAATCAACTTTTAATCTTGCATAAAGGGCAGGTATCAAAAAAAAATGATTACATAGACATCACTTAAATAATATTTGTGCATAGGCATCTCCCTGTTAGGGATGATTAGTTTCAAGTAGATTTCAGATCAGAAATTTGGAATATAATTATTAGAGCCGGTTCCCAATTTTTGAAAATACAAATGGAACTAATCGACCTTGAAACGCCTATAATGGAACTGGCTAGCTCCAGAGTCAACTAGAGAACCGGCCTGCCTCTTTTTTTTCCTCTCTCTTTTCTATTTATGTTTTTACTAATTGCTCTATCATATGTATTGTTTTTCAAAAGTTCTCAATTTAAGATACCGTAATGGCCTATTTATGTTGAAATGCTCCTCCTCGCTATTTTTTGCTATAGTTCTCAATTAAATGACTTGAACCATTTCCCGTGTGAAGTTGCTAGGAACCGGTCGAGTAAGGCCAATTTGGTTTGCTTCTCAGATTGAAGTGTCTCGGTTACTCACGCTAATCCCTATTGTTAAGATATTGCAAATATGGAATTCTCTCTATTTAAGAATTTTGCAATGGGGTTCCCATCCAAGTCAATTTTATGGAAATCACCAAAAGAAACAAATCCATTCTGTTTAGGTAGAGACTATCTTTTCTTAAGAAATTTGCAGAATGGAAAATACAATTATTCTTTATAATAAAAGATTATACTTACTCAACACCTTTATTATGCAATTATTAAATATCAATAATATGATAATTTTATTTTAGCATTTGAATTTCCTTAAATATTAATTCGGAATGCAAAATGAGCTTCTTATTTACCGGAAACAATTATGCTTAGTTTTTATTTTGCTCAGTAAACAATTATGCTCAGTTAACATCAGGATTAGTGCAGTTGGTTAAGGCATTGGGGGATTTCCAACTCAGGGAATAGAGATTGCCGTTTGAACCTAAAAAATGATGTGTAAACTGCTTTGAGTTAGAGTCACCTATGTTGGCAAAAAGTGTAACGTTTTGAATTTTGACCTATTTCGATATATGAAATGATTATTTTATCAATGCGTTGTTAGTTATATTTACTTTGAATTGATCACTCATGAGTTAACTAACCTATTGGCAAAAGCCATTAAGGATTAAAATGCGCACGATCGGAGAATTCAATTAAGGAAAAACCGCTCGACCATAAGAATTAAAGAGGGGTGATACTACGTTGTTACAAGTCAATTAATGAATGTAAATAAATCGATTTGATAAAAGTACGTAGTCGAATTGTGGGTGATTTCGCACAAGTGCGATATTAATTGCGAACAACGATAAATCGATTTTTTTTGGCTTTGTACTTAGGGTGAGCAATTGATCTCTTACGATTACATGACAACTAAAGGCTACCCATGATTTGAAGAAGCACAAATGTGGATTAAAGATTTATTAGCCATGGGTTAGACACGCGAAAACCCCTAAAAGCCACCCGATAGTTTAGGTTGTACCAAAGTCACATTTGATCGAATTTAATCTTGAATTTCAATCCAATTTTGGGTATCGAACTTTCAAGAACTTCAAGACTAAACTAATGGAAATCGCTTCATTATTCATCATGTTTATCGGTATGCATGAAATTTTTGGAAAAGGAATTAGTGAGCTGAGAATTGAAGCCAAAAAAGGAGTTGGGCCAAACGAAGGCTCAATGGCTTAAGGCCCATTGAGGTTCAGCCACCTTGGGCCCAACCAAACCCAAGTGGGCTCAATCAAGTCCATTTTAAGCCCAATAGCCTTTCAAGCCCATTTCTCTTCCATTTGAGCCCAAATTCAAATTATACGAGCTTCTACAAAATTTTGGCTCATATATTTGTGAAATTACCATTTTGCCTTTTCTAGAAGCCTTGGATTGTTGAAGAAGCCTTGCAAAATATCTCATTGGCATGTTAATGAAGATTCAAAGGAAGCATGCAAAGGAAGCTTATCATTCTCTCTCTCTCCCGTCCACCTCTCTCTCTTCCTCTCATGTCTCTCTCCTCTCTTTTCTTCCCCCTTTGGTTCGACCATCACACCCGCCACCATCATCGTTCGCTGTCCATGCCATGGCCCACCGTGAGCCGTCCGTGAGCCTCCATTAGTGCCACCAGCCCCATTGCCACCGTGCCATGTCGTCACTTCGTGCCATTGTCGCCATGGCCATAATGCCACCACCATTGCACTAGTGACTAGCCGTAGGCGATGGCTGAGTTGGCCTCACGTGGGTGAGGCTCACCGTCCCTCACCAGAGGCGAGGCCCGACTAGGCAAGGGCAAGCCTTAGTGAGGGTTCCCTCGCCAAATCTAGTGAGGATGAGGGCTCCCCTAGGTGAGACACCCTCGCCCAAGCCAAATCTAGTGAGGGGAGCCCTAATAGGGAGTTTGCTCTCGCCCAATTGGGCCTCACTTGTGCTGGGCAATAGTGAGCCTTGCCCACGCAAGTCCAACTCGGCCATCACTTGTGGTTGGTCATCGGCACAAGGAAAAAGAAAAAAGAAGAAAAAAAATAAAAAAATATTAGAATATTATTAAAAATTGTCTATTTCGGTGCTAGCGGTGTCGTGTAGGCTGGCCGACGTCCACGTCAGTAATATTCGACCAAAATTATTGAAAGGACTGTATTGGCACTAAATTAAAAGATTTAAGACTGAATTAGTATTATTAAATAGATTTAGGAGTAAATTAGCACAAATGCAATAGTTATAATTTTTTGACACTTTTCCTTGCATTTATGGGTTCATGTAAAGAGTAGCAATTGAAGTAGTCCTCAGTTTGGTTTTGGGCTTCCCCATATCAAACCGAACAGATAACATCTCATGTACTGTAAGTGTCTTGTCATTTTGCATTGCAAATCTAGATATTACAGATGCCAAGGCAAGTGATAAAATCAGAATCCAAGACCATTTTGTAGGGCTATCGAATTAGATTGCAAGAGGCAGATCAAACCAAGAAACTATTGCGGTAATAGTTTCCTAAATTGGTTGTTTAACCAGTGTATTCTGAATTCCTTAGAAATATTTTTCACTAAATCAAAAATAACAACGAGGACGGAAAGAAAAGCTCTTCCCCTTCTAAAGCTAGTCAATCCTTTAAATTGGCACTCTCATTTCTTCTTACACCACATTTTCTGAATTAATAAAAAAAAGAAACTTTAAAATGGATCACAGAGGCATGCTTACTCCATCCGTTGAAACTATCGTTAAATAACATACGCCGCAGCTGACGTGTCATTATAAATCTATTCGGCAGCTGAGTACGCAAAAACAAAAAAGACGAAAAAACGTCGTTTTCTACATCCTATAGCTAGCAGGCATCATCAAAGGGGAAATAGAAAAGAAGACTCTGAAGAGGAAGTCCATATTGAAGATTGGAAGACCGATTAGATTTTCGATTGAAAAAATGAAAACATGTCGTTTTCCCGTTGACGGATGCCTTAAAATTCAAAGTGTTCGCACAATGCCATGTTAATTTGCGGGAAGACTCGAAGAGATGGAACTTTCTATCGTTCTTGCTATCTATTTTTATGTGCATTGTTTCCCACTGAATATGTAAAAATTGACGGTAACGACTGAAAGTGTCAGTGAGGTCGACTTTCATGTCATTGGGTTTTTTTGATCTACGCAGCTGATGGCAACGCCTGAAAATGTCGATTCACGGGAAGCTTTGAGTAATATAGTTCAGATTCGCAAGCAACCAGGGGAGGTTTTGCAATCGTGGTATTATGATCGAACGATTGCTTGTACACTCATCATTCATCTAAAAAATCTATACTTAGTTGATGCTCACGTTCTGTTACCATGCTCATCCGGTGCTGCTTCGTTTCCAAAGCACATAGTAAATCCTGCTTTGGGATTTAGTCGTTGCTTTTGATGCATGGTTGCGTACTGCTTCCGGCCAAGACCTAATGCAGAGCCCCTAATTTATACTTCCTGTTTTAGACGAAGATGATTTTGGAGTTTTGGAACGGTGTGACCCTGAAAGTTCTAGTCACAAGAAAGAAGTTATATAAGATGTTGATGGCTCAGAAGGAGAATTTGAAGGAGAAGACTCGACCGGTAGAGGCTGGAGAGAGAGAGAGTGAATAACAAATCTTCAAGAGAAGATTAATAGTTAGCGTACGTCTTCGTTGAAAATGGACGAGAGTAACCTGCTTCGCTTGACATAGTAGTGTTGTTTGGGAAGATTAGGATCCTAGAAGTCTTCCGAAAAAATAAATTCACTTGTTGTCTCTCTCCTAAATTACGCGTAGCCATAGCTTTTTTTTTTGTCCTCGATTTATTCTCAACCCCTGCACCACCTCTCACAGTACACCAGCCTCACTATCCATTCGCTCGAGCCCTTTTTGCCTATGCCAAGTAAGAATCAATGTGAATAGTAAGCTGCTCATTTACCTGTAACTTAAGCAGTGTATAAAGAAACAGAAGTATACAGCAGATGATCCTGCAACAACCTCGGCTGATTGATCTACTTTCCTAGGCCCGCTCGTTACCATTAATGCACTTAAACTGCAACCAATCTTGGATCCACTCGAGCAGGTGTCACTTGTAGTTTCATAACATCATAGTACATAAGAGATCAAACAGTCGAGATGCAGAGTTGCCCTGAGTTGGTTGTCTGTGGTTCTAAAGGCATCTCGCTGCATTTGAATTGGAGCATCCCTTTTTTCAAGCTGGTGATGTAGCCAACTTATTATGAAGAGACGCGTGCTGAGATCCCGAGCTTCATTTATCACTGGCGTATCTCCAATTCCATTATTGACGTTATCCATACTGCATCATATTTTGCTGAGTTGAATCGGTTTGTGTAGGGAAGCATAAGACTTTGTTTTTTTCTTCAAAGTTCTTAGCTTAATCCAAGGTGCACCTTTGCCTTGCTTCAGGTAGCTTTCTTCTGCCCGGAATTTAGTCCTGCCCCATTCCCACCTCTTTCAAAACCATATTTAACGTCCAATTTCGGTAAGAAAGCTTGTGACAAGTGACTAGGTCAAGATCGATGGCTTTCGTCAGCTACTTAAAGATTGCTCCTTAAAGTTACTCAAGTTAGCAATCCACATTGTTTGTGCTTCTCTCATCAGCTTACGCTAATGTCATCGATTGGTGTTTCAAACATGCGTACTCCAAGGCTGTTCCTTACGGATTCATCAAGAAACATTTCCAGGAAAACAAGAGAACGTGACTCTCGTGTATTCGGATAGATCATGGGCTGATGGAGTTCAGTAGCTATCCAATCGCCCGGACGGCTTTTTTCTCCATCGATTGTTTTGCATTGGTGAGAGAAACACGCCCGCATGTGAAAGACATTTTTGTGTGTTTGAACTCATTGATCGGGATGATATCGTGTTTAGAGTCTCCATGTTCGAAGAGTCTGATAAAGACCCGATCATCGGTGATGGAGTTTAACACAGAAAATATTTAAATATCCTTAGTAAATTTTTCTAGTAAATTTAGGCGGTTAGTGAATTTGATTATGCTTGGATAAGTGACATAAGTGTTTGGAGTTAATTTTTGTTACTGAATTCCTCCACAAATTAGTCATCCAATGGTAAATGTGTAAATTATATCTAACACTAGTAGGGGACCTAATGGAAATCTAGAAAGATATTAAAATCAATGTGCATAGTACTTTTCCACTTATTAGTATTATTAGTATTTTTCATAAGAGATTAGTAGTCTTCACATATACTTAATAAAAAACTCAGTCTCAAATTTAAGATAAGTTCTAAATATATCAAAAATCTATGGAGATCGGTTTCCAGACGTGTTCCCACAAATGTGTACTCGAGAAGGCTTTGTTAAGTGCAAGAGCTTTTGAATTTTGATTCAACATATTGAAAATTGACTGTTTCTTCATTATTTCTTGCATGGAGCACCATGCCATTGTTTCCGCGGTTCCATTGTATGGTTATCAACCATAAAGAACTAGGGACGTCTTATGATGCTAGTCGTGACCTAAAGTGAATTGGGGTGACCAACATTTCAAAGGTCCTAAAATGAATTGGGCTTATTATGGAAACTTAATTGAGATGACGGTCCAATTTTAGTTTTAAGTCGTTTTCGTGCAACCCCTTTTGCTTTTCATTTTTGGTTTGTGGCCCACTTGGATCTCTTAGAAAAGTATGCGAGACGACTCTCTGGTCTCTAACAAGATTGCGTTTCTCTTTCGTCTTCATACCTGATTTACCTTTATCTTTATCTTTTTTTTTTGGGGGGGGTGTATCAAAGGAGGATGAACCTTTTGTTACATCATTATCCAACTTGGTGCACATGGTCACCTAGCAATAAGTGAATTAAATATGGTGGAAGGGCATGTGCTCAAGACAAAAGTATTGGCATCCGTGCACTTGCACTATGGAGTAGGGTTCCTAACAAAAACTAATCCTTGGAGTCGGGGAAAGTAAGATGGAAAGGAATCTTTCATTTGATTATAATATATACGAACCTCAAATCCAAGAGTTAAAGACAAAAAAAAAAAAGGGGCCTTAAAAGGCACGAAGAAGATCCGCATTTCACGGTTTAGAAAAATGGGATTCGACAATTACAAACTAAATCACGTGAAAAGCAAAGTCATTGGATACCATGCACATGCTCGCATCGATAGAAAGATGTTTGTTTATTGCATGGGTCTAAGACTAAGACTATGCTTTTATATATTATTCCAAATGTAAGCTTTAATGTATTTTGCCTTTGTTCCCGCTTCATGTTAGTTATTCTTCTCAACTTTTTAATTTTTAAGTTCCTTATATCATGAATATTTGTCAATACATTTTTTAACTACGTACAAACTATATAGGCATTCATGTCAAAATAGAGAAATATTGACGATTTCATGCTTTAACATTCCTATGACAAATATTGGTATGAAACGAAATAGAGTGTGAGATATTGTTTAGAAATTACAATAAAGGTTCAATGAAAAATAAGTTAAAGACCTTGCGGAATATACCTTAAATTTGATGCTGCTGTGAAAATGAGCTTTGGAATATTAATCTATACTACTGTACGTTAACATTGTCATTTTCTTAAGAAAGGATACACAATGTAAAATTAACTTATTCTTTATGATAAAAAATCATGCTTACTTAATCCCAGGATTGGAGTGTTGCAGGACTTCCAACTCGAGTTAAAGGTTGCTCGTTTGAATCACACAAACTGAGTGCAAATTGGTTAAAACACCCATACAAATTAATTACCTGAATTTAACTATACGTGGGGCTTATATAATATGCACTTATTCCTCATAAGCTGGGTAGTTATTGTGCAAACGATCTTTATCAACTTAGGGTGCGTTTGTTTCAACGAAAGTAGTTTCTCGGAAAGTGTTTTCCGAACTTTTCGTTGTTTGTTTTTCCAAAAACGATTTGGTTAATGGAAAATACTTTCCAGTTAACATAAATATCTTGTATTGTTTTAGGAAAATAAATTCCTGTGCATGGGAAGGGGAAAACACTTTCCCTCTTTATCAGGTCTTTAATTCCTTCCCTTTTTATTTGGTCATCTTTATCATTTTCTTTTACTCTCCAAAATCTCTCTCTCTTTTTTTACACTAGTGTAAATTAAATTGTTAGTTTAAATGTTATTCAATTATTTTCCAAATGCAATCCAAACGCCTGAAAACATTTTCAATCACATATCATCAAACACAAGAAAACTAATCATTTTCCATGAAAATGATTTCCTGGAAAACATTTTCCAAAAATGATACGATTTCCACGAAACAAACGCACCCTTAATTACAAAGACACTATCCCTCATGGGTTTAATTAGTCATAACAATTTTTTTGTTATAAATTAGTCATAACCTTTTTCAAATAGTCATAATAAACATACAGGTTTAGTAATAATTTGACATTTTTTCCTTCCAAATTGAGGTTTTTTTTTGGGAACTGAAAGGGATGATTTGAGGGACTCTATGTCAAAAAAAAAATTGATAAATTTTGAAATATAATGCAGGAAAGGTCGAGACTTATTTTCAACTAATGGACAACATTAATTAGATATGAGGTGTAAGTTAGCCCAAGTCTTAATATGTCGATAAGTAGAACCTTAACAAAAGTTGCTATTCAATATATAGAACAAAAAACACGTCCATTTTATGTTTACGAGCTGTTTCGATCTTATACCATTTCGAAAATTGAACTTCAATTTTTTTTTTTCCTGTTCAATTAGCTTAAATATAATCTTATTTCTATATAATATTATTATGATTTCATTGACCTGCACAAACAGAGGGTTTAAAGCCAGTACCTGCCAATGTTTGTCCATTAGCGATGGAGGAAAGGGTGTGGAGACTAAGACATTGGCAATAGTGACTGTCAAGTAAAGGAACACTAAGATAATTGCTACATAATCTAGCGAATCATATTACTATTACCATCTTCAATTGTCAATTAAATAGTATTGGGAGGCATCAAAAGGAGATCTTCCCCATTATAGTCGTAATATATTATTTGCTCATTTTACTACACTCACAACGGGTTTAATATATGATGCAAATCCAAAAAGACCCACGTAGATTGGATTTTGCCATTTTAAACTCATTTCAAATGGTTTTTAAAATTTTAAGTGACTCATACATAGCTTGTCGCACTAAAATTTGGAAAATGGGTTTCTATACATATTGCCACCTCTAGATATACACGTCACATGAATGTGGCCTGATCTTGCCCGTTTGTTTACTTTTTTAATTACATTTGTTATATCAATGGTGACAGATTGTAGAAAATAGACGAGCATTGTTTTAAAGTCGAATCATTGATTAATTACATCTTGTTTGGAGGTTTTATAAACATTTCCCATTCCAATCGTCACCGTGTGTTGATTCCCACATGTCCTCCACACAAATATCGATGGGAATATTAATAGTATGAAAACGATAAAAGATGCTACTTACCACGGTCGTGCATGGTATGGCCTGTCCTTGTCCATTTGTTCTCTTAATTACATATTGTTATATCGAGGATGACAGATTATTAAAAAATACTTATTAAACAAGTGACAATCCAAGTCGAATCATTTTCTTACTTTAACAGCTGGTGGTCATTTGTTTTTTATTTTTATTTTTTTAAGCCACATGATGGGTTGCAATTTAAATTTTATAATGCGAAGAATCAAGCAAAGAAATCAATTTAAGTGGAATCATTTTCTTTCTTTAACAGCTAGTGGTCATTTGTTTTTTAATTTTTTTAAGCTGCATGATGGGTTGCAATTTAAATTTTATAATGCCAAGAATCAAGCAAAGAAATCAATTTAAGTCGACAGTCGTTGTCTTGATTGAGAAGACGAAGAGCAGTCATTTTCTAATGTTGTTTTTGGCTAGTAACGACTTGGAGCAATGTGCTACCACGTGTTCAGCTTTCCAAGAAATTGACTGGCGCTTCTTTAAGGCCTTAACTAAGGTGAGATGATCGAGCTGTATAATTCATACTCATCTCCTCTTTCTTTCTTGTGGTTTGGGTCTTTGTTAAGGTTCTTGATCATTGGATCGCTAATAATAATGAGGATGCTCAGCTAATAACTCTTAGCTTTTCTGGGTTAATCACAAATCTTGAATATTGTGAGTCTTACATGAGATTGAATAAAATACAAGTGTTTTGATATATAACATCCATTAGCATGAGAAGTCCTCAGTCACTGCGCTTTAGAACAGAGAAAGTCTTCCACTGGCCAAAAGGAAAAATAAAGAAAAGACCGTGCACAATTTGGTGGGAGACTCACCAAGTCTTCCACTAGCCAAAAGGAAAAATAAAGAAAGACCGTGACAATTTGGTAGGACACTCACCAAGTCTTCCACTAGCCAAAAGGTAGACCAAAAGGAAAAATAAAGAAAGACTGACAGTTTGGTAGGAGACTCACTGAGTATTCCACTAGGCAAAAGGAAAAATAAAGAAAGACCCTTGTCGGTCGCCTCAATCAAGACAACAACGTGGACCAATGTCTAAGTTCCCATCCTTTCCTCCCCTAGTAACGAACAAACATTCATTATGGCTAATGGACAAACATTGATTAGGCACAGGTCCTAAATCCGTTCCTTGTGTTGGTCCTCGAAATCCCACTGAAAGCATATAAGTATCATCACAATTAAGCTAATTACTAGATTAGAATGTCAATTATGATTGTTAAGTTTGAAGTAACTTCAATTATAAAAGTTAGATTAGAACTTCTAAAGAATTGAATCCTTTGCCATTCTTCATTAAAATTTTAAACTAGTTTACTTTCTTAAATATTGTTACTATTTACATGACAAAATTAATATGGAAAATGATTGCAAGCCATGACTAACACTGTTTCGTGGTCTCTCATTCTGATTGTAGCTCCCCCGCCCCTGGCTTTTTTAAAATGCTTTGGTCTGTTTGGATTCTTTTACTTTTAACATTTATTTTTCAAAAATTATAGTTACCAATAATTGATTTTTAAAACTTTCTTAATACATAGTTATTGCCATGGGGAGTTATATGTTTTTTCATAATTTACAAACCTACATTTTTTTTTTCATTTTTAATTTTTTAGAGGGAAAGCAAGAGGCAGAGAAAGGTACTTAATATAAGTGCAAGCAAATAGAACAAGAAGTCAACAAAAGTAACGATAAAACGTGGCGCGGAATCTTTCGGAGTTACTCCTGCATATTCCTATTTCATGACAATCCTTTTGAAAAAATGGTCCATCTTATGCCGAATACTAGTGTGCCACGTGAATCTCTTCAAAAGTGGACATTTTTTTTTTTTGCCCAAAAAAAACTCGCAATGATTTGAGGCTTTAAAACATGGTCTGGTAACACACGGCTCCTTTAATTAGTGCATTCCGACTTATTTCTTGCAGAAAACAAAAGGCGATGAACCGAAAAACGTTCCAATACTTACATCTCATGCTCAACTTATTACTTACTCCTCCTCCGTCAACTGCTCTGCCATTTACAGTCCCAAAACTTCGCTTCTTCTTCTGGGTCTTGCTCAACTGGAACACCGGGTGCTTCCCCAGCTTCCTTACTCCTTTTCTCAAATTCTGCCATAATTGTTTGATTAGAATGTCAAATTACTGCTAAATCCTTGTATTTATTCTGACTATTTGAAAAAGTTATGACTAATTTCTAACAAAGAAAATCCTATGACTAATGAAAGTTATCAGTGATGCTCTCTTCGCAAAAAAGTTGATAATAAAGTTTACGAGGAAGAAGTGCACACAAAATATTTACTATATAAAGTTAGCATTTTATTGTAACCTAGGGGCACAAACATGGACATCTGTCTATCTAGAAGCCCATGAAAAATATAGAAGTAATACTATAATTAAGCTAGTTGAACAAGAAAATGATAAATGTTTTATTTTCAAAATGGTATCTAGATCGAATAATTCTAAAACATATAGTGGCTGTGTCATTGATTTAAATATTCAACAGCGATTTTGGAAAATATTCTACTTATTGACATATTAGTCTTGGGCGTAACTTGGAACCTTTTATCTTCTTATTGACAAAGCACTACTTATTCCAATAATGAGATGCCATTAACTAAGATTGCTTTTTAAATGAGTCAATCTCATCCACATTCCACAGTGCCAAAAAGATGACAAACCTAGAGAAAAGAACATCCCATCCCTAGATAAGGCCTACCTGAATAAAACACCGAAACCAAAATCACGACCAAAACTCGCGGTAAGATTCGGCAAATGTGCCATAAAGAACGGTTTTCCATTAAATTAATACTCCTATGTTATCTTTATTCCAATCCAACATTGAAAAAATAAAACGAGACAAAACCAGCAGATGGCCCATCTCCTGTTTTATCGCCACTACGAGGGGATTCTTCAATTTTTTTTTCAATTTTCCTGACGACACCTTTATATTTAATGTAAATATTATGACAAGTAATCCAATCAACGAATAGTCGCGTGACATCACAAATCGAAACATATGTTGCCGCAAGCCTTACAATAAATTTTTTTTTAGAGGGCCTTGATCGGATGCTATTGCTGGACCGCCTTCGCTTAAACTTTGTGTTATTTGTCGAGCCCTGCTTCTGTCTCTGTTGTTTCGTGCCTTTGAAGGCCCCTTTTTTTTTCTTTTTTTTTCTATTATGCTTTGAGGTTCGTTATAATTATAATCAAATGAAAGATTCCCTTGTCCATCTTCTTTTACCCGATTCCAAGGATTAGCTTTTGATAGAAGCACTTCTGCCGAGTCCTTAGAGGTCCTTTTCCATATGCCGAAGAGTATGTACTGGTAACGTACTCTTTGCCTACAGACCGAAAAAAAAAAAAAACGTACTCTTTGCCTTTTCAATGCACGAAAGAACACAAATATGCACTATCAATTATTACATTAAAGGCTCGTCTGAAAACCAAATGACACCATGTATCAATTCATAGAACCTTATAAACTGAGTTTATTTTATTTTTCGGTTTATGGTATGATATAAGGGGTTTTCAGTCAAAATAATTTGTGAAAATTGGAGAGAATATACATGAAATGGCAAGACTTATTTTCAATTAATGGTCAATGTTTATGTCAATCGGTAAAACACACGGTCATTTTACATTTCAAGTAGAGTTTTCATTATTCTTAATTTAGAATTTATGGTATTTTGAAATTTAAGGTCAATAAAGATAGAAATTTCCAATTGATTATGGCATTAGAAGAAGAATATCAACCAGTGTATAATTTACAACCTGAATGAAGTTTCCATACGGTAATTAGGAAACTTACTGGCAAACTTAAGTAGGGAATGATTTGGCAGACGAAAATCCCAAGATTGAATCATTCATGCAAAAAATGAGGTCCACATGCATTCTCATCCGATGGAGCTCTGTCACTGGGAAAGAGCAATGCAAGTTGCTCAGGTCACAGGATGCAATAATTTGACAAGACATCATTTAATGGAGTGTCCCCACTCTCTCTATCTATAATTGACCTTTAGCATGTGAAGACATTTTTGCCACGGCGTGGAAATAAACCAATGATGATAAACTCAGTTGATTTATTGATGGGCAAAAATGGGGGTACGTCGGCAATTTTCATTTTCGCTATTGAAATGAAATTGCTTCTGTTTTGTTGTGTGGCTCCTTCGGCGGGGGGGTCGTCGTCGAGAAGACGCAATAATTTCCACTCTTATAAGGGTCAATAATGAGAGAGTGACTAAAACAGATCCAGAATAGACAATTTGAATAGACATTTGGTAGTGGGTGTGTCCCATCTATTCCCTCTCATGGTCACCTTTAATAAAGATTCCTTTTACAAAAGCTAGAAAGACCAAAGGATGTAAGTACTCGTGGACAATCAACGTTCGTCCATTAGCGGTGTAAGATAGGATAGAGATCAGACATTGTCGATGGTCACTGTTCAAGCAAAGGGACAATAATGCAGAAAATCATCCATATTCACACTTGAGAAATCGACCGGTGCTTAACAAGGTTAAGTCGCTGAGCTCCATTAATTGTGCTAAAGATATTTAGATTTTTTAAAAGATATTTAAAATATTTTCTCTCGAGATAAAATGACTAAAGATGGTATTGATAAAATCGAAAAGTTACAGAAGATAATACGACTAAAAAAAGGGGCATAAAGAAATAAAAGGCTAGGATTTAAATTAATTCATTCTCTCTTGTGATTTAGGAAATATTTTGAATATCTCTAGCCATATGCACCAATCTCCTCTTTCTCGTGGTTTGTGCCTTTGTTGAAGCTCTAAATAATTGGATCTCTAATATTTAATCTCACTCGTTGATAATCAAATATTTTAGAAAAAGTAGCTATGTTACTACCAACAAAATTTAAAGATTGTCATGTCAATAACCTAAATCAGAAGAAAATGTAATTCTCGATTATAAAGACTTCTTACATATTTCTCTTTATCACCCTCGAATTTAAAAAACATGGACAATATTGTAGCCCATTTATTCAAATAAATATAGAGTTGGACCCCTTCAGTAAAAATTCCTACTATTCTGAAAAGAAATCATAATACTATATCAGTTTGATAACATTTCTATTCCTAAAAATAATTTCTTTTCAAAAATAATTCTTTTTATTCTTATTCCTTGAAACATTTTTGAGTAAAAAAATGATATCGATAACTACACAAAATTTCTATTCTTAAAATAAAAAAGAATAGGAATATGTTTAATATAACTCATAAATTTTTTTATGACATAAAATTTCTTTTAATTTTTAATAATTTTTAGAGATTTTTCTATTTTTCCTCTCTTTTTCATCTAACGACGGCAAACGGTTAGAAAAGGAAGAAGAAGAAAAGAAAATGAAAATAAAGAAAATGACTTATTCCAAATATTATTCTCGAGAATAAGAGGTAACTTTTTTTCTTCTTTTTTTTTTCTATTTTAAATTTCGCGGAATAGAAATATTAACTGCGTTTATTAAACGAATTTCTATTTTTTTATTGTAAAGAATAAAAAAATTAAAAATTAAAACATTACCAAAGGCTCGTTAATTTTCACAGGAGAGGAAAAGTGTAAAAACGACTTCAAGCCGCAGGTAATAAAACTGGGATCTAGCACCATGCCACCATGGACCATGTCGTCTTGCTTATCAACGTGTCTAGCTTCACCTACCCAGTACGAAACCCTGACCCTAAAAAAATGATGCTAGAGATTAAAGCTGTCGGTGAAAATAAAATTCAACTTTTTATCTTGCAAAAACGGTAACTGTCAAAAAAAAATCACTGTATTTATTTCACTTATATTTCTGTCTGCATCTTCTTATCAGGGGTGATGTTTCAAGAAAGACATGTTTCAAAACGAGAACTTGGAGCCTCTAGTTCTAGGGTCGACTTGGGAACTGGCCCATCTCTTCTTCTTTTTCATTTTTTATTTAATTGCTCTATCATATTCATTAATTAGATATAAGGATCTAAGTTAGCCCAAATTTGATATGTCAATAGGTAGAACATTGTAAAAAATTATTTACACACACTATATATATACATGGGCATTTTACAATTTATTGAGTGCTTTCTTAGCTTTTAATTTGTAATTTTATGGTATTATAAAATTTAAAGTCAATAGAGATAGAAGTTTTCAATTGATTATGGAATTAGAAGAAGAATATCAACCAATGTATAATTTATGACATGGATTAAGTTTCCATACGGTAATTAGGAAACTTACTGGTAAACTTAAGTAGGGAATGATTTGACAAATAATATTAAGAGCTCTTGGTCTATACTCTCGTTTTTTTTTTGACATCCACAAGAAAGTCATTATTTCCAAAATAAAAAGCGGCCATGAATTATTATTACCAAAATCCAAAGATTCAATCATTCATGCAAAAAAATGGGGTCCACAAGTGTTCTCCTCCGATAGAGCTCTATCACCGGGAAAAAAGCAATACACGTTTCTCAGGCCACAAGGTGCAATAATTTGACAAGACATAATTTAATGGGGTGTCCCCACTCTGTCTGTCTCTGATTGACCTTTAACATGTGGAGCATACTGCCTAAGATATTTTTGCTACAATGAGGAAATAAAGTGACCAAGAACAGTCCAAAAGGTGCAATAATTTGAATAGACTTTTGATAATGGAGTGTCCCATCTATCTCCGTCTCGTGACCATCTTTAATAAATATACTTTTTGAAAAAGCTGAAAAGACCACATGTTTTAAGCACTCGTGAACAATCAATTTTGTCCGTTAGCTGGGGAGGACGGCACGGAGACCAGACATTGTCGATGGTCACTGTTCAAGCCAAGGAACAATAATGCAGAGTATCATCCATTTTTACGCTTAAGAAATCGACCGGTGCTTAGTTCAGGCCAAAACTAAGGTTAAGTCGCCAAGCTCCATCATCTATGCTAGAGATATTTAGAAGCTATTTTCTCTAAAGATGAAATGAGTTGACAAAATCGTAAAGTTACTGAAGATGAGATGAGTAAAGATGACAGAATAAAAGACCCAAATTTAATTTGATTCATTCTCTTTTGATAGATTAGGAAATATACTAAATATTTCTAACACTCTGTACTAATCTCCTCTTTCTTCCTCGTTGTTTGTGTCTTTATTAAAGTTCTAAATCATTGGATCTCTAGTCTTGAATCTCAGCGTCGATAATCAAATATTTCAGAAAAAGATTTTTGTATTTCCATCACCAAAATCTAAAGATCATCGTGTCAAGAATCAAAATTTGGATTATTACAAGAATCATAAGACTCATCACATATTTCTTTTTACCGCCCTCAAATTAAAACAACAGACATTATTGTAACCCATTATTCAAATAAAGGAAAACTTTTCAAAAATGATTCAAAGTATTCTCATTTTCTCAAATAAGAGTCTAAAACAGAAATGCTATAACTTTTTCAAAGAAACATCAATATTGTTTCAAATAAAAACTTGAAGTGGTTATATCTGTTTTAAATAAGGACATAATTATTCAATAGTCAAAGACATTTTCGTCTTTTATAGTTTTTTTTGCCTTTTTCTAGTTTTTCTTCATTCTTTGTCGGTGGTTGGCAAGGGCTCCACGACCTCATTGACCGCTAGTAAGGGCCAGTGACGGCTCAACAACCCTTGGTGGTCGTTGGTGAGGGCTTGACAACCCTCATCAATTGTTGGCAAGGGCCGGCCTGGTTCGTCAAGCTCTCGTCGGTTGCTAGTGAGGGTCGGAAAAAAAGAAGAAGAAAAGAAAGAAATTTGTTTTTGATAAAAACGCTCTTGGTTGATTAGAAAATTTAGCCAACCAATGATTGGTGAGGTCGGGCCCTTATTTGAAATAAGCTTTACCACTTCATATTCTTATTTAAAATAATCATGATTAATTTAAATTATTATTTGAAATAAGGTCTAGATCCCTCAGTAAAAACGCTTGTTGTTCTGAAAAAAAAAATCATGATACTGTCCCGCCATAAAAAAAACGACTGGAGAGGAAGAGCGTGGAAACGACTTCAAGTCACCGCTAATACAACTGGCATCTGGCGCCATGGACCAAGCTGTACTCCTTATCAGTGTGTCCATCTTTGCTTTCCCACTACCAAACTTTGACCCTACAAAAATGATACAAGAGATTAAAGCTGTCGGTGAAAAAAAACTTGAACTTTTTATATCGCAAAAACGGTAGCTCTCAAAGAAAATCACAATATTATATTTCACTTATACGTCTATCCGTGTCTTTTTATTAAGGAGTGATGTTTCACAATAGATATGTTTCAAAAGAATAACTGGGGACCTACTCTATCAATATATTCCTAGTCATTTTTCTACTTAGATCTATATTCATTTGATAACGTTGTTTAGAATATATGTCATGAATTAGGAATATGCAGAACTCCATACAACATTCCATCATCATTTTTGTCTAGCTTCTATAGTTAACTTGCTCTATTTGTTTACACTTTGTAAATACTATTTTTCGCGTTTTGCTTTTGCTAAAAAAAATTGAAAATGAAAATAATTAGGTAAATTATAAAAAACAAAGAACTCCACTTGTCAATAATTGTATAGTTTTGAAGGCTCTAAAAATCAAATTTTGATAACTGTAATATTTGGATAATAGGATGTTACATGTTAGAAATAAACTCCAAACCAGCCCAAGCATTTGTGATAATTAGAATCAGAAGGGCCATGAAGCATTGTCAATCGTAGCTCACAATCGTTTCTATATTAATTTTGTCATGGACGGAGTAGTAGTATTCAGAAAACAAGAACGGAAAAAAAATAATTTTTATAGGAGTTTTTACCAACAAACTCTATTGAAGTTAGCCTAATGTGACAATTTCAATTGACATTTCAATCTAACAATTTGCTTAATTATAATGTTAATTTTATATTTTAAATTTGAATTCATTGATCCGAGCAAAGAGCGGCTTTAAGACTATTACCTAATTAGCGTTTTGTCCATTACCGGTGGTGGAAAGGATGGATCAGGACTAGTACATTAGCCGTGGAAAAGTATGAAAGTTGTGGTGGAAAAGGATGAAAGGATCGCTACCTACCGTTGTCTGTCCATTAGGGCAGAGAAAAAGATGGAGAAAGGACATTGGTGATGGTGACTGGTTCAGCAAAGAAACAATAATGCAGAAGATCACCCATTTCTGTACCGAAGAAATTGACTTGTGTTTAGTTAAGGTCTAAACTGAGATTTGGTTAACAAGCTTCAGTGTATATACCCATCTCCTCTTTCTTCATCGTGGTTTGGATCTTAGCTAATGGTCTAAATTGCCAGATCTCTGGTACTAAATCTCAGCCATTGATAATCAAATGTTCTAACAAAAAGATGTGTTTCTATCACCAAAATCTGAAGATTATCCACATGTCAAGAACCAGAATCTGACTTACTGGGAAAAAAAAATGATGCTTAGGCATTAAGACCCGTCGTGTATTTTTCTTTCCATCACCCTTTATTAAAAATAACACCCATCATTGGAGCCCCTTCATTCCAATGAATCTGGAGCTAGACACCTTAGTAAAAAGGCTCGTAAGAAAAATCATTGTACAGTCGCACCATTATCACACACTGCAAGTGCAGAGGAAGAGTGTAGAAAAGGACTGCACATCACGGCTCATGCAACTGCCATCTGACACCAAAGGTCATGTTGTACTACAAATCAGTGTGTCCATCCTCACTTACCATCACCAAACTGTAACTACGGAAAAAATGATACCAAAAAAGCAGCAATTTCCGTTGTAGCGAGGGATGGGGGGAGAGATTAAGGCTGTCGGTAAAAATGAGATAAAACTTTTTATCGTGCAAAAGGGGTAGCTGTCAAAGAAAATTGTCACATTTATTTCACTGGTCGACCATGGAACCAGCCCGAATTGCCTGGAACGAGCCTGGGACTGCATCAATGAGTTCCAATGTCGGCTCAAGAACTGGCCTACTTTTTTTTCTATTTCATTTTTATTAAATTGCTCTTTAATATTTAATATTTTTGCCAAACTTCTCAATTAGAACACCATAATGGCATGTTTATGTTGGAATGTTCAATCTTAGTTTTTTGCAAAAGTTCTCCATTAAAAGATTTGTAGAGTTTGGTTTTGAACAAATTCAAAACTAGTTCTAACTGATAATTGGTTTTGAAATCGATTCTACTTGAGAACCGGCTTTGAAATTGGTTAAAAATTGTTCTAGTTGGGAACCAGTCTTCCTAAGTATAACTGACTAGTTTAGGGCCAAGAATAGGGGATCAAACTCAAAAATACCGGGAAGTTGAATCGGTTTCAGTGTGAATAGACTTGAAATTGGTCAATTAAGATCGATTCAATTTGGTTCTCTATTGAGCTAGCCCAATTGTTCACCCTTACTTCTAAATCATTAACATATTGTAAATATGTGATTGGCTCTATTTAAGAACATCGCGGCGGATTTTCCATTCATGTCAAATTTATGCAAATCAATCACCAAAAGAAGCAAAATCATACCATTTAAATAGAGATGATCTTTTCTTAATAAATTATTCAGAATGCAAAATACAATTATTTTTTACAATAAAAGATTATACTTACTTAACATCTCTCTTGCAATTATTGAATATCAACGATGTGATAAATTAATGTTATCATTATCATTTAAAAACATAATGCATAATGCAAAATACACATTATTTACAATAAAATATTTTGCTTAACCAATAAAATTAGTGCAATTGATTGGGTTGTTAGGAATTTCTAGTTCAGAACATGATGTCACTTCTTTGAATCCTACAAAGTACATACAAACTACTTTGGGGTAGAGCTATTTTTGCTATCCAAAAGCCTGATATTAACAATTTCATGAGGTTTGCAGGATATTTCATGAATTACTAGGTAGACAAGTCTCCATGCCTGTATCCTTGAATTATAGAAAAAATGCTTACTTTATGTCGTAATTTTTTAAAATGCTTTAATACTTATAAATGCAAAAGGTCTTTATCAACTTAATCACAGAGAGAAAGTTAGTCATAACATTTTTGGATAGAAATTTAAGACACACAAAGTTGGGAGTAATTTGACATTCTAATCTAACAATTATGGTTGGTAAAAAATTTAAATAACTGATTTTTCCTTAAGAATTGAGTTTGTTTTTTGTTTTTTTTCCCTTGAAGGGATGATTTGAGGGGTTTTTTTTGTCAAAACCTACGAAAGTTTTCAACAAACGGTCAAATCATCGATTGGATAAACAAATCAAAAGTTAACCCAAGTCTATGATGTCAATAAATTAAACATTACAAAAAATTGCTATTCAATATATAAAACAACAACATTCCTATATTACTTTTTAAAAGTATTTCGATCTGTATATCATTTTGACCTTTAAGCTTTCAAATTTTTTTCCTGTTGCTTAATTCTAATGTTACTTCTATATTTTAACATGGCTTCGATGACCTGCCCAGGGAGTGGGTTCAGCACTGGCACCTAATTAATGTTTGTCCATGATCTGTGGAGGCAAGGATGAAAGGATGGATTAGGACAAGAACATTGGTACTGGGAAAGGATGAAAGGGACCATTTGCAGTGGGAAAGGACGAAAGCATGTATACCTCATGAATGTCCGTCCATTGTCGGTGGAGGAAAGGATAGAGACATGAACATTGGTGATGGTGATTAGTCGTGTAAAAGAGCAATGATGCAGAAAATCATCCATTTCTAATTTCTGTACTTGAGAAATTGAATGGAGCAACAATGCTCCATAGTCTATAACCATCTCCTCTTTCTTCCTCGTGATTTGGTTCTTTGCTAAGATTCTAAATTATGGAATCTCTGGTACTAAATCTGATTAACAATTATCCCAACAAAAAGTTGTGTTTCTATCGTCAAAATCTGACTTACTGGGAAAAAAATAATGCTTAGGTATAAAGATTCATCATATATTTGTTTCCATCACCCTTTATTAAAAATAACATACACTATTGGATATCCTTTATTCGAACAAATCTTGAGTCAGACCCCAAGGACCACTATTCAGATTAGATCTCAAGTTCAGTCACTTTGTCATTCTCTTCTAGGAGTTAGAAAGAGGAGCATAACGGGTTTTAACAGAGTCAGGCCAGAGATATAATTTTTGGAATGCAAGTAAAAAAAAAAAAAAGGGTTGGAAAGCTAAATTGTGTTGGTAGCGTACAGTATAAATTCAATATCTTCATTTAAGAAGATCTCTAAGGGGAAAGTCTGAGCTCGAGCCCGTCAATATATTCAATTAGACCCATATTTACTTAAAAGCTTAAGCTAGTAAGTTATGGGCTAACTATAATATATTAACTACTCCACATCACATCAATTCTCTAATGTGAGATTTCTCTAATACAACCCATATGCATATCTTAACAATTTGACCTCATCATCTTATCAAATTATATTATCCTATGTTAGACTAAAACATGCTTTTACAGAAACTTGCACGTAGTAGTTATCCAACTGGATAGCTCGACAAGCTACATGTTAAATGTCAATTCATAGGGCACAGTGGCACTCAGCTTGAGATTTCTTTAGTATCCAATTCTCTTTCTAGTCATGTTAATCATTTGCCGCAAGCTACCACCGCCATTAAAATCAGTTCATGCTTGCTGCAATCTTGCTCTTGAGAATGCACTTTTTCCTTGCCCTGAGCCGCATTCAAGAACGTGAATTGTGGAGCGAACGTCGTTATAAGAATTTGTTTGAAGAGCGAGAGCTCTTCACTGAGATTGACAGTGGGCAAGACCGCTTGGCTCCATCCTGGCGTGCCGCTTGGCAAAGTCGTTGCACCTCCTAGGTCATTGATGCATCGTTGCAAACACATTGGAGTGCAAAGCGAACTCATCCTTTAAACGAGGAGTAGAAGAGACTCATCTAGTGAGGCGATGGATGGGAATCAAGGTCCTCGGCATCATTTGGCACACATGGACGAGCTACGCTAGCCAAAGCATTACCTCCCTAAATGCGCTAATTCCGTGCTAGGGCTTCCGAGGGAGAGGATGAACAGCAAATTAAGAGCATTTAAAAAAGAGATCAAGATAATAGGAAAAGAGAAATTTTGTGAGAAAAATGAATAAAACAATGTCGTTTTGACAAGAATTTTATATCATATTATTAGTGATCGTTGGACAAAATTATATTACAGTTGATCAAAAGAATTACAAGAGAATTTTGTGCAAATACTTCGAATTAAGTTTGCAAACCTAAAAATTGTAAATTTGAATTTGTACAATAGGATTAAGATAAGTTGGATAATTTTTCCTTCGCAATTGAATTTATCACCGGACAAAATTACATGTCACGTGGTGTGACCTGTCCTTCTCCATTAGTACTTACCACACATGTGAGGATTTAAGGGGAATCATTTTGTTATTTCGACAGCTGGTCATTACTTTTACGATTTTCTCATTTCCGTTCAATTTATGCATCAGTAGCGGAGGCTCGGATATTGGTGGTGGTGCCCGGTCAACTAAAAAATAAAAAAAATAAAATGCAGAAAATCATCCATTTCTGTTACCTCGATTATTCACGAGTCCGCCATCCTATTTTTGCCTTGATCGAGGCGACCAATAGCGGTCTTATTTAATTTTAATCTTTCACCAGCTTCGAATATGTTATCAAGTTTTTAACTACCCAAGGAATTAATCGATGTTTGGTTAAGGCTTTAACTAAGGTTAGGTTACCGAGTTCTTTTATATTTAAACTGATTGCTCTTGGCTCCACTTCCTTCATGCTTGTTTGCACTCAAGTCTCTTCGCCTTCTTCATCTCTCATCATCCTTGCTCTGTTTCCCTCTTTCTTCTCCTCAGCACAAACATCCTTCCTCCTCTTCTTCTTGTTCAGTATCTGCTTCTCTTTTTCATCATCCTCACTCTCTGTCTCCCTATCGTCTCGCCCTTTCTTTCTTGAAAAAAAAATCAAAGAAAAATGTCGATCGATTCTGCTATTCCTATTGTGTGGGATGTCTTGAAGTGCGTAGTTGCTCCCATAAAGCGTCAATTCGGATACGTGATCTCCTCCAAGAGGTATGCCCAGGATCTTCAGAAGGAAGTCGAGGATCTTGCGCACGAGGTTGATAGGGTCCACAATCTCATTGAAGAGGCCAGAAACACTCTCCGGAATGTCTACGATTGCGTGACGGAGTGCCATGCAAGTGCCGAGAAGGCCCGGAAGGAGGCGCGAGACCTGTTGAGCGACTTCCAGGAGGCGAGCAAGACTTGCTGCAATGGGACTCTTCCTGACCCCAAGTGTCGCTATCAATTCAGCAAGAAGACCAAGGACAAGATCGAGGTCATTCAGGGACTCACTCATAAATGCAGGGAATTCAGGGAATTGAACGACATCTCCTTCCGCAATCCTGCTCCAGGGAAAGTTACTTCTTTTGCCTCGACGTCGAATAAGGTTAGGGACAACGATATCTTCGAATCCAGAGATTCTGTCGTTCAGGACATCGTGGACGCTCTTGCCGATGACAGCAATAGCGTGGTCGGGGTTTACGGGATGGGTGGGGTCGGCAAGTCCACCCTATTGATTGACGTCGAAAGGAGAATAAGGAAAGAGAAGTCATTTGATTGGGTCGCTAAGGCCGACGTCTCGGAAAATCAAGACATCAGGAGGATTCAAGGAGAAATTGCGCATGCATTGGACCTGGACATAAAGGATGTAGAGTATGTCAATTCGCGAGCGGGGCTTTTGCACAAGAGGCTGGAAAATGATGCGAGGGGAAAAAAGAAGGTCCTCATAATACTGGACAACCTATGGAAGGGGCTGGACTTGAAATCAGTGGGCATTCCTTGCGGACATGACAACAAAGTGATAGGATGCAAGTTGTTATTGACGTCAAGATTTCAAGATGTTTTGCTTAGGGAAATGGGCTGCGACAGGGACTTCTATCTTGATGCGCTGAAGGAGGAAGAGGCAAAAAGATTGTTTGAGAGGACGGTGGGAAACAAAGTTCATGATGACCCGTTCAAATCCTTGGTGAATGAAGCACTCCACAAATGTGCACGTTTGCCTTTCCTAATTATTGCAATGGCAAATATTTTTAAAGACGCTGATTTTTGTGAATGGAAGGATGTTTTGACACAAATTCAGATGTCTACCAACAAAGGAATCAGTGAGAGGATAAATGAGATGCTGCAGTTGAGTTATAATCGTTTCAAAGGGGAGGATGGCAAGGAGGTGAAGTTATTGTTACGACTTTGTGTTGTATATGGTGTCTCTAAGCCCACTCTTGAAAACTTGGTGAGATACGGCGTGGGTTCAAGGTTATTTCCAGAAGATAGCAGCATGGAAGAAGTTAGATATAGGTTGAGCTCACTTGTCCGAACCCTTAAAGCCTCCTCTCTTTTGTTAAAAGACGATGAAGATGATGATGGTTTCAAGATACATGACTTGGTTCGTGGATTTGTTGCTTCAGTTGCTTCAAGAGATGACCCTCTTCTCGTGTGGAAAGATACTGATAAGTCGGTATCGGAGTTGCCGAAGGACAAGCTCAAAAGTTGTACAGCAGTATGCTTTCCCTATGTTGACATGAAGGAGCTTCCCAAAGAGTTAGATTGTCCCGAAATGCGGATCTTTTTGCTATTCGCAAACAATGAATCTCTTAAGGTCCCAGATTCATATTTCAACTCTATGAGAAAACTCATGGTTTTACATCTTTCTCAGGTGCGTCTCACTTGTTCATCTTCGCCGTTTCAATTCTTGGAGAACTTACATACCCTGTGTCTTGATGGTTGTTCGTTAGAGGATGTAGCCATGATTGGCGAGCTAAAAGGGTTACATATTCTCAGCTTTGTGAACTCCAAAATTCAACGATTGCCAAAAGAGATTGGACAACTGGTAGAGTTGAGATTGTTAGAATTAAATTATTGCTCACGACTTAAGATTATTGAACCAGGTGTGCTTGGAAACTTGATAAAATTGGAGGAGTTGTATATGGAGAATAGCTTTGATCAATGGAATGCCGTGGAGCAAAATCCACCGACTAATGCCAAGCTTATTGAGTTGAATAACATGAAGAATTTATACACTTTGCATGTATCCATTCTCGATCCAAGTGCCCTCCCAGAGGTTCTAAACGTCAAGAAATTAACCAAGTACAAAATCAAAATAGGTGATGTGCGGCGCTGGACTAGTTGCAAAGGATCGAGCACATTGGAGGTTAAGTTGGACCCAACAAATGATATTCTTCAGAAGGGATACATACAAACTTTATTAGGCAAAACTGACAATCTATTTTTAAACGGATTAGATGGAATTGAGCAAAGTATTTGCTCGTTATCCCAAGAAGGCTTTCAAAAATTAAAGCATCTACAAATTGAGAACAATCCCTCTATATGTTATGTCCAATCTCCATCCCATACAGATTTTACAATGTTGGAGTCATTACTTCTCAAGAATCTCATCAACTTGGAGAAGATATGCAACAACTCTATCTCCTCTAAGTCCTTTAGTACATTAAAAGTATTACGAGTCGAAAGTTGCGGCAAGATGGAAGTTTTGTTTCCTCTTTCATTATTGAAAGAACTTTCACGGCTTGAAGAGATCCGAGCTATTAAGTGCCCCTTAATGCGGGAGATTGTAGAAGTTGATGATTGTGGCAAAGTTGAGTTGCGTAATTTGCATAAATTGCAATTGCGTGACTTGTCAAATATCAATAACTTTTTCACCGCCCGGAATGCTCCTTCAAGTAGTGCAGCAAAAGACCAAGTTGACACTCAAGTTGCATTTTTTAGCGGTCAACAGGTAACTTTCTATCAAAAAAATATACTATTTAATATTTTGCTCATTTGCTAATTAGATGTAACGTAGATTTTAATCCTTATTCTTTTTTTTTTTTCAGTTTATTTTCTTCCTACTCACCTTTTCCAGTCATGCCTTCTTTGTAATTAGATAAAACAATCTTCTATTTCTTTTCGTTGTGTAGAAGTACAATTAATAGAACGAAATTCATGTTAATTTAGTTTGTGATAGGATCTGAGTTATTTGCAACTTGCACGCTGCAAGTATATCTATATTAATAGGGTTTTATAGAGAAACATTGAAGGGTATTTTGGCATTAGAATAATTTCATAATGTCACTTCATAATCTTATAAAATGGATTCACTGAATTGAATTATCTAACTCTTTTATTATCTATAAGATTCCAATCAATCTAAAATAAAACAATCGAAAGGTAATTCTTAATAGTACGCTTCGAATTCCTAGATTTTAGAGCATTGAGAGAATATTTCCCTAGTACGAGAGGATCGGGAAGGACGCACCTCTGGTGTACTAGTTATTGTGCCCACAGTAAACGCTGGGTAGCCAAGTGCGTCAAGGGAACAGCCCCCTGTCCTTTGATTTCCATCTATGAAATTCATAAATGAAGTAGTTAATGGGCAAGGGGATTGGGTTTTCAAATGGTAGCAATGATGCTAATTGAAATGATGCACGTCATTTTCATATCTTGTATTTCAATTAGCACTTAGTCATTGCATAGGTCCTATTGGTATAAAAGTGCACAATTTCACGCATGTTCATGCTTGCAAGCATACGAAATTGTGAGAAAGATGTAGATATATTTGTAAGCAGTTTTGGCATAACAAACATAAATCTTCAACTTGTGCTAATATCTCATAGTTGTAGGCATTAGTGAGCGGCTTTTAGGAAAAACTGCACGAAATCCCCCATGAAGATTTTAAGCGGTACACATTTACTTCCAAAATTTGGATATATAAATTATGGCGTATTGAGCATAGCTAAATGATGTTATCATCCGATGGTCCTTTTAAAATAGCTGACTAGGGGGTTTATATGCGTAATGAAATAAAAAAAATTAGCCTTTTTTATGATTGTTTTATATGCTTGGGACATATTTCAAAGCCTACTAGATGATTAGCTCTTGTCATGAAGTCAACCATATTATTAGTAATTTTTGTCTTGATCACTATTAAGATCATTGCGTTTTTCCTCATTTTTATTTTATTTATTTTGGAAAATTTCAACTCATTTTAGTGCATTTGGAGGCCAAAGGCTGATTTAACTAAAACAGATGCAAAAGAATTGCAACTTTATCGTAAAAAAATCACATGTAACATGCAAATGGTAAAATGCCCACAGGGTTGACATCTGCAATAAAATCGAAGTTGAACAAAGTCATGTAATACGTAAAAGTTAGGAGTAAAGGTGTGTTCCCCTCAAAGTTCATAAGTGGGTTGGGTAATTTCCCCGTAATTTTTATGTCCTTTTGTAGGTAAATGAATGTTATATTTATGTAAATTAGCATCATTCAAGAATGAGGAAAAATATAAGTGTTAAAATCAAATAGTGAAATTATGGAGAAATAGAGGAGGTGAAAGCAATTAATAATGAGTGGCTTGTTGAGAGAGGAGTTCTAAGATTGTCGTACAGGCAATTTGAAATACATGCAAATCAAGTTCTGACATTAGTGTTGCCGACAATCTTCATGGACAGAAATGATAGCTTTTTATTTTTCATGAGGTTAAGTATAATTATGACCTAACTCAAGGGAACGTACATAGATTTGGTCCCTAATAGAGTGGAACCTTGATTATCATAATTAACTGAAATATGACTCAAGAATTCTATGTTAAGTGGAGAAAATCAGTCATTTTCCCGCTTTCTTTACTCAAAATTTGGGCTTAATTTTATTAATTAATTCTCGTAATTAAGTTTTAGTAATAACATATGATAGGAGATGCTTTTTGTTTAGTCCTCACGACAAGTGTAAAGAGTCCAGGACAACAAATCATGCAAGTGCAAAATGAGGGGAGCAATTAAAGGTGAAAAAGGATTTGTTGTTTGTTTTTGATCAATGGAAACGATGTTAAAAATAGTGCCGAATTTGGAACCTGGCATGTGCTATAACGAATTTATGCTCGAATATAGCCATTAGATTTGGAGCAAAAAAATTTCCAGAGGATCAATTTTAAGGATTAACAGTAGTCCAATTAAGGAAAGCGTACACGTGTTTGAGTATGGATGTTTGCGGCCTACTGCGCACCCATTGTCTATGAGACGCATGGATGGCCAACACGTGTCACCTTGCTTCTCTCTCTCCATCCGAACCGGATCTGCTTGCCCCCCACCATGACCGGCCACAACTCACCTCTGTTGACGTTGCGGCCAATAGTTCGCGGATTCTATCCTCGCGCTCGGTCATCTCCCTTGCGGACCCAATGCAAATTCTATTTGAATCTGTTTTTCTTCTTCCCTCACATTCGCCGTCGCGAACTCAGTCGCGACCAACAAGCTCGACGCTAACACGAGCCTTGGTCGCGTCTTCCTAAGGTTGATTTTTCAGTGACGTGGAGAGAGAAAAAGAATTTGGTAAAAAGGTAAAAAAAAAAAAACAAAGAGAAAATAACGTGCCACGTGTCTAATTATTCGTGTGAGTCGCAGACAATAGGTACACCCAAGTAGTTAGTATTAAGGTTAGAAGGTACAAGGCATAATGGACTACCAATTCCTAACATTTGTGAGAAGATACAAATTATAAGACATTTATTAAAGACAACCTATTCGTGTCATGGGATAAAAATATAGTAATTTATTGGATCTTATTGGATAAATTGTAATATTTCACCCATAAATTAATTGGCTCTGGGTAAGCCCAAGCGGGTGAAGGCGGATGGCCTAGGCGTCAAAGGAAAGTTACTTGCAGCAACTAAACTTTTATGACAGCAATTTTCCCTTGTGAAGTAGTAAATTACTTTTTGAAATCGTTAAAGTTTCCTTAGGCAGGTAGTAAATTAGACATGTCCTATAGCATAGAAATTTACTTGATTGCAATCTCGCCTGTTGATCACTTATGCAGAGAGATATTTTCCTTTCTTAGTAAATTGTCTACATCTTTCGTAATCATGGGCAATCTACAGTTTCTTTATTTATTTTTTCATGGTAGTATTCTTCATTGTGAGATAGTACAGTACTTTCTAGCATTCATCCGATAAAATGAGTAATGATTTCAAAGGAATGACACAACCTAAGAGGGAGTAGTTTACCTAATAAAAAGTAATTGACCTTGAATGTACTTCCTTTTGCTTTATGAATCACTAATTTTCAAAGTCATTAGCAAATTGAATGAATGCTGATTCTTGATCACTGTAGTTTTTCTTTTTGTTAATAAATTGCATACAAAATCTAATAATAATACCATCCACGAATATATTATGAAAAAAAAAATGAAGTTCATTAGTTGTTTTTGGGGTCATGAAACACCTTTTTGGATTGTCAATTAGCTTTTGTTTATCATAGATATTTGTAAATGCAAAAATTATTCTAAAGTTTGTGAATTTTCTTCCATAGCCATTAGTAATAACTTGCCATGGCATGTAATTTTCTCGCCTCCTCTGTCTAAATGTAAATGCTATTGTTGATGGGTCTATTCGTCAGGTTTCAATCCCATCCTTGGAGTCTTTAACAATGGCTGGACTTCCCAATCTGAAAGAAATATGGGCTGATGAATCTCTATTGGTGCTGAGCAATCTCCAATTTCTTGAGGTGTCTTCGTGCAAATCTCTCTCAAAGGTTATCAACTTTAGATCACTGGTAAAACTACACAAGTTACACACTTTAACGGTGAGAGATTGTGTTTCGGTGCAAGAAATTTTTTGCCTTGACGGAGTAGCTGCCGATGCAAATATTGAGACTCTCTCTGAGCTAAACACCATATGTATAGAGGGATTACCAAACTTAAGTCGCATATGGGACAAGAATCCTCGTGGAATTGTGAGATTCCATAATTTGAAGACATTAGAGGTGGATGGCTGTAACAACCTCAGGTTTCTATTTTTTCCATCCATGGTTCAATCTCTGGCACAATTGAGAGAACTAGAGGTACTAGATTGCAAGAAGATGGAGGCTATCATTATGGAGGAAGAAGGGTTGAGAGTAGAAACGTTAGAAACTCTAGTATTCCCGATGCTAACTAGATTACTATTTGTACGTCTGGAAAGTTTGGCGTGCTTCTCTCGCAGAAAGTGTAAGATTGATTTTTTTGGTTTCATCATTGAAGATCTTCTCAGATTAATTCATCCCTGCAATGCAAAAGATGACATTATTTTTCATTTAATGAAAAATTGATGACAGGTACACCAGAAGCTCAGGATGAGGACCGCGTCAAATCGTGCTCTACTGTTCTCTTCAATCAAGAGGTATGTGATAGTGCTACATCAAAATCTTAAATATAACAAAAATCTGATGGAGTAAAATGCTTTCAATTTTATGTGTCATCGCACTTTAGAAGCTTACAAGCTGTGCATTTCAAGTTGCCACATGCCACTACAAATAATTGGCAAGTTTAAAGTCACACCAACAGGAGTTGGATCAATCGCATCAAATTGTTAAGAAATTGGAAAAAAGATATATGCATATAACAATTATTATGCCAGCCAGCTAATTAATTAAAATTAACATATAAATAGTTATACCGAGACAAAGCATAATCGCCAAAGCCCCCCTTCTAGAATTGATTGCGTTCCCCATAATCACCGCACCATGAAATCACCGCACCATGAAATCTGGATAAGTCAAAGTAGAGTTACTATTCAAATTGTGATTTTTAATTGAAATGAAGAATTTAAAGTAGTGTCATTATATACAAAAAAGTTGGATAATTAATCTTCAGTGAGCTCAATTGTTAACTCTCCAAATTTTGGGGCAACTATATAGTAAAAGATTTTGTAATATAGTCATTGAACTTTTATTTGATCACCTAAGGCAATAACTTTTCATTTCTTTATAGTTTATGCATATCCGAAGTTTTTGAGCGAACTATCAATGTGCAAGACACGTGGCTAATTTTCTAGATGTGCTACTATTTCCACTCCATCACTGAATCAACACCTCACTGGAAAATCTATGCAAATATTTAATACAATCATCAAAGCTTTTAATTTGCAAGATGATTGTTCTCCTTTTCTTGTACTTTACTCTCATCTTGCTTCCAACGAGAATTCCTCATTCTCATAGGTGGTTGACTTGTTCAAGGCCATCGGTGTCAATGAGTTTGAGCATTGCAAATTAGCAATGTAACTATTCCCATTATATATTTCTTTTGACGAGTTTTGTAATTTTCTCTCAATATTACAATAATCGTATATTTTATATATAAAATCACACTATGTCATATAACAACGACAATTAGGAATTTTTAAATGTTATCAAATCCCTATGTTTTACATAATATGAGTTAAGAATTTAGCCTTTTTTCTTCAAAAAAAGGTAGATTCACATGAAATGAGAAATAATTTAATTAATCAATTGTATTAAAAACATATTCCAATTTTACATATATGAAAAATTCCATGCCCGACAAATGCGTGAGAATGTTGCTAATTACCTAGTAATTGAAGAAAGAAGAATCATGCAAAGGAGTTCTCTGCTTGTTGGGTAGGCGTATAGGTTATTGAGAGAAGTATTTTGAACATTATGAAGCTTCCACATTAGCATCTTTCTTTCAAACATAACTAAATATAAGTAGTTTCTGTCAAAATAAAAATAAAAAATCGACTAGCTGGGAATTCATGTTGATTGGACAACACTATATTTTTGTTAATTTTGCTACAAATTTACGTGTATTATGTTCGTATGAATTTGTATCATTTTCGAATTTTTTAGATAATCATTTATGAATGTGTTAATTCGTATCGTAAATTGTCAGCCCTTTCGATTCATATATTTTTATATATAAAATTCTAATAGTATCCTTTTTCAGAGTCAACACTTTTGGAGTCGTTTCAAAATTAAGATATCATCCAACATAGCTAAAAAGAAATTATAAATAATGGACAGATTTATTACAACATAGATTTTATTAAGAAGTAGACAATAGGGAAGTCAGCATAATCGCATTAAGAGAACATATGAAAAGAACCAAAAAAAGAAGAAGGAGAAATTCCAATCATAAACGCACGCATGTGGAAGGGAAAATAATAAAAGAAAAAAGCAAGAAAGAAAAACACGAGGAGAGAGAAGATCACATAAGTTTGACATATGTGAATTAAGGCAACCCTAGGGTAATATTCCGCTGCTCCGCAAGCCTACGTGACCGCGCCCGTCCAGGTCCGCCACGTGGGTGCACCGCGGTGGCAACTCGTGAGCCACAGACGCAACCTCAGACGTTGCGTCGTGTGGGCCCTAGCGCACTTCGACGGCGCTAATGGATTGGTCTCGAGTGCTCCAGTGCACAAGATCGTCACTCACGTAGGGGCCAGGGAGGAAGGGGTTTGCGGGAACTCTTTTGAGTTACTGTTTTGGATGTGGGGGGCTTTCTATGACGTGGGGAGGGGGGAAGCCATTGGCGGAAAGGTAGAATGGGGGGTGGGCCCCATTTAATGTGGTGGTCCTGAGAGGGGAAAGAGGGGTGCTACTAGATGGATCAAAACATTGGTTTGATACTTTAGGTTAAACTGTTCGTCGGCAACCACATAGAATTGATGGTGGTGGTAGAGCTTTGTGTGAGTTCTAGATGATGATCCATCAAATTCGATCGGTTTATGAACTTTGATTCGTGCAAAGTGCACCTCGTTCGAGGTAATGCTTTCGCCCGTATCATCGAACCGATTAAGCTGTTAATAATGAAATTGAACGATTTTAAAAAAAATGAAAATAACACTCAAGATATTAAAGTGTGCAATCAAATGTAATCGAAGTAAACAAACACACAAAACAACTTAATATTATTTTTAAAAAAAAGGTATCCAAAAATTCCTATTATAAAGCTCTAAATGCTTATTTAATTTCGGATTTTAGTTTTCAAAGGATTTTTCACTTTTTAAGAGAAAACTACATGAAAGCTAATTTTTTTGAGCTTTTTCCAAGGATTTCCATTTGTTTGACATTTTCCGAATTTTCCGAATTTTTATGAATTTTCTATTTTTGAATATTTCATTAATTTTCAGAATTTTCGGAATTTTTAAAAAGTATTTTTTTTAAAGCCCCGCTCCAATATTATCAATTTTGGCCCATAAAACAATTCAACCTTCAAGCCATCTTGGATCCGACCTGACCCATTGACCGATTTGATTGCCCGGATTTTTTTTTTTTTTTTTGGTCAAAGATTGCCCAGATTTGATCCGGTCAAGATTGTAGCTGACTTTTTTTTTTTTAAATTTCCTTTTTTTTTTTTTTTTTTATATTATTTTCCATTTTTCATTGCCTCTTTTTTAATTATTCTTTTTCGATCCTTTCATCCCTTCCTCCCTTCCTCGCGTCCTCTTCTTCCTCATGAAGCCTTCTTCACCGAAGCTCCAACCCTTTGACCAAGCTCCCGCCGAAGCTCTAATGGCTACCAAATCATTCCCCGCTGTCAATCTTTCACTGACGCCGCTCACCGCCGTCTGCTGTCGAATCTTCGCCATCGATGACCTACGCAGACGGCGGCTACAATCCAACGCGCATCCTCTACCGAAACGAATTTTCCTTCTACATCAACAACCACATACAGCAATCTCCAACAGAACGAAACACATGCTTGAGGGGAAAAGTATAGAGATCTAACACGGCCGCGACTAATCGTAAATCGTCATCGGAGAAACAGAGGCGGATTTGAGACTCCGACCATGGACGACCGGCATCGTGATCATGCACGATCTGGTTTCAGTCAATTCCACCGAGGTCAGGCACCAACGAATGGCGGAGTGCGAACGACAGATTGGTCATTTCTTTGGGAGAAGCCTTCTATGAGAAGATTTTTTGGTGGCTCCTCCCTCTCTCTTCTTCCTCACTGGCTCTTTTTCAGGTCCTGCAAGCTCTCCCTCTTGCCGGCTAAACCTTCTTTGAAGGACTCAGGGCTTTTGCTTCGGTCACTCGTCCGTTCTCTTTTAGTCGCTCACAGACACTTCGTGCACTTGCCCACGGACGTCTGATTTTCCCTTGCGCCGCAGACGCTCTTCTCACCAAAGTGCACGTGCAAAGGAGCAGGGCCTATAGTATACATGGCCCACCGAATCTTATTTTATTTTTTTATCTATTTTTCTTGTTCATTTATTTCTTGTTATCTTTTTTAATACTATATTTTTTTACCCTTTTTTGTATTCTTATTTTTTTTTTGTTATAAATGGACACCCGGAATGGTTGACAAAACTCGGGTATCAACAAACAAAAGAATAGGATAAATAGAAGAATAAGATGATTACCAAACATGCCCTCAAATAAGAGGTCCCGCAGTTTTCTGTTAAATTTAGAATTCTTTTCTTTTTTATATTTCCATGAGTATTCAATCCTTTTTCGAAGGTTGCAATTCTTCCATTATTTCTCTCATTTCTCTTGCAGTTGAATCTTAAAAAGAAATGTCTCTTTTTTGCTGATCGATTAAATAGAGGCGAGAGAGACAATTATTGTGAAATTACCTTCGTCATACCAAGAAATTTTTTTTGAAGCAAGAGTAGCGTATAAGCATAAGGGTTTAGAGTCACAAACATGAATGAGTTACAACTCCTTATTTATTATTTCTTTGAAAATAGTTTCCATAAATATGGTCGAACATCTCTTATGACACATGTATGGTTTTCAAAAGCTTTTCGATGTTCACATAAAACTTAAAATTCTCAGCAACTTCACTTGGACGGTTTGGACATTGCAAGCATGTGCAGGAAAGAAATTGAGAGAAAAGTAAGCTGTAAGGTTCAAGAGGCCGGAGATGAAGGACCTTTGAGATCCTCACTTGACTTCATTTACACTTACTAGATCTTTTCTTCTTCTTTTTTAACAATTTTTTCCCCAATGGAAGGGAGCTCTTTCCCTTAGATTAATCATACCCCCAAAGCCCAATTATATCTTAAAGGCCAAACTGGGCAATATAGTTTCTACTAATTGCTCATTTTAGTTTTCACTAGTTGCGACCATATTTATGAAACTCATGTTAAAGAAATAAAATACATTTCGCAAAACAACTATTTTAGTCAAGTAACTTGACTAGTGGACGATAGAAGAACGTTTTAATGGAAAATGAAATTGTGTAGTTCCCAATCGAATCCGATTTGACTTAACTAAAGGGTAATTTAGGCCGTTCATAAAAAAATATTGCTTATGCAACCATATAGTCGGTAAAAATGGGCCCTTCAATAGGATTGATATGTTTTTTTTTTTTGGTCGAATATAGGATTGATATGTTGAGTTTATTAGATATTTATCCTTTATTGAGATATTTAGGACTATTTTCGATAATCAAGCTTAATTATTTGTATGAACTGCAATTGTTATCTAACTATTGAATCTTCCAACATGGTAAAAAATAATGAATCTTAAAAGGAAAATAAAATCAATTAAGTATATTGAGTTCTTTTGAGTGTAAAATGATATAAGAAAGATTTGCTCATTTTGACCCAAGCAATCCCGTTTTTCATTATTTTGTTTTAGCCTGACTTTTTAATTGGTTTAGAGTGATTTAATAGTGAATAAAATTGATATTGACTTTAACGGGAAGTAATGACGCCCCTTGACATATTTCACGTATATTTCAGAGATATTAAAGACTAACTTGATAAATTGTAATTTATTTATATCGTACATGTTTAATTTTAGCAAATTAGTAAAATTAATAAAAACCAAACGGGCTAACAAAGATAGTATTGGGATTAATACATTACTTTTGAAGTTAAACTTGTCCAAAATGAAACATGAAATTACTTTAAAGGAAAATTGCTAATTGGATAATCAACCACGCTTACTTTATTGAAGTAGCATAGTTATTGCGGAGAAATGACGCAACCAACCTTGCCAAAATTAAGGCCCACCATAATTAAGAAACATCTTCCCTTTTTGTTTTAAAAGATTTCATATTGCCTTTTGAATTGTCCTTTGAAAATGTGGGGAGACTAATATGTGTCAAGACATAAAGAGAAAAGCTTTATTTGCCTTATTATTTGGGTGGTCTGTCCAATCTTTGGTATGACCTTTGCTAAGATGAGGATGCGTTCATCTAATAAGATGACCACAATCGATAGACCAAGATTGTTAGGATCACCGCTTCTTCCATGTGTTTCCTTGCATCTCGTAATTTCTCTTTACCACAGTGAAGAAACTCATAATTTGATTTCAATGCTAACGCAAGCTGCTACTTCTATAAGGCACCTTTTGATGGATGATTATTTGTCTTTTTAATCTCAATCTCTCCATCATTTTCTTTCTAATGCTAACGCTCTTCCTCAAGCAAGCTCTTTTATATATAATGGAACGTAATCACTAATTTTGCGAGTGAATACCGCAGGTTGCATTTCCTAGCTTGGAGACATTATACATCAGTGGCATGGATAATATTGAGGTATTATGGGACGATCAACTTGTTGTGGGGTCTTTTCACAAACTAAAATCACTTGCGGTGAATAGATGCAATAAGCTATTGAACATTGTTCCTTCTCGCATTCTTGGTTGGCTCAAGAGCTTGGAAAGTTTAGACGTACGATCATGTGGCTCGCTTGAAGTTGTTTTCAAACTTCAGCCATTGAATCCTCTAGATGGACATCCCGTTGCTCATTTTCCATTAAAAAAATTGGAGTTATATGAATTGCCAGAGCTGAAGTGTGTATGGGATAAGGAGGAAGGACTAGTTCCCAGGTTTGATTTCTCAAGGTTAACCTCCCTCAAGCTAAATGATCTAATAGAGTTGAAGTGTATCTACACAGGAACACATGCTTTACGTTGGCCTGCATTGAAGACCTTGGAGGTGCGTGGTTGTAACAAAGTGGAGATACTTGCTTCGCAACTTGAAAATGAGACACCACTTCATAAACAGCCTCTGTTCTTGATAGAAAAGGTATGGCCCATGATTATTTGTTTTGCTTTGATGGTGAATATTCATTGTGATGAGTAATTATTATGCCAGCCAGTTAAATAATATAAATTAACAAATAAATAGTTATACAGTAATGTCGGCACCATAAAATCTAGATTAGTCAAAGGAGTTACTATTCTAATTGTGATTTTAAATTGCAATGAATAATTTAAAGTAGAGTCACTATAGATACAAAAGCTGAATAATTAATCTTGAATGAGCTCAATTGTTAACTTTCAAAATTATGGGGTAACTATATAGTAAAATGTTTTGTAATATAGTCATTGAAGTTTTATTTAATCACTTAAGGCAATAAATTTTCATTTCCTTATAATTTATGCACTTTCACAAAAAAATCTGGAATTTTACGGCAAACTATCGATGTGGTAGACACATGGCTAATTTTCTAGACATGCTATTGCTTCCATTTCATCGCCCAATTAGCACTTCACTGGAAAATTTATATAAATATTTAATACAGAAAAATGCATATAAATATTTAATACAAAGTACTCTTCATTAATATCCTTAATGACCTTCAATTAAACTTTTAATTTGCAAGATGATTTGCAATTAAAACTTTTCTTGTGATTTTCACTCATCTTGCTTCCGATACAAATTCCTCATTCTCATAGGTGGTTGCCTTGTTCAAGGCCATTGGTTTTAATGAGTTTTAGCATCGCAATTTAGTAATGTAACTCTTCCTATTATATTTTTCTTTTGATGAGTTTTGTAATTTTCTTTTGATATTACAATAACGTTATATTTTATATATAAAATCACACGATGTCATATAGCAATGACAATTAAGAATTTTTAAATGTTATAAAATCCCTATGTTATGCATAATTCGAGTTAATTAATTATTTGTATTAAAAACATATTCCGATTTTACATAAATGAAAAATTTCACGCTAATACAAATGTGCGAGAATGCTGCTAATTAGCTAGAATTAGAGAGAGGAATCATCAGACCAAAAAAGGAAAAAAAGAAAAGAAAGAGGAATCATGCAAAGGAGTCTCCCATTTCTGCCTGGTGGGTTGACGTATAAGTTATTGAGAGAAGGAGCATTCTAAAGCTTCCACGTTAGCATCTCAAATGAACTTGAAATGATGATCGTTATTTGGCACTCACAAGCTCGAGCCTTTTATAATAAGTATTTATAAAATGTTATAATTCATCATTTACCTTAACTAAATATAGAAAATATGTGTATGTAACATCTAATTGTAAATTAAAATATATATTTCGCCTTAAAAATTGAGTTTTCTACTAATGAGTTCGAATTTAGAAAAGTAGTATTTGATAAATTACTTGTTGGCCGAATAGAAAAGAAACTCTCTTGCCATAACATTGTGGTCAATTCAATGACAGATCAATGTACTTTATTTTCATCATTTAATAAACGGAGTCTCCTTAATTACCTTGATAACCGATGAAAAAAGTATTATAAAATTAGGGCAAGACAATTCCCACAGCCAATAACATTATGTTCCCAAGTGCGGTTGGTAACATTTATGTTTCCGGGATTAATTTATGTATAGAAATAGTTTTTTCCATTTATGTTTTGGGGAATAAAGAAGTAGATTTTTTTTACTTCTTGTTTTTGTTCCAAATATATTCCTTGGCTACTTTTCTATTTCAGGAAATAGAAAAATTAGCTGAAATTACTAAATGGATTTCTATCCTTTTTTGTTCTGGGGGAAACAATATCGCGACCTACCCCTCGCGGGGAAATAGGTTTAGAGGTATTGCCAAATTCGAGCCAATAGCCTTCAGTTGGTGTGAGTTCTCCCAAACCCATACTTCACGTGATATTAGACGTGCGATTTTCATTCAATTAATCCTATACAAATTCCAAATAAGGAGCTGCCACTGGCCTATTGAGGTCGACTAGAAACCAAGTGAGATATGGGAGAATATTTCACTTTTTGCTCAACTAGAGATCTTGAGAATAAGGACTTGAATACACTAGTTCTAGAACTAATATACTTTCAGTATCTAAACTTGATTATGTGCTAACCAAAATATTAGGGCAACCAATCGATGATTTTTTGGGTTCATCCTAACCACAATAAAAATGAAGATAACACTTAAGATATTAAAGAGCGAAACAAAATGTAATCAAAGTTAACACACAAACAACTCAATATTGTTTAAAAAAAAGAAAAGAAATCGGTATCCGAAAATCCCTATTATAAAGTTCTAAAGGCTTATTCAATTTCAGATTTTAGTTTTTGAAGGATTTTCCACTTTTAAAGAGAAAACTACTTGAAAAAGGTAATTTTTTTAAATATTTTTCCAAGGATTTCTATTTTTCTGAATTTTTCCTAATTTTCCGAATTTTTATGAAATTTCTATTTTATAATATTTTATTAATTTTCGGAATTTTTAAAATATTTTTCTTGATTTTCTGAAAATTTTAAGAATTTTTACGACTTTCAATATTTTAAAAAAAAATTATATATATTTTTAAAAATTTTAATATTTTTTATGACTTTGAATTCAAAAAATGACTCCGGACCAGGACCTCTGATGTGGTCCGACACTTTGACCCGGACCCCAATGGTCCGGGTTTGGTGTGAAATTGGGCAGGGATAAAGGCTTGGTCCAATATTATCAAAATTGGCCCACAAACCAATTGAACCTTCATCCCGTCTTGGATCCGACCTGACCCATTGACCCGATTCGATTGCCCAAATTTGATCCAGTCAAGATTACAACTGAAATTTTTTTTTTCAATTTTTCATAGTCTCTTTTTTAGTTGTTCTTTTTTCTATCCTTTATCCCCTTCCTCGCGTCCTCCTCTTCCTCATGACGCCTTCTTCACCGAAGCTCCAACCCTTCGACCAAGCTCCAGCCGAAGCTCTAATGGCTACCAAATCGTTCCCCGCCGTCGGTCTTTCATCGACGCCGACCACCGCCATCTGCCGCGGATCTTCGCCAACGAGGACTTGCGCTGACGGCGGCTACAATCCAACGCCCATCCTCTACTGAAACGAATTTTCCTTCTAGATCAACAATCACATACAGCAAATCTCCAACAAAACGAAACACACATGCTTGAGGGGAAAAGTATAGAGGTCTGACACGGCCGCAACTAATCTCAAATCGTCGTCAGAAAAACAGAGGCGGATTTGAGACTCCGACCATGGATGACTGGCACCGTGAGCAAGCATGATCTGGCTTCAGTCAATTTCACGGAGGTCAGGGACGGCGGCCACCAACGAATGGTGGAGTACGGACGACAGATTGGTCGTCTCTTCGAGAGAAGCGCTTCTATGTGAAGATTTTTTGGCGGCTCCTCTCTCTCTCTCCTCCCTCGCTCTTTTGAGGTTCTGCAGGCTCTCCCTCTTGCTAGCTAAACCTATTTAGAAGGACTCGAGGCTTTGCTTCGGTCACTCATCCGTTCACTTCTCTCGCTCATAGACACTTCACGTGCTCACCCACGGCCGTCTATGTTTTCATCGATAGGGGTCCCACCTTCTTATTATAAACTTAGAATTCTTTTTCTTCTTATATTTCCATGGATATTCAGCATTTTTTTGAAGGTTGTAGTTCCTCTTGCAATTAAATCTAGAAAAGAAACGTCTCTTTTTTGCTGATCGATTAAATGGAGGTGACAGAGACAATTATTGTAGAATTACGTTTGAGAAATTTTTTTTGAAAAAAGAAAGAGTAGCGTACAAGCATAAGTGTTCAGAGTTGCAAACATGTAAGAGTTACAATTTCTTACTCATTATTTCTTTTAAAATAGTTTCCATTAATATGGTTGAACATCTCTTATGATACATGTACGGTTTCCAAAAGCTTTTTTTATTTTCACAAGAAAATTGAAAACTCTCAGCAATTTCACATATACAACTCAGACATTGCAAGCATGTGCTGGAAAGCAATTGAAAGAAATTGAGAGGAAAGCAAGTGGTCAGGTTCAAGAGGCTAGAGATGAAGGGCCTTTAATACGATCACTTGACTTCATTTACACTTACTAGATCTTCTTCTTCTTCTTTTTTCATTTTACAATTTTTCCCCATGGAAGGGAGCTCCTGCTCTTGGATTAATCATACCCCCAAAGTCCCGATTCTATCTTAAATGCCAAACTAGGCAATTTAGTTTCTACTAATTGTGACCATTTTTATGAAACTCTTGTTAGAGAAATACAATACATTTCACAAAACAACTATTTTAGTCGAGTCATCTGACCACTTGGTGGAAGGGCATTTCAATAGAAAATGAAATAGTGTAGTTTCCAGTCGGATATGATTTGACTTAATTAAATGGCAATTTAGGCGGTTCACCAAAAGTATTACTTATGCAGCCATATGGTTGGTGAAAATGGGCCCTTCAATAATGAGATATTCTTCATATATTTGTAATCTTCTTTAATGAGATATTTAGGACTATTTTCGATAATTGGACTTAATTATTTGTATGCACTACAACTGTTATCTAACTATTGGATCATCCAACACGGTAGAAAAGTAATGAATCTTAAAAGGAAAATTCAATCAATTAAGTATATTGAGTTCTTTCAAGTAAAAAATGATGTACGTAAGATTTGTTCACTCGACCTAAGCAATCTTGTTTTTCATTGTTTTGTTTTAGCCTGACTTTTTAATTGGTTTAAAGTGATATAATCTTGTATAAAAATAATTGATATTGACTTTAACAGGAAGTAATGATGTCCTAGATATATTTCGCTTATATTTCAAAGATTAAAGATTATAACTTAATAAATTGTAATATTATTTGTATCGCACATGTTTAAATTTAGCAAATTAGTAAAATTAATAGAAACCACATGGGCTAACAAAGACAGCTGGGTATTAATACACTAATTTTGAAGTTAGACTTGTCCAAAATGAAACATGAAACTAATTTTGGTAACATGAAAAAAGGAAAATTTCTAGTATGGATAAATCAATCGCGATTGCTTTATTGAAGTAGCATAGTTGACGTGGAGAAGCTACACAACCAACCATGCCAAAACCATGGCCCTCCAAGGTTAAGTAATAGCGCCCATTTTTTGTTTTCAAATATTTCATCTTGCCTTTTGAACTGTCCTTTGAAATATGGGGAGACTAATACATGTTAAAACATAAACAAAAAAGCTTTGTTCATCCTATTGTTTTGTGTGGTTTGTCCAATCTTTGGTACGACCTTTGCAAGATGAGGATGCGCAATCATCTAATAAGACGATCACAATTGATAGACCAAGATTGTTAGGACCACCACTTCTTCCATGTGTTTCTTTGCATCTAGTAATATTTCTTTACCACAATTAAGAAACTGATAATTTGATTTCCAGGTTAGTGCGAGCAGCTAATTTTGTACTGCACCTTTTGACTGATGATTTGTCACCTTTTTAATCTCAATCTCTTTATAGTTTTCTTTTTAATGTTAGCACTCCTTGAGCTAGCTCTTCTATATGTAATGAAATTTCATGAACTTGTAATCTAACAAAATCACTAATTTCGTGAGGGAATACTGCAGGTTGCGTTTCCGAGCTTGGAGACAATACACCTTAGTGGCATGGCTAATATTGAGATATTATGGGACAATCAAGTTGTTGCAGAATCTTTCCACAAACTAAAATCACTTAGTGTTTATGAATGCAATAAGCTAGTGAACATTGTTCCCTCTTGCATTCTTGGATGGCTCAGGAGCCTGGAAAGTTTGGAGGTAGGATCATGTGGTTCGCTTGAAGTTGTTTTCAAACATCAGCCACTAAGTCCTCTAGATGGACATCCCGTTGCTCATTTTCCGTTAAAAAAGTTGAAGTTAAATGGATTACCAAAGCTAAAGTGTGTATGGGATGAGAAACTCCACAATCAGGACAAATTCCAGCGTCTTCATTCTATTACCATCTTCAAATGCAAAAGCCTCGACTCTCTATTTCCAGCCTCAGTAGCAATGCATCTAACCCAACTTGAGGAGTTGGAGATCTGTGAATGTGGCATTGTGGAACTCATTGAGAAGGAAGGACTAGTTCCCAAGGATGTGTTCCCAATGTTAACCTCTCTCAAGCTAAAGCATCTAACAGAGTTGAAGTGCATCTCCAAAGGAACATATGCTTTACGTTGGCTAGCATTGAAGACCTTGGAGATACATGGCTGTGACAAAGTGGAGATATTTGCTTCGCAACCTAAGAATGAGATGCCTCTTCATAAGCAGCCTCTGTTCTTGATAGAAAAGGTATGGCTTAAGATTATTTGTTTTGCTTCAATGGTGAATATTGGAAATAAAGATTAAGGTCACACCCAATAATCTCATACAAGTTGCTATACATATGAAGATGTAAACTGTACAACTCTCCTTGAATCCATAGATTATTGCAACATGGAAATATTGTGTGTTCTTCGAATATTGAATGAACCTTCTTGTCGATATCTCACGTAATGCATAGCCGTTGATTTTTTTTAAAAAAAAAAATTTAGGCTAGTTCTGATGGTTCAACTCTCTCTTAAGTACCATGAAGATTTAAAATACATGGCATGTGGTGTGATCTTACCAAGGCGCAAGTGTGTTATCTAATTTGGACTATGCAAAGGTCACTGATTTCATGCTAAAAACGGAAAGATGTGACATTTGCTGACATTAATCTTTGAAATCTTGTGCGATTGTGATTTTGATTATAACTGATGGACAATTAATTTTTACAAGGCATGTATCTATAGAAATGGGAATGTAGGGATTTACTTGAGTTCCAAATATGTATACAAGTCAAATATCAAGGATACCAATCTTTTTGTTGATAATTTCTGTTGCATGAGGGTGCATTTCCTCCATCGAATCACATGAACTTGACTTCTTAAAATGTAATTATTGTGCATGATATGTAGAGCTATACCATAATACATGAATACTCTTTTAATTAAGATGGTTTTAGATCCTAATTTGACTAATTTGTCAGGGCACATTCCCAAATCTGCAAGAGTTAATATTGGATTTATCTGGACGGATGGAGATATGGCATGCGCATTTTCATGATGGAGAATTCTTCTGCAAGCTTAGAGTTCTCGAGCTTCATCATTTCTCGAAGGAATTTGCAATATCCACATGTCATTTTGTTCATAGCTTAGCCAACTTAGAAAAACTTGTTGTATGCAACTCTTACCGAGAACAGTCAAGCATCAGTATAGAAGCCATAGCAGGCCCGAGTCATGAGCTAGAAGTAATCTTACCCTCTTCGTTTCAACATTTGAAGACCCTAGAAGTGTCACATTGTGATGGATTATCTCCATACATAATTTTACCCTTTTCAAGATTTTTTCAACACCTCAAGACTCTAGATATGTCATTTTGTGATGGGTTGTCCAATATATTCACTCCGACAATAGCTAGAAATTTGGTGGAACTCACAAAATTGAGAATAAGTAACTGTAAAATGTTGACAGAAGTCATTAGTGATGAGGAAGGTGAGGAGGGGCTTGTGGTGGCTTTCAATCAATTGAAGTATATGGAGCTTGATGGGTTGACAAGATTGAGATGTTTCAGCTCAATTAAGTACCCTTTGATGTTCCCTCTCTTGGAAGATGTCATACTGAGTGGATGTCTTGGCATGAAGTTCTTCTCCAGCGGACCAATAGAGGCGCCAAAGCTTGAAAGAGTACAAGTATCAACTCAAGCATGGTTTTGGAAGGAAAACCTCAACATCACCATCCAAAATATGTTTAAGGATATGGTATGCATCGGTTACCAAATTTTGTGCAATTAGATATTCTTCATCACCAATAGAGTAATTTCTTTTAGCTAACTAGAAGTTTACATTTAATGATTCTTTTCTAACAGGAAATGGTTGCTAGAGTAGAGTTTATGCGGTTGTCTGAGTTCCCTGAGCTGATTGGAAAATGGCATGGCGAACTTAATCCCATCAAGTTATCTTGGCAATTAAAATCATTGATGGTGGATAAATGTCCATCGTTTATAAATGCTATTCCATCCAAATTGATGGATGTTTTAGATCATGTGAGAAGGTTGCAAGTTTGCGATTGCGAGTCACTAGAAAAAATATTCGATCTTGAAGGGCTGGAGGTTGTAAAAAGCCTTCGGCTACTGCCTAGTTTAGAGCATCTAGACTTGGTAAATCTACCAAAGTTGAGGCGACTATGGAACAACGGTTTTCAAGCAATGCTGCGTTTCAATAATTTAGATAGTCTCACCCTTTATAATTGCAGAAACTTGAGATATGCTTTCACTCCATCGATGGCCCAGTGTCTTGCCAATCTATCTTGGATGGAAATAAACAGGTGTGATTGGATGGAAGGAGTGATCACAGAGGAAGAAGGGCAAGGAAGTGCAATAGAGAAGATTACATTCCCACATCTTAGGTCGGTGGAGCTGAAATGCTTGATCAATTTGACTGGTTTCCTCTTGGGGAAGAATCATACGCTGGATTGTCCTTACATGAATAATTTGACCATTGCCCATTGCCCCAAGATGAGAAGTTTGACTGGGCAATCATTGATGGAGATTGACCACTGCACTCCTTCACTTTTCACTCCACAGGTTAGTCTTCTTTTTCTTAATCAATGCTTGTGGTTTTTAGAATAATCATCTCGTCAAATGGAAATACCAATTTACAAGTAGAATGGTGCTTCGCATGAAACAATTTTAGTTCCTGTCCAATTCAACGTCTGCTTTTTTTTCTTTCATTTGTTTTTGCCTCCGAAATCCTCAACACACGGTATCAATCAAGGCAATAAATTTGGTACCTATTACAGGCTATATAAGATATTGTAATAAGGTGTCAACACCAACTAAACTTCAGAATTGTAAACCCATTCACAAATTGGTTAAACCGGCATCTTCCCAATCACTAAAATCACAAGTCAAGAATTATTTTTCTCAAAGAAGATCAACTGAAAATCAACCGCATGTTCAACTTGAAACAGATAAATCAAAGAATTGTTACCTATAAACCAATTGCAAGCAACTTTTTTGTTTTTTAATATTCAAACTGAGGGATTTTCCAAGAAGTCATCCTGACAACTTTCCAAAATTAGAGGGAGAAGGTGTTGCCAGTATCAAATGTCAAACAAGCCAATTAAAATTCAATGTTCAAAGCACTATTGATTAGAAATTGAATTTAGGAGAGGTTGTCATCGAAGCAGAATAATAAGGAAATATATGTAAACTCCACCACCCAATTTTTTGAAGAATAAAAGTCAATTTTCAAATTTATTTTCATTGAATTCAGTGAACACAAACTAGTATCTTTACCAAATTTGTTTTAATTTCCATCATTTCTTGATACCAACCGTTCATGTTAGTTTTTTATTTTTTTTCCTATCACCCCTTTTTTGTTGTAGATTCTTTATAGGTTTTAACTAGAGTAGCACTTTTTCCTCGCCTCATTTGGCTTAAACACTCCCTTGTCATTATATTTCGGCCATATTGTCCCTTGTATGGCCTACATTTTGGCATTATTTGCTTCTCTCTTCTTCTTTTTCCCTACCTCTCTTTCCTCACAGGCCCACTTTCCCTCCCCTTACCTTTCCATGCCTTAGTGTCCTGTCGACAATATCGTTTCTCTCTATTCCCTTTTCTTTCTATTTATTTTCTTCGGACACACCTTTAGTGTGGCGTTCTCTCCCATTTTTTTTTCTTTAAAGCCATTCAAATGCTTCATGCGAGTCCCCAACAAAAGCTCAAAAGGAAGAGCAAAATATGACGGAAAATGTCAACTGAACTTCTTGGTGTTATTGTCTGCTCTTCATCTTTCACAACTTCATTATCAGCTACATTTAAGCAATTTGGAAACAGAGAGGGACACTCTCTCCGCACAACCCCGCAACATCTTTGCAACTCCGTCACCTCCTCTGTGTCTAAGAACATGTGTGCTCATCAACATGATGTCCAACTCTCCCCGATTCCCCTCGCTAACTCCTATCCCCACGCCACCCTCCTCACCTCCACTTTTTCCCCTTCACCGTTTGCTTCCACGTTCCTCCTCAACTCGGGTGTATTAGCGTGACATCGGTGAGGACGACACGACTGGCCCCGAGATGAGCTGTCGTCAGCCCAGGAGCCCAGCCAAGGTCGATGACGTTCTTGCTGATGAGAGGGAACAAGCAGAAGTGAGCTTCGATAGAGAGCCACTTGGAGAGGATGAGAGTGGAGTCCCAGTGCCGGGATCTGGTAAGGAGATGACTCGTGATCGAATCATAAACGTCCTCATCTTGTTCGATGACGTGTATCGAAGTCCTGCGACGCCGATCTCCTTCGTAGTCATTAAACCCAGTGTTTGCAAGCTGCTTCAACGGGATTTGTCAATTATCTATTTATAGGAGCTAGCAAATGATAAATGTCATGTGGCAGTCCTTTTCCTTTTGGTTCTATGAATGCGATTGCCAGCTTGAGTTCTACGTATTCACTTCTTAGTGCTTCGTCTTTTAATCGAAGTTTTGGACTTTTAGCTTAATCTCTCTTCCATCAATCCTCCTTCTAGAGTCTACACATGCTTAGAAGGTTTGTCTAAAGTGAAAAATGGAAAAAGAGGGAATAATAAGGGAAAGATAAGAAGAAGAAAATTGAGACCCATGAGGAAAGAAAAGGAAAAGGAAAAGAACAAAAAATAAAAAGGAAGGAGAATAATGCCAAAAGGTGGGCCACATAAGGGACGATATAGTCAAAACACTGTAATATGTAGTGTCCAACCTATAACTATTGCTTTCTTTTCAGATGGAGGAAATGCTTGAGTTTTTTCTTATCCTAATGCTTTTTTTCCATTTTTTGTTTATTTATTGTTATGTGTGAGTGAAACGTTTCATCATAATTAGCATTCACACCATTTTTTTTTTTACTCTTTAACGATAGTTATTACTACTTATGCACTTATTTCTAATTTCATTAATATGTCGTTTTTGAGTTGTCATATGCCCACATTATTAGAATACTTCAAAAGACCATCATAATGCTCATTTTAGAATACTAATAGATAGAGAAGTATGAAACTAGTTGCCGGATTTTTTTGGCAGTGACAAGTTGCAATAACGTTATTTCATTTATTTGTCAAATATAAGGTATACTCCACATTTTTTTAAAAAATATTTCGAAAACTCAGCATAATCCTTAATTTAGAAAATTAATAGATTTAGAGAAGTATGGAAATAGTTGTCTTTTTTTTTTTGTAGTGATAAGTCAGTATTTGTGTTAATTTAATTGAAACCACAAAAAAAAAAGGTCAACACCCACTTCTTAATGGACTAGTCATAAGAGCTCAAAACATCCTTGATTTACTGCAAAGAAACATGATGTGCTCATAGGGATCATTTGACTAAGGCGAATATCTTGATGGACCATTCGATACTTGTATGACAAGTTTGTCTTTTTCCGTGGTCTGTAGACTTAGGGAATTGCAGAGATATGCATTTAGTAATTTAGATTGTAGAATGTCATAATTTAATTAATTTTGTCATGATGAAATGAAAATTTCATACGGGCTCTTAAATAAATAATTCATAGCAGCTCATGCAATGATCTCATTTTTTTCATATCAGAGTCTATTTTGGCATAACGTGTTTCATTTGTTCATGAAGACTAAATGCATTTGCCTAATAATCCTTGTGTAAAAAACTTGCCTTAAAATTTCATGTCATATGAAATTTCTAGGAAATTGCAAAAGTATTCATGTGGTATTTGAGGTTATCATTGTGTTCTTTGGGCCGTAACCCACTGAAAAATGTTTTCCTATCTTTTTAAGGCATGAGTATTAACAGGGGGTATGAACAATAAGGTCATTTATTTTGTCGCACCCAATTTCATGCTTGTTCCAATGCAATATAATCGACCTTAGTCACCAGTCAATTGAAATGAAAACATCAAGCAACCCCGCCTTGATTATGCCACTAACAAGTTGTAGAATGTTATGGTTTGTTAGAGGAATGGAAGTTTGGAAATCTCTTCATATAAAGTCATCAATCAATGTAATCAAATTTATTTATGGCAGGTGCAATTTCCCTGGCTTAGTACGATGGACCTCTCCCACATGGACAGCTTAAGCAAAATATGGACTAACAATCCTCAAGATACTCTCACTTCTGAACATTTATGGAAAGTGAAGGTTGAGAATTGTAAGAGCCTTGAAAATCTATTTCCGCATTGGGTGGCTCCAAGTCTTACCCAACTTCGCGATCTACAAGTGGAGTCATGTGGGCTCAAGGAAATAGTTGCGAGTGGAGATGACACTTCAAATTCTAATACTGCTCAATTTCTTTTCCCACAATTGACTTCTTTGGTGTTCCATGATATGCCACAACTCAAGAGCTTCTGCCCTAATTTGCCCACTTTGAACTGGTCCTTATTGAAGGAATTGCGAGTGACCCATTGTGACAAACTAAACATGTTACCTTTTGTGGCATCCATGAACAAGTGGGCTCAAAGAGGCGATCAACACAACATTTCGGGCCATGAAGCACACTTTTCGTTTGAGAGGGTATAAGTACAACTCCTCTTTCTTCTTCATTCTTTTATTCACCCACTATAACTCATGTGCATAGCATAGATGTGCATAGCATAGTCATGTCCAATATGATATAGTAAACATGAACCCCTTACATAGCAGTTTGTTGACAACATAAGATATTTCTAACATCTTTAAGCACACTTTTTTATTTGTGGACACCCAAAATGTTTTTGATAACACCATGAGCACATCTTGTCACCTGAAATTTTTAGGAACTACATATTTTTGTTGACAGGATAAGATATTTTTAATAGAACATGAATTTGAACAGGGTGACTCCTCTACTTAAAAATTCTCTTAGATATTTTTGATGTTAATAAAAAATGTGAATTTCCTATGGAATAAATTGAAAATCAAGCATTGACATTTAGCAATTTCTTTTCAAATCGTAGCGGAATGGTTATCTTTCTCTTGATGTTTTCTGGGTAAAATGAATTTTCATTCGTTTGTTTGATCATTCCTATGCCAGTATAGTTCTTTCCCTTTCTATTATAATATGAGCGCAAGGCCTACCTTGGTTGGCGGATGGCCATAGTGGAGCATTTGTTTATAGTTTGCATTTTGTAGCTCGACTTTAGAAGCTTGACACTCATATGCAGGGCTCTAGAAATTAATGAAATATAAAAACAGGGCCCCCTTCCATGGGAGTTAACCGACTTAAGTTTACCTTTAAGAGCCCACAATTTATTGTCAAACCCTGTGGAATTTACTTCTCTCATTGTGTTGGAAATTTGCAGGGCATTCCCACATTAGAGAGACTTGTGTTAGTTGACAAGGATATTCAGATGATACAAAACGGAAAATTTTCCGATGACTTCTTTGGCAAGCCAAAAGCACTAACATTGGCATGCTTTCACAATGAAAATGATGTCTTTCCTTCCATATTCCTCCTACAAAGATTTAAGAACCTACGAAGCCTTGAGGTCTTTTGTAGCTCTTTTGAAGATATATTCCCTGATGAAGGGCTTGTTGACGAGGGAAAACGTCCAGTTCTTGAAAATTTGAAAGAACTTAAGTTAAGCAAGCTACACAACCTAAAGCGTGTTTGGAGAGAAGGCTATTTGGTGGCGAAAATTCTTCAAAGTATTGGCAAATTTGAGGTTTGGGATTGTCCTAATTTGACAACATTATTTCCAGCCGTGACATCCTTCCAGAATTTGACGAAGTTAGTGGTGAAGAATTCCTCTGGATTGATGCATCTAGTGACAGTTTCGGCAATCACAAATTTGGTGCATCTCACTAACATGACTATAATTAAATGTGAAAGAATGAAAGAAGTAGTGGCAAACAATGAGAACGGAGAAGAAAAAGTGATTTCTCTTGGGAAGCTACAAAGTTTGACCCTCCAACATTTGCCAAGCCTAGAATGCTTCTCCTCAACCACAGGTTGCATCTTCAGATTTCCATCCTTGTTTCAAATTGAAGTGGAAGAGTGCCCAAAAATGAAGATCTTTTCTAAGGGTGCATTGAGCATGCCAGAGCTATATCATGTGACACTGTTCAGATACTATTGGGATGGGAACTGGGAGGGTGATCTCAACACAACAATACAAAAGTTAACAGCATAAACAAATGCACATAAAATTGGTAAGATCCCATCGATGTCATTCTTATCCATTTGTTTGTCTGTTGCCTCTGCTTCTTAAATTGCCCGACATCTAAAGCACCATAAGTTTCAATTTTTTTGTCTTTTTAACTTGTTTAGTCACTCATAAAGGGAAAGGCAGATGCTGCAAGTGGTACAAAGATCTGGAAGTTACTGAGGCACAATCAAAGGTTGAGATGACGAAAATTTCTATTGAGGTAATAATTCTGTTTCCAATTTCTCTTTTTCTTAAATCACTGTTTTGCGAAAGAAGTGGGGCAACTGTTGGTGATGGATCAATAGGCAACGACATGATTTTCTCACCATTTGCCACCTCAACAGAATTGCCTAGATCAGCCCATCCTCATTTTTCATAACTTATCGAAGCATCCCAGTTCCTTTCTTTTTCCTTCAACTCTCTTCTCATTCAAATGAATGAACACATTGATCCGTTCTTTTTTTTTTTTTTTTAAGGAACTAGCATAAAAAGATCTTAATCATTTTGCTTAATGTACGATCAAATTCTAAAATTTTAAAAAGTATGATTGAATTATAAGCATCTTGAATTAAATGCAGTGAAGTCCTTCCTAGTGACCACTCAACCAAATTTGCTGATGTGGTGTTTCAAAATCCGACATCAATTTTTCTAATAGGTATTGCTCTCTAGTGATCAATACAAAAGTAGGTTCAGATTAATGTCTATTAATCACTTACTGAAATAATCAAGGATGAATAATAGAAGCCAGCATTGACATTGAAAGAGGAAGTTCCATAAGAGGACTAGTCGATCAACTTTTCAACTTAGAAAAAAAGGAATGAAATTGAACAAAATAATCGTGAACCCTACCTAAATATTAGCTGAAAAAACTTGAATTTAATCGCCTTAAAAGTACGAGACCCACGGCTAAGGAATTTCTAAAGGCTAAAGATCTTCAGTTTGCAGCAGGTACCAATGTTTTTCTTTCAATTCTTAGTTACAGGTATCGCTAGTAAGACTCTCCCAGCAATAATATAAATTAAATGCTAATCTGGACTGAACAAAGGATATAAAGATTGACTAGCTTAAACATGATAGATAGAACCAGTTGAGCTTAGTGAATTATATATATCTAACAACTAGAGGTGGTGTTCGGCCTCATGACATAGTCGGCCGAAGTCCACCCAGATGGAGGTGCAAATAAGCGGGTCAAGATGAATAATTTTTTCCTTTAGCTTGGCACAACGGAACCCGCTCAGATCCCATCAATTTTTTGAAAAAAGTTCATTAGCTATTTTAAATCATAGGCGAATCTTTGCAAGAGTTGTTACGCCTAATTCCTACATCAACCCGCTCATTTGGTCAAGCAATTTATTACACATCGCTCATTATTCTTGATACACTTTCGATCAATTAACGGATTGTCCATCGTTTCATCCATTTGATTTTCTGTGTGTTCTTCTTAATGAGCTTCCTCCACAATTCATTTGTTTTTTTAACTTTCGTTCCAGAAATGAATTTCTTCTTGTCGGCTCATATAAAGCCACAAACTAGTTTAGGTTTAGACATTGCAACTTACTCCACAATTTGTGCTCAGGGGATGACTTCTTGTCGCCAAAGAGAAGATGAACTGCAGCCGGCAAAGTTTTGCGCTGGAGGGACCTCATTTCTTCGAGATCATATTCTCTCTAAAGGAGATAACCATATGCTCGAGCTCGTTAGGCTTCCAAACTGATGAAGTAATGCTTCAGCAACAAGATTCGGAAGGTGTGTGAATCTCGACCTATAAGTAATGCATACACTTTGTATCGTTTTTTCTTTACGCTCTCTGTCTGTCTAATTCAGGTAGGATCGAAAATTCCAAACGCAATGTGAGCCCTGCCATGCTGACTTCTTGTAGTTCTAAAAGCTCGCAGGTAACTGGGGCTCTTAAAGCAGCCAACAAGTAGATGCTGCAGTATCCTTCCTTCACAGTAGTTCTAAAAGCTCGTGGTCACACCATCTATCGAAGCAAATTGTGGTAAGAAAAGATCCTGAGATAATAGTTCTTATGTGCAAAAATTGGAGAGGATTTAAATCTATTACCTTCTCGGGAGGCACCATTACATTCCTATTTGATTCAGGTTTGCCTAAGTGTGGTCTGGTTAACATTTCTTGTGTTAGTCGTCATACCTTCTGTGTCCTCACTCAAGATCATTTGTTGATCAAAAATCAACTCTGCGGACTGTCCTAGGGGGGGTTTTAAAGGGACGCATCAATGGAAGAATGCAAACTGCAACTCTTAAATATTCAGATGGATCATGGCGAGAAAAGCTCCTGTAATACCCCACAGCATGGCTCGGGAAAGCTCTCTGCCAGTTAGGCTGCATTTCGGTGAGGAACTTCTCCATAATAAGGAGATGTCTGTGTGTTCGAGCTAGTTGATAATATTGAACTGAAAGTCTCCATTTTCAGAAGGAATATCAAGTTTTAGGCGTAAACTTCGGTATGCCTACAGAAAAATCTCTGCTTTGCTATGTTTTGTTTAGTTAATCAGATCAAAGAAAGCAAACCTTTCTGCTGCAAGTAATTGAATGGTGATGTATTTCCTGATTTTTTTGGAGAGTAATGAACATTGTTACACATGGACATTGCATCTTCCAAAATTCCAGGTACTTGTGTGCCTAGTTTCCAACCTCGTCTCCAACCTCTTTTGTATATTGCATCTTCATTGGACCAAGTATAAATCAAACTCACGTACGGCATCTGATCGATAAAATAGAAGGTCATAAGCAATCCTCATCTATCGCCATTGTGGAGAGTTGATCGGTATTAGACTTTAGTATATATCTTGAAGTAATTTCTTTCACCATTGAGGTGGTCACAGAAAAGGAAAGAAAGAATGTCCTGCACCAACTCTGGCATCTTGAAATATGCAATGGTTTCTAGATATCAATATAGATAGATTCCAGAAAAAGTTGATTTAGGGATAAACCTTGCAAGCCATCAATAACACGAGGAAGTTTCAATAAGAGGGCTAGTCTTTCACCTTTTCGCCTAACAAAATGGATGAAGGACATCAATAGAACAATAATGGATCTTATAATAATTATAAAACCGAATTGCTGTAAAATTTCCAGAACTCATGCTCAGCAGGTATCCCAATGTTCTTGACCATGGGCTCTAAAGATAAAAAGTAATAGCACCATCTGACGGCGAACTTGCTTTTGTCCCCCCAAATAAACCATTAGCAGTCGAACTATCCAATGGCTCCTACGAGTCAGACACAGCTGGATCAGAAGAAACAGTACTGCTCGGCTTGCCATTTTTGTTGATGAGATTGCTGAAGTGGACGTGCCCCATCTTGGAGCGTTTGTCTCCAAGTATCTCTTGTTCTCCTTTGTTATGAGAATTATTAGAGGGACTCTCCCAGCAATAGCCAAGCCATAACCTTTAAGCCCCCAAATACTTTGACGGATTGTTCGTCATCAGCTTCATGGTTCTGACTCTGAGGTCACGCCACATCTGCTGTAGCCAATATGTTAAGCACTGAAACAAATGCGTCAAATACCATGAAAAGTCTGATGATGGAGTGATTCTTTAAGTTAATTTGATCTCGCCTTTTTGAAATGAGGATTTGAAGCTCTGCTTGAGTCACCAGCTTCCTCCTACATATGATTACAACCTCTGAAGCAGTTACTGAAATTCAACTACCTTTAATGTCGGATTAATGATACTAGTTTACTAATCCCTCTCAATTCCACAAAGCATAATGACAACGGCCATGAATCAACCCCATTGGGAAGCTAAATTATGTAGGACCACTTACATCAGTATAGTTTCCGACTTAAGGAAGAAATACTGGAGCACCAATTCCGTACTCTATATGGTCAGTGGGCAATCTGAGCTCCATATTTGATTCCACAGTGTCACGCCCACCGTCCTGCAGGTTATAGGCACATAGTTTGTGCTCAAACCTATGCCTCTTCCTTCGTGCCCTTGGAGGTACACCAGCACGCCCCTGCCAGTCGCTCCTATCTGCTGCAGCGCAAGTGCAAGCTGGTTGCATAACACCAAGAAGTTTTTATTAGCATATTAAGCGCAAGAACCGTCCCTGTTTTGGGGCATTGTTCATTGTCTTGCTGGTTAGCGTCACAATCTATTCAGCCTCAAGAACCGGAATTAGACCCTTTTCAGAATCTAAAACGGTGATAATAATTGTTTTATCTGCTCAGATTACCACACAATCATGTTCTCAATTGCACTTCTCCCACCACTTGCTTCGCAAGATTGAAGAAAAGAGAGCAAAAGGCAAATGCTTCACTTTAAGGCAGCTTCGTCTCTACCAAATATCGAGTCCATCCATATATCTAATTGCTTTCACCGACTGCTCTTCTTCCAAGCATTGGTTCAAGGATGACTCGCTGTCACTGGAGTAGCTTTGCGCTGGAGTAGCTTTGCACTGGAGTAGCTTCATCAAGATCGTCCTGTGCGACACTCTCCTACAGAGTCACAAAGCACTCCTGTTTGTTGCACCTGTTGTGGATATCACCGAACGTTCTTGTTGACCCAAAGGAACAAATCCTTAAGAATTGTTGTCTCGTTCTCTATCCGCAGGGAATGTCGACAAAGTTATTCAGAAAGTATTGGGAGAATCTTGCAAAAAGGGTGCTTCTGAGGGTTCCAAAGGTGGGATTTGGCCAGTTTGGAGTTGCAAGTATGGGATGACATGGTTTGGTTATCGAAGGGTTGGAGCAAATATGTAGAGCATCATTCCATATGTGATGGCCCCTTTTTAATCTTCCAATATGAATGGCCGACTCATTTTCCATGTATGCATCCGAGATAGAATATCCGCTACCGAACGCCAGTGGTGGGAAATCAGCCTCAAAGTCAAAGATGGTAAATTCATCTTGCCCAAAACGGAAGTTGTCGATGATGATGATGTTCGCACCGGCATACACTTTGAAATGCATTTATCATCAAGTATAATTGGAGCAACCAAGACTACGTTTTGCAATTATTTTCTTGGATAGACTAGCCTAGGATCATAAGAGCATTTGACATTATATATATATATCCATCAAAGCCAGTGCTTTGGAAAGAAACTCACAAAATCAGTGAATGCTCACATATTTGTTATTGAGCATCGCGTAACTGTATGTTGTATCATTTACACACACTCTGTTGTGTCTTTTTCTTCTTTTTAATGGTAATACATCTCAAGTTGAATAATCAATGAATCATTCAATTCTTTTAAAATGGGGCATATGATGACAGATAAAAATGACTAACTTCTGATTATTATCAACAAATAACAAACCAAGTCATTAAATAGTTTGGTAAACAATTGACAACTCTCTAATATAATCATCAACACCATATATGAGTTATCTATGAAAACCTTTACCAGTCGATGAAATCATCAACAGCCATTGCAGTTTTGCTAGGTACTTGAACTTGAAGGCAATAATGATGAATTGGCACTAGAGCATAACCACCGGATGGTTGTTTTATAACTTCCTATAGATAATTGTTGCTTAATATAGGAAATTGCATTATAATTTTGTAGCCACGGATAGGATTAGGATGTTACTTGTTTATTCAAATTCAATAGTCATTGTATGTAACCATGTGTATTTTGTTATAAACATCACAAATGTATTTATCGTAAACCCCCCTCAATTCAATCAGAACACAGTGCTTTTTTATTTTTATTTTTACTTTCCTACAAGTTATATTTCCTTACATTTACATGGCTTAAAGCCATGATTGCCTCCAGGCTTTGTACCTTTCAATTTCTTGTCTTCCTATCCAAAATCAATAAAGGACTATTCACAATTTTTGTCGATTCATCTATATTCTCGAAGGATATTTCATCATTTTTTGTGAAACGATAATGCTCTCTAGTGATCAATACACAAGTAGATTCGGATTAAATTCTAATAATCACTTTACTGACATAAAAAGGATGAATCTTAAAAGCCAGCACGGAAATTGGAGGAAGTTCCATAAGAGGACAAGTCTTTCACCTTTTCAACTTACATAACAATGAATAAAGTTGAACAAAAGAATCATGAATGTTACCTAAATACTAGCTGAAAAAAATTAAATATGATCGTTGTAAAAATGCGGACTCAAGGCCAAGGAATGTCCGAAGGCTAAAGTTTTTCAGTTTGCAGCAGGTGTCCAATGTCTAATTTCCATTTCTTAGTTCTAGGAATTACTAGTAAGACTCTCCCAGCAATAATATTATTAAATTCCTAGATTAATCTGGACTTGACAGAGGAAATAATAGGTTGACAAGCTTAAACGTGATGGATCCTGTCAGAAAACTAAAGAAATTGGAGAAATTTGTTGTATTGTATATATTGATATCCAATGTACATGCACAAGTATCAATTTATAGTACAATGAAGAAAATTGAATTTAGGAAAAGTAATATAAAAGATCTCAATTTCCTTTTCTACAAAATCAATTATGGATTGACTAAATCAATCAATCCATAATCTAGTTACAATGAATATCCTCCAAATCTTCAATCGTATCTCCAATAGATACCGGTGGAGTCCGAGTGAAGTATCTTTGCTTTTACCCTAATAATCTCTAACACCTAGAGGTGGTGTTAGGCCTCAAGGCATTCTCTGCCAAGATCCGCCCAGCCACGAGTGCAAATGAATGGGCCAAGACAAGCAATTCCCTTCTTTGGCTCAGCAGGCAAAACTAGACCCACTTAGACCCCCATTGAAGTAAAATAATTATTGAATTAATATCACGAAAAACTTTAAACTGATATGTATGTGACAAATTGATCTCAAAATAATGCTTTGATTACCAAAAATTTCAAAATGATAAATTTATGATAAAATTACCTCAATTAGTTTCTATTAAATTAGATTAATACTCTGCATAAACTGATACTCCTGTGAAAAACAAAAGGTAAAAGGTAAAACTTCAAATAGGTATACCCGTCAAATACCACGTGTCATTCAACTTACCACTATGATAGTAAAATTTAACGGAAACTAATGGAGGGTAAATTATCACAGGTAAACTAGTTTGGAGTTTTTGGGGATAAAAAATAATTTGGAGTGACCACCCGCTGCGGTGGCTCCGCCAGCTCCCGCGACCTTCGCTTCAAGGGGAGGAGTTCGAAACTCCTGGGGAGACTTGGTGACTTAACCCGTCTTGAGTGGGAGTGTGGTGGCTAGCTTTCCATTGGGCCCAGGGGTTTACCACACCCGGCCCGGCCGTGCGGGGTTCCACGGGTCACCAAAAAAAAAAAAAACTAATAATAATAATAATTTGGAGTAAATTTATAATAGGTGCATAAGTGTTAAGTTTTCTTGGGAATTAACCCTTAATTATTTGATCAATGGCAAATCTTTGGAAGAGAGTTTTCACGCCTAATACCTAAATCACCTCACTCATTGGTCAAGTCTTCTAATAGGAGCTCGATATCAAGGGGGGCAATGGTCATACTGATTACTTATTAATGCAAGAATAATACTAGAGATACCATAGGAACTCGATATATAAATAAGTGTGTCATACTCAAAAATTCAATAAAAATTTACATGTCACTTTCTAAATTAAGTCTTTTGATTCCAGTCTT